>JASWHV010000008.1:853732-2053732 GCA_030760725.1 Neostapfia colusana | reverse complement strand
CAATCGTGTCCTCGCCTCTCCGAGTTGCCAGGCAACATCCTGAGCTCGAGCACCACCCTCCCAACGCCTGAACCACCGGGTTTCGGCCCCTGTTCCCGTGATCAACGATGACCGCCGCAGTTTAGCTGAAGGACGGCGATCGGTCTCACGTGGGCAGCACAATACAGCCACTTCCACGGCCGATCAAGGGCGGCAACAGGAGCGCACGGACTCCGCGCTGCTTCCACCTGAAGCTCAAGCCACGCCGTGAACTCTCACCGGCGAATTCTCAGTTTTTGCTCCGGCAACGTTAAACTGAGCTTCCGGTACGGTTTCTTCAAATTCTCGCTCTATGATCTTTCGGAGGTTATCAAATCTTGCACATAGACGCTGGACTAGCCGGCGATCAAGTTCTTTTCTGCATCCGTGACGTGAAACTGTCTAGGAGTGACGAATTTTGAGCTCGATCGAGGGCGGTCATGGCGGGCACGATCAGTCACACGGTGCCGACCGACTTGCCGCCATCCCTGAACCCTTTTGACAGCTTGTCGAGCTTCCTAGAAGTACACTGATGCTGTAGGACCGTTTGTTCGAGGTGTTGGCGGGTTAGAACCCATGGTCGACGGCGCCGAACCTCAACCGAGGCCGCGGCACGTCGCCGGGCTATTTCCGGTCACCCCCAGCCCGACCTGACACCACCGACGTGTTCCTCGATGTCGACAACCCCCTGGCGGCGAGTTTCAGACCATGGGAGGTCCGGAAGCGGCGAGCCAGCGAGCTCCGGCTCTGCTCCGGCGAGGTCGGCGGCGCGGGCGCGAGAGAGCGACGGGAGGAAGACGAAGCCGGCTGGCCCACGTGTCAGCGGCTGAAGAATTTTAAATCGGGATCGGGTGTGGCCGGGATCAGCTGTGCTGGCGTGCAAATACCCTGTAGGCCTCAGTGTGCCGGACACCTCCGCGCTCAACACGTGTTCCCGTGGGCCCCCGAGAGTTTAAACTTTTTCCCCCGATTTTCAGAATTCTTCCAAACTTCAAATCCTCATAACTTTGGCTAGAAAGCTCTAAATCGAGTGAACCAAATTTTGTTGGATTCAGCTCCCTGAGCACTTTCAAGCAAATCAAGTTTCACTTCATGAAAACCCTTATTTCTCCAGAATTAATTCCTCAAAGTTTAAACTGTCAGGAATTTTAACTGGAGAATCCTTTGGAGGAAAATCCTGAAATTTTGCTGGGATCTTCACCAAAATATTCCTGAACTACCATAAAAATTTCAGATCCATTTCAGCTCATTTGATCCACCTAATGGCGTGATTAGTGAAACTGTTCCAGAGAAAATAGAAAATGTTCAGAAACATTTTCAGAATTTTCTCTGAAATTGTTTAGCTCATATCTTAAGCTAGGAACCTTCAAATTAAGTGAGACCAATTCCATTAGAACCATCTGAAAACCTAGTTTTCAGAAAGTCATAGTTTGTTTCATGAAAATCCTTAGAACACCCTAAAAGCCTTCAATTAAGGTCAAGTACATGATTAATTGTGGAGGGCGCAAATGAGCTTTGCTGCAACTAAAACTTAACCAAGTCTCTGTTTAGGTTGTAACCAAGCCACAGTAAAAAAATCACAGTCATTGGGCTTGTCTAGTAAGAGTTATAGACTTCACAAGTTAAAAGTTAATACAACTGCATTTAAATTAATACATGTATTGCTTCTATCATGTAGTCGCTAAGGTCGAGGAGGAACCCGAAGTCCTAGACTTCGTTACTCCGGAGGAACAGCTAGACTACGACCAAGAGCAGCAAGGTGTAAGTGCATCTAGGATATCCCTTGTGGGTTTTGGCTAATTGATGACGAACATATGAGATCCTAATGAAACTATTAAGATGATTGCAGGATAAACAAAGTGAACTGGCTCGGCACACACACAAAAAGGTGAAAAATAGAGTGGTGCCCGAAAAGGAAGAAGTTAGTGAAATTTAGAGAAGCAAAGTAGATATAAATGTATAGGTGGTGTGTGAGAGAGACACATCCCAAAAGCTCATGACTTTGCGTAGGGGTAAGGGGTTTAAAAATCAACTAAAATCCACTGAAAACCGGACTAGTCCGTTCATGGACCGGACTAGTCCGTTTAACTTTCTGAAAGACGCAAACATAGTGCACCGGACTAGTCCGCCTTGTGAACCGGACTAGTCCGGTCAGGTCACTGGAACGCAACCGGACAAGTCCGGTTTTAGACCGGACTAGTCCGGTCATGTCTCTGTTGTCCTCCTTAGAGGACTACGGACTAGTCCATCCAGCAACAGGACTAGTCCGCTAAAGTTTCTGAAAACCCATCTAACATAGTACTGGACAAGTCCGGTTTGTGGACCGGACTAGTCCGGTTAACCCACTGGAAGTAGGCCGGACAAGTCCGATCATATACCGGACTAGTCCGGTAGTAGGTTTAACAACGGAAACTTTTTGGAGAAGCCTATAAAAAGAGGTCCTTCGGCTTTTCCCCAATAAGACACGACTCATATTGTCAAAACTTGAAACCCTAGCGCCGCCACCTGTCCCAAGAGCCCAAAAACACATCTCCCCACACATCTAAGGTGCAAAAAGGTGAAGATCAATAAAATACTTAGATTTGGGATTGGGAGATCGTCGTTCCTTCGTTGTGAGCTCTTGGGGTTTGATCTCTTTACACTCATATTCTGAATTGTAATCTTTTTAGTGTATTTGATCAACTTCTCATTGTAATTCTTGTGGGAGCCCTCAACGTGTGAGGTAGCCCCATAAAAACAGTGATTACACTTGATAGTGAAGTCAAGTCGGCCTGTGTGGTGACTTGAAGAGGAAAAGGGTTGAGAACCCGGCTCTGTGTGAGCTTCCTCAACGAGGACGTAGATCTCTTGGTGAGATCGAACCTCGGTAAAAATTCGTGTCTTTTGTCTCTCATTTGGTTTACATCTTGACACATGAGATTACTAGTTTGCTAGTCATCGTTTGAGTTCTTTACAAGTTTGCACGTGCATCCATACTATAAATTTAAGTTATAAAAACTGTTGTTCTTATTCCGCTGCTATAAGATAAAACTTGTGAGACACACTTAATCAACTCAAACAATTCAGCACACCGGACTAGTCCGCCCACACAACCGGACTAGTCCGGTCCGTCAAATTTCTAACAACTTTATTAAGTGTGCAGGAATTCTTTAAAGTCCTATTCACCCCCCTCTAGGCCACATTCAATTGGTATCAGAGGCAAGTTCTCCATCAACGAGACTCACATCTCGGAGAGATCAATGGCCTCTGAGAAGAACAACGATATCCCGAAGACGAGCAACAACGATGAGGAGCAAGAAGCCAAAGCCTTCGATGTGCTGAAAGAAAACCCACATGACGATGAAGAAGTGAGGCAGCTAAAAGCACTCCTGAGAAAGAAACTGCTGGCACAAAAAGGAAAAGAGGCAGAAAAGATGATGGGGAGTGGTCATCACGACTACTCCCGGTATCCTTACAACTACAACCGACTCAATTCAAATAATCATTATCTCTCTATTCCTATGGGAAGGCCTCCACAGTTTGATGGAAGTGACTACACCATGTGGAAGTACAACATGAAGATGCATCTGATATCCCTGAACCCTAGTCTGTGGCACATTGTTTGCACATGCATCGATATTCCGGACACGGATGATGAACTCACCCCAGAACAAGAACAGGAGATTCACAGAAACGCACAAGCCGTCGCCGTGATCACATCATCACTAAGCAGAGAGGAATTCACCAAGATCGATGGGTTAGAAAGTGCAAAAGAAATCTGGGATACCCTCAAGACAGCTCACGAAGGAAATAGGTCAGTTCGTGAAGCCAAAATCGAAATGCTTGAAGGAGAGTTGGGAAGATTTGCTATTGAAGAAGGCGAATCACCTCAAGACATGTACAACCGGATGAAAGCACTCATCAACAGAATTCGTGCGTATGGAAGTAAGAAATGGACAGATCACGAAGTGGTCAAAAGAATGATTAGAGCCTTCATGCCAAGAAACGTCACACTTTGCTCAATGATTAGAGAAAGCCCCGGGTTTCACAAAATGACTCCCGATGAGTTATTGGGAAAGATCATAAATCATGAAATGATGGAGAAAGAGGCTCAATACGTCAAAGACTTAGCCGAGTTCACCTCTTCTAAAAAGAAAGAAGTTGCCCTCAAAGCAACGTGCAGACCCAAACTCAAAGAAACTCGTGAAGACCAAGACGATGGAGATACAAGCGATGAAAGCACCGATCTTGATGACGAAGAAATGGTACTCTTCATCAAAAAGTTCAAACGCATGATGAAGAGAAGACACGACAACAATTCACATGAAGGCAAAAGCAAGGATAAAGGAAAATCCAAGGCTCGACGCACTTGCTACAACTGCGGAGAGTATGGTCACTTCATGGTGGACTGTACTTATGAGGAAAACAAAAAGAAGAAGGAAACAAGATCTCAAGAAAAGAAAATTTTCAGAAAAAGAAGACAAGCCCATCAAGCTCACATTGGGAAGGAGTGGGACTCAAACGACGAGTCCTCCTCCGATGAAGAAGAAGAGGTGGCCACAATCGCAGTCAAGAAACCAACTACGAGAGCCACACTCTTTCCGAACATGGGAGGACGGGACATGAACATCCACACTTGTCTTATGGCTAAGGAAGGCAAGAAAAAGGTTAGACATACTCCTCCTATACTAAATTCCACCATTGATGACTTTGATAGCTCTAGTGATAATGAAGAACTATTTAGAGGGCTAAGTAAAATTGCTTTAAAGAAAATGGAAATGTTGTCGAACGAAATCTTTGAAAAGGAGGAACTTGTCAACCGACAAGAAGATATGCTCATCCGTGAAAGGAAGAGATATCAAGAAGTTGAAAAGCTTCTTGAGCTTGAAAGAGAGAAGAATGAGTCACTTGAGTTAGAGCTAACCTTGAGTAAGGAAACTTACTCAAAGTTAGAGAACTCGCACATTGCAATCAAGGAAGAACTTGCTAACTTGTCAAAAGTTAACAAAATCCTTGAGGTGCAAGTTGAGTCCCTCAAACAAAGTGACTCCTCTTCCTCCAAGAGCTCTTCCTCCAAAGATATGCGCTCGACAACAGCAAGAACCCGCACTTGCTCTAGTAAGAAGAATGTAATTTCTAATGCTTTAACCCCACATGACATGCATTCTTCTGAAAACGGCATCTTTGATAAGGAGAAGATCAAATATGCAAGAAGTGCATATATGATCACTAGACCTTCCAATGTCAAAGATGGACTTGGCTTCGACAGGAATAGACACATGTCTACCTCTAATCATGCTAAGAATAGAATCATTTTTGTTAAAGAAAAATCCCATGAATCTGAGCTACAAACATTATTCCATACATTTGATGCTTCTTATGTTCTCATGAAAAACAAGTATGGAAAAGTCATTGCTAAATATACAAGGCCACGCCACAAGAACTTAAAAACTTGTGTGTGGGTGCCCAAGACTCTTGTGACTAACCTGAGAGGACCCAAGCAAGCTTGGGTACCTAAAACCCAGAAATAATTCTGTTTTGCAGGCTTACTCCTCCGGTGGATCTAAGTGGGTGCTAGACAGCGGATGCACAAATCATATGACCGGAGAGAGAAGTATGTTTGTGGAATACGAGTGCAACAAGGATCCAAGTGAAGGAATATACTTTGGAGATAACAGCCAAGGAAAGGTCCTTGGTAGTGGTAAAATTGAAATGTCCTCTCAACACACCTTATCTAATGTTTTACATGTAGATTCTCTATATTATAATCTTTTATCAATATCTCAACTATGCGACAAAGGTTACAACTGTTTATTCACAAATGAGGGTGTGACCGTCTTTAGAAGAAGCGATGGCTCGATTGCATTCAAGGGATTGTTGAAGGGAAAGCTTTATCTTGTTGACTTCAACAAAGATAAAGCTGAACTCAACACTTGCTTGGTTGCTAAGACCAACATGGGATGGCTGTGGCATAGACGGCTAGCCCATGTTGGAATGAGAAATCTGCAGAAACTTCTAAAAGGTGGTCACATCCGTGGTCTTAAGGATGTGGTTTTTGAAAAAGACAGGCCGTGCAGCGCTTGTCAAGCAGGAAAACAGGTTGGAGCACCACACCCCGCCAAGAATGTGATGACCACCGCTAAACCGCTGGAACTTCTCCACATGGATCTCTTTGGTCCAATTGCGTACATCAGCATCGGCGGTAACAAATACGGTTTAGTAATTGTTGATGATTTTTCAAGATTTACCTGGGTATTTTTCTTGTATGATAAATCAGAAACTCAAGGAATCCTCAAGAAGTTCTTGAAAAGAGCTCAAAATGAATTCTCATCAACAGTAAAGAATATCAGAAGTGACAATGGGACAGAATTCAAGAACACCCAAGTTGAAGAATATCTCAATGAAGAAGGTATAAAGCATGAATTCTCGGCACCCTATTCTCCTCAACAGAATGGGGTGGCCGAAAGGAAAAACCGAACATTGATCGAAATGGCGAGAACAATGTTGGATGAATACAAGACGTCAGACCGGTTTTGGGCAGAAGCGGTGAATACCGCTTGTCATGCCACAAATCGGTTGTACCTTCATCGACTTCTGAAGAAAACTCCATATGAGCTTCTCACGGGTAAAAAGCCTAACGTTTCTTATTTCAAAGTTTTTGATTGCAAATGTTTTATTCTGAACAAGAAACCAAGGGCCTCGAAGTTTGCTTCGAAGTCCGATGAAGGATTCTTGCTCGGATATGAATCGAACGCCTACGCCTATCGTGTCTTCAACAAAGTGTCCGGCCTTGTTGAAGTAGCGCGTGACGTAGTGTTCGATGAAACTAACGGCTCACAAGTGGAGCAAGTCGATAAGTCTATGCTAGATAAGGAGGAAGCTCCATGTGAAGCCCTGAAGAAAATGGCACTTGGTGATATCCTACCACGAGAGGAGACACAAGATGAATTTCATCAAGGAAGCAATGATCAAGGGGGAGCTCCTACACAAGATCAAGTTGAGGAAGATCAAGAAAATCAAGATGATCATGGAAGCAATGATCTAGGGGGAGACATGACACATGAAGACAATGAAGAACAAACAACTATACAAAATCCACACCCAAGAGTACATCAGTGTGTGCAAAGGGACCATCCTATCAACAATATCATTGGAGATATTGCTAAGGGAGTAACTACTAGATCTCAAATTGCAAATTTTTGTGAACATTATTCTTTTGTGTCTTTTCTGGAGCCATACAGGGTAGAAGAAGCCTTAAGGGATCCAGACTTGGTGATTGTGATGCAAGAGGAGCTGAACAACTTCAAAAGAAATGAAGTGTGGGAGCTGGTGGAAAGACCAAGGGCGAACATCGTTGGAACCAAATGGGTCTTTCGGAACAAACAAGATGAACATGGAGTAGTGACAAGAAATAAAGCAAGGTTGGTGGCCAAAGGTTATTCTCAAGTGGAAGGTTTGGATTTCGATGAAACCTTCGCTCCTGTAGCTAGACTTGAGTCCATTCGCATTTTATTGGCATATGCTACTCACCATAATTTTAAGTTGTATCAAATGGACGTCAAGAGTGCCTTTCTGAATGGTCCGATAAAGGAGGAAGTCTATGTGGAGCAGCCACCGGGGTTCGAAGATCAGAAGTATCCCAACCATGTCTATAAACTGCGTAAGGCTCTCTATGGCCTCAAACAGGCTCCTCGAGCCTGGTATGAGTGCCTTAGAGATTTTCTGATTCAAAATGGATTCAAAATTGGTAAAGCTGACTATAAACTCTTTACTAAACATTTTGATGATCATTTATTCGTATGTCAAATTTATGTTGATGACATTATCTTTGGATCCACTAACAAGTCCTTCTGTGAAGAATTTAGCAAAATAATGACAGACAGGTTCGAGATGTCAATGATGGGTGAATTGAAGTTCTTCTTGGGATTTCAAGTGAAGCAACTGAGAGAAGGTACATTTATAAGCCAAACTAAATATACACAAGACATTCTCAAGAAATTCAATATGGACAAAGCCAAGCCCATCAAGACACCCATGGCCATCAACGGACATCTCGACCTCAATGAAGACGGTCCAAATGTGGACCAAAAGGTATATCGGTCCATGATTGGTTCCTTACTATACTTATGTGCATCTAGGCCAGATATTATGCTTAGTGTTTGCATGTGTGCAAGGTTTCAAGCCGCACCTAAAGAGTGTCACTTAATTGCTGTAAAAAGAATCCTAAGGTATCTTGTGCACACACCCAACTTGGGCCTTTGGTATCCCAAAGGATCCAAGTTTAACTTGATAGGGTACTCCGACGCTGACTATGCGGGATGCAAAATCGATAGAAAGAGCACGTCAGGGACTTGTCAATTTCTTGGTAGGTCCCTAGTTTCTTGGTCATCTAAAAAGCAAAACTCCATTGCTCTTTCCACAGCGGAAGCAGAGTATGTTGCAGCCGGTAGTTGCTGTGCGCAACTGCTCTGGATGCAACAAACTCTTAGGGACTACGGCTACAATCTAAGTCGTATCCCGCTTCTATGCGATAATGAAAGTGCTATAAAAATTGCACACAACCCGGTAGAGCACTCAAGAACTAAGCACATAGACATCCGTCATCACTTTCTTAGAGATCATTCATTAAAAGGTGACATAGCTATTTCACATGTTAGGACTGAAAAACAACTTGCAGATATTTTTACCAAACCATTAGATGAGAAAAGGTTTTGTGAACTAAGAAATGAGCTAAACATTCTTGACTCTCGAAATGTGGCTTGAAACATTGCATACCTAGTTGCAACTAAAATTGTTCCTCCGTACTGTCAAAAATGCTCCTTCTCTCCTTTGTACTCAGAAAACTATTCTTAATGAATAAATCTTGTGGATTATGACCATTGTTTGATTGTTGATTGTATACTGGTCGTAATCACCAAGACTACTTGCAAAATTGTTGTCCTTGGATCACTATTAGTTATCTATATGTATATATCAAGTCTATTGAAAACGGACTAGTCCGATTCCCAACCGGACTAGTCCGGACAGACAACAATTAGGTTAAACTAAGGGGTACCGGACTAGTCCGCTACCAGGACCGGACTAGTCCGGTCAGTCGGATATAGAAGCAATCAGCCGGACCAAACGCCTCCCTCTCCACTCATAATCACTTTGCAACACCCTCTCTCCTAAACCCTAGCTCTCAAAGTGATTTTCGAGTTGAGCCCTCAAACTCGAAGTTTTCTCCGTGAAAAAGCCTCTTCTCGACGAGGGGATCCTACTTTCCGGACACATCCGGATTGATTTCCACTCCTTCAACGCGAATCTTCAAATCTTGGTAAATCCCCCCAAAACCCAAAATCTCAATTTTTCTAGCTCTAGCTAGTTTCCTTTGATTTCAAAAGGATGTACATTGCATAAATAGATGTATTTCTACCACTTTCCTACCCTTGTATCCATAGATAGGAGATTTGCTTCAAATAAAACACTCAAGTTAGGGTTCTTATGCTAGGCCGGACTAGTCCGGCGTCCAGATGCGGACAAGTCCGGTCCACCGGACTAGTCCGCACTCTGAAACCGGACAAGTCCGGTCTCTGACAGCTGAACTCCTACATTCCCATTTGAAGTCGATAAGGTGTCCGTTTGCATCTAATCCTTAAACTCCTTGTCAGGCATCATGTCTTCAGGATCAGATGACATCTCTTTTCACATTGACGAAGAAGTTCAACGTGAAAGAGTTAGGAGAGCTAAGGAGGGAGTGATGAAGAAGAGACATGACGTCAATGCTCACTCTCCACCCTCCGACGACAATCTTCCTAAGAAGAGAAAAGTCATTATCAAAAGGCCTCAAAGGAAAGATGCTGCTGAGGGCTCATCAGGGCCAAGAAGAGTTCTCAATAAAGGGAAGGGACTTGCTAGTGGCCCCATTGGGCCCTTGAAATTGAAAAATCCCGTTCATCGCAACAGGCAGCCTTCAAGTGAAGATTTCACTGGAAAAGGGAATGAGCTAGCTGATAACTTCAGAAAGATTGAAGTGTATGGACGACCTAAACAATGTTCTGATCCTAGGTTCTGGAGCAACTTCCATGCAGACTACTACGAGCACGTGTACATGAAGATGAAGAATCCCGTAGTAGAGAGTCAATGGCTGAATGTTGACTACCTGAAGTCGAAGAAGTATCCCGCATTTCGTGAGATGGTGGAGGCCTTAGAGAGGCATGGTCTGACGGACCTGCTATCTTTTGAGTATGACTGGAACAATGAAGTCATTACTCAGTTTTACTCCACTCTCTACTTTGCTCGGGATGATGGAGACAGTCTTACTTGGATGACTCATGGTTCAAGGTACAGTGTCACTTATGATGAATTTGCTAGGATTCTTCACCTCCAAAACACTTTGGATCATGAACTGGTCATTCATAATCTGAAACCCCTGGAGAAGGAGGAACTTGAATTTCTCTATGACACAAGGATGCCATATGTCCCTCCAACCATCAAATATCTAAAGCCCTTCTTTGTGGATCTAAATAGAGTCTTGAGAAAGACGATAGCTCCGAAGGATGGAGATGCAGGAACTATACAAGGAACCTTGAGAACTCTCATGAAAGTCATTAGTGGGAGGAGACCATTCAATGTCTTTGAGTATATCTACAATGACATTGTGAACATCTCAATTACCCCCAATAGGTCCTGTGGATACGCACCGTATATCATGTACATGATTGAGAAGGTGACAGGACTCGAGTTTGTCAAGGATGTCAAGCATACGGGGTTGAAGCCGCAAAAACCCACCGAGTACACTCTCCCTCCGGCTCCAGCTGCCCCGTCCTCTCCACCAGTGGAGAGGAGATCAAAGCAAGCTCATGATGACACTAGGTCTGCAGCTGCTCCTCCTGGCTCTCCACCTGCCCAAGAATCATCTAGCGGCATCCTCAAGATGCTCTCCTCTATCTTTGCCTGTTGCCGTAAGATCGAAGACAGGCAACGCAAAGAAAAGCTTGCAAGGAAGAGACATCAACAGTACGTCAATGCAAATATCAAGTCTATCTGTGCAAAGCTTGAGATTGAGCCTGTTGGATCACCGCCTGCCTCCGAGGACTCAGAGGAAGATCCTGCTCCCGTGGATGATGAAGATGAAGATCAGACTGAGACTGACGGAGGAGGCAGCGATGAGTGACTTCCCTCAATTTTTCTCTTTTTGGTGTCTTGATGCCAAAGGGGGAGAGATTGAGATGGAAGATTGAGATTAGACTTGGACTATTTTTCTATCTAGTATTAGTCATTAAGATCTTGTGTGATCAAGGACATGTACCTAATCTTGTAATGCACTATTTCTTTTCCTATGTGTGAAGTACTATGCTCTAATGCCCACTTACATGTTCACTACTGGTTGTCTTTAATTTAGCACATTTTGTTTATCACACACCTGTGAGGCACCCCACCATAAGGTGTGTACATATGTGAGAAGTTTTTTTGTGAATTCTTTATTGTTCTCATGTGTACGCACCTTATGAAAATCAACCTTTCATTCTCAATTGTGATATCTCAAATGGTTGTCATCAATCACCAAAAAGGGGGAGATTGTAAGTGCATCTAGGATATCCCTTATGGGTTTTGGCTAATTGATGACGAACATATGAGATCCTAATGAAACTATTAAGATGATTGCAGGATAAACAAAGTGAACTGGCTCGGCACACACACAAAAAGGTGAAAAATAGAGTGGTGCCCGAAAAGGAAGAAGTTAGTGAAATTTAGAGAAGCAAAGTAGATATAAATGTATAGGTGGTGTGTGAGAGAGACACATCCCAAAAGCTCATGACTTTGCGTAGGGTAAGGGGTTTAAAAATCAACAAAAATCCACTGAAAACCGGACTAGTCCGTTCATGGACCGGACTAGTCCGTTTAACTTTCTGAAAGACGCAAACATAGTGCACCGGACTAGTCCGCCTTGTGAACCGGACTAGTCCGGTCAGGTCACTGGAACGCAACCGGACAAGTCCGGTTTTAGATCGGACTAGTCTGGTCATGTCTCTGTTGTCCTCCTTAGAGGACTACGGACTAGTCCATCCAGCAACAGGACTAGTCCGCTAAAGTTTCTGAAAACCCATCTCACATAGTACCGGACAAGTCCGGTTTGTGGACCGGACTAGTCCGGTTTGTGGACCGGACTAGTCCGGTTAACCCACTGGAAGTAGGCCGGACAAGTCCGATCATATACCGGACTAGTCCGGTAGTAGGTTTAACAACGGAAACTTTTTGGAAAAGCCTATAAAAAGAGGTCCTTCGGCTTTTCCCCAATAAGACACGACTCATACTGTCAAAACTTGAAACCCTAGCGCCGCCACCTGTCCCAAGAGCCCAAAAACACATCTCCCCACACATCTAAGGTGCAAAAAGGTGAAGATCAATAAAATACTTAGATTTGGGATTGGGAGATCGTCGTTCCTTCGTTGTGAGCTCTTGGGGTTTGATTTCTCTACACTCATATTCTGAATTGTAATCTTTTTGAGTGTATTTGATCAACTTCTCATTGTAATTCTTGTGGGAGCCCTCAACGTGTGAGGTAGCCCCATAAAAACAGTGATTACACTTGATAGTGCAGTCAAGTCGGCCTGTGTGGTGACTTGAAGAGGAAAAGGGTTGAGAACCCGGCTCTGTGTGAGCTTCCTCAACGAGGACGTAGATCTCTTGGTGAGATCGAACCTCGGTAAAAATTCGTGTCTTTTGTCTCTCATTTGGTTTACATCTTGACACATGAGATTACTAGTTTGCTAGTCATCGTTTGAGTTCTTTACAAGTTTGCACGTGCATCCATACTATAAATTTAAGTTATAAAAACTGTTGTTCTTATTCCGCTGCTATAAGATAAAACTTGTGAGACACACTTAATCAACTCAAACAATTCAGCACACCGGACTAGTCCGCCCACACAACCGGACTAGTCCGGTCCGTCAAATTTCTAACAACTTTATTAAGTGTGCAGGAATTCTTTAAAAGCCTATTCACCCCCCCTCTAGGCCACATTCACAAGGCAATCTCCGGTTTGCATTAACCTTTTACAAATTTTTATTGTTTTGAGCACATACATGAATACTATTGTTCCTTGCATTAGAGTCTTGTTTGGAAACCCAAGTGCATAGCCAAGAAAGCCATGGGTTGGGTTTAGGATTGCAAACCCAGTTAGCTACTGCAATGATAAGATAGTGTAGGATTCGGTATAAGTCGAGTAGTTGGAACTACTCGCGAGCATAGGCTAGAGGCTCTCGACTCGGGTAGAGACAGCACATGATACACATGGCAAGAAAAATGAGACCGAGTGGAGAGTAAGGGGCAGAAGGACTTTGGGGCCTGTGTGCTATAGCTCCGCTTGTGTCGATTGAGGACCAAGCCGTGTGCGGTCCTGTTGAACAAGCTAGAACAGTACCGAAGACCTACCGGCTATATGGGAACCGGGAAACTGATGTAACTCGGGTAGCTGGGTGTTGAGGCATAGCTGGTCGTTCAGAGGGTAGGTTGAGAGCTCGAGGTGTAAATTGGCTGGCGGCACTGAGATGCGCGTGCAGAGACCTCTTGCTCCGGACGATTGGACCGGTTCAACATTTGGCTAACGGGTGAAAGGTAGTCGCGTACAGCGTCCGTGATGGTTGTTGTAGGCAACATCGAGTACGGGCGTACGTGACGCGTTGTTTGGGTAACCCTGCAGGTGTAAATTGATTATAATCGCCGTCCCTCGCGGTCAGTGAGTACCACTTGTACACTGTACCGTGACGTAGAAAGAACAGACTAGTTACATGTTAAAATGTTGCTGATTGAAAGATGGACTTGATTGCTAATGACTTGCTGTAGTTTAGAGCTAACTAAAGTTCATTTCAACTTTGGACAAAGTACATGAGAGAAATGCATTTCTTGTTTGATTGCGGCTCTCTCATGTGCCTTAGCGTAAGGTTCTCCACAAACTGCTGCTAAAACCTGAAAGTAAGGTTCCACTAAGTAGGCGAGTCCTTTGCAACTTACTTCACCTCGTGCACCTACCCCCCTCATGTAGAAGTTTCATGTTTAGGAGAGACGGTTCAGTCTTGCTGGGCCTTCGTGCTCACTGCTTGTGTTTGAAGCTTTTGCAGGGTTCTATGAGGAAGGGATTCTCGTGCACGCCGCCGCTTTAGTGTGTGTGCGTGCTAGCGGGGACACGTTCACGGGCTGAACGTGAACTCGATGCATAGTCTACGCCCGTGAGTGTAGACTGAACATATTTTGTTGTAAAAATGTTCATACACTGGTTTATGTAATAAAACTTTGCTTCCGCTTTGTACCTTTGATGTGTGTTATCCGGTGTTGTGCAACGCAGCACCGCTCAGCGTGATCCTGGCTCGACAAGACCGTGGGGTCGTGTCATAATTGCTCTTACATCTTACAGGAGTCGGCGGCGGAGGCTCAAACTCCATCGCGTGTACTACCGCGACTTGGATTACGACGCGAGGATGATATTCTGGGTTGCAGAGGTAGCGGACGTGGGAGTGTGTAGTGTAGTGGGTTACGTGTGATAGTATTGCATATTGAATTGTTTGTATGTTTGATCTATATAATTTTGTGTGTGCCTGTGAGCTGGCCGTCGTACCAGGTTAGCATTTTTCTGTTTTTACAAAAATTTACATACCTTATTTACGATGGCCAGCCGCTAGCCGTCGTAAATAAGCCTCTATTGTTTACGACGGCCAGCAGCTGGTCGTCGTAAACAACCTTTCAGAGGGTGCCAGGTGGCACCCTCTCATTTAATTACGATGACCAGGTACTGCCGTCGTAAATAAGTTATTTACAAAGGGTGCCAACGTAAATAAGCTTATTTACAACCAAAAATTTGTAACGGCCTTTTGCCGTCATAAATAAGCAGAAACCATCGTAAATAGATTAATTACGATGGTTTAGGGCTTAATTATGAAGGTTCTGTCCGTTGTAATTTGATCGGTTTCAAGTAGTGCTTTTCCTCAAGAAGTCACGTCCAAAATCTATTGAGCTATCACACTCCATCTTAAGCTGCAGCTCACTCTGGTCATTGAGCCCCTCCAAATGTCGTTGGCCTTGAAGCAATGATCCTACAATCTACTCATCGGAGTAGATGCTCCCATGGGTGATGGTGCTCATCCTGAGCCACATGAACATGACCATGGAGGATGTCAATGACCTATTGACGTGATGCATGACATTATTGAGCCTGTCGCTATGCTATCCTTAGCGCTACAGGATATTGGACATCAAATGCAAGAACCTCCCAAGTTTGACCAAAGTGGGACACGACTGGTTGGGTGTGGTCCCCAACATGGGCGCGCACAAGCTCAAAAGACAATTATGGTGACCATTGACACCACAACTCACCTTCGAGAAGAATATGATGCCACATGCGTCAAGGTTGCATACTTTGGTATCTTCGAGCATTGCTCAGTCACGGATGAGAATTGAGGATTGGGTAGAAATAGCCTCTAATATGTTCACACACACACACACACACACACACACACACACACACACACACACACACACACACACACACACACACACACACACACACACACACACACACACACACACACGCGCGAACACAACACAAGCATATTCTAGTAAAGAAAGATATTTATCATCAATAAACACCTTGTAAGGCACATGGAGACTCCACCATGATGTACAAGAATTGGTCCATGTAGCACATACCATACATGAAGCATTGGTGTCTGCAAAGTTGGTTTCTTTTCATGATAGTGTAAACACTATACATGAAACATATGTCAAGTATTGAAAACTTTGAGTTATGAAAACATGATACCATATTATATTATATAATGTTTTTAAGTATAGGTTAATGGTGAGGTAGCAACTATATAATTTTTCATGTCTCCAAAATATTTTTGTGATATTATACCAGTATTTCACTTTGAAATCTTACCATTTCTTTCTCCCTTTGTGCAGAATCATCAATGGCGTCAATGAACCTCAACGTAAAGATGAGAAAGACCACAACTACCCCATCGCCTAAACAGTGTGGTGATGCCATAAGGAATTCGAAGACGATGAATTTGTCCTCATGTAACATTGAAGATAGGGTAGACAAGATAAAAAAAATCTTTGATGCTACATATTGGGGTGCATCCTTACCCCACTGAGTATCATTAACATAGGAAGTTTATAATTTTTCATATCTTTGTTCATTGCACACTTTCCAAATGTCATACCATACGTGTATTTTACTTTGAAACCTTAGTAATTCTTTCTCCTTTTCTGCAGGATCCTCCATGGCACCAATGTACCTCGACATAAAGAAGAGGAAGGCCAAATCTACCCCATTGTATGCACAACACGGTGCTTCTAAGAGAAGTTCAAAGACGATGAATTTGTCCTTAGAAACAGTGATGAAGGGGTATATCGGATTAACTCTCTTTCATACAACATACTGGGTTGCATCCTCATTGAGCTGAGTATCCTGAAGCCTGTGCAGATTACTATGTTGTCCAAGACTTGGTGGTGTATGTTCTCATGTGTGTACTACAAGCTAGACTGTTTCAACAACACTGATATCTAGTGTGGGCAGCACTGCCTACGGGTCAGTTGATCATCTAGCGGACACTCACGTCGGATGGCGTGGTGTCCAAGTGGCTTTACACATTGTCCCAAAATAGGGTCATCCAGGAGCTATTCTTCAAAATGTTGCTTCCATACCCTATTGAGCTGTCACACTCCATCCTCAATTACGACCCACTCTGGTCATTGAGCCTCTCCAATGGTCGCTGGCCTCAAAGAAACGTTGCAACAATCTTTTCCCTAGGGTGAACGCTCTTATGGGTGAGGGAGCTCACCCTTAGCCACGTAGACATGACAATGGAGGCTGTCAAATACATGGTGCCTAACATTGTTGATCCTATCGCTTGGCTACCCCCAATGCTACGGGATACTTGACATCAAAATTCAAGGACATTCTGATTCTAACTAAAGTGGGACATGACCGGCAGACGTGGTCCACATCATGTGCGCCCAAGCTTGAAAGACAGTTGTGCTGTCCTTCGACACCACAACTTACCTTAGAGAAGAATCTGATGGCACAAGCATCGAGGTTGCATACTCTAGGTATATTCCAGCATTAGTCGGTCGTAGACATGGACGGAGTAATGTTGGAGCAAAAACTTAGTGTTTCCATGCAACTTCCACCCTCCTTCCACCATTATTTTGAAATCAACAGTTCTTGTGTTAGAATCTTAGTTTAGTCGTACTTTGTTTAACCTTCTCTTTATTTTTTACTTCTATTTTTTCAAAAAAATGAAATTGTTGTGTTTTAAATCTAGCCTAATCTAACATGCTTAGAGCAAAGGCTTTGTTGTAGTTGTTATTGTGATAGGCCCAAGAATTGAGTGTTGAACACACACACACACAAGCATATATTTTTAATAACACATTAAAAGTGAAGCACATGTTATACATGAAGCATCGGTGTATGTTAAGTTGGCATATTTTGATGATAGTGTAGACGTTATACATAAAGCACATAGCATGTATTTAAAACTCTGAGTTATGAAAACAAATATCATATTAGGTTTAGGGAATACTATTAAATATGGCTTAATGTTGAGGAAGGAAGTCTATTATTTTTCATCTCTTTCGTTGTTGCAACCTTGGCAAAATATTTTTTTCATACCATACATGTATTTCACTTTGAAATTTGATCAATTCTTTCTTCCTTTGAGCATGATCATCCATGGCGCCAATGAACCTCCACGTAAAGAAGAGGAAGGCCATATCGAGCGCAACGTATGCACATCGCGGTGCTGCCAAGAGGAGTTCAAAGACGTCCAATTTGTCCTTAGGAAACATTGAATAAGGGGTAGACAAGATTAACTCTCTTTCATACAATATACTGAGTTGCATCCCCACCCCGCTGAGGGGCTCTACGGATGACTAAGTTGTCCAAGACTTGGCCACATGTGTTCTCATCTTCAGACTACATGTTGGACTGTTTCAACAACTCTGATCTCTGGTGTAGGAAGCACCGCCTACCGGATAACATCTACTTAAACAGTCAGAGTGGCACACCGGCGCAGTCACCTCCTTGCTGATATGCGCCGTCGCTCCATCCATTAGTTCATCATCCAGCGGACACCCACATTGGATGGTGTGGTGTCAGTTGACTTTACATGTCATACCAAAGTGGGGTTGTCCAGGAGTTATGCATCATGCCGCTTCCGACCCTATTTAGCTATGACACTTTATTTTCAACTACAACCCACTCCAGTCGTTGACCTTCTCCAATTGTTTTTCCCTGAAATTATTAAGTTTCCAATTTATGTGTTCATTTTTGCATTAATGGAATATTATCACCAGTCCTCACTTAAGTAAGAAGATATTGTCTTCATTACTATGCATTAATTTCTTGTCGAAATGCAATGGAAAGGCTGCTGATATTTCTGGAAGGAAATTTCAGGATTTCTTAATTACGAAATTAATTTCCGTCATTACTATTGTGTCTGTTGATGGGAGGCGTAACCAGCCAAAATTGGTTGCGGCCCCATCTCGCAAGCGCAATATAAAAAGGAGGAGTCGACCGATCCCGACTTCATCTAATAATTAATTAGTGTGCAACCTCTCCCGACACACCCCAACTCAAACCCATTTCTTAGGCACTGCTAATGGGACGGAGGCCATCACCCTCTCTTCTACATGGCAATGATGTCGTCGATGACCGTCTAGTGCCGTTGGCGACCTGAGGGACATCGCTATTCCAAACGCATCGCCGACATGCCTACATCAAGCTGGCATGAGACTTTGATTGGCCTAATGGCTATGTTTGGGGACAACAAGCACTAGTCCATGTCCTCTTTTATTGGTGTTCATGTATGAGCAGTGTTTAAAAAACAATAGAGAAAAGCGAGTAGAGGAGTTTCTCCTAGTGCCTAGGCCGGCTAGGTGGCGCCTAGGCGTTTCATAAAAAATAGAGTTAAATTGATATAATATATATTATATGTGTAAGTTTTAAATTTAAAAATATTCAAACAATATGGAGCCATGGATATAAATATATTGGATGGCACTAGAATTTCTTAGCAGTTACAATTACAACACTTTCAAAATAAAAGCAGTTACAAGTTACAACAAGTTAAAGCATCAATGATTATAGAAATAAGCAACATCAAAAATTTAAAGCATTTGACACACAACATATGCTGGGCTGCCAGGCGCCATTCTAGGGGGGGGGGGGGGGGCGCCGCCGGATTGGCTGCCGCCCCCCTCGCTTGGCAGGCCGCCGCCACCCCTGGGTGGCCAGCGCAGGCACTGTTCGAGGGGGGTTGGTGTGCCCCTCTCTTGGACGACAGACGCCACCCCGTGCGTGGCGGCCGCCGCCCCCTAGGGGACTGGCACCACCCCTGGCCAGGGTGCTGCAGCCGCTGCCGTTTCTCCGATCCACGACGCGCCGGCCGGAACTGGTTCCACCGGTGCCACATCTCCTAGGACGGGACCGGCCGCTGGCGGACCTCTTGTAGGTGCCACCGGCAGACCCGCCACCACTATCGTTTTCATGGCAGGTACTACCTCCGTGTCACACGATTCCACCGCCACGTCTATCGGCCTCAACATTGACGGGAGCACCATGACCACCATCCCGCCGGTGATCCCGCTTCCAGCCACTGCTGACAACGCGGCTACTGCCTCCCTCTATGGCACTGACACGACGGACACCCCTGGGATTGCCGCGGCCCTGGCTGCCTCTCGCGAGTGCGAGCGGGCACTCGCTCTCGCCCTAGAGTAGGAGCGTGCCTCTATGGCCGCTCTATCTCACCAACTCGAGGAGAGTGCTCACTGACCGTTGAGTGCTTCCTACGAGCCTCCCTCAAGCGCTGGTATGTACTCGGCTTCCCTTTTTGCTGCTCTTCATGCACAGGCCGTCAGGATTCGGGACATCCGATTGCTCTTGCCGGTTGTCCTCAGTTCTGAGTCTACCTCATACGCCCGGTTGTGTGACTTGGTGCTCCTGACGCTGAGGCGCTTCCGCCTCGACGACCACGTCCTCCAGGATGGCTCTCTGGTGGGTGTCTCCTGGGTCAGCATGGACAGCCTGGTCCTGTCCTAGATCCTTGGCTCCCTCTCTGAGGAGCTACAGAACATCGTCAGACAGCGTGGTGGTGGCACTGCTCGTCGGGCTTGGCTGGTCCTTGAGCAGCGCTTTCTAGGGAACCATGCGACTCAAGCCCTCCACATCAGCGCGCGGTTCTAGAACACCGTCCAGGGTGACCACTCCATCTCCGCCTCCTGGTGGGAGATAAAGGGCATGGTGGATGCTCTACGTGACCTTGGCGAGCCGGTCACTGATAGTGCTCTCGTCCTTCGAGTTCATCAGGGCATGAACGAGCGCTATTGTCACCTACGGACGTGGCTTCTCCATCTGGAGCCACCACCTACCTTCGAGAAGGTATGTCTGATCTCAAGCTCGAGGAGATCATTGTAGGAGGCTCCACTGGCTCCTGGTCTGCCACGGCCTTTATGAATCTAATAAGTCCCCTCGTCCACCTTCGCCAGCTACAGGTGGACCACCGTCACGACCACCCACAACCTCAGGCACTCCTGTCAGCTCTGGTGGCGGTAATCATCACCGTCGAGGTAAACACGGCGACCGTGATGGTGGTAGCAGTGCAGGAGGCACTCCTACTTCTGCTTCTTCTCCCTCTACTGGTGGTAGTGGTGGTGCCGGCCAGGGAGGTGCACCATGGTCCACACCCTACAACCCGTGGGATGGCCAGATCTACATGTGGCCTGGGCCATCTCCGGAACTTCAGCCTCCACGACCACCGCGTCCTCAGCCAGCGTTTGTAGCCACCTCAGGCTACAGTGGACCAGCCTACAGTGCTGGTGGGTCACCAACTCAGGCCTACAGTGGGCCTGGCTATCCTTCTGGTGGACAGTTGACCTCGACTTACAGAGGCACGGACTATCCTTTTGGGTACTCGGAGCCATCGACACCACAACAGGAGCCACCCTCAACGTGGGATCGATAGTCGCTAGCCTCCTCTTTTCAGCACCATGCATCTCACTCCACCAGGTGCTGACTCGATCGCTGACTCCAGAGCGTCATACCATACCACTCCTATTGCTGGTATACTCTGTTCCGCCCACCCTTCCAACCCCTCTTTTCCTTCATCTATCGTTGTTTGTAATGGTTCTGTTCTTTCGGTCACCTCAGTAGATGATTCTAGGTTCCCGGGTTCCTTCCACCTTAAAAACATTCTTGTCGCTCCAGATATTATTTGTAATTTTCTTTTTTCCATTGTTTTACCACTGACAACAATGTTTCCATTGAGTTTGATCCGTTTGGTTTGTCTGTGAAGGATCTTTTTACCCGGTGACTTCTTTTTCGATGTGATAGCTCAGGACCCCTATACACACTTCGACTTCCTACTTCCGTTGCATCACCACCTTTTGCCTTGACTACGACAGCTTCATCCACCATTTGACGTCGTCGGCTTGGCCACCCTGGTGCAGATGCTATGTCCAAGTTGTCTAGTAGTTCGGGTATTTCATGTACTAATGGCACACATGACTCTTTATGTCATGCTTGTCAGCTTGGTCGCCATGTTCAGCTCTGTTTTCCCACTTCTGTGACTCATGTTAAGACAACATTTGATCTTATTCATTGTGATTTGTGGACATCACCTATTACCAGTGTATCGGACTTTAATTATTACTTAGTGATAATTGATGATTTTTCACATTTTTTGTGGACTATTCCATTACAACTAGAGTGTGAGACTTTTGTTACTCTTTCTCACTTCTTAGTTTGGATATCTACTCAGTTTGGGCGCACAATCCGAGCTGTCCAGTGCGATAATGGACACGAATTCGATAACTTGGTGTTTCATAACTTTCTCTTGTCCATACACCTCTCCTCAGAACGGCATGCTTGAGCGCATGATTCATACCACCAGCGATGTCATGCGCTCCCTAATGTTTCAGGCATCCATTCCTGCCCGATACTGGGTGGAGGCCCTTCACACTGCCACTCTTCTGATTAATCGCCTTCCTACCAAGGCTATTCATGCCTCCACCCCCTATTTCGCTTTATATGGCACCGCTCCTCTTTATGACCATCTTCGAGTTTTTGGGTGTGCTTTCTACCCTAATCTTTCCGCCACCACCCCACATAAGCTTGCGCCCCGCTCGATACGGTGTGTCGTCCTCGGGTATTCCCTTGATCATAAGGGTTACCGGTGTCTAGATCTTATCACTCACCACCTTTTGATCTCTCGACATGTCGTCTTGGACGAGTCCTCCGGCATCACCCGCTGCACCTTGGGTGTCCCCTACATCACCAGCTGCGCCACGCGCGGCCTTGGCCTCCCCAACATCACCTGCGGCGAGCCCAACGTCCCCTACATCACCACTCACGCCATGCGCGGCCCCGACTGCGACACCGACTTCTCGCTTCACCAACCCTGCACTTGTCTACCAGCGACGAGCGCGGGATGGTGCCCTAGCTCTAGCTGCACCATGTGCATCCCAGAGCTCTCCACGCCATTCGCTGCGCCACGCGCGGCCATGAGACCCACTCTCGTCTATCAACAACGAGAGCGGGGTGGTGCTCCGGCTCCTGCTCGCTTCGAGCGCCCGGTGTATAACACAGGGATCCTGGTCACATTCACCTGATGGTGACTCGTCGTGCTTCTGGGACTCTTCGGCCGGTTGATCTCTTCTCCGGAGTTGTCTTCTCGTCTACGACATCTCCACCGCCCGACTCTTCTTTGATCTCACCCATACCAACCTTCGTTTGCAGCGCCCTCGCCGACCCTCACTTTCGTCGCACTATGTAGGAAGAGTATGAAGCCCTGCTTGCCAACCGGACGTGGGACCTGGTTCCCCACCCCGGTTGTGGCAATGTTGTCACGGGCAAGTGGATGTTCACACACAAGAAGAAGGCGGGCGGTACCTTGGAGAGGTACAAGGCCCGAAGGGTACTTCGGGGCTTTACTTAGCGCCCTGGAGTCAACTATGACGGGACCTTCAGTCCGGTGGTGAAGCCAATGATAGTTTGTACCGTTCTGTCGCTAGCTCTCTCACGTTCTTGTCCCATCCACCAGTTGGACGTCAAGAATGCCTTCCTCCATGGCACACTGACAGAGACGGTGTACTGCAGTCAGCGGATAGGGTTTGTTGACTCAGCTCATCTAGACATGGTATGTAAGCTGAACAAGTCCCTGTACAATCTGTAGCAGGCACCGCTAGCCTGGTATAGTCGGTTCGCCTCTTTCTTGGTCTCAATGGGCTTTGTCAAAGCCAAGTCGGACACTTTGTTGTTTGTCTATCGACGTGACAGTGACACTGCTTACCTTCTACTATACGTCGATGACATTGTACTTACAACGTCTAGTCCAGCTCTCCTTCGGTGTACTATCTCTGCCTTACAGCAGGAGTTCGCAATGAAGGACTTGGGTCGCCTTTACCACTTCATGGGTATTGTGGTCGAGGACCAACCAGGCATCTTGTTCCTTCACCAGCGACAGTACTGCCTGGACATCCTCCAACGAGCGGACATCTCTGAGTGCAAGCCTTGCTCCACTCCAGTGGATACCCTAGCGAAGGTCTCCGCTACTGACGGGACACCCGTCACTGACCCTACTACTTACAGGAGTCTTGCAGGTGCCCTTCAGTACCTTATCTTTCATCACGCTAGATATCTCCTACACGGTTCAGCACGTGTGCCTCCACATGCATGACCTGAGGGAGCCGCACCTCACTGCTGTGAAGTGGATTCTTCGGTACCTGCATGGCACCCGCAACTACGGCCTCCTCCTCTGGCATGACTTGGCCTCCGAGCTGGTCGTGTACATCGAAGCTGACTGGACAGGCTATCTGGACACTCGCCGGTCTACCTCTGGCTACGCCGTCTTCCTGGGCGGTAACCTCGTCTCCTGGTCCTTGAAGCGGCAGCCCGTGGTCTCGCGCTCAATGCTGAGGCGGAGTACCGTGCCGTGGCTAACGGCGTGGCTGAGGTCTCCTGGCTTCAGCAGCTACTTCAGGAGCTCCACACTCCTGTCACCAGGAGTACTCTGATCTACAGCGACAACGTCAGCGCCGTGTACCTATCCATCAATCCGGTTCAGCATCAGTGCACGAAGCATGTAGAGATTGACCTCCACTTTGTTCGTGAGCGGGTTGCGCATGGTGAGGTTCGGGTACATCATGTCCCGACAACGTCATAGTTTGCCGACATCTTCACGAAGGGCCTCCCGTCATCGCTGTTCTCCAAGTTTCGGTCCAGTCTGAACATCTGCTATGGCGAGATATTGGGACTACGGAGGGGTGTTAGACTGTGCAATTAGTGGTGTAACTAGGGATATTTTAGTCTTTTGGATGTGATTAGGGTTACGGGAATAATAGTTCTTTTCCCTCCCCATATCCCTTTGTATATTGTACCCTTTGACACCAGGATTAATCAACCTATTATCTCCCCTCTAATAAAAAAACTAGAAGTACTAAGGCGCATCCTGACCTTCAAAATCATCCAATGTTGGATCCGCTACCAGCACTTCATCTTCATCTTCATCATCCTCATACTATGTCCTCATCATCCATATCTATTTCTCCTTCTGAATCAGACTTGTCATCATCCACATTGCCAATAGCAACTCTGTGCAAGCTGCAATAACAAAAAGACATGAGAACGCCTCAAATCAAAACAACTCACAGCAAAAGCTCGGGTCCAACTCACAGCAATAACTCAGCAGCAGTGGCCAGCAGGAATCGGGGAGGCACTGGTGGGATTGGGAATGGAGCAGCAGGAATCAGGAAGGGAGTGGCGAGATTGGGGATAGACCAGCTGGAATTGAGGAGAGGATGGCGAGATTAGGGACAAAGCACACTCGATCAGGGAGGGAGTGATGAGATAGAGAGGGAGCAGCATGAGAACACCTGAACAGGAAGCCACCACACGTAGAGATGAGAAAAAAAAAGTAGGGTTAGACACTACTTTTAAATGCACAAAAAGCGGTGGAAAACGGAACCGGTATTAAGCGAACCGAAGCGCAAAAAACGGGAAACAGAATCTGGCCGCTTAACGCCGCCGCCCATGGAAAAGTGGTGCGGCCCGTTGGCACTTAAGCGGCCGCCCAGGACGTTATTTTAAACACTGTGTATGAGACTGACTTATGTTTATGTTTGATTCAGTAATTATGCAAATTATATTCTAATATTCGGTACCAGTCATCATACTAGTCTCTGCATGAATCCTTAACAATAATTCAGTTCAGTAATATCTTGTTTAAGGCTAGGATTAGATGTAAATAAGGGTAATTCATGTTAAATTATGTTTTTATACCTCTATCCATTCAAGTTTAACTATAATTATAAACTAAGCTGCCAATTTCATAATAAAATGCATGTTTACTATGAATTTAGGGGTTTCCTTTTCAGCTCAACATGAATCAGGTAAGTACTTAGGTATGTTTCATGCAAATCTTATGAAGTTAGCTTCATCCGAATCAAATAAGGTAGTAAATCAAGAATTTTGAAAACTCACTGATTGCCCATCAGGCGCAAGCGCTCAGCCGGGGTCGCAAGCACGCCAACAGCCACCAGTTCGGCCTTTCGCATCAAGCCCCCTCGGTATGCGCACCCCATCACACACGCTCCCCACAATCACGGCTTCATCAGGTTGTGCCGCCTTTGGCCATCACGGTTCATACGTATGCGTGTCTCTGAGCCACGCACCGTACCTCACCCACAGCCGTGCGCTTGATGCGATGGTCTTGCACTCGCCGCCATGGCCACCATGCTGCACGCTCCCTAGTCGCCGCCACATGCCCGACTCAGGGAATGAAGATTAGGGTTCTGTTTTTTTCCGGGGCTGGGATCGCCTAAGGGTTAAGTTGAGTATTGGGCTGCAGGTAATTTTGGGCCACATGGAGATTATGAGCCAGTTTTTGGTTTTCTCTTCCGGCTTTTTTTAGCATTATAGGTCGCACAGTATGAGTTGTTAATTTGGGCCCAAATAATGATTAGTATCTGAATCTGATTTTTGGTGTCTGTGAATTTTAGTAATATTTTTCTGATAATGGTCACACTATTAATTGTCTCATAATTCATGTTATTATTTTCTGTTCCGCATTATGTTAATTCTTAAAATAAATTGAACCAACGAGATATTTATTAGGGAATTTATGCTTAAATTTAATGTTATGGCATGTAATTAATTTATGACTAATGTTGTTTTTAATTATATGTCATATTTTTCTAATATTAATTTTCACTTCTGTCTGACAGTGATGTGAAAATATTATTTAATATGCATTGGGAAAATATGACATATTAAAATTAATGTTGTCTACTAATGTTTTCTATTTTATTCAGCTCCAAATATCATTTCCGTTGTTAGTGGAATTGAGAAACTTTATGGAACTAACTTTCCCACATGGAAAAATATTATTGAGATCGTTCGTTGTGTTCCCGAGCTTGACTATACGTTTTGGGCATGATGTTTCTACATCTTCTGCTAGTGATGCGAAAGAATTATGTCCAAGTCATGGCAGCGTGTTTTCTAATCTTTAGAATGAAATCTTGATTGCATCAATGAATTTTATCTCTAGTGTGGACAGTGTCGCCTATAGTAGAACATCTATCTAAAACAGTGGGAGTGGCGCTCCAGTACAATCACCAACATGCTCTATACGTGTCACAGATGCATCGGGAAATTCATCATCCAACATACACTGGTCTAGGATGACATGGTGCCTGAGTGGCTTTTCATATTGTCCCAAAGTGGGGTCATTTAGGAGCTTTTCCTTGAGATGACACTTCCCGACCCTATTAGACTTTCACAAACCATCTTCACTACAACTCACTCTGGTCATTGAGCCTCTCCAATTTTTACTAGACTCGAAGCAATGGTCCAACAATCTACTCGTCGGAGTGGACGCTCTCATGGGTGATTGAGCTCTTCCTGAGCCACATGAACATGACCATGGAGGTTGTTAGGGATCTCTTGATGCAGTGTCCGACATTGTTGATCCTGTTTCTTGGTTATCCCTGGCGTTATGTCATACTGGACATCAAATGCTAGGATCTCCCAGTCTGACCAAAGTGGGACACGAATGGTAGGAAGTGGTGGTTCCCAAGCTTGAAAGGAAGTGTTGATGGTTTTTGACACCATAACATACCTCCTAGAAGAATATGACAGTACGAAGTCCGAGGTCGCATACTCTTGTTATCTTCGAGCATTGCTCATTTGTGGACAAGTATGTAGTAACGTTGGAACATGATCGGACCATCCCATATAGAGAACTAAAGAGAAACAACATTGTGTTTCCATGCAACTTCCACCCTCCTTCCACTCTTGTATGGAAATCAGCAATAATGTGTCAGAATGTTAGTTCACTTGTATATTGTTTACTCTTCTTTTTTCTTTCTTTTACTTCCATTTTTGAAAAATAGAAACTGAAATTGTTGATTTTTATATCTGTCCTACCCCAACTCCAACATTCTTGGGGAAAAGGGTTTGTTGTTGTTATTGTCATAGGCTCAAGAATTGAGGGTTAGTATAAATAGCCTCTAATATGCTAACACACACACACACATTTTCAATATACAAGCATCTTCTAGTAAAAAAACTATTCATCATCAACAACACCTTACAAAGCTCATGAAGACTCCACCCATGATATACAGGCATGTATCCATGAAGTGCATACCATACATGATGGATAGGTGCGTGCTAAATTGGATTATTTTAAAGAGTGTAAACATTATGCATGAAGCATACAGTGAGTATTGGAAACTCTAAGTTATGAAAACATGATACATGCTAGATTTACGGAATATTCTTAAATATGGATTAATAGTGAGGAAGGAAGTTTATTATTTTTCATGTCATTCGTCATTGCAATCTTTCCAAAATATTTATGGCATACCATACACATTTTTTACTTTGAAATCTTATCAATTCTTTCTCCCTAGGGTAGCACCGACTGCGGGACACCGTCTTCATGAAACGGTTAGAGTGGCGATCCAATGAAATCACCTCCTTGCTTGATGTGCGCTAATGCTCCTTCCATCAGTTTATCATCCAAGGTACACTCATGTCAGATGGCATGGTGTCCAGGTGGTTTTGCGGGCTTCCAAAAGCAGGGTCTTCCAAGAGATTGTCGTTACGATGCCGCTTCTAGACCCTATGGGGTTGTCACACTCCATATTGTACTACAGCCCACTCTGGTCATTGAGCCTCTCCAATTGTTGTTGGCCTTGATGTATTATTCTATCAATCTACTCATCAAAGTGGTCACTCTCTTGGGTGACGAAGCTCACCCTGAGCCACATGGACATGACCATGGAGGGTGCCAAGAACTTGTTGATGCAGTGCCCGACATTGTTGAACCTCACACTTGGTTGTTCCTAGAGAGGGTACTACATATCAAATGCAAGGACCTCCCGAGTCTGACCAAAGTGGGACACAGATGGCAGAGCGTGTTTTGCATTGTGGGTGCGCCCAAGCTTGAAAGGCACATGGTGGCCATTGACACCACAACTTAACTTCAAGAAGAATATGATGGCACAAACGCTTAGTTGCATACTCTTGATGTCTTCCGGCATTACTTGGTCATGGATGAGGATGGGGTAATGCTAGAACATTTTCGGACCATCCCATAAAAAACACTAAAGAGCAAAACCCTAGTCTTTCCATGCAATTTCCGCCCTCCTTCTACCCTTGTATGGAAATGAGCAATTCATCTGTTATAATCTTACTTTACTCATACATTGTTTCTCTTCTCTTCTCTAATCTTTCTTTTACTTTCATTTTTTTTAAAAGGAAATAATCAAAATTGTTGGATTTCATATATAACCAACCCCAACGTGCTTGTAGCAAAAGCTTTTCTGTTATTGTTGTTATTGTGATAGGCAAAATAATTGAGAGATGGGTAGAAATACCTCTAATACGCTAACACACACACACATTTACACAAGACTAGCATTTCCTGGTTAAAAAACTATTTATCATCAATAACACGTTACAAGGATCATGGAGACTCCATCCATGATATACAAGCATGGGTCCATGGAAACTTAGCCCACTAAGTTAAAGTCTTACGCAAATCCACGCATATAAATATATATTGATGAAGCCAAAACCTAACGTTTCATTGGAACTTCCACGTGTATTACCCTCTCACTGCAGCCTTGTCTCATCTAACCCTATGGTGCTTCATCATTGTCAAAAAAAAATTTGGGCTAGGTGAGTCTCAGACCCGTCAGTCGCCCTTCCTAGATCTGCTGCCACACCCTCGGCATCGTTCCACTCGTCACTACAACTGGCCTGTGATCCGCACATCGTCATGAGCCCGCCATTTTTTAAATATGGAATAATATTATATTGTTTACATTAAACTAGTTATTTTAAATAGTTCATTATTACAATCATAGTAGTTTACACATACAAAATTAGATAATTAAAAGATCCATCGTTTCCCAAAAGTGAAGACTCGATTCTATTAATAAAATTCTAGTCTTTCTTGGCGAAGACCTCCATGAGCCCGCCATAGCAAGCCACGACCTTGCTAGACCTGTACCGTCACAGATCTATGCAGTTATCGCTCCGCTGCCATAATTGTTGTTGATAAGGAAAGTCAACCAGGTCTTGGAAGGAGAGAGAGGGAGGGACATCAAGAGAGTGGTGAAGGAGACCGAATCTATAGAGGAGAGAGAAGGGGAGGAAGAGAGTGGAGGTGGCGGGGTCAAAGAGAAATGGTAGGGACTAGAGATAGTGAGGAGGAAGAAGTCTATATATTATGATTTGGTTAATGAACTTTACAATTTATGTTCTTGAACTATACGGGTTTCTATATCTTCAAGGTAAATATCACATACTCATCATAAGAAATGTCTAACTTTAGTAGTGGACCCGTAACTAGCTCACTACTAAAATTGGTTAATAGTAGGAACTAGAGATAGATTGGAGCTATATATATATATATATATATATATATATATATATATAATGTCATAAACTTCACAGCATATATTTGTAAACTACGTAAGTCTGTATATTTCAAATGTCTAATTCTAGTGAGGAACCTGTAAATAGCTCGCTACTAAAATTCGTCATTTCAGCACAGATTACAAGAGATAGGATTCTTGTGGACCATAAGTGGGGCTAACACTAGGACACTGTCGAAGTGTTGCAACGAAACTTCCCCCGGTCTGCTACAGTAGCATCCCACGGAGGTTCTTTGATTGGAGGGGCCTGACGTCCCTAGAGCGATCAAGCTCGAGCGAGAGGGTTAACACCGAGATTTACATGGTTCGGGCTGCCAGAGCATAAAACCCTACGTCCACGGGGGTGATTGTTGTATTGCTTGCGCGTATGTGTGTGGTCTTGCAGGGTTGCAAACGCTTTGTCCCCCGCTCCTTTTATAGTCCAAGGCCAGGGTGGTTACAATGTGGATCGGGGCCCGACAGGTGCCCCGAGGCTGTCTAAACCCTATACATAATATAGAGTTTTTACAACTTTGAGTAGAGCCGTTGGTGGGGAAGTTAAATCCCACCACCTGGCGCGCTGAGCGCCTCTGACCGTGCCGCAGGTGATGATGAAGACGTTGTCTTGTCGCCGCATCTTCTCGCTCTACTGGGTGGTACTGTGCCGTTGGGCGGTACTGTACCACTGTCACGTCTCGCTGCATTGTCTTGTCACCGTAATGGTGAACGGGCGGAGGACGGTGCCATGCGCCGTGCGCCATGTTTCTAAGGAAGGCGCGATCCTTGAATGCACGGCCTGACAGCGCACACCCACCTTGAATTCTTTGACCCACGGCCCACAATGGATCGTGGGACACATGGTGGCTCAAGAGCCCTCCTCAGGGGGAGGAGATTCAGAGCCCACATACACGTGACAGCTCCGAACATCGCCTCGGCTGGGAGGCTTGGTCCGTGGCCAAGGGCACGTGTCATCTCCAGAGCCCTCCTCAATGGGGAGGAGTTTCAGAGCCCACATACACGTGGCAGCCCTGGACCTCACCTCAGCAGGGAGGCTTGGTCCGGGGCCAAGGGCACGTGTCACCTCCGGAGCCCTCCTCAACTAGGAGGAGGTTCAGAGCCCCCATACACGTGGCAGCTCCGGACCTCACCTCAGTGGGGAGGCTTGGTCTGGGGCCAAGGGCACGTGTTGGCTCCGGAGTCCTCCTCAGCGGGGAGGAGGTTCAGAGCCCACATACACGTGGCAGCGCTGGACCTCACCTCAGCAAGGAGGCTTGGTCCGGGGCCAAAGGCACGTGTCGGCTCCGGAGCCCTCCTCAGCGGGGAGGAGATTCAAAGCCCACATACACGTGGCAGCTGCAACCTCACCTCGGCGGGGAGGCTTGGTCCTGGGCCAAAGGCACGTGTCGGCTCCGGAGCCCTTCTCAGCGGGGAGGAGGTTCAGAGCCCACATACACGTGGCAGCTCCAACCTCACCTCGGCGGAGAGGCTTGGTCCAGGGCCAAGGGAACGTGTTGGCTCCATAGCCCTCCTCGGCAGGGAGGAGGTTCAGAGTCCACATACACGTGGCAGCTCCGGACCTCACCTCAGCGGGGAGGCATGGTCCGTGGCCAAGGGCACATGTCAGCTCTGGAGCCCTCCTCAGCGGAGAGGAGGTTCAGTGCCCACATACACGTGGCAGCTCCGGACCTCACCTCAGCAGGGAGGCTCGGCCAAGGGCACATGTCGGCTCTAGAGCCTAGACACACGTGACAGCCCCGGGGGTGACCCCGGGGCCAAGGACACGCGGTCACGCTAGCGGCCGCCTCAGTTGGGAGGCGAGGTATTTGCTGTCTTCAACCCTCCACGCGAGGGTGCCCGGTCTGCAGGGTACCGACAGTGGCCTCTAGGCCCATCTCGGGTAGGCCTGATAATGGGCCTCGGCCCACGGGACGCTTCATAATTTATTTCAGCCCTTAATATAATATAGTTCAAAAATGAATATGAATTTGGCGCGGCCCTAATCCGATCCGGCCCTCTTTATTATTTGTTCATTTTTTGGGCCCCTTATCACCCCTAATCTCGGGGGAGGCAACGATCCCGCAGGTGGGGCCTCCATCTTTCCCTTGTGGTAGATTTGAACTTGCACTTTGGAAGCCGAAGTTGCAGCAAGATTCTAGCGTAGTGGATGTGCAGTTGTACCTGGGAGACGAAAAGGATGCACGTCCTTGGTTTAATGGGCGTACTCGACAGTCGAAATGGAAGCATGTCATCGGCGTAATGGACGCGTGTCCATGGACTGGTGGGTCGTGGCGACGTGCTCGAGAGGTCACCCCAGGGTATTAACTGCAGCGATTCTTGGGTCGACCGCTGCAGTTCCACCGTGCCGCTTTTACAGGGAACCGCCAGAGCCTTCTTCCCGAGGAGTCGTCTGCCTGGCCCCCACTGTCTGACAGGTGAACCTGGGTCCCATCCGTCATTGGGGAGGCGGATAGTGCACGGTGGTGGAAACCCAAGTGTAGCGCCTGTTGCCCTGCCGAAGGTTGCAGACGTAGAAAAGGAAGCCTTCCAGAGAAGGGTGGTTCCTTTCTGCCTCTTGCGACCTTCATCTTCCACTTTCACGCTCGAAGCCTCCGCTCTCCAGCGCTCTCAGCCTTCTCTCGCCCCCATGGCTTCTGGCCTCCGTTCTTCCCGTCTTCACACCGATGATGACATCAGGCGGGTGAGGTGCCTGTTCGGCTGGCAGTCAGCCGCATTCGATAGAAAGATCCGTCGCGGGAGGGTCCCGCTCTCTGACATGCAGCGTAGCGAGGTGGTCCTCTTCACCTCATACGTTCTACCCGGGTTCGTGCTCTCGGCCCCGTCCTTCCTCCTCACCCTGCTGGAGGTGTATGGGCTCCAGCTCCAGCACCTCACGCCGCACGCCATCGCATTAGTGACAGTCTTCGTCCACTTCTGTGAGATGTTCGTGTGCGTGCGGCATTTGGTGCGGCTCTTCAGGGCGTTCTTCTCCTTGAGGGCCTCGGGGAGAAGCACAAGCCACTTCGGGGCCTATTACTTCCAGCATCAAGGGAGAAGCTATGCGCCGTACATCGTGCCCTTAATTCCCGGGAAGTGGGAGCACTGAAGGGAGGATTGGGTGATCACCCAAGACGTCCATGGCTGCTTGAAGCTACCGGGTGGCCCCCCGATTACCGAGGAAACCGTCGGGGATGAGATCCCAGATCTGCAGTACACCTACACGCCAATGCTGGAGACGATCAAGTACTTGGCGAAGGAAGTCCTGACCTCGCTAATGGTCCTGGCCGACTTCCCGTCCCGCTGGATCTCCCCTCTCTAGCAACACACCCGGTCGGCCTGGTAGTACATCGGGGAGGGTGACATGACCCGGTTGGTGCACTGAGCTGGGTCGTCGCCGGATTGGGAGATGCTGAGCACGATGCTTCAGAATTTCTCCAGCGACCTGATCACCGACGACTCCATCATCCCGTCGGCGAGCTGCCAGCCTGTCTGCCTCAACTAGCAGGCGCGATTGAGGCTGCTGAGGGAGCTGTCGACACTGGACGCCTTCGATGTCACAGTGCGGCAAGTCGGTGATGCTTTGCGGGGCATGGAGATTCCCAGAGCAAACGGTGCCAAACAAAGGGAGGGAGTCGACTGGTGAACCTGCACCCGCAGCGCGCCCTCATTCACCGCCCAAGGACACTCCGGAGTCGAGTAGGGCGCCGAAGAGGAATCAGGTTCGTCCTGATGGAAGCTTCATCTCGGGCCCCTAGGCAGGGGGTTCCCAGGCTTCCCGTGGTCTCGCACTGGGCTCGGCGACTGGCACCGGTGGCAGCTCTGGAGCTGCTGCTGCTGCTGCAGGAGGAGCCCCGGCAGGCACAGGAAGGGCGCCTGGCGCTGCTGGAGCTTCGAGGAGGGCCCCTGACGTGCCTATGATGCAGAAGAATCCTTGGGCGTGTCATTGACTTGGAAGCCGTCATCGGGGAAGACTCCTGAAGCGGCGTCGGCGACGATGAGGGTTCCTGCAGTGTTGTCGTCTCCTCAACCGTCGAGGGCAGCCCCAGCTTAGGGCACATCTTCGACATCGAGGCCCTCAGCAGGGATGGCTCCTGCTGCACCGTATTTGACGGCGAAGACCCCTGAGGATCCACCGGCTCCGAAGCCAACAGAGGCGACCTGGATGCCAGCAGGGCGAGTGGCTCTAGCCCTCCGCGTAAGAAGCTCCGTGTGGGGTGGAACTTCTAAACCTCTAGGTACGGCTCAACCTTTAAGTTTAGGTTGCGTATTGAGCCGCAGGATTGTGTGGTTGACTCTTGATGCTCCTTCTTGTAGGGCTTCTCCGCAGAGCACTCCTCCTCCCCCGCGGCAGCCCAGGAGCCAGAGATCCTTCTCCGCTGAGGTCCCAACACCAGTGGAAGTGCATGAGCCTGTGCCTGGGGCGGCTCTGGATGTCGACACCCAGTCCCCCGACTCTAGCCAACTGGCGGGCACGAACGCCTCTCGTAGCAGCACGGCTACTGCTGAGCATGTTGCCAGCCCTCCTCCTTCTCTTCCACAGGTTGCCGTGTTGGTAGCCCCACCAGAAGATAAAGAGCCAGTGGAGGTCGATGCAATTCCTCTCCTGGCGATGCCGAAGGCCGTTCCGCTCCCCATGGCCGCGAGAGCAGTCCGCTCAAGCTTGGAAAAGATGCAGGAGGTGCTCCAGCAGGAGTGGGCCGAGCTGAGGTCCGAGCGGGAACGCCTCCGGGATAGGGACAACCTGTTGAAGGTGCAGGTCCAGTCCGTCAGGGAGAAGGCGTAGGCGTAGGAGGAGCGACTGGAGGTGCGAGAGGAGGTCCTTGAGGAGAAGGAGGTTATTGTCTCCGACCTCAACAAGAGGGCAGTGAGCCTCCTGGCTGAGGCCAAGGACCTCAATTCCTCCGCCGACGCACGTCTCGCGGGTCTTACAGAGCTCCAGGAGATGCTTCTTCGGGCAGGAGAAGGAGGCAGAGGCAAAGGAGAGGGAGCTCTCCGATCGCCTGGTCGCTCACGAGGAGGAGCGGGAGCGCCTGCAGAAGCGGATTCAGGGCGTCTACGACTGGGAGCTCACCGTCGCGACCAGGGAGTCTGACCTGGATGAGCGGACTGTGTGGCTGGCCACCAAGGAGCAGGTCTTGGCTGCTCTAGAGCAGGAACTAGCTGCTCGGGAGCAGGCGCTGGCGAGCAGGGACCTGGCAAGGGAGCTGGCTTCCATCGCCAAGATAGTCGAAGAACTCCGGGCTTCTCGTGTCGTTGAGGTAGAGAAGGTCTAGGACTTCCTTGGCCGCGCGGAGGTGGTGCTGGAACCCTTCGGCTTCAGTCCCTTGCGCTCTGGTGGTCTGGCTTAGGAGGTGAGCCAAGTGCTTCCTGCCCTAGACTTGGTCGGAGTCAAGCTCCTGGGACTAGAGAACGTCGTGGGGGAGCAGCTGGAGACTAAGAGCAAGACTCTGGCCAAGCAGGTGGTAGAGCATGTGTTTTCTTGCCTCCGGAGCTGCAACCCTAGCATCTCCCTGGAACCTGTGGCGCAAGGCCACAGCGCAGAACTGTCAGGGCGGCCAAGTATGCCGTGTAGGAGGCTGCCTAACTTGTAACTGCTAGGTTCCAGCGCGGGTAGCTTCTAGGTCTCCCGCTCGCCTTGTATCCTCCTCTAAATGCCGGAGTTCTGCCCTAAATTAAGACTTTTTTGTTTCAAGATTGTGTCTTGGATTGTTGGTGTAGACTTCGGACCGTTGGCAGCGCAAAGGTCCGGAATCACTTAGTCAAGGTGGATAGCACTTTGCCGATGTCCCGAGCTTGTTCCTCCGGGTCCTTAGCAGCGTAAGGACCCAGAGCGCTCCGGCGGTGTGGCTAACTCATCTTTCCGAGTCCTTGGCAGTGCAAGAATCCGAGGGAACCTCGGCTAGCGTCTTCAGCTTGTCGTAGCCGGAGCTCCGAGTTCTCTGCTCGCCGCTGCAGTGGACCGACGTCCTGTCTGCGTGGTTCACCGTGATGGCCCCCTGGTAGGTGTGGCCCTTGAATTTGGGCGCAAATACCAAGTAGACTGGATGAGGCGGGACGTTAGCATCGGACCTCCTGAGAGGTCCAGGACGCCAAGGACATGTTTAGACCTGCAGACATGGCAGATAAAAGGAGTAGTCGTGCTCTCTGGTCTTTCTTTCCTATTGTTAGTTTTGCTACGGCTTACTGTCCTCAGCTGTGCTACGGGGCTTGGGTAATTCGATGTGGGTCATCCGGGTTATGATTAAAACCTTGCTCAGAGGTATGAGCCGTCTTGTTCCCCGGTACTTGGCTGTAGCGCTAGAGAGGCACAGTGTGCACGCTTAGGGTACGGAACCGGACTAAGCAGGCTACACACCCTATACCTCCCGCTGGTGTAAGCCTTTCAGGGGAGGCAGTGCGGTAGGATTAGAGTACAGAACTAGGCTAAGCAGGTTGCGCGCCCTGGACCTCCCGCTGGCGTTAGCATTTCAGGGGAGAGACCATTCAGCGCCATAAGGCCCCTGAGCAATGAGAGAACCATAGGACTCCGTGTACACCATAGGTACCACAAGCGGACCCACCTGCAGAAGGATAGCATAGATCCTACTATGGATGAGCGCAGGAAAAAGTGACTGGCCACATGGCCGGAACGATATGGAAAGAAAGCATGAAAAAAGGGGCTGATGCCCGGCGTCTGATTACTTTTCTTGTCTGCAGGTGTGTACCTTCTAGCCCCCAAGTACTCAGTTGTAGCGCTGGGGAGGCACTGCGGCAGGCTTAGGGTACGGAACCAGACTAAGCAGGCTGCGCGCATTGGACCTCTCGCAGATGTAAACCATTCAGTGAGGAGACCTTCCAGCGCCATGGGACCTAGGACAAGTATGTAGGACGAGCTCCGTACATACCATTTATAGTTGATATGCTTGAGTAAGCACGAACTGTAAAAAGAGGATCGGGAGGCACACGCAGGGTAACATAAATTTTCCTCATTTAAGGCTTCATTTATTGGAGGAAACAAGCTTTACAAGAAGACAACGACCCGCTTTGGATGACAAGAGTAGCAGGACTTCTCTATGACACCCTTACAAAGAAAAAAGAACCCTACCGATGCGCTAAGGATAGAACTTATGGAGGTGTTCTATGTTCCATGGTTGGGTAGAGGTACCCCATCCTCCATGGCCAGGCGGACGGATCCGGGGTGGCATACTTGTGTCACTCGAAAGGGACCATCCCAGCTCGGGGAGAGTTTGTGCGCCCCTTCTGGAGAAAGTATGCCCAAAGTACCAGGTTGCCCACCTCGAGCTGTCTACTCCGCATGAATTGCTGCTGGTAGCGCCGGAGCGCCTGGCGGTACCGTGCATTTCAAGCAGCTGCCTGCCACCTTCGCTCATTAACAAGGTTGATATCTTCACGCCGGAGCTGGTCCTACGTGGCTTCATCGTACGCTTGGACACGGGATGAGCCCATGGTGAACTCCGGGGGGAGGACAGCCTTGGCCCCAAACACCAGTGTCAGAGGGTGTTTCCATTGTCGCACGACGGGGGACGTCTGGCTAGACGTGAAGCGCCTTGCGTTGCTCGTCGTCGGCGCTGGATTTGGACTCGGGGTGGCCATAGACGGATTTCAATGCCCGCTCGATGTCTTGATACTCCATCTCTTGCTTGGTGCTGGCTTCAGGCTTCGCCTTTTGCTTGCCTCCCGCTGGTGGGTGGGTGTGCCGTCTTGGCGCGGCCGCTGTTGTTGCAGCTTACGGAAGCGCTCCGCAAGCTTCTTGATCTTACAACACTCGCTGGCACCGTGGCAGCTGCAGTTGTGCAACGGGCACCGCTGGCCGTCGTCGCTGGTAGACGACGGTTGCGGGCGCTTGTCAGTGCGAGGGGCTCGGCCCCAACCGGCCGCTATAAGGGCGGCGGTAGGTGACCCGGCCAGAGGCTTATTCTTGCCTCCGACCTTCTTATTGCCACTGCACGGAGCAGTAGCTTCCTCGGCACTCCCCGCTGTGGAGGCTGGTCGTGAGTGCCAGTCTCGGCCTTCCGCCGCCCTGGAGCACTTGTTGGCCAGGCTGAAGAGCTCAGAGACGTCTTGCACGTCGTGCGTGGCTAACTTCTCGAGCATCTTCTTGTCACGGATTCCCTGCCGGAAGGCGACAACGATTGAAGCATTGGAGATGCTGGGGATGGTGTTCCTGACCTGGGAGAACCGTAGGATGAATGATCACAGTGACTTCTCGTTGCGCTAACGCACGGTGTGGAGGTCGAGCTCGGTGCAGGGATGTAAGTGCATCTAGGCACCCCCGTGGGTTTTGGATGATTGATGACGACAAATTAAGAGACTAATGAGCTGAGATGATCATAAGCACATGACATTTCCAAGGCGAACACCTAAACTCCCAAAAAAGAAAAAATGAAGAACGATGTCGAAGACTCGAAGAGTAGAAATTAGAGTTTCACTTGAGTCTTTAGTTGGCTAGACGTGTAAAAGAAAGAGTGTGTGTTTCAAGTGCATTGAGATCATAGAAGAGAGCTCAAAGCATTAGAAGTGTCAAATCCTTAGTGGAGAGAGGTAGAGAGGTAAAGTTGGACAGGCCGGACTTGTTCGGCGAAGAGGCCGGACTAGTCCGGAAGTCCTACGGCTTAGTCCGTTTTGGGGCGGACTGAGAGTTCCTTACTGAGATCGGACCTATCCGTTTTGGGACAGACTAGCCCGTTTCTCTCTTGGTGAGAGTGCTTTTGGGGCTAAGTCCTGGTAGACTTGACTTATCCACCTCAGTGGCCGGACTAGTCTAGGCTAGTCAGACTTTCCGTTTTCACATAGACTAAGAGTTCCTGTGTGAGTTCAGGCTAGTCCGTTCTAAGGCGGACTAGTCCGTATGGGTGTGAGATGAGAGCTCCCACGGCTAAGTCTTGATAGTCCGGACTTGTCCGCCTTAGTGGTCGAACTAGTCCGGGTCCTCCAGACTTGTTCGTTCTCACCCGGACAAATAGTTCCTGTGTGAGATCGGACTAGTCCGGTGTGAGGCGGACTAGTTCGGACTTTCGGTAGGTGGCAACGGTTGGCTTTAGGACTTCTATAAAAGGAGATGCCCCGACTTCATTTAGAGTCACCTGGAACCCTAGCGCCGCCACAGCGATCCTAGAGCCCCCCTAAGCCTTCTCTCTTGCCTACTCACCCTTTAAAACCAATTCTTGAGTGGATTTGGGTGTGTGAGGAGAGGAGAAGGAAGAACTTCGCATTTAAGACTCTCGGAGTGATCTCATGCACTTGGTATGACTTGTGGCTTGTAAGATCGGTGGAGTTTTGTGGACATGATCAAGTGGGAGCCTCAGATTATGAGCATCCCCAACACTTTGTAAGTTCACCCTTGAAATAGTGAAGAACCGGGTTGGCCTTAGTGGCGACTTGGTGAGGGAAGGGTTGTTAAACCCGGTCCTTTGTGGACTCCTCAACGGGGACGTAGATTCCTGAGTGGAATCGAACCTCGGGCAAAAATCTTTGTGTCATTTTGCACTTACATTTCATTGATGATTAGAATTGCTTAGGGTTCGTTCGATCATTTCGCTCTTATAATAATTTAGGTTACAATCTTGCAGTCCACCTCAATACTTTGTCATATTTGTTATATTATATTGCTAGATAGTTTATCTGCATTTCGTTAAACTAAAATCTGAAGAAAAACCCATAAAAATCAAGTTTAGGCTTTTCAGCAGTCTGACCTGACTAGTCCGCCCCTAAGCCAGACTAGTCCGGCCTTTTAGGCTTTTCCAGCAGGTTGATCAGACTAGTCCTCCTCTGAGCCAGACTAGTCCGGCCCCTGTGTTCTAATCTCGTTTAATTAAGTCATTTCAAGAATTTTAGCCTATTCACCCCCCTCTGGGCAATTTCAATTGGTATCAGAGCAGGTCTCTCCATCAAGAGTCTAACCACTCGGAGAGAAGATGGCCGGAGTGGAGGGATACGAGATTCCGTCGACGTCACAAGGTGACAACACATATGACAAGAAAAAGAACACGGGTGTGCTGCAAGACCACTTGAGTGACGACGAAGAAGTTCGCTAGCTCAAGGCACGACTTCGCGAGAAGCTAGGTCACTCAAGTAAAGAGAAGAAGAAGCCGAAGGATCAAGAAAGGAGTGGTCAACCGGACTACTCCCAACATCCTTTCAACTATGAATGATTAACTTTCAACAATCACTACTTATCTATTCCTCTTGGCAAACCTCCTCAATTCGATGGAAATGATTACTCAATGTGGAAGCATAATATGAAGATGCATATAATATCCTTAAACCCTAGCTTGTGGCAAATTGTCTTAACAGGTGTCCATGTTCCAAGAAATGAAGAAGACGTTACCCCGGAGCAAACCATTCTACTTCATCGCAATGCTCAAGCAGTTGGGGTGATCATCTCATCATTGACTCGAGAAGAGTTCAACCGAGTCGATGGATTGGAGGTGGCCAAAGACATATGGGACACACTCAAGACAGCGTATGAAGGAAACCGAGTCATTAGGGAAGCCAAGATCGAGATGATTGAAGGAGAGCTTGGGAGGTTCACCATCATGGATGGTGAGTCCCCTCAAGACATGTACAACTGTCTCGAGGTCCTCGTCAACAAGATCCGATCTTATAGATGCACCCGGTGGACGGATCATGAGGTGGTGAAGAGGATGCTTCGGGCATTCATGCCTTGAAACATTGCTCTTTGCTCCTTGATCCGTGATAGCCCGGGATATGCTCAAATGACCCCGGAGGAAGTGCTTGGAAGAATCATCAACAACGAGATGATGGAGAAGGAAGCCATGTTCTACAGCGACCTCCAAAGGCTCGCCTCCTCAAAGAAGAAAGATGTTGCTTTCAAAGCAACATCCTCATTACAAAACTTCGAAGCAAGTGATGATGAGGGCCTCGACACCGAAGAAGAAGAGGTGCTCTTCATCAACAAGTTCAAGAGGATGATGAGAAGAAGGAAGGGGGGCAACCATTATGAGAACAAGAACAAGGAAAGGTCCAAGCCCAAAACGAAAAGAGCATGCTACAACTGTGGTGAATATGGACACTTCATTGTGGATTGCCCATATGAAGAGAGTAAGAAGAAGAAAGATGGCAAGTATCAAGAGAAGAAATTCTTCAAGAAGAAGATGCCATCAGGACATGCTCACCTTGGGAAGGAATGGGACTCAAATGAAGACTCATCCTCCGAGGATGAAGAGAAAGTGGCAACACTTGCCATTGGAAGGAGCAAGCTCTTCCCAAACATTGAAGACTTCAAGTCTACATGTCTCATGGCTAAGGAGGGAAGAAGAAAGGTTAAATATAAACCATCCTCCTCTACCTCTTCAATTGATAGCTTTGATAGTAGTAGTGATAATGAATCCATGCTTAAGGATCTAAGTAGGAGCACCTTGAAAAAGATGAGATTGTTGTCGGAAGAAATCTTTGAGAAGGATGAACTCATCAACCGTCAAGAAGACATGCTCATCCTTGAAAAGGAGAGATGTCATGAACTTGAAGAGCTTCTTGAGGTAGAAAGGGAAAGAAGCAAGGAACTTGAGCGTGAACTCGCTTTGAGCAAGGAAACTTGCTCAAATCTTGAAGACACAACTGTTGTGCTCAAGGATGAAATTGTTAACTTGACTAAAGTCAACAAGATCCTTGAAACACAAGTTGAGTCTCTCAAGATCAATGCACCTTCTTCCTCTATGATTTCACCCTCCTCAAAGAAATCTCCCGAAGCAACTCAAACTTGCAAGTGCTCAAACTTAATTCTGAAACTCAAAGATGAACTTAAGTTGGCACAAAACAAGCAGTCACCGAAAGGTGGTCTCTTTGACAAGGAAAAAGTGGCATATGCACGAAGTGCATATACCAATGTAAGACCTCCACATGTCAAAGATGGTCTTGCTATTCTCGGGAGTGGAGGCAACATGCTAAAACTCCCAAGAAGGGAAAAGACTTAATTGTATTTGTCAAGGAAGGTTCATCCAACAAAGAAAATGTAAAGAACATTGCAAACTCATCTAACATGCCTAAAAATAAATCTCATTCTTTGTTCCATGATTTTGATGCCTCATATGTTTAATTGAGAAACAAATTTGGAAAGATCTATGCTAGGTATGTTGGGTCACTCCGCAAGAGTCCAAAACCTTGTGTGTGGGTGCCCAAGTGCCTCTTGACTAACATGAAAGGACCCAACACCGCTTGGGTACCAAAAGGTAAGACATAACTCTATTTTGTAGGCATACTCCTCTGGTGGATCAAAATGGGTGCTCGACAGTGGATGCACAAACCATATGCCCGGACAGAGAAAGATGTTTGTGGAATATGAGGAAAAAGAAGATCCAAGTGAAGGAATATACTTTGGGGACAATAGCCAATGGAAAATCCTTGGCACCGGTAAAATTCCTATCTCTCCCCATCATACTTTCAAATATTTTGCATGTTGACTTCCTTGATTATAACCCTCTATCCATATTCCAATTATGTGGTAAAAGTTATAATTGTATGTTCACTAACGAGGGTGTGACTGTCTTGAGAAGAAGCAATGACTCAATCGCCTTTAAGGGCGTACTCAAGGGAAAGCTTTATCTTGTGGATTTCACCATGGATAAAGCTCAACTTGACACGTGCTTAATGGTGAATACCAACATGGGATGGCTGTGGCATAGAAGGCTAGCCCATGTTGGGATGAGGAACTTGCAAAAACTTCTCAAGGGAGGACACATTCGAGGCTTGAAGAATGTTGTTTTTGATAAGGATAGGCCATGTAGTGCTTGTAAAGCCGGAAAGCAAGTTGGAGCTCAACATCCATCCAAAAATGTCATGACGACCACAAGACCCTTGGAGCTACTTCACATGGACCTCTTCGTCCCAATCGCCTACATAAGCATCGGCGGTAACAAATATGGTCTTGTTTCTGTAGATGATTATTCTCGTTTCACTTGGGTGTTCTTTTTGCATGACAAAGGAGAAACTCAAGGTGTTCTCAAGAAATTCTTGAGAAGAGCTCAAAACGAGTTCTCCTTAAAAATTAAGAACATAAGGAGCGATAACGGCACCGAGTTTAAGAACACTCAAGTGGAAGAATACTTGGATGAAGAAGGCATCAAGCATGAGTTTTCATCCCCCTACTCACCTCAACAAAATGGGGTTGCTGATAGGAAGAATAGAACTCTCATTGAGATGGCAAGAACCATGCTTGATGAGTACAAGACGTCGGACCGGTTTTGGTCGGAAGCGGTTAACACCGCTTGCCATGCCATAAACCGGTTGTATCTTCATCGACTTTTGGAGAAGACGTCTTACAAACTTCTAACCGGTAACAAACCAAACATCTCTTATTTTCCTGTCTTTGGGAGCAAGGGTTATATTCTAAACAAGAAGCCTAGGACTTCGAAGTTTGCCTCAAAGTCCAATAAAGGTTTCTTGCTTGGTTATGACTCAAACACCTACGCCTATCGTGTTTTCAACAAAACTTCTGGAATTGTTGAAATAGCGAGAGACGTAGTGTTTGATGAGACTAATGGCTCCCAAGTGGAGCAAGTTGATCAAAGTGTGCTAGATAAAGAAGAGGCTCCACAAGAAGCACTTAAAAGGATGGAACTTGGAGAAATTTTTCCTCAAGAACATCTTAAAGACTCAAATGATCATCCAACAAACGAAAATATGTCTCCCTCCCATGATCAAGCTCAAGATGAGCAAGGCCAACCTCAACAAGATCAAAACGATCAAAGTCAAGATAGAGGATTGGATCAAGGGGGAGACGAAGAAAAGAGTGACAATGAATATGAAGATCAAATAGTTCAACCACCTCATCCAAGAGTGCACCAAAGTGTTCAACGGGATCATCCCGTCGACAACATACTAGGAGATATCTCCAAAGGGGTGACCACTCGCTCTCGAATGGCTAATTTTTGTGAACATTACTCTTTTGTTTCCTCTTTGGAGCCCCACAAGGTAAAAGAAGCACTACAAGATCCAGATTGGGTGGTGGCCATGCAAGAGGAACTCAATAATTTTGAAAGAAATCAAGTGTGGGATCTTGTGAAGCGACCCAACGCAAATGTTGTGGGAACCAAGTGGGTATTCCGCAACAAGCAAGACGAGTATGGGGTTGTAACAAGAAACAAGGCAAGACTTGTTGCAAAGGGATATGCACAAGTAGAAGATTTGGATTATGATGAAACTTCTGCTCCCGTAGCTAGGCTTGAATCAATTCGTATCTTGCTTGCTTTTGCAACTCACCATGATTTCAAGCCATACCGAATGGATGTGAAAAGGGCTTTCCTCAACGTTCCAATCAAGGAGGAAGTGTACGTGGAGCAACCACCCAGATTTGAGGACGATAAGTATCCTAACCATGTCTTTAAACTTCGGAAAGCCCTCTATGGCCTCAGACAAGCTCCTAGAGCTTGGTATGAGTGTCTTAGAGATTTTCTTATTAAAAATGGTTTTAGGATAGGAAAAGCCGACTATACACTCTTCACTAAGGATTTTAATGATGATTTATTCGTGTGCCAAACATATGTCGATGACATTATATTTGGTTCTACTAACAAAGCTTTTTGTGATGAGTTTTCAAAGATAATGACTGAAAGGTTCGAGATGTCAATGATGGGGGAATTGAAGTTCTTCCTAGGATTCCAAGTCAAACAACTCAAGGAAGGAACGTTCATAAGTGAAACCAAGTATACTCAAGATATACTTAAGAGGTTCGACATGGACAAAGCCAAACCCATCAAGACTCCCATGGGAACCAACGGACATCTTGACCTTAATGAAGATGGTCCAAGTGTGGACCAAAAGGTATTTCATTCCATGATAGGCTCTTTGCTTTACCTTTGTGCATCTAGGCCCGACATAATACTTAGTATGTGTATGTGTGCACGGTTCCAAGCCGCTCCTAAGGAGTGCCACTTGATGGCTGTTAAGCGGATTCTTAGATATTTGGTTCACACTCCTAACCTAGGACTTTGGTATCCCAAGGGATCCAAGTTCAATCTCATTGGATACTCCGATGCCGATTATGCCGGTTGTAAGTTATATAGGAAGAGCACGTCAGGGACTTGTCAATTTCTTGGTAGGTCCTTGGTTTCGTGGTCTTCAAAAAAACAAAACTCCATTGCCTTATCCACAGCCAGAGCGGGGTACGTCGCAACCGAGAGTTGTTGTGCACAACTCCTATGGATGCGACAAACTCTTAGGGACTATGGTTACACTTTGAGCCATATTCCGCTCCTATGTGACAATGAGAGTGCCATCAAGATTGCTCACAATCCCGTGGAGCATTCTAGAACCAAACATATTGATATCCGTCACCATTTCCTAAGAGATCACTCTATCAAGGGAGATATCATTATCTCTCATGTTAGGAGTGAGAAGCAATTGGCGGACATCTTCACAAAACCCCTTGATGAGAAACACTTTTGTGACCTAAGGAGTGAACTGAATATCCTAGATTCTCGAAATGTTGCTTGAAGTGTGCACATCTGTTTGTTGCTTGTTTATAAACTTCAAAAACCGCATGTTTTCAACATACTACCCTAATCTCTCTTACTCTATGAAAACTATGTTCAAAAGGACTCTTTGTCAAATATGGTCATTGTTTGTTTGATGTATGCTTACTGACCATGTTTGCCAAAGATATTTGCAAAAACTTGTCCAAAAGGATCATATTCTTGAGCTAAAACTCAAATTATATGAACTCCAGCTTGTAGCCGGACTAGTCCGCCTGGGAGGCCGGACAAGTCCGGCCCCAGAGAATGCTGTTGTGTCACACCCGGTTTTTCTGAAGAACAACCAAGTGAATATCACATGTATGCCAGGATCATTTTCTCATACATGTAATGACAAATAGTGAAGCATCATTTATTACAAGGCAGGTGTCGAATATAAATAAGTCTTACATAGCAAATGTCTCGATGGACAATAATAAGTTCATCACAAGTAAATAAACTAGCAGCGGAATATTATTCTTGAGGGCTCCGTCATCTGGTCCGCCAACAGGACTTATCCGGACCACAAGCCGGACTAGTATGGCCCCGCCAGACACGTGTCAACTTCGGATCTCACCCCTGCGGAAGGGATGAGGTCCGGCCCGCTAGACACGTGTCGACTCCGGAGCTCACCCCTGTGGAAGGGATGAGGTCTGGCCCCGCGGGACACGTGTCGCCACTGAAGCTTACCCCTGTGGAAGGGATGAGATCCGGCCCCGGCTGGACACGTGTCGCCACCGGAGCTCACCCTTGTAGAAAGGATGAGGTCCGGCCCCGCGGGACACGTGTCACCACCGGAGCTCACCCCTGTGGAAAGGATGAGGTCCGGTCCCGCGGGACACGTATCATCACCGGAGCTCGCCTCTGAGGAGAGGAGAGGCCCCAGCCCGCTGGACACGTGTCGCCACTGGAGCTCGCCTCTGAGGAGAGGAGAGGCCCCGGCCCACTGGACAGGTGTCACCACGAGAGCTCGCCTCTTAGGAGAGGGGAGGTTCGGCCCTGCCGGACACGTGGCGCCCTCAGAGCTCGCCTCTGAGGAGAGGGGAGGTCCGGCCCCACCGGACACGTGGCGCCCTCGGAGCTTACCTCTGAGGAGAGGGAAGGCCTGGCCCCGCTGGACACGTGGTGTCTTTGGAGCTCACCCTGGCAGTGGCCACGTGGCAGGGTCGGACTTTGCAGTAGACAAGTCCAAACCGGACTAGTTCGCCTGGGGAGGTCGGACAATTCCGGCCCCCGAGAAGTCCGGCTCTGGTCCGCCAACCGGACTTGTACGGACACCAAGCCGGACTAGTCCGGCCCCTGGGGACTTAACCTCCCAGGGGCGGCCAGACTTCTCTCTTCACAAACTAGTCTGCTCACATCCTCTCTCAAGCCAGAAGCGCCCACAAATTGGCAATTTTCGCTTTCCTCCACCAAAAATATTGTCCAATCCATGGATTGGAGACCTAAGGAGTGCGGAAACCCTTCCCCGGGCTTCGTTGCTCAAGTTTCGACTCAAAATTCATCACATTTGAAGATTTCAAGAGGTATTCTTGACCTAACCAAAAAATCTTCCTTTTCTTCATTCTTAGGTCTTTTGCTAGAAACCTCTTCACAAATGTTGTTCCTAGTGTCGATGCGATCATAGCCTAGGAGTATTGCAACTTAATTCAAAGTTTTTGCGAAAAATGGTTAGGGTTAGGGTTCTTCCTGTATAACCCGGACTAGTCCGGTTTTTGGCGGAAAAATCCGTTCTCGAGCGGACTAGTGCGGTCCTTTAACAGACAAATCCAGTTTACACAGAACAAACTCCAACTTTAGCCATTTTTAGTGAATTCTCTTGCAAAATTCCACTTCCTTGACCTCTAATCTCCTGTCTCTCAAGAAATATGTCAAACTCCGACCAAAGCTCTCCCCTTCCAAGTCCCAGGGCCGAGGAGGCTCGACAAGCCCTTCATCGGCGCGTGGCTGAAGAAAGGACAGCAAAGGAGGCCCAAGCGGCTAAAGAAGCCGTCCGTCGAGAAGCAAGAACAAAGAAGAAGCATGATCTCGACGAAGAGGCACAAATTGCCCAAGCCGTTGAAGAATCCTTGAAGGATCAACGGAGAAAGAAAAGGGTCGAATGTGAAGCCCAAAGCTCCCAAGCTGCTAGTGCCTCAGAGCCCAAGAGAAAGAGGCTGGTCACCTTGGGAGATAAAGAGCGGGAAAAGGAGAAGGAAAAGGAATCCGAGGGTAGGGTTCCTCGTGATCCAAAGAAGGGTAAGGCTCCACTTCCTGAGGAGCCTAAGAACAAAAAGGCAACTGCCAAAGCACGGACAAACAGAGCAGGAGGGATAAAAATCAGAGAGAAAGGACAACTGAAGCCCATCGGCCCCTTAAAGATGGCTGCCCCTGCTAGAGACCCAAACCGGCAGCCCAACAATCCGACATTTGTATTCAAAGTAAAGGGGGCTGAAAAGGCGAGAAGGCTGAGGATGGATAAAGTCTATGACTACGAGAAGCACACAGTCGACCCTAGGTTTTGATGTGACTTTCACTACGATTACTACCGCTTGGTGTATGTGAGGGCCCGGGAATCGCAGTGGGTGGTGCCGTGTGATGCGGCACCCAACAGCATGCATGAAAAGAGACGATGAGAACATAACGGAACCATTTTGTTACTCAACATAATTTCTTTTACAACATAATGTACACACGCAGCAGAAATTAAAATTTGCTGGACAAACTACTCACTCTCGACCCTAACTACGCCGAAGAGGAGTCGTTCAGCCCGTGAACGCTTCCTACTAGCTTCACCAAAGAAAGGCAGCGGCTAGGTTACCGATGAGTTGAACAAACCATGAGGTTCATCGTCTCACCGAACAACCCTCTTCATAGCAGGCATCCTGCTACCTGCAAAAACAACTCAGAAGCAACCGTGAGCACTAAGGCTCAACAAGACTTACCCGTCAATCCTAAACATGCAACTCTACATGCAGGGGTAGTAAGACAGTAGGCATAGGAATTTGCAAAATGCAGCTTGACTAAACTTGATCCTTATATTCAGATTCTTTTAGCCTTCATTTTAGTGGTCCTCACGCCTCACAACATCGGAAGTCCACAATCAAACAAGAAATGCTTATCCCGATGTTGCTAGCCTAAGGTGGAAATGAAATTTAGTTGGCTCTATATCTACTTCAGTCAAGGTTCCAATACAGTGATTAATCCGCAAACAGCAAGTTAAGAGACTTAGTTCCTCTTCTTACTAAGTCACGGCGCAGTGGGCAAGTATGCTCAATCCTCTTCCGCGAGCGACGGTGATTCGAATCAATAACAACCCGGAATACATGACACATACACCCGCCTCGAAAGACTCTCTCAAGAGCTCTTTCTTACGTTGTATGCAGCAACCTTTCACACGACACCCCGACATAGAAAAACGCTTCGCGCCGAGCAGAATGGTCCTCTACGCGGACACGTCGAAGTTGCCCGCTAAAGAATTTACACCTCCCTCCTTCTCAACGCCATTCCCACGCGAAGGATGAGTTTCTGTATCACGGTCCATCGTGTTACATCGGTTTCATGGGTCCCATACCCCACTATATATCCGGTACAGCTCAATCTTGTCCAGCAGGGCCGCATACATACGGTCCTTAACCGACACGGACGGGGCTACAACCAACCTCCACATTTGCCTTACCATCCCGGTCCAGGCCAAATGTGGTCTCAAGCATTGTCACACCCATCGCAGGTCGAGACCAACCTTGAGCGCTCCATCCTACAGGAACATCCCCATCCCCATCTCATTTTCATCAGGGTGCTCTTATCATTAACATCTCGCGAGTAATTCCATTACTCGAACTTTCTCGCGAGTAGCTTTTTACTACTCGACTTCTACCGAGCTAGCTACAACATTAGCCTAGCATCTACGACGAGGCCAATCCTACACTAAACCTTCTACTCAGGGATGTAAAAGCCATGCAAGTGGGTTTCAATAATCCTAGACGTAATGCACAATATCAAGTCTAATAACCATGAGGTGAAGTAAAGAAAAATTTAAAACGGTAAAGATATGCAAACCGGGGCTTGCCTTGCTCAACGGTTTTTTTAGAAGCTAGGAGTTAGTCTTCCTCCGGAGAATCCGCCAAACTCGTCACGAGATGGAGATCCTCGCTGCAGAGTCGAGTCCTCGTCGAACGTCGACGTCACGTGCTATTAAGATGATTTATGCACATGTATTCAAAAGCAATTTAGAAAATGATTCAAAGCTGTTGTACAAGTTAACTCACACATAAGATAGGTAAACAACAGCAAGGTTTCTGTTGTTGGATCTAAACCTTAGAGAAGATGAAAACTAGGGTGAAAAGAGATACTAGTAATCACCATGTGATTAAGTCCATTATATGAACATTTAAACCTAAAAGATGGTAGCTCAAGTTCTAGAGGTCCAATTAAGCTTAGCATTTAACCACAGCTTCTATGGAAGCTATTTAGGCAGTGTGCAAAAATTGAGCTCATGAAATGGCTTCATGTGAGCACAACAAATCCTTATGTGGTTTTTCACTAATCTGCCATTAGCACCTAGATATTAAGCTTTCCTATGCTGCAAAGTAGGCTTTTTGTGAAGTACAAAATTTCCTGAGTCCATAGGAATTGGTTTTACCATTTTTGGAGTTTCCTACATGGAGATATGGATTTTACAAGGATTAGGGAAAATCTGAAAATGTCTCTGTTTATTTTCCCATTTTTCAGAGACATAAGGAATGAACACATCATTTGACCAAGAAAATGAGGTCCAATGCCACTGAAATTTTTACTGGAGTTCAAGGATTTTTGGAAGAATTTCCTGCCCAAATTTGGGAATTTTCCAATAAACAGAATTCCTGTAAACATTCATACAAGATTCTCCTTAAATGAATTAATGACCCAAATCCAGGGGTTTTCATAAACATTGGGCTGCACACCTGGATATTACTCTTTGATAGGAATCCAACAAAATTTGTTTCACAATTTTTGGACACTCCTGTACAAAGTTATGGCTCTCCAAAGTTTGAACTGAATTGGGGAAACCTGGAAAATGTTTAAATGCTGACAGTGGGTCCCACCTGTCATCCCTAACCTCCAGACTCGCGCCAAACACACCAGTGGCGGCCCCCTCCGGTGAGGTTGCCGGAAAACCAGTTCCCAGCCACCTCCAGACCCCCTGCTGGCCGCCCCCCCCCCCATATTTCCCCACGCTGAACACGTTGGTGAGGTCGCCGGCGGCTGAAACTCGCCGGAAAACAGGGCGCACCGGCCACAGAAAACCCTAGGGCTCCGGCAAGGTATTGCACGGTGAATTGTCCACCAAATGGTCGGTTCTTGGGCTCTACAGCACCAGGAGATCATGTAGAAGACCGGCATGAGGTCTAAACCAGCTGGAGAGGGCGCTAAACCTATCGGCACCGTGCGCCTGATAGGGTCCAGCGGCATACCCTCTAAAAGAGCTCGGATTGCTCACTCTACACTCAATTTCTTGGTCTCAAATCGATGGAGGAGGTGTGCTAGGCAATTAACATCCTGTGTGTGGAGTTTGAAACCCAACAAACACGACTTGAGGACGAATTTTACAATTCCTTACCTCAAGGTCCGTTTCTGCCGCCCGGGAGGAAAACTTGAAATTCTCCCTCTGTGATCAATGGCTAGGGCTGAGCTTTGGAGGCGAGAAACTAGACTTGTTTGTGCACAGATGGGGTGGCTTGCTTGGGCGTGATCCTATCTGGTTTGACCTGTCCACGGCGTCCAGTTCCGGTGTCTTCAGTTTCAGTTCGGGAGCAGTGGAAACTTTGCAGTTTCTGGGCGCCGGTGAGCTCAGGACTGCGGAGGGAAGTTGACAGCCGGCTAGAGCACTCAGGGGCGAAGGTTTTCTATGTGGGGAGCTCGAGCAACCGACGTCCAGTGGTGTCTGCGTGAGGGGAAGAAGAGCAGAGCGGTGGTTCTGTTCTGCTTGGGAGAGAAGCCCAGGGAGCAGAACACTGAGGCTGAGATCGAGCTGGGAGAGGCAAATTAGCCTTGTGGCACTCGCTGGTGATCAGGATGAGGAGAAATCGAGCAAGCAGGAGCTGGCTTCGGCCAACGGGAGGTGGCGCGCGTACACTGCCCGCGTGATACAGAGAAGACTTCGGGTTGAAGTCTACTGACATGTGGGCCCCATGTTCCCCCTCTTATCCTCCGGTTCCGGATAAAATAGCAAACGAGCTCTGAATTTGATCAAACTTGGAGGATTGGTCAAAAGAATTATGAGGAAACCAAATCTGAAATCAGATTTTGAAATTGAGTTTGTTTGGTTCAAAATTCAAATTTAAGTTTGAATTTGAATGTGCCCTCATTTAATCCTCGGAATAAATAGTATATGAAACCTAAAATTCTCCAAATTTGAAATTTAGGCTCTTGAATACATGAGAGATGCATCTATGATCTCACATATAGGCCTTTGGACAATCTGGGTAGAAATCCTTTCAAAAGATTCGAATTGCGTTTAAATTCCCTCCACTCTACTCATCGAGGAGGTGCACATGAGTTAGAGTTTTAGGAGTGTAATTATTTCCCCTAGGTTAACATGTGTTGAGCATGGGCTAGAGAAAAATTTTTAACTCCCTCACATGTCCATTTGTATGCTCATCATTTCATGTGACACAATTATAGTCTTTTATCGCCTTAACTTTGTTTCATACGTTGAAATAAAACTTTACAAAAGTTAGGGCTGTTACATTCCTCCCCCTTAAAAGAATCTCGTCCCGAGATTACAAAAAGAAAGAAGAAGGGAGAATGACTACTGGACATATGGTACAAACAAGTCGGGAAAATTTAAACGGAGAAAATCCTCGCTTTCCCACGTGGCTTCATCAGCGGTGTGGTTGCTCCACAAGACTTTGTAAAATCGCAATGTCCGATTTCTTGTGGCGCGAGTCTTCTCGTCAATAATCTGTATCGGATACTCCGAATAAGTGAGATCGGGTTGAAGATCCTCAATGTTCTTCATATGAACTGCGGTTGGGTACTTAAGACATTTCCGCAGCTGAGAGACGTGGAAAACATTGTGAATACCCGAAAGTGACGTCGGTAACTCCAGACCATAGGCCACGGGTCCGCATATCTCAGTGACAGCAAACGGCCCGATGAATCACGGAGCAAGCTTCCCTTTCACTCCAAAACGATGAACCCCTTTCATCGGAGAGACACGAAGATAAACGTGGTCCCCGATGTCGAAGTGAAGAGGTCAACGTCTTTTGTCTGCATAACTCTTCTGCCGAGATTGAGCAACCTTTAAATTGGCTTGAATCACTCGCACTTGTTCCTCGGCTTCATTCACCAGATCAATCCCGTAGACCACTCTCTCGCCGGACTCACACCAATTCAGTGGTGTGCGGCACTTCCGGCCATAAAGAGCTTCATACGGGGCCATCTTGATGCTGGATTGATAACCATTATTATATGAGAATTCTGCTAACGGTAGATGGTCATCCCAATTCTTCCCATGATTGATGACACATGCCCGTAGCATATCCTCCAGAATCTGATTTATCCTCTCCGTTTGACCATCAGTTTGCGGATGATATGCTGAACTCCAATTAACTTGGTTCCCAAGGAAGCATGCAGTTGCTCCCAAAATCTGGATACGAACAACGCACCTCGATCAGACACGATGATGCGGGGAACCCCGTGTAAACACACGATTCTTGAGATGAACAGCTCCGCATACTTCTTTGCCACATATTTGGTATGAACTGGAATAAAATGTGCTGTCTTGGTCAAGCGATCGACGATTACCCAAGTAGAATCATGCTTGTTGCTGGTCATGGGTAAACCGACGATGAAGTCCATACTTATGTCTTCCCACTTCCATGCTGGAATCTTCAGCGGTTGAAGTGGTCCTGTTTTCCTCATATGATCGGCTTTAACCTGCCGACACGTATCACACTCGGATACGTACTTCGCAATCTCTCTTTTCATCCGTGTCCACCAGAACTTAGATTTTAAGTCCTGGTACATCTTGTTGCTTCCAAGATGAATGGAGTACTTGGATAAATGCGCTTCATCCAATATCTTCCTCCCCAATTTCATGTTTCGGGGTACCACTATGCGGTTGTTAAACCATATAGTACCCTCTTCATCTTTGCGGAACATCTTCAATTCACCGCTGTCCACTCTCCTCCGGATGTGAGACATACCTCTGTCTCTCTTCTGAGCCTCTACAATCTCATCTCGGATTGTAGGAATAAGAGCGAGGTTGAACAGCGATCCGTAGGGAACTAAGCGCAGGCTTGGTTCTCCTTCTTCATGTGCAGCCATGGCTAAATGGTGAATGTGGGCTTTCCGACTAAGTGCATCGGCAACCACATTCGCTTTACCCGGGTGGTAATGAATTTCAAGTTCGTAATCCTTGATCAATTCGAGCCATCTTCGCTGCCTCATATTCAGTTCTTTCTATGTGAAGATGTACTTCAAGCTTTTGTGGTCAGTGTAGAGATGTACTAGATTGCCTAGTAGATAATGTCTCCACATTTTCAATGCTAAGACCACTGCAGCTAGTTCAAGGTCGTGCGTCGGGTAATTCTGCTCATGACCCCTGAGTTGTCGGGATCCATACGCGACCACACGTCCTTCTTGCATCAACACACAACCCAAACCAATGCCGGATGCATCACAATAGACATCAAAAGGCTTCGTGGTGTCCGGCTGGGCCAAAACTGGAGCTGTAGTGAGATGCTTCACTAAAGTTTGAAAAGCTTGTTCACATGAATTACTCCAATCGTACTTGGTGCTTTTCTTCAACAGCTCTGTCATAGGTTTAGCGACTTTGGAGAAGTTTGGAATGAATCTGCGGTAATAACCCGCTAAACCTAGGAAACTCCTCACTTCATGAACAGATGTTGGAGATTTCCAATTCAGCACTTGCTCGATTTTACTTGGGTCCACAGCGATGCCTTCCGCTGAAATAATATGCCCAAGAAACGGCACTTTGCTGATCCAAAACTCACATTTACTGAACTTTGCGTATAGCTTGTGATCCCTCAAGCGTTGGAGTACAATACGCAAATGTTCAGCGTGTTCTTCTTCTGACTTTGAATAGACCAAGATGTCGTTGATGAAAACCACGACGAACTTATCTAACTCCGGCATGAACACAGAGTTCATGAGATACATAAAGTGAGCCGGAGCATTGGTCAACCCAAAGGACATGACAAGGTATTCATAAAGACCATATCTTGTTGAGAACGCCGTCTTGGGTACATCTTCTGCCCGGATTTTTATCTGGTGATACCCAGACCGAAGATCCATATTGGAAAATACCTTAGCACCCACTAGTTGATCGAACAAAATGTCAATGCGCGGTAGTGGATACTTATTCTTGATAGTGACAGCATTTAGTGGACGATAATCTACGCATAGTCTCAAAGTCTCGTCCTTCTTCTTCACGAAGAGTGCGGAACAGCCCCAAGGTGATGAACTTGGGCGTATAAAACCTTTGTCCATGAGGTCATTCAGATGCTCCTTCAATTCTGCTAGCTCCTTTGGTGCCATTTTATATGGTCGTCAAGAAATAGGTGTTGTTCCCGGTGCAAGTTCAATCTTGAACTCAACATCACGTTCGGGCTGCATGCCCGGCAAGTCTTCGGGAAACACATCTGGATATTCACATACCACTGGAATATCCTCAAATTTAGGAGCTTCAATCTGATGCACCGCTGCAACTCGTTGTGATGGATCCACAAGGTTCAATGTGTTGCAACCATGTATTGGTGAATTCAGTTGGACAGTCCGAGAGCTGATGTCAAAGATAGCTCCATAATGTGTCAACCATGACATCCCCAAGATAATATCAATCCTTTGGCCTTTGAGTATGATAAGGCTCGCAGGATAGATGTTTCCACCCAAACATAAAGGTGCTCGTGAGACCATCTCATCTGTTGATATCTTGCCTTCGGGTGAGCTGATATGAAACGGATGCTTAACAGTGCTAAATGGAAGATTATTCTTCAGCACATAGTCTCTGCTAATAAAATTGTGGGTGGCCCCGGAATCAAATAACACGAAAATGGGCTGTTCATGTAAAGTGAACATGCCCGCCAAAACTGGTTCGCCTTTAGCAATATCCTCAATAGCAGTGTAATTAACCCTGCCAGCTTTTGAAAGATTCTTCTGTGAAGGTTCACGATGCTGATCTGAGCATTGACGAGGCAACACACGAGTGTGACTCTGCTCAGCTTCACGACGGTTTCGTGTTGTAGAAATCTTCAGCTCTCTACTAACACGAGGTGGAGATAATTCGTGCGTAGCTGGTTGCGGTAGGGTTGCACGAATAATTTCTGTCCGCTGCTGTTGAGGTGGAGGCTCATAAGTGATCAACTCCAGCCGTGGTTGTGAGAGTTGCACCACTGGCTGAATTTGTTGCCTAATTGGCGAGTAATATCACACTCGATAGTTCGGACGAACCTCGATATCGCTGTCTGGCGGTATACTTCTTTTCAGCTCCGCTTCACAACGAAGATGCATGTCTTCCTTAATGATAGCGGCATTTACCAACTCATTGTAAATACCGTTATTGAACAAGGTCACTTGCTCCTTAAGTTCGACATTCAAACCTCGGAAGAAATACTCGCACTTCAACGCTTCCGAGTCAACCATATGAGTTGCGTATTGCATCAAGTCTTCAAACTCTTTGAAGTACTCGTACGCACTCCTTTCTCCTTGCTTTAGCTCCAGAAAATCTTGATACTTTGTTCGAAGAATTCCTGAACAAATGTGACGTGCCCGGAAAACAGTCCGGAATTCATCCCACGTCACTCGATGACCTTCAGGAAGAGTAGCAATGTACTCCGCCCACCAAGCTCCAGCGGCTCCGTGGAGTTGTTGAGCGGCAAATAGAGTCTTCTGATATTCATCGCACTCAAGCGTATAAAACTTGGCTTCAATACATTGGAGCCAATGAGCCAACTCCAACGGTTCTTTCGCTTCCGAGAAAACCGGTGGTTGTCTTGCCAAGAAATCCAGATAAGTGATTGGCAGGGGATTTTGCTGTAGTGTCTCCTGTCGTATGCCTTGTCGCACCAACAGATCCAGAGACTCAGCCATCTTTGCTAAGATTTCCGCCAATCCGATTGATGATGTCGGCACTTCTTGTCGTGGCGAATCACTTTCGCCGTGACTCGACTCACCAACCTCACTCCTGGAATGAGCACGATCCATGCTGCAAGAGTGAGCAATTTACGGTTAAAATTCAAAGTTCAAACTCAACTTGAATTCAAAAACATTAACCGTCAAAGCATCACTTCAATAATGCAGCACACATAATCTAACCAGGGTTTCGACAATTCTGAAATCTATCAAACGTGAGAAAGTTTATCCAAACCCTTAATTCCAACAGTAGGACAAACTGAAAAATAACTCAAGAACATGTTATGGAGCTTAGAGAAGTCTGAAACATCCCTTTCATTTTGTCAAGAGCTATATTTGCAAGAATTCAAAAACTGAATTTGAATTTCAGTTCAAACATGAAGCAAACTTAGCCAAACAAAGTTCAAATTTGAGAACTCAAATTCAAACCAACACTTGGGGGCTAAGTCTCACATTCAATTGTGAGTAGCTGGGAATATTTTAGTACCAACAGAAATGAAAAGAATTGGAAAAGGAATTAGAGGGGAGGCCCACATGTCAGCAGACTTCAGTCTGAAGTTTCCCTCGGGTGATATTTCTTCGGCCGAAGCCTTGCGCGCGCGCCAGCGCGATTGCACCGGCGCCCTGACCGCCAGCATAGATCGAACGGCCACCTCACGGTGCAAAAATCGCGGCTCAAAGGCCAGCGCACACGCTATGCCACCCTTCCTTCCGTTTCCCGAGCGAGAACGACCACAACCCGAGCTCCTTTCTCGGTTCCGCGCAAGAACAGAACGCCGACCTCCTTTGATCCCCGGTGTCCAAGAGCTAGGACCCGTCTCGTGCCCGGTGAGCTATACGAAAAAGGTCCGCTCCAAGGTGCGTGACACGCTCGTGCCGACCGTTCCTCCTCTCGTGCTTCGTCGGGGTAGTATTTGCCCGTTTATCCATTCGGTGTTCAAAATACCGAATGGTGCAAAACGCGGAAATTCGGAGTAGGTAGTTCACCACCGGGGATTCCGAGCTACACACACGTTCTGCACTGGTACACGACCACCTAGGATCGAAAACCAGCGAAAACCATGGGCTAGGGTTACGGTTCTTCGAGATTTTCCGATCACAGCTGATATCGGGCCTAGGTCGACGGTGGGCACGTAGCTCCGGCCATTTCCATGGCCAACTGAGCTCATATTCGCGCTCAACATGCCACAGCGGAGCTGTAGGAGCAAACCGTTTGAAGAATAAGGCCCTGAGTAGCCCGGGCGACATCGCCGGAGTAGAGAGAACCACTGTCACCGTCGCGGGCATGGTTCCGGCCATTGTCGAGCTTTGATGAGGGCACCAGCGTGTTCTCCGAGTTAAGTTAGGCCCAGGAAGCGAGAACCGTCGAAGGTCGTGCAGCGAAACGGCCGGCGGCGAGGACTCCGGCGAAGCACCGCCGCAGGAGCTACGGGAGGGCGTGAGGTAGACGAAGGGGGGGCCGGGTCCACCGGTCAGCCTCTGGTCTCGCGCGGGGATCCGTTTGCGGCCGGGATTCAGTGTGGCAGCGCAGATAAAACCCCGTGGGCCGCGGTGTGGACGCATTATCAGTGGGCCGGTGTAAGGAGTAGGCCCCACCCGCAGAGTTTAAACATTTTGGGAATTTCCAGTTTTAGTTCAAACTTCAAATGCATAGAACTTTTGCTAGGAAACTCCAAATTTAGTGAACCAAATTTTGCTGAACTCAGATTTCTGAGTACTTTCCACAAATACCAATTTCAGCTCATGAAACTTAATAGTTTTTCAGAATTGATTCCCTAAAGTTTAAACTGTTGGGAATTTTATTTGGAGAATTACTTTATGGAAAATGCTGAAATTTGGCTGAGAGGGTCATTGGAAAATCCTTGAGTGGCAGTAAAATTTTCAGACTCATCCAAGTTCATTTAGTCCCCCTAATGGGGTGATTAAGAGAACTGCCCTGAGAAAAAAGAAAAATGTACAGAAACATTTTTCAGATTTTCTCAAATCTTATTTAGGGCACAACTTCCTCTAGAATTCTTCAAATGACATGAAACCAATTCCATTAGAACCATCTAAAATTCTAGTTTCCATAAAGTAATGGTTGGAGCCAGGAAAACCCCTGTAATTACTTAGAGGCTCAAATATTGACCAAATAGGTTTTATTTGTGCAAGGCTCAAATGAACTTTGTTTCAAATGAAACTTGGTCAAGACTCTGGTTAGGACCCTACCAAGCCACCATAAAATTTTAGAACCAAAGGGGAGGGCTAGCAAGAGTTATTAGTAATCACTTATTCAAGTTTACACATTGCATATTGAATTGACATGTAGTATTTCATTAACGTGTAGTCGCTGAAGGCGAGGAGACTCCGGAAGTACTTGACTTCCTCCTTCCGGACGAAGACCTAACCCCTGACCAGCAGCAACAAGGCAAGCCCCAGTTTGCATTAACTTCTTTTATCAAGTTTTACTTTGTTCACATGTCTAGTGGGAAGTATGAATGTGCATTAGGTGTAGGATGGATGGAACCCCACTTGCATAACCAGAAATTTTCCTATAAGAGTGAGGGTAGTGTCTAAGACCTCGAGTAGACAGGTTATGCTTAAGGATTCATAGGACTTCGGTACAAGTCGAGTAGTTGGAATATACTCGCGAGCTAGGTTTGGTACACACGGGTTCGGTTCGAGTGATGCGAGATCACTTTAGTAATGAAAATGAGACTAGGCAGGGGCTAGGGCGCAGCAAGAGGAAGTCTTGTGTGTGCAGCCCTATCCGTGTCGATTGAGGACTGATCCGTGTGCGGCCCTTCTGAACAAGTATTGAACGTACCGAAGGCATATCGGATATATGGGCCCCGATAAACCGATGTAACCTAAACCTCCGGCCGTCGAGGCATAACGCACCGATTTATAGGTGTAGGCTGAGGGCAGCAAGGTGGAAATCTGCTAACGGGCATAGAGAGAGATGCTCCGTGTAGGGAACCTCCTGCTCGTCAGTGCGACCGGTTCGACGTTTGGGCTGTTGGGTGAAAGGTTGTCCCGTACGACATCGAGTGAGCGTGTTGTGCAGCTCCATGGGTGGGCGTACATGACGTGCTCTTTCGGTATCCCTGCAGGTGTATATCGAGTCGATTCGCCGTCTCTCGCGGTGACGAGTACCGCTTGTTCACTGTGTCGTAATGTAGATAAATTATGGGATGTTATGATTCAATTCTGCTGTATGATATAATTGTATTGCTACATGTGTGCCACCAAATATTGCTTACTAAATTTCAGATTCCTGAACTGTTAATTTGTTGCTAAAAATATGAATCAAGGATGAACTTGTAGGCGTGTCCATTTGCTGCAACGTTACTATCCTATGTTCATTGTACACCTCATGTAGAGTTTCATGCCTAGGCAAGTCGGTTAAGTCTTTTTGAGCCCTCGTGCTCACGGTTGCTGCTTAAGTGTTTTTCAGGTGAGGAGCTACCCACGGACTCGGGTTACGAGTCCACCGGCGAGGGTTACCCTCCGTAGGGGACCACGGCTGAGTGGGAGCCTACACGCCGCGCTGAGCTGAGGAGTGCAGCTAGTGTGGTTTGCCCGAGGACTGGGCAACCGACTTTTGCTAGATAGGCGGGCGTGAGTTGTACAAATAGACTTCTGTTGTGTAATATAAACAATAGTTTGTAACTGAAGATTGTACCTGTTTGTACAGTTAAGTTAGTTTCCCATGTAATAAAAATGTGTCCTTATGATGTGTGTTGTCGGGTGTCGCATCGTGCGGCACCATGCTCTGCGATCCTGGATGAGCGGATTCCGGTCCGCCACACTGGGGAGCACCACCCCCACTGCTGGGTGGAGCGCTGCGCTTCCGCTGCTCAGCTGCCAACTCCCGCTGAGCGTCCTCTTGCATAATCGCGGCATTGACGAGGTCATTGAAAGTGCCGCGATTCCACTGAACGAGATGTGTCTTCATCTCGGGGTGTAACCCCCGATAGAAGTGCCCCGCTTCTTCTCCTCGGTGGAGATGTAGTCTGACGCATATTGCAACAGATGGTTGAAGGCACGGGAGTAGTCATGGGCACTCCTCCCGCCCTGATTCAGTTCCAAAAGTTCTTGGAACTTCCTCTTCATTATCCCGGGAAGGGATATGATAGGCACGGAACGCCTCCCGGAACTCTTCCCACTCCACGGCATGGCCAGCCGGATGCGAGGCGACATAATTCGCCCACCACGCACCAGCGGCACCGTGAAGCTGCTGCGGCGCGAACAGAGTCTTTTGCCGCTCCATGCATTGGAGCAGCCCGAACTTGGACTCTATTGTCCGCAGCCAGTTGTCGGCCTCCAGTGGTTCTTCTGCCTTAGTGAACACTGGAGGGTGCGTACTCATGAAGTCCGAGTATGACACATCACGGGGCTCCCTCTCTTGACACCCCCACCTGGGACGTATTCTGCACGATCGTGCGGAGCAGGTCGATCTGCTCCTCACGACCCCCCACCAGTGCCGCTATCACATCCGCTAGAGTAAGCGGAGGCGGCGGCGGTGGTTGCTGCTGCGGGGTGCTGTCGTAGGTAGGTGGCTGGGAGTCATCGCCTCCCTGCTGGCTAGAGCCACCAACCTCGTGCGTGGTCCTAGTGCGAACCATCTGCAACCATACGACAATAAACATCAGTCCCGCAACATATTTCATGCAGTCCAATACAATGGCGTAAAATATAATGACAATAAAATCATGCGATACATCTCGTATACAGATAATGTAATAACTTTGCACAAGCTACACCATTACCCGACCAAATACAAGCTAGTTAAATCCAACTTGATGACCTACCCTTTGGAAGCTCACCACAACTATGTTTGGTTATTACGAGACGTTACTATCGCTTTGTCATCACGTAAACCACCCTTTTATCTTCAATACGACACAAACATGATCTCTAGTAAAAGAAACTTGAGTGAGAACTATACTCAAATCTTTCACTAGTTGAAGATAACCTCTCATGAGTATGTTCTACCCTATTGGAAGTACTTAAACCCCCTTAGGGTACAACAATCTCTCTAATGAGTTCAACTGTCATCCCTCTGTCAGAATTACCAGTTTCTACACATTCCAGATTTTGACCTGATTCTGGGCATTTTTATGACTCAAGTTGCACACCAAAGTTAAAGTTAACTTCAGTATCTTTCCAACGAGTATTCATTTTCCCCCGGATCAGCTCTGGTTAAAAAGTTATGGTAATTCAAAATCAACAGAATTTCTGGGAGAATTTCAACAGCACCTCCTTTGGGAAGTTGCTGTTTTCAACTCTGATTTCCACTGAATTCTGTGCTGAAATTTCAGAAACCTTGAATTACAAAGATTTAACACATCTTCTACCCTTTATAAAGATGTATCATATGATAATTTGTTATTTTTCTACAGGAAGTTATGCTTGAAAAACAGAACAGTCCAGAGAGTGTTTAACTCTGTCCTGGTTCTGGACACTTTACATTCCTCGGGAATTAGGCCACCTTAAGATGTGATTCAGCTCTGGAAGTCTACAAGAAAGTTGTAGAGTACTTAATTACCTTTCCAGAACTATATCCCACACTCCATTGGCTAAATAATCTGTGAGTTATGCCCTGTCAAAGTTCAGCAAACTTGCTGCCCAAAACAGAGCACTGTGTTTTTCAATCTTTTGGAACTATACTAACCAACTATCAAATTTTTCTACCCAACCAGGATCCTAAATGTTGAAACTTAGTGATTTTTAATTCCTTGTTATCATATCTTTCATGCACATGCCTACAATATGTCGGTACTATGTTCCTCATAAAAGAAAATCCTAATCGGATTATACCGGCATATACGTCTCGAGTGTGGCACTAAACGGTCTCTCGCACACGTTTACTACACAGCTACATACGTGGTTAGTACCTGCAGAAGACCACACAATAATGATGCACTCAATGGTTATTTTCATTTCAGGCAGGACCATATTTGAAAGTAAATACAAACGCCCGTATCATTGCCATACGGCCGTCCTTGAGTTAAGTCACGTCTCAAGGTACGTGATCGTGTTTCAACACCACACGACGGGGAACCCGAGTATGTCATGAACGGGTCATCACGGTTGGGAATGTTATCAACCCAACGGATACCACCTACTGCCCTGCAGGGCATGCCGATGGCTAGCGCTGCGTATGTCCTCCTGGGCTATTTCCAGACGAACACACTCTCGCGTTACTAACCACGCGATGGGGTCTCCACTTACTTGCCTAATGCACGCTAGGGATCAGCGTTTCATATGAACTCAGGAACATGAAGAGTCCAAGAGTTTCATATTGACGTCTCACACCAAGCTGTGAGACCTAGCCCTGAACCACGTTCCTCGTCAAGGGAGCTAACCGAAATTGAACCGCTTTCGGTGGTGTTCCTTACCATTCTTACCAGAGCGTAGGTGCATCGTTACATAATTAAAATTCAAAATTATAACACATATGTTAGTCTTTTTGCCACTTTAAGTAACTATGCTAATATAGTCCTTACTTGCGCAACTACCTAATCCTCACCGTAAACCTAAGTTTTCCCGTAATACAGTCCTTAAGTATTGTGATATCCCCAATGCGGCTCTGATACCAGGCTCTGGTGGACCGGAATCCGCTCATCCAGGATCGCAGAGGGTGGTGCCGCACGATGCGACACCCGACAGCACACATCATAAGGACACCTTTTATTACATGGAAAACCAACTGAACTGTACAAACAGGTAAAATTTCAGTTACAAACTATTGTGTATATTACACAGCGGAAGTCTAAATTATACAACTCACGCCCGCCTATCTAGCAAAAGTCGGTTGTCCAGCCCTAGGGCAACCCACACTAGCTGCACTCCTCAGCTCAGCGCCGCGTGTACGGCTCCCACTCAGCCGTGGTCCCCGACGGAGGGTAACCCTCGCCGGTGGACTCAAAACCCGAGTCCGTGGGTGGCTCCCCACCTGAAAAACACTTAAGCAGCAACCGTGAGCACGATGGCTCAACAAGAATTAACCGACTCACCTAGGCATGAAACTCTACATGAGGTGTACAATGAACATAGGATAGTAACAGTGCAGCAAATGGACACGCCTACAAGTTCATCCTTAGTTCATCTTTTAGCCACAAGTTAACAGTTCGGGAATCTGAAATTTAGCAAGCAATATTTGGTGGCACACATGTAGCAATACAATTATATCATAACAGCAATATTGAATCATAACATTCCATAAATTATCTACGTTACGACGCAGTGAACAAGCGGTACTCGTCACCGTGAGGGACGGCGAATCGACTCGATGTACACCTGCAGGGAAACCCAAAGAGCACGTCACGTATGCCCACCTGTGGAGCTGCACAGCACGCTCACTCGATGTCGTACGGGACAACCTTTCACCCAACAGCCCAAACGTCGAACCGGTCGCACCGAAACGAGCAGGAGGTTCCCTACATGGAGCATCTCTCTATGCCCGTTAGCAGATTTCCACCTGCTGCCCTCAGCCTACACCTATAAATCGGTGCGTTATGCCTCGACGCCCGGAGGTTTAGGTTACATCGGTTTATCAGGGCCCATATATCCGATATGGCTTCGGTACGTTCAATACTTGTTCAGCAGGGCCGCACACGGATCGGTCCTCAATCCACACGGACAGGGCCGCGCACACAAGACTTCCTCTTGCTGCACCCTAGCCCCTGCCTAGTCTCATTTTCATTACTAAAGTGATCTCACAGAACTCGAACCAATCCCGTGTGTCCCAAGCCTAACTCGCGAGTAGATTCCAACTACTCGACTTGTACCGAAGTCCTATGAATCATTAAGCATAGCCTGTCTATTTGAGGTCTTATACACTACCCTCACTCTTAGGGAAAAATTCTGGTCATGCAAGTGGGGTTCCATTCATCTTATACCTAATACACACCCATACTTCATACTAAGTGTTCATAAAGCAAAACTTGAAAAATAGTTTAATGCAAACCGAGACTTGCCTTGTTGCTGCTGGTCAGTGGTTAGGTCTTCGTCCGAAAGGAGGAAGTCGAGCACTTCCGGAGTCTCCTCGCCTTCAGCAACTACATGATAACCATATGCTATATGTCAATTGAAATGCAAAGTGTAAACTTGAGTAAGTAATTACTAGAACTCTAGCTAGACCTCCCCTTTGGCTCTGAAATTTTTATGGTGGCTTGGTAGGGTCCTAACTAGAGTCTTGACCAAGTTTCATTTGAAACAAAGTTCATTTGAGCCTTGTACAAATAAATCCTATTTGGTCAATATTTGAGCCTCTAAGTAATTCCAGGGGTTTTCATGGCTCCAACCATTACTTTCTGGAAACTAGAATTTAATATGGTTCTAATGGAATTGGTTTCATGTCATTTGAAGAATTCTACTGAAAGTTATGCCCTAAATAAGATTTGGAGAAAATCTGAAAAATGTTTCGGTTCATTTTTTTCTATTTTCTCAGGGCAGTTCACTTAATCACCCCATTAGGGGGACTAACTTAACTTGGATGAGTCTGAAATTTTACTGTTACTCTAGGATTTTCCAATGAACCTCACAGCCAAATTTCAGAATTTTTCATAAAGTAATTCTCCAGATAAAATTCCTAACAGTTTGAACTTTAGGGATTTAATTCTGGAAAACTATTAAGTTTCATGAGATCAATTTGGTATTGCTGGAAATTACTCAGAATCCTGAGTTCAGCAAAATTTGTTTCACTGAATTTGGAGTTTGCTAGCAAATGTTCTATGCATTTGAAGTTTGAACTAAAACTGGAAATTCCCAAAATGTTTAAACTCTGTGGGTGGGACCCACTCCTTAAACCGGCCCACTGAGAATGCGGCCACACCGCGGCCCACAGGGTTTACCTGTGCTGCCGCACTGAATCCCGGCCGCAAACGGATCCCCGCGCGAGACCAGAGGCTGACCGGTGGACCCGGTCCCCCCCCTTCGTCTACCTCGCGCCCTCCAGCAGCTCCCGCGGCGGTGCCTCGCCGGAGTTCTCGCCACCGGCCATTTCGCTGCACGACCTTCGACGGTTCTCGCCGCCTGGGCCTAACTTGACTCGGAGAACACGCTGGTGCCCTCACCGAAGCTCGGCGATGGCCGGAACCCTGCCCGCGATGGTGACAGTGGTTCTTTCTACTCCAGCGATGTCGCCCGGGCTACTCAGGGCCTTATTCTTCAAACGGTTTGCTCCGCTGTGGCATGCTGAGCATGAATATGAGCTCGGTTGGCCATGGAAATGGCCGGAGCTACGTGCTCACGGTCTACCTAGGCCCGATATCAGCTGTGCCCTGAAAATTTCGAAGAACCGTAACCCTAGCCCATGGTTCTTGCTGGTTTTTGATCCTAGGTGGTCGTGTACCAGTGCAGAACGTGTATGTAGCCTGGAATCCCCGGTGGTGAACTACCCACTCTGAATTTCTGCGTTTTGCACCATTCGGTACTTTGAACACCGAATGAATAAACGGCCAAATACTACCCCGACGAAGCACGAGAGGAGGAACGGTCGGCACGAGCGTGTCACGCACCTTGGAGCGGACCTTTTTCGTATAGCTCGCCGGGCACGAAACGGGTCCTAGCTCTCGGACGCCGGGGATCAGAGGAGGTCGGCGTTCTGTTCTTGCGCGGAACCGAGAAAGGAGCTCGGGGTGTGGTCGTTCTCGCTCGGAAAACAGAAGGAAGGGTGGAGTAGCGTGTGCGCTGGCCTTTGAGCCGCGATTTTTGCACCGTGAGGTGGACGTTCGATCGCTGCTGGAGGTTGGGGCGCCGGTGCAATCGTGCTGGCGCGTGCGCGAGGCTTCGGCCGAAGGAAATATGACCCGATGGAAACTTCAGACTAAAGTCTGCTGACATGTGGGCCTCCCCTCTAATTCCTTTTCCAATTCTTTTCATTTCTGTTGGTACTCAAATATTCCTAGCTACTCACAATTGAATGTGAGACTTAGCCCCCAAGTTATGTTTGAATTTGAGTTCTCAATTTTGAACTTTCTTTGGCTAAGTTTGCTTCATGTTTGAACTGAAATTCAAATTCAGTTTTTGAATTCTTGCAAATTTAGCTCTTGACAAAATGAACTCCAATGGGGATGAAAATTGGTGGGCTAACTCAGAAAAATGTGCTGAGTTTGAATATGAAGCTAACTTTTGAATTTAAGTGATAAAAGTTGCTGCAATTTGAATTTACATTCAAATTGGCCTCTTTTTCAAATGCCTCCAAAATTGCCTCAAAAAAAGTGTTGGATTTGCATGAAACTTGGCTTGAACCTTCCCAAGACTTTTTAAGTTCTAGGGGTGAGCATAACCTCTCATGTTCATGTGTAGAAATCCTACTTTGTGAAAGTTAGGGTTTTCCCATCTAATCATCCTTTTGATGGACGTTACTTGCTCTTCCCCAATCTTCACAAGATATCCACAACAAAAACTGTGGTGTTGTGAGGTGATGAAAAGTTTTTGTAAGTTCCCTTTTCTTGGGCTTTTACATCGGACCTGCCCGTTTTGGGACGGACTAGTCTGTTAGTGAGAGTGTTTTTGGGGCTAGGTCCTGGTAGACCGGACTTATCCGCATCAGTGGCCGGACTAGTCCGGGCTAGCCAGACTTGTCCGTTTTCACACAGACTAAGAGTTCCTGTGTGAGTTCGGGCTAGTCCGTTCTAAGGCGGACTAGTCCGAATGGGTGTGAGACGAGAGCTCCCACGGCTAAGTTTTGGTAGACCGGACTTGTCCGCCTTCGTGGTCGGACTAGTCCGGGTCCTCCAGACTTGTCCGTTCTCACCCGGACAAATAGTTCCTGTGTGAGATCGCACTAGTCCGGTGTCAGGCGGACTAGTCCGGAATTTCGGTAGGTGGCAACGGTTGGCTTCGGGACTTCTATAAAAGGAGATGCCCCGACTTCATTTAGAGTCACCTGGAACCCTAACGCCGCCACAGCGATCCTAGAGCCCCCCCCTAAGCCTTCTCTCTTGCGTACCATCCTCTAGAACCAATTCTTGAGTGGATTTGGGTGTGTGAGGAGAGGAGAAGGAAGAACTTCGCGTTTAAGGCTCTCGGAGTGATCTCGTGCACTTGGTGTGATCTGTGGCTTGTAAGATCGATGGAGTTTTGTGGATGTGATCAAGTGGGAGCCTCAGACTGTGAGCAGCGCCAACACTTTGTAAGTTCACCCTTAAGATAGTGAAGAACCGGATTGGCCTTAGTGGCGACTTGGTGAGGGAAGGGTTGTTAAACCCGGTCCTTTGTGGACTCCTCAACGGGGACGTAGATTCCTGAGTGGAATCGAACCTCAAGCAAAAATCTTCGTGTCATTTTGCACTTACTTTTCATTGATCATTAGAATTGCTTAGGGTTCGTTCGATCATTTCGCTCTTATAATATTTCAGGTTACAATCTTGCAATCCACCTCAATACTTTGTCATATTTGTTATATTAGATTGCTAGATAGTTTATCTGCATTTTGTTAAACTAAAATCTGAAGAAAAACCCATAAAAATCAAGTTAGGCTTTTCAGCAGTCTGACCGGACTAGTCCGCCCCTGAGCCAGACTAAAAGTTGCCTAGAGGGGGGGATGAATAGGCTAATAAAACCTGAAACTATTGCAAACAGCATATTAAACTTGAAGGAGGCCGGACTAGTCCGGTCTGAGGGCGGACTTGTCCGGTCTAGGTATAAAATTGCGTTTTAGGTTTTCTTTTTAAGTTTGTTTAAGCGGAAAATATATAGTAGTCAAATAATCTCACTAATTAGTTGTGAATGATTAGATTGCAAGATAGTGGAACAATTCACAAGTGTTAACAAGACAAAAGCTTAATGAGTAATGTAAGTGAGCGAGCGAGAAGGTAAGGGAAACACGAGACACGATTTATCCCGAGGTTCGATTCCACACAGGAATCTACGTCCTCGTTGAGGAGTCCACAAAGGACCGGGTCTTTTCCAACCCTTCCCACACCAAGCGATCACCAAGATCAAGTCCGGGCTCTTTCATTATCAATCAAATGTGAATACAATGCTCTTAGGGGCTACTCACAACTTGAGGCTCCCTTCAACAACCTAGCAGTTCTAGGAAGCAAAATGCAACAGTCAAGAACTCAAATTAACAATTAGAGTGCAAGAGAGTCAAACCGAGAGCTCAAACGTCGATCACCACGACTTTCCTCTCACAAAACCACAAACTCCTTAAGATCCAATTTTAGGGGTCAAGCAGGTGAGGAAAGAGGCTTAGAAGAGCTCTAGGAATGAGTTTTCAGTGCTAGGGTTGTTGTCTACTCAATTCTCAGCCGGGGGTCTCCTTTTATAGAAATCTTGGCATCTAGCCTTTACCTACTAAAGTCCAGACTAGTCCGGTCCAAACCCCGGGCTAGTCCGTTCTTGAGGGACCACCCACGTCACAAGGCTACCAACTAAAGTTTTGTGACTGTTGGATTCAAAAGGTCATAAAATCCCGAACTAGTCCGGTCAAGAGCGGACTAGTCCGATCTTATTCAGGAACCTTTGTTCCGTATGAGAACGGACTATTCTGGTAGGGGCGGACTAGTCCGGCCGCAAGGGTGAACTACTTTGGTCTTACCAGACTTAGTCTAGAAAACTTCTCTAATCTATGACTGTGGACTAGTCCGAGCTCACACAGGAACCTCTGTTCCGTCCTAAACCGGACTAGTCTGAAGGGACCGGACTAGTCTGGCCTTTTGATCGGACTAGTCCGAGGTCACTCAGAGATTCCTTCTCTGGACCCAAACGGCTTAGTCCGCTTAGCGAACTAGTCCGACCCTCTGAGACTTACTCTCATTGAGGCTCAGACTCACTCGACAACGGACTAGTCTGGCCTAAAACGGAGAAGTCCAAACTCACTCAGAGACTTCTTGTCTGGTTTATAACAGAGTAGTCCGTATTAGAACGGACTAGTCCGGCCCGTATCCGGAGAAGTCCGGTCTTCCTTTTTCAGCCATACCTATGACTACTTCCTCTCATGATTCTAACTTTCTAACTTTAGTTTGAGCTCTCTAATGATTCTCAAGCACTCTAAAAGAGAAGACCCTGCACACAACTAGAAAATGTGAAACTCAATAGAAAAATTCTATTTTCTACTCTTCCAAGTCTTCTTCTTTTCCTTTTTGCTTCTTGAGAGACTGCACATCCATTCCTTTGATAAGCACCTATGCTCATACTCAGTAAAAACTTATTAGTATCTTAATTGTCGTCATCAATTAACCAAAACCCACGGGGATTACCTAGATGCACTTTCAATCTCCCCCTTTTTGGTGATTGATGACAACACATTAAGATTCTCAATAAATAGATATAATATATTGTTTTCATAACACATGTGTGTATGTTTCACTCCCCCTAAATGTGTGCACAAGGGATTGTCAAGGAAAAAATATGCGCAGAGTGAGTTCTTTGGGGATTTCATACATACACGTGTTATGGTGGGGTGGCTAAGTGTGATGTTTTGAAGTGAGCATTAACCGCATTAAGGAAGATGTAACATTTACGAACAAACTCATCTCAATATGGCATAATATGAAAACATAAAATAGCATAGTTATTACAAAATAACATAACATGGCAGAATGTGGCATAGTTATTACAGCCCAACATAAAGTGAAGTGTTTAAGAGCAAGACTAAGGATCTAGACTAGACTACTCCCCCTTATTCTCTCCCCCTTTGGCATCAAAGCACCAAAAAGGGAAGGAAAAGAGAGAAAGACCTAATCGCTATCATCTCCATCTTGATCTTCGTCTTGGTCACTCTGAATTTCCTCGTCCTCATCTTCATCTTCGTCTTCATTGTCATCCTCTTGATGAGCGTGGGAGGTAGGAGGAGCAGCTGAGGAGGAGCCAAAGTAGGCAAGCTCGTCCTCGGTGAGAGTGGGAAACTCTGTCACTTCGTCATCATCCGATGACGGTGGAGACATAGGTATCTCCATCTTGTCGCACATTGCCTTGAGATACTTATCTTGGCGTTGCTTCATTTTCTGCATGCGAACTTCCACTTTCCGGCACGAGGAGAATATGGCCTTGAATATTTTGAGCAGCCCACTAGAGGAGCCACTTGATGATGGAGGGACGGATGGCCCAGCTGAGGAGGATGGAGCTGCAGAGGAGCTCCTGCCCAAAGACGCAGGAGGGCGAGGAAGGGGAATCGGCATCTGAGGACGTAGCTTCCTGTGCTTCACATCCTTTGCAAATTCCAGGCCTGTGACTTTCTCTATCATGCACATGATGTACGACGCATATACACAGGATATGTTCGGTGTGTAGGAGATGTTGAAGATCTCATTGTATATGTAGTCGAAGACGTTGAATCGTTCTTATTCGTTGAGTAGCTTCAACAAGTTCTTAAGATACCCTTGTATCATCCTCGCATCCCCATCTTTTGGAGCTAGAGTCTTCCTCAGAATTCTGTTTAGCACTCCAAAGAAGGGTTTGATGTTGTGGGTTAAGGATGGCTCATAGGTGAGATATGAGGGATACATGAAATCCATGTCATCCTTTCCCAAGGTCCTCTCATTGTGAACTATGATCTCATAGTTCAAATGCTCCTCAAGTCCAAGGATCCTATCAAATTCATCATACAACACCGAGTAGACCACACCATTTGTCATCCAAGTGATTTTTCTATTTCCATAGGTGTGGAAATAGCATGTGGTGTAGAATTGGACTATCACCTCGATGTTCCAATCATACTGAAAAGCTATTAAATCCTTGATCCCATGGTGTTCTGCTGCTTCAATTACTGCATCAAAAGCTTGAACGCTTTTTGTTTGCCATGTATGGCCAATCCACCCACTGAGCATCAACTACAGGTGTCTTCATTGGGATATAGACAAGCCGGCAGTAGTCACAATGGAAGTCGCACCAGAAACGAGGGTCTGGTGTGGACTTCTCATACTTGTAAACCTCCTCTTCTCTAAACCTTCTGGCTTTGTCAGCTCCTTTCTCTTTGAAGGTTGCACTCGCCAAATTGGATTGGCGGTTTGGGTTGTACATAGGAGGTGCCCTCTCAAGTAACCCAATAGGTCCTTGTGGGGGATTATCCCTTCCCCATCTAGGGTTGTCACGAATGACGAGTCCCCTGTTGGCCAAGGCCTTTTTTCTAGGAGGATCAGTTGCTTTACCTTTTCCTTTGTCTTGGGTTGATCTTTGGGACTCAACATGTTGTTTCTCCTTTAGGCTCACTAGCCTCTTCCTCCTTGGAGGATCAATGGACTGAGAGGCTTGTGCTTCCCTGTCAGCCCGTTTCTTTGTCCGAGCCTCCCTTGCTGCAGCCTCTCCTGCCTCTGCCTCGACTGCCGCACGATAAGCGGCTTGGCGAGCCACTTCGGCCTCGGGATTTGGAAGAAGACTGTCTCCGGATCCTGACATGATCTGGTGATAGATGAAAAGAAATGCTTAGATGCTAGAGTATTGCGTTTTAAATAGTTTACATCCCCAAAGTTAGGGGCTAAAACTGTATCAGTCGGACTTGTCCGGGCCTGGGGCGGACTAGTCTGCCCAGGTCGGACTTGTCCGGTTGGAGTCCGTACTAGTCCGGACTCTACAGTTTTAAACCCTAACTTAGGTGATTTGATCACTAATTCAGCAAAGTAGACGCAATACTACGAGGGATTGCAACAATATGGCGTAGGAACATCAGGGAAGGCCTAAGGCACTAAAGGTATGACCTAGAAACAAGAGTTTCGTGAAAAATCAAGGTTAGGTCAAAAAAGTACCTTAGAGTGAATAAGTTTGATGAAATCCGCGGATCAAAGGAGCGTAGATGGTCAAAGAAGGATTCCCCGCACTCCACAAGCCTTGAATCAAGGATTCCTTCAAGGGATTTGAGGGAGAGCTCCAAAATCACCAATGGGGGCGAGTTTTGGAGGAGAGGAGTGGAGTGGAGGTGAATGAGAGAGAGGAAAGGGGGTTAGCCCGACCCTTGGAGGTTAAGTCTCTAGGGGCCGGACTAGTTCGGTCTTCAGTCCGAACTAGTCTGGTCTGTCGGACTAGGTCCGGACTTGTTCGGGTGCAGTCCGGACTAGTCCGTTATGGACTTGTCCGCTGCATCTCGGGCTATTTAGGATACCCAGACTTGTCCGGCCTCTAGGGCGGACTAGTCCGGCTCTTAGAGACTGAAAAATTCTTATATATATATATATATATATATATATATATATATATATATATATATATATCAAAACACACAATTATATGATGACAATAATATGGCCAAAATTAATATGAGAGAAGAATGAGAGAGGGAACAAGTTTTTCACAATCATGCATATTTTTGAAATTTGTGGGAAAGTTTTGTAGGACTTCTAGTTGTTAGCATTCAGATGCACAACAGTTCAACTCACATTCCTAGAGTCTAGGATATTTAGCTCATTTCGAAGTTCACAAAATCATTTTTCATCTAGTGGTTTGGTGAAAATTTTGGCTAGTTGTTTTTTGGTTCTTACATGTGAGATAGCTATGTCCCCATTTATAGAATGATCTCTCAAAAAGTGATGATGGATGTATATATGTTTGGTCCTAGAGTGATCAATGGGATTATGGGCTATCTTAATGGCGCTCTCATTGTCATATAGGAGTGGAATGTGGTTCATATTGTAACCATAATCACTTAGAGTTTGTCGCATCCAAAGAAGTTGAGCACAACAACTTTCGGTTGCGACATACTCCGCCTCGGCTGTGGAGAGAGCTATGGAGTTTTGTTTCTTGGATGACCATGATACTAGGGACCTACCCAAAATTTGAAAAGTCACTGAGGTGCTTTTTCTATCTATTTTGCATCCGGCATAATCCGCATCTGAGTATCCGATGAGATTAAACTTAGATCTCTTTGGATACCATAATCCTAGGTTAGGTATGTAAACTAGATATCTTAGGATCCTTTTAACGGCTATTAAATGACATTCTTTAGGTGATGCTTGAAATCTTGCACACAAACATGCAATAAGCATGATATCGGGCCTAGATGCACAAAGATAAAGCAATGAACCAATCATAGAGCGATATACTTTTGATCCACGCTTGGTCCATCTTCATTGAGGTCAAGGTGCCCGTTTGTTGCCATTGGTGTCTTGATGGTTTTGGCTTTGTCCATGTCAAACTTCTTGAGTATGTCTTGTGTGTACTTGGTTTGACTAATGAACGTGCCTTCCTTGAGTTGCTTGACTTGAAATCCTAGGAAGAACTTCAACTCTCCCATCATGGACATCTCAAACCTATCCGTCATTATCTTACTAAACTCATTACAAAAAGATTTGTTAGTAGAACCAAATATAATGTCATCGACATATATTTGGCACACAAAGAGATCATTATCTTCATTTTTTGTGAAGAGGGTATAATCTGCCTTGCCTATCTTAAAGCCATTATCAATGAGAAAGTCTCTAAGACACTCATACCATGCTCTAGGAGCTTGTTTGAGGCCATAGAGAGCTTTATGCAATTTAAACACATAATTAGGATATTATTGATCTTCAAAACCGGGTGGTTGCTCGACGTACACCTCCTCCTTGATTGGACCATTTAGGAAGGCACTTTTCACATCCGTTTCATAGATTTTGAAATCATGGTGAGTAGCATAGGCTAATAGAATATGAACGGACTCAAGCCTAGCTACGGGAGCAAAGGTTTCATCGAAATCCAAACCTTCGACTTGAGCATATCCCTTTGCCACAAGTTGGGCCTTGTTTCTTGTCACCACTCTGTGTTCATCTTGCTTGTTGCGGAACACCCACTTGGTGCCTACCACATTTGCATTTGGTCTTTTCACCAGCTCTCATACTTGGTTTCTTGTGAAGTTGTTCAACTCTTCTTGCATGGCTATCACCCAATCTGGATCCTTGAGTGCATCTTCCACCCTAAATGGTTCCAAGGACGACAAAAAAGAGTAATGTGCACAAAAGTTAGCTATTCGAGAACGTGTTGTTACCCCTTTTGTGATATCTCCAAGGATGTTGTCAACGGGGTGATCTCGTTGAATGCTTTGATGAACCCTTGGATGAGGCACTTGATTTCTTGAGTGATATTCTTCTTCTCCCCCTTGATCAACATCATGGTTTTGATTTTCTCCTTCTTGAAATTGACCATCTTGATCTTGGGGTTCTTGAGTTTGATCTTGAATGAGAGGTGTTGATGGTAATGAGCTTGTAGAGTCTTGTCCTACATTTTCTTGGGGACGGACTTCTCCAAGCCCCATTCTTATCAGTGTTTCACATGGTGCTTCTTCTTCATCTAGCACACATTGATCAACTTGCTCCACTTGGGAGCCATTAGTTTCATCCAACACCACGTCACGTGCAATTTCAACACAACCGGTGGTCTTGTTGGAAACATGATAGGCGTAGGTGTTTGAGTCATAACCAAGTAGGAATCCTTCATCGGATTTCGAAGTGAACTTCAAAGTCCTAGGCTTCTTGTTGAGAATGTAGCATTTACTTCCAAAAACTCGAAAGTAAGAGATGTTGGGTTTGTTACCGGTTAGGAGCTCGTATGGGGTTTTTCTTCAAAAGTCGATGGAGATAGAGGCAGTTTGTAGCATGACAAGAGGTGTTGACCACTTCCGCCAAAAATCGATCCGAGGTCTTGTACTCATCAAGCATGGTTCTCGCCATCTCTATGAGTGTTCGGTTGTTCCTTTCAGACACCCCATTTTGTTCGGGAGAGTAGGGGGCCAAAAACTCATGCTTGATGCCCTCTTCATCCAAATATTCTTCTACTTGAGTGTTCTTGAATTTGGAGCCATTGTCACTCCTTATCTTCTTGATTCTTGAGGAAAACTCGTTTTGAGCTCTCCTCAAGAACTTCTTGAGACACTTTGAGTTTCTCCCTTATCATGCAAGAAAAACACCCAAGTAAAATGAGAATAGTCATCAACAATTACTAAACCATATTTGTTACCGCCGATGCTTATATTGGTGACAGGGCCGAAAAGGTCCATGTGGAGCATCTCCAATGGTCTTGTTGTCGTCATCACATTCTTGGCGGGATGAGCTGCTCCAATTTGTTTTCCTGCTTGACACGCGCTATATGGCCTATCTTTTTCAAAAACAACATCTTTTAATCCACGGATGTGATCTCCCTTTAGAAGTTTTTATAAGTTCCTCATTCCAACATGGGCTAGTCTCCTGTGCCACAACCATCCCATGTTGGTTTTTGCTATTAAGCATGTGTCAAGTTGAGCTTTATCCGTGGAAAAGTTCACTAAGTAAAGCTTTCCCTTTAACACACCCTTAAAGGCAATCGAGTTGTCACTTCTTCTAGAGACGGTCACACCCTCGTTAGTAAATAAGCAATTATAACCTTTCTCACATAGTTGAGATATGGACAATAGGTTATAATCTAGTGATTCAATATGTAGAACATGAGAAAGGTAATGTTGAGAAGAGATTGCAATTTTACCCATACCGAGCACCCTTCCTTGGCTGTTGTCACCGAAGTAGATGCCTTCACTTGGATCATCATTTTCTTCATACTCGACGAACAACTTTATCTCTCCGGTCATATGGTTAGTGTACCCACTATCTAGCACCCATTTAGTTCCACCGGAGGAGTAGGGCTGCAACACAATTTAAGCTTTTGTCTTAGGTACCCAAACTTGGTTGGGTCCTTTGAGGTTAGTTAAAAGGCATTTGGGCACCCACACACAAGTTTCTGGACTCTTGTGGAGTGGCCCAACATATTTTGCAAAAACTCTACCATACTTGCTTTTCATAAGAACATAAGATGCATCAAAATTATGAAATACTATAGATTTTACATTTTTGGTAATTTCATGTGAGGTAGATGCAAGGTTGTCACTCTTGTTTTAACTTGAGTTTTCTTTGACAAAGGCTATGCATTTGCTATTGTTTTAAGGATTCTAGTGTTTTGATTTCCTCCCCTAGTATAACCAAGTCCATCTTTGATGAAAGGAGATCTTGTGATTGAGTATGCACTACATGCATATTTGATCTTCTCTTTATCAAAGATTCCACTTTTGTGTGTATTCTTGCTTTGTGCTTCTTTGAGCTCATTTTTCAAGTTTAAAACAATGCTACCACATTTGCAAGTTTTAGTGTTGATACTATACTTGTTGAGATAGAGTTTTTGGAGGATGAATTAGTTGAGACACTTGACTTAAGTGAGTTAAGTTGTGCTTCAAGATTCTCGTGAGTTTTGGTTAAACTCACAAGTTCATCTTGAAGTACTACATTCTTACTTCTAAGCTCAACACAAGTCTCCTTGCTCATGGCAAGTTCGCTTTCAAGTGCTCTACTCTTCTCTCTATCAAGTTCAAGGAGCTTCTCAATCTCAAGATTTCTTTCCTTTTCAAGGATAAGCAATTCTTCTTGTTGATTGAGAAGCTCTTCTTGTTCAAATATTTCGTCCGATAGCATTTTCATTTTAGCTATAGCCTTTTTGTTTAATCATTTAAACATGAATTTGTTTTCACTACTACTATCAAAGTCACTATCATCTACAGTATGTAACTTTGAAGGTTTAGATATTACCTTGCATTTTCCTTCCTTTGCCATGAGGCATGTGTGGCTTGGGCTCTTCCAATCACCCCTGTTTGGCAAGAGTGATTTCTTCATGGTTGGCTTTTTGATGGCAACGGTTGCCACCTTTTCTTCTTCTTCGGAAGAGGATTCTTTGTTTGAATCTCACTCTTCTCCAATATGAGCTTGTCCATAAGCCTTCTTCTTTGTGAAGATTTTCTTGTCTAGAGGCTTCTCATCCTTCTTCTTCCTCTTGTCATCTTCCTTGCTATGGGGGCAGTTCACAATGAAGTGCCCATGTTCGCCACAGTTGTAGCAAGTCTTCTTTGTCCTTGACTTGCCCATGTCTTTGTTCTTGTTCTCATAGTGATGGCTTCTCCTTCTCCTCATCAACCTTTTGAATCTTTTAATGAAGAATGCCATTTCTTCATCATCTATGTCCGTGCTCTCATCATCACTTTCTTCATCTTCACTTGTGAGTTATGTTTCTTTTCCCTTGGACTTGGATGTGGCCTTGGGAGCAATTCCCTTCTTCTTGGATGAAGTGATCTTTGCAAGGTCAATGACGTGTTGGGCTTCCTTCTCCATCATCTCGTGGTTAATGATTTTCCCTAACACTTCATTCGGAGTCATCATGTGAAATTTGGACTTTCCCAGATTAAAGTGCATAGGGTCACATTGCGAGGCATGAAAGCTCTTATCATTCTTTTGACCACCTTATGGTCATTCTATTTCTTGCATCTGTATGCTCGACTCTTGTTGATGAGAGTTTTGAGCCGGTTGTACATCTCTTAGGGTGTTTAGCCTTCATCCATGGCGAACCTTCCAAGCTCTCCTTCTATCATCTCGATCTTGGCTTCCCTCACGGATCGGTTTCCATCATGTGCGATCTTGTGGGTGTCCCAAATATCTTTGGCGAGCTCTAACCCATCTACCTTGTTGAATTCTTCACTGCTCAGAGATGAGTTAAGCACGGCCGCTGCTTGTGCTTTGCGGTGGATTTGTTGTTCTTGCTCTTGGGTGAGTTCATCCTCGTCTTCGGGGATATCTATACCTGTACACACAACATGCCAAAAACTTGGGTTCAAGGAAATTAGATGCAACTTCATGTTGTGCTTCCACATTGTATAGTTAGTTCCATCAAAGTGAGGTGGTTTGCCTAGAGGAATTGATAAATAACTACAGTGAGAATTTAAGCGTTCATAATTAAAAGGATATTGCGAGTAGTCTTGTTGACTACTCTTGAGCTTCTTCTCCAACTTCTCCTTCTTTTTCTTCTTAGCTTCCTCCTTCTTCTTTTTGAGGAGTGCCATGATATGAAGAACTTCTTCATCTTCTTCTGAGCTTGAAACGTCTTGTGGAGGGGTGATCGCTGGAGGCGGGTTAGAACCTTGTTCTTCAAAGTTGCTCGTACTTGCTCCTTTTCCCTTGATGAGATCAATTTGGCTACCAACCTTGTCTCCCATCTCCTCTCCAAGTGGTTAAGCTTTTGTGGAGAGTTAGGCTTTGATACCAATTGAAAGGTGCCTAGAGGAGGGTGAATAGGCTAATAAAACCTAAAATTATTGCAAACAGTAGATTAAACTTGAAGGAGGCCTGACTAGTCCGGTCTGAGGGCGGACTAGTCCGGTCTGGGTATAAATTGCATTTTAGGTTTTCTTTTTAAGTTTGTTTAAGTGGAAGATATATAGTAGTCAGAAAATCTCACTAATTAGTTCTGAATGATTAGATTGCAAGATAGTGGAATAATTCACAAGTATTAACAGGACAAAAGCTTAATGAGTAATTTAAGTGAGCAAGCGAGAAGGTAAGGGAAACACGAGACACGATTGATCCCGAGGTTCAATTCCACACAGGAATCTATGTCCTCGTTGAGGAGTCCACAAAGAACCGGGTCTTTTCCAACCCTTCCCTCACCAATCGATCACTAAGATCAAGCCCGAGCTCTTTCACTATCAATCAAATGTGAATGCAATGCTCTTAGGGGCTACTCACAACTTGAGGCTCCCTTCAACAACCTAGCAGTTCTAGGAATCAAAATGCAACAGTCAAGAACTCAAATTAACAATTAGAGTGCAAGAGAGTCAAATCGAGAGCTCAAACATCGATCACCATGACTTTCCTCTCACAAAACCACAAACTCCTTAAGATCAAATCTTAGGGATCAAGGAGGTGAGGAAAGAGGCTTAGAAGAGCTCTAGGAATGAGTTTTCAGTGCTAGGGTTGTTGTCTACTCAATTCTCAGCCGGGGGGTCTCCTTTTATAGAAATCTTGGCATCTAGCCGTTACCTACTAATCTTGAGGGACCACCCACGTCACAAGGTTACCAACTAAAGTTTCGTGACCGTTGAATTCAAACGGTCATAAAATCCCGGACTAGTCCGGTCAAGAGCGGACTAGTCTGATCTCATTCAGGAACCTTTGTTCCGTATGAGAACGGACTAGTCTGGTAGGGGTGGACTAGTCTAGCCGCAAGGGCGGACTAGTCCGGTCTTACCAGACTTAGTCTAGAAAACTTCTCTAATCTAGGACTGCAGACTAGTCCTACCAACTCCGGACTAGTCCGAGCTCACACAGGAACCTTTGTTCCGTCCTAAACCGGACTAGTCTGAAGGGACCGGACTAGTCCAGCCTTTTGACCAGACTAGTCCGAGGTCACTCAGAGATTCCTTCTCTGGATCCAAACGGCTTAGTCCGCTTAGCGGACTAGTCCGGCCCCACAGGCGGACTAGTCCGGCCCTCTAAGACTTAGTCTCATTGAGGCTCAGACTCACTCGACAACGGACTAGTCTGGCCTAAAACGGACAAGTCCGAACTCACTTAGAGACTTCTTGTCCGGTTTATAACGGAGTAGTCCTGATTAGAATGGACTAGTCCGGCCCGTAGTCCGGACAAGTCCGGTCTTCCTTTTTCAGCCATACCTATGACTACTTCCTCTCACGATTCTAACTTTGTTAACTTTAGTTTGAGCTCTAATGATTCTCAAGCACTCTAAAAGAGAAGACTCTGTACACAACAAGAAAATGTGAAACTCAATAGAAAAATTATATTTTCTACTCTTCCAAGTCTTCTTATTTTCCTTTTTGCTTCTTCAGAGACTCCACATCCATTCCTTTTATAAGCACCTAAGCTCATACTCAGTAAAAACATAATATCTTAATTGTCGTCATCAATTAACCAAAACCCATGGGGATTACCTAGATGCACTTTCACAGACTAGTCCGGCCTTTTAGGCTTTTCCAGCAGGTTGATCGGACTAGTCCGCCCCTGAGCGAGACTAGTCCGGCCCCTTTATTCTAATCTTGTTTAATTAAGTCATTTCAGGAATTTTAGCCTATTCACCCCCCCCTCTAGGAAATTTCAAGGGACGCGTGTAGGAACTCCCGAAGTTGGCTGTAAATCTCCAGCACAATTCTTCCCAGGATGAGATGGAGCCTGGGGGAAGGTTCATGGCACGGGGATGTAGTTGGCCATGATGGCCTCATCCCCTCCTGCAGCTAGGATGGATGTGGAGTAGATCTGTAGGAACTCGCGCGGGATTGACTGTCCCGTCGTACTTCTCTGGCAAGTGGGGCCAGAATTTGGGTGGCCAGACCACCATGCGAAGGTGTGGCGCGAGCGCCATGCAGCCCCCAACAGCTCTTGGGAGGCTGGGAGTCTACGGGGAGCGTCCCGCTGGTATGGCACTCGGGGAGCCGTACTCCCTTTCGAGGCTGCGACGCCTCTCGCGTCGTGGCTCGATGGTGACGTGACTATCTTCACTTGTGTGGCGATGGTTTAGCCTGACCCTGAGGTCGGCCGTGGTCTGTATGGCCGCGATTGTCGCGCAAGTGGCATCCGTCCCACGGTCCACGTCAGCGTACGCGACTGGGCCTACGAGGGCTCGGCCCGGTGCCTCCTATAGGCAGGCGTGCTCATGGCGATGGTGACAAGGTGGTCGACGTCGTGTTGCCACTGCTCTGCCACCTCGGAGGTGGCACCCTTGCCCCGGAGGGTTGTGGAGAAGGGTGTGTGCTGCTGCCAACATGCTCTCCGGGCTTGGATGTGGTGGCACTGTCGCCACCGTCGGGGTAGAGGGCCGCCGTGAGGTAGCGGCCGCTAGCGCCGTGGGCGCTGAGGGCACGTCGACAGTCCGGTCGCCGGCCCAGCAAGACCTGGTCACCGCAGGCATGCTGACTGTCTAGTCGCCGGCCCGGCCATATTGCCCGCCCTAGAGCAGGAGGTGGCCTCGACGATGGCGAGTGGGGCGAGAAGTCTCGCCATTAGAGGTGATGTTCACCATGGTTGCCCAGAGAGCATAAAAAGCCCCCTACGTGGCACGCCAAATGTCAAAGTGTTGCAACGACACTTTCCCTGGTCTGCTACAGGAGCTGCCCGTGGAGGTTCTTTGATTGGAGGGGCCTGACGTCCCTAGAGAGATCAAGCTCGAGCGAGAGGGTGGACATTAAGATTTACGTGGTTCAGGCCGCCGGAGCGTAAAACCCTTTGTCCACGGGGGCAATTGTTGTATTGTTTGCGCGTATGTGTGTGTGGGCTTGCAGGGTTCCGAACCCTTTGTCGGGTGGACACCCCAGTCCTTTTATAGTCTAAGGCCGGTGTGGTTACAATGTGGCTAGGGGACCGTCAGGTGGCGCTGAGGCTATCTAAACCCTATACATAATCTAGAGTTTTTACAACTCTGGGTAGAGCGGTTTGTGGGAAAGTTAAATCCTGCCGCCTGGCGCGCTGAGCGCTTCTGACCGTGTGGCAGATGATGATGAAGACGACATCTTGTCACCGCGTCTTCTCGCTCTGCTGGGCGGTACTGTGCCGTTGGGCGGCACTGTACTATTGTCACATCTCACCGCCTTGTCTTGTTACCGTAATGGCGAATGGGCAGAGGACGGTGGCATGCACCGTGCGCCATGCTTCTAGGGAAGGCACGATCCTGCACGGCCTCACAGCGCACACCCACCTTGACTTCCTCAACCCACGAGCCCTCTAGAGGGGTCGAGGTTCAGAACCCACATACACGTGGCAGCTCCGGACCTCGCCTTGGCGGGGAGGCTTGGTCCGGGGGCCAAGGGCACGTGTCGGCTCTGGAGCCCTCCTCAGCGGGGAAGGGGTTCAGAGCCCACATACGCGTGGCAGCACCGGACCTCACCTCAGCGGGTAGGCCTTGTCCGGGGCCAAGGGCACGTGTCGGCTCCGGAGCCCTCCTCATCGGGGAGGAGGTTCAGAGCCCACATACACTACAGGACACCCGATCATTTGCGACGGTTGCCCGTCACAAATAAAGTAAATTGTGACAGCTAACCCTAGGCCATTGCAAAAAAAACAAGCCATCGCAAATAGAACCCTATTTGTGACAGCTATGACTGGAGCCGTGGCAAATAGACATTTATTTGCGACGGCTAACACTCGGCCATCGCAAATAAAAGAATCGTCGCAACTAAATGCTTGTTTGCGATGGCCGAAGAAAACACCATCGCAATTAATGAAGCCGTCGCAAATTAACCTGATATACCCGACCGAGCGCCGTCTCGACTCACACAACGCTCGCCGCCGCCACCACCGCGCCCACCTCCCGCACCGCGCCGCCGCCTCCCACCGCGCCGACGCCTTCCGCCTGCGCCGCCACGCCGCCGCGGCCACCGCGCCCCGCCTCCCGCGGCCCGCCGCCCGCCTCCCGCCGCGCCGCCGGCCGCTGCCCGCCGCCCCCGCGTCCAGTTTCCCGCAGCCCGCTGCTGCGCCCCGCCGTGCCCGCCGCCTCTCGCTGCCGCGCCCGCCTCCCGTCGCCGCCGCGCCCGTCGCCATCGCCGCCTCTTGGTAACCTCCTCCATCTAAATGCATTTTTTTCATTTTTTTCTTGTTATTAGTTAGAATTTGTTAGAGTATAGTTAATTCAATGTTGTTTTAGAATAATATGTAATTAATTTGGCAATTAAATTGTTTTTGTAGTTAGTTAGGTAATTGGGTCGTTTATAGTTTAATTTGTTTATAGTTAATTGATTGGGGCTATTGTGTTTATACCCTTGGATGGAAGTCCAAATGTGATTCTACCCTCCAAAATTAGAGTTTGTGATTTTACCCCTGCTTTTTTGAAACGAAGCCAAAGTATACCCCTATTCCGTTATGTGTTGTTAACGGTGTTAAATTTTGATAAAAAAGACAGAAATGCCCTTATGATTTACCCCTACTTTTAATATGTGTTTATGATTTTACTCTTATTTTAATATAGTTATAGATTATTTTGTGTTTATTCAAAATAGTGGTAAAATCACAAGCATGGATCAAATTAGGGTAAAATCATAGGGCATTTTTGTCTTTTTATCATATTTAACACCATTAACGGTACATAACGGAGTAGGGGTATATTTTGACTTCGTTTCGAAAAAGCAGCGGTAAAATCACAAGCTCTAATTTTGGAGGGTAAAATCACAATTGGACTTTCATCCAAGGGTATAAATACAATAAACCCTAATTGATTTGCGACGACCGCCCCGCCGCACCCCGCCACGTTGCCTCTCGCCGCGCGCGCGCCGCCTCCTGCCACCGCGCCCGCCGCCTCTTGCCGCGCCTGCCGCCGTCGTCGTCTCCCGCCGCGCCCACCTTCCATTTGCGACGGTCGTCTTTCGTTTGTCAGTTGTGTTAATTTATGTTTGTGTTATGTGTTGAACATGTTATTTTATGAGCCTATGTTTGTGTTATGGGTTCAAGAGTCATGATTATCATATTATCATGGAAAGACTCTTACCTGTTATGTTTCGTGGCTATCTAGATGATGCAGTGTGGAAGGCTTTAGCCAAGCTCAGCTATTTCTATAGACAGCTTTGTGCTAAAAAAATCAAGATAGGGATGATGGATAAGTTAGAGAAGGAGATACCCTTACTTTTATGTAAGATGGAAAAAAAATTTCCACCGGGTTTCTTCAATCTAATGCAACATCTGCTTATCCATCTTCCATTCGAAGCTAACGTTGGTGGTCCTGTGTAATACAGGTGGATGTATCACATTGAAAGAGCGCTACGATATCTGAAACCAATAGATGGCAACAGGGCAAGGGTTGAAGGGTGCATCGCTGAAGCATATGCTCTTAAGGAAGCAGGATACTTTTCAAGTGTCTACTTTGCAGATGAACACAATGTCAATACATCGGCGATGCGGCACAATGTGGACAAAGCACCCCCTTTAAGTGACCTCTCAATTTTTCAAATGAGAGGCACTACCGTTGGTAGCTACACGACCTACGTCCTACCCGAACGTGACAGGACTGCTCCTTTACTCTACATGTACGCAAATATAGAAGGCATGCAGGAATACTTTGAGTAAGTGTTCCTCCTACATTTATGCTAATCGACATATTTTTATACACATGTATTCTAAAAACTGTTTATTCACGTTTAGCGAGTTCCACAGACAATTTTGGCCACATAGGCATCAACCTACGGCCAAACAAGTAGAAGGGATGCGACAAGAAGGAATAAATGGAGGGTCGGGTTTCCTATCCTGGTTTTGAAATTATGTAATACTTTCTCGTCTTCTATATATGATAAGTTATTATTATTAAAGAATTTATTATTTTAACTTACAATCATGTTTGACAATGCCGGACTCACAATGTCCATAAAGATTTGCGACAGCTATCTTATGGATTGGTGAATGTTAGAAGCTATGATCGATATGACTTAAATGGCTTTCAATTGCGTACAACTCATTTTGAAGCTCTTCGTCCTCTCGCGGTAACATCAAATTCTGGTGTTGTGACGAGAGCAATTGACACTCAAGGGAATGTAACTGATTATTATTGGGATCATTAACAAAATTATTAAATTTAATTTTACCAGAAATAAGACACTTCGAGTCGTCTTCTTTGACTATGATTGGTTTGATAGCACTCATGGAACTCGAGAAAACCAATTTGGAATGGTGCAAGTCAAACATAAGGAACGACTACGAGGTTACGATACATTTGTTCTTGCACACCAAGTAGAGCAAGTGTATTATCTACCTTATTCATGCACAAAGCTCAGTGCTTGGTGGGTGGTATATAAGGTGAATCCTCGTGAGCGGTTATATACTCTGGAGATAATGGTTACCATGATAGTGAAGACGTTGAAGAAGTGTACCAAGAAGAAGAGTTACCAGACACTTTTACTGTCAAGTCGGGTGCAGGACTCGATCAATTAGTTGGAGATGTAGAGACAGATGATATGTGAAAACGGAAATTAAAACAGGTCACGATGGAAGATCGTTGGGCTGGTTTAAGGAGTAGGGCACATGATAATGATGTTGATGAATTTTGAAAGTGATTACAAGTAACATTTTCTTTTAGCTAGTAACATAAATTTTGTATATCTTATTTGCATATTTACTGATTATCTATTAAAATAGGGTGGCGTCAAAGAAGAGTAAGAAGATGCATCCGACGAGGGGTTTTTCCCCTCTAGAGCTGAGGACACTTTCCCTGGGGCCTCGTCGACCAGGAGCAGACGCTCTCACTGCTGGGGTACGTTCGGAGCAGCTCTAGGGGTTTGCCACAGCAGTCCACACAGGTAAATTTCACTATTCTTTGACAAATTCTTCAAATTCAATTTCCAATTAAACTTACTTATGAATCATTTGAGTGTTGTATTCCTCACCGACCGACTCAGTGGCTACGGCGCCAGTTGAGCTTGGCTACCCTTTGGTGAGCCAGCCCTTGGCTGGCGAGCCTTCGGTTTCTGATCCCTTAAACTCGAATCGTGACGAGCCTTCTGGGTCACCATACGTGGTGCCCAAGCAGACGCGGAGGACGAGGAGGACTCACTTTGTCAGTCCTCCTGCGGTCCCTTCATAGAGGATCATGATTCGTGCGGTCGGAGACAGATAATAAAATCGTAGTGTTCAATTCTGGTTTCTTTTTGTTACTTAAGTAATGAATTAATAAATGTCTTGCAGCGCTTGGTACGACGCGTCTTTCCCCGGTGAGAGACACCACAGACCGTTGAACGGTGTCCTCGGGTCCTTAGTGTGTTTGCACTACCCCGTGGTCATTGACGGGGTGTCTGTTACTTCATGGGAGGATTACGCACGCGCCCATCATCAGGAGCACGGCAACGTTCAGGAGGCCGTATGGGCCGATTTTATGGTAAGTATGTTAAATAATGTCTCTAAGTTTTAACTCTTAAACTCTTTTAATGTACATCTCTTCAATATGTTCTTTATCACAGGAAAGGTATATTTAGAGGACCCGGACGACCCTTGCATGTTTGAGGATGCGAGGAAGGTGTTTCACGTCAACGCTACGAAGGCGGTTCGGCAAGCTTTCTCGAACGCTCGTATTCAAGTTATCAATGAGCACTTGAAGGCGAACCAACACCACGTGCTACACTTCTAGCAGGAGAGCGAGAGGCACCTGACGGAGGAAGAGTACGTGCAGGTACGTAGGGTGTAGTAAATATTTTTTTTGAGCGTGGGGTAGATGCATCAATGGTATTTTTAACAACCTACAACTATGTGCAGGGCCACGTGAGCTGGTTGCAGGGTCGGTCCGACGCATACCGGGCCCTTTGTCGGTACTGGGCTAGCGATGAGTTTAAGGCTGAGTCCCAGAGGGCTCGAGGGTGCAGAGGGGTCGAGGGGAAGCACAAACACGGCAAAGATAACCACTTGCGTTTAGCTAAATGGATGGTAAGTATATCTAACTTATGTGTATATATTCAGAATATACTGTTCGTACTAACACGTATTGACAGAGCGCGAGACGAGGGTGCACCGACCCCTGCTGAGATCTGGAAGAGAGGTCACAGGGACCCTTCTCAGCCTCAAGGGTGCAGTCAAGCAGCAGCCGAGCGGTTGGTAAGTGTAGAAATTATTCATAGTAAATATAACTATATGGATTGATGAACTTACACGGTTTTCTTGTTTTTCAGGCTAAGTACGTGGAGGAGGCTAGGAGGATACAGGGCGCAGATTTCGATTGGGAACATGAACCAATCGATCCTCAAGCCGTGTATGCAAGCGGAGGTGGAAAAGCCCATGGAAGGTGAGTTCATAAGTCATTTTATCGTTTTTAATTCAAAATATTCAAGATATTTCAATTCCATGCTACTGATTCTTTTTATATAGGCTCGCTATATTCAATGGAGTTATCGACTCGAGGGCGGTGAGACCTACGAGAGGTAGCTCCACACAGTTTTCGTCGGCGGGCCCGAGTCGCCGTGTCTCGCAGGTGGAGACTCTCGTCCGTCAGGTCCAGGAGAGTCGTGAGCAGTACCAGGAGGCGATGGAGGCGCAGAGGGCGGCGATGGAGGCCACCATCTCCTACCAGCGAGTCTGCATGGAGCAGATGCGACAAACGATGGAGATGCAACGGCAGGCGATGACGGTAAGTTAAAGTAATTTAAATTTATCGCATTCTTAATAATATGTAATAACCTATAACGTTTACAATGACAGATTTTATTTCAAGGTTGTGAAGCCCAAGGGTTGCATCTCAATCTACCTCCACTGCCACCGCTAATTCCACCGCCAGAACTGGAGCTACCGCTGCCAATGCACATTTCTCTGGGTTCTTAGGTAATCAAAAACGTTCTTACTTAGTCTTAATTCATCAAATGTAGACAAATCTAATTCAACCTAGTTATAGTAGTCTTACTTAAGTATTAAATAATCAAACATAGCAAATATAACTCGAATTAACTAAATTAAGTTCAATATGATCAATTCTAACTTGTTTAATCAATTCTAGTCAAAAACGAAGTTCTAAACTAATCCATATGTCAAACAACTTCTATGTGTTGCAGGGATCGGCGACGGAGACTCAAACTTCGTCACCGTCTATACAGGCGCCTGGACTGACGCGCGGAGAGGACATTAGCGGCTCTAGAGGTAGTGAGCGCTAGAGGATAGGCTCTATTCTTTCTTTTTCTATTGTTGTGATGAGATGCAAGACACTTTTGTGTTGTGATCGATTGAGATGTTATATATTGTCTTTTGGATATGCGTTTGTGACTATTGCGAGACACTTTTGCTGCTGTTGTTATATATTTTGTCTCTGTCGTGTTTCTGGCCATCGAGCCGGGCAGAATGTTCTGTTTTTTAAAAGAACCTTAACTGTGATGGCTTCTTATACAGTACCGTCGCAAATAAGGTTACTGTCGTAGCAAATTAGCCTATGTTATTTGCGACAGCCTTAATACGATCGTCGCAAATAGGTTCTTATTTGCGACAGCCACAGCCTGTCGTCGCAAATTGTCTTGTTGGGCCTATCCGCCGGGCCCGGGAACTTATTTTCGATGGCAGGCCGAAGTCATCGCAAACAACGTTACTTGCGACGGTGGTCGTCGCAAATAAACCAAATTGTGACAAATTACAAGCGATGGTCGGAGACCGTCGCAAATGAGTGAAACCGTCGCAATTAGATTATTTGCGACGGTTTTCCACTTATTTGCGACGGCCATGGCCGTCGCAAATGATCGAGTTTCCTGTAGTGATACATGTGGTAGCTCCGGACCTCACTTCAGCGGAGAGGCTTGGTTTGGGGCCAAGGGCACGTGTCGGCTCCAGAGCCCTCCTCGGTGGGGAGGAGGTTCGGAGCCCACATACGCATGGTAGCTCCGGACCTCACCTCATCAGGAAGGCTTGGTCTGGGACCAAGGGCACGTGTCGGCTCACGATCCCTCCTCAGCGGGGAGGAGGTTCAGAGCCCACATACACGTGGCAGCTCCGGACCACACCTCAATGGGGAGGCTTGGTCTAGGGCCAAGGGCACGTGTCAGCTCCGGAGCCCTCCTCAGTGGGGAGGAGGTTCAGAGCCCACATACACGTGGCAGCTCTGGACCTCACCTCAGCGAGGATGCTTGGTCCAGGGCCAAGGGCACGTGTCGGCTCCGAAGCCCTCCTCAGCGGGGAGGAGGTTCAGAGCCCACATACACGTGGCAGCTCCGGACCTCATCTCAGTAGAGAGGCTTGGTCCGGAACCAAGGGCACGTGTCGGCTCCAGAGGCTAGGCGCACGTGACAGCCATAGGGCTGACCCTAGAGTAAGGACACGTGGCCGCGATAGCGCCCGCCTCAGCAGGGAGGCGGGGTTTGTGCTGTCTTCAACCCTCCACGCGGCGTACCCGGTCTAGAGAGTAACGACAGACAGTGTAGTGATAGATTTTTTTCGTCCTTGCACTCCCAAGTCAAGCTTTCGTGGCCAGCACACCTGATGAATGAGTCAATTGCTATTATAGCACCCGTTTCGAGGGGTTTCGACAAAATAACACTCACGTCGTGGGCTTCGTTAAAATAACACTTTTATCGATGATGCACCGTTAAACTAGAATTTTAGTCTAATCTATCTCTTATTAATATTTTTTCTTTTATAATTATAATAAACTCTGAAATAACCATTGTGCCCTTCTTTCATTTTTGATTGTACCCTTAATCTCTCTTCATCGGTATCTATAGCTGCCCAAGATACTCGACGGCGCCATTCACATTCTGACGTGACGGAAGGCCACCAACACAGCACCATCACTGTCCTTCCTCATCGCACGCGCCTAGTCCATGGACGACGCCCTTATCATCTCGAGATCCATTTTTTGTGGCTCCGCCAATGGTTCTGTTCATCCTGTTGTTCAAGTACTCTTTCCATTACGTTTTATCACCAATTAGCGTCGCTATTGTTGTTACAATTGGTTGCATTTGGGTGGGTAATTTGTTGCAAAAGAAATGGCTACCAGCTTGGTGCATTGAACCTGTTCATGAAATTCCAATGTGATTGTTCAATTGGTCTCATTCAATAACTTTGTAACGTTTTGGCGATGGTAGTTGAGCCTCAGCCCTCATGGATAGGAAGAAGCATGCTATCCTGGAGGAACCGGGGCACTGATGCCTGGCAGCGGCGGCTCGGGCTGGCAGCATGGTGTTGGGAGAGGCCGATACAGTAGGGCAGAGCCAAAAGATTAAGGGTACAACTAAAACTGAAAGAAGAACATAATGGTCATTTCAGAGTTTATAATAATTAAAAAAGAAAAGAAAAATATTAAAAAGAGATAGATTAGACTAAAATTCTATTTTAACAATGCGTCAATGATAAAAGTGTTATTTTTACTAAGCCCACGATGTGCCGCGCAGGTGTCGTTTGGAGAGGTTCACTGTGTTCGTGAGCCTGCTGATCATAGCAGCTAGCATCTGGCGCGGCCTACATCTTCGGGAGCTACTCGCGCGCGCTGAAGTTGGCGCTCGGGTACAACCAGCGCACCCTCAACACCTCCTTCTTCTGTTAGCTAATTAGCCACTGGTCTGCACGTTACGTTTTCTGTTTTCTTCTCTGAATAAGTGGCCGAGCTGCGACTCGGTGTGAGTTCGGTTAGGAGGCGACGAGGTCACGCTTGCATGCGGGTGCATGCACGTCGGGCGACGCCGTTAGAATCAGTTGTGTGATACGCTTTCTACGTTCCATCACTCGGTGCACGAAGTGGACGTAGCCAGAGTGCTTTGTGGTGTTGCTCTTTTGATATAATACAATCAACAGAACTGCCGGGCTGTTAGATCCAGCAGCGAGAAACAAAAACTCCCAATGCCGTGTCCATCTAATCAGGAGAAGCACGAGAGAAACTTTGGTGCTCCAGGCCAGTAATCTTCGTGTTTCAAGCCAACAAGTGGCATCAGAGCCCAGGGTCTACGTACGGCTCGACGATGGCCGGGAGTGGATCGCACGAGCTGGTGTCGTTGCGGCAGTTCGCGCCGGTGATGTCCGGGCCGTCCGGCGTGCCGACATTGACACGGACGAACTACGCCGAGTGGAGTCTTCTCATGGAGGTCGGGCTGCAGGCAAGAGGCCTGTGGCGCGTGGTCATCGGAGCTGAAGACCTTGACGACGAGGTGGGCTACCGCAACGACCGTGGTGCGCTGGAAATGATCTACCGATCGGTGCCATCGGAGATGCTCTCCACGCTGAGGAGACACAAGACGGCGAGGGGGACTTGGGAGGCTATCCGAGCGCTGCGCGCCGGCTCGGAGCGTGTGCGCGACGTCAAGGCGCAAAACCTTCGGGCTGAGTACGATCAACTCCGACACAAGCCGGGTGAGTCGATCGACGAACTCGCGATGAGACTGACAGGCTTGGCGACCAGGCTAGCCGAATTTGGGGATCCAGTCAGTGACAAAAGAATCATGCAAAAGTGGCTCCGAGTCGTCCCCAGGCGATACGCGCAGCTCGCCATGTCTATCGAGAACGTCATCGACTTGAACACCACCACGATCGAGGAGCTCGTGGGACAGTTCAAGGCTGCTGAGGAGCGACTGGACATGGATGGAGAAGAGGAGCCGGGATCTAAGCTGCTCCTCACCGAGGAGGAGTGGAGAGCGCGCTTCAACCAACGTGCACACCATGGCACATCCAGAGGCGGGTCAAGCAGCGGCAAGAAAAACCGTGCGAAGGGTAATTTCGATCGTGGAAAAGAAGCTGCCCGATCTGGGATGGGAGGTGGAAACAGCGGCAAGAATGGCCCCAAACGTAACGGGAACTGCCGTTACTGTGGCATCAGCGGGCATTGGGCTCGTGAATGCCGGAAGAAGGAGAGGGATGATGCAGCCGCTGTGGCGAACGTGGCTGAAGTCGATGATGAAGAGCCGGCACTTCTCATGGCGCAGGTCACCTCTTTGTCGCTGCAGCACAATCCACCAGTGAACAAAGAAGAGATTGTTCATCTTCACGAGGAACGCACTAAGGCGTGCCTTGGTGCAACGCGGGAGGATGAAGCACCGAAGTGGCACCTGGACACGGGAGCGTCCAACCATATGACCGGAGTAGTCACTGTCTTCACCGAGCTCGACCGTCACGTCACCGGATCGGTACGTTTCGGCGATGGTTCAGTTGTTGACATCAGAGGACGAGGCACGGTTGTTTTTGTCGCTCGGAGTGGACACCATCGTGTTCTGTCGGGAGTATACTACATTCCTCGACTGCGTACCTCGATCATTTCGGTCGGACAACTTGATGAAGCGGGCTGTTCTACCCTGGTGAAGAGTGGTGTTTTGGTGGTGCGTGATCGGAAAGGGGGCATCATCGCTGAGGTACACCGCTCTGGAAATCGTTTGTACACCATCGAGCTGGAGATCACGCACCCTGTGTGCCTCACGGCGTCGAGTGGAGAAAGTGCATGGAGATGGCATGCCCGTTATGGCCACCTTAACTTCGACTCCCTCCGGAAACTCACAAAGGGTGACCTGGTGCGTGGCATGCCGGTGATCGATCATGTCGATCGGGTATGCGATGGGTGTCTCATTGGCAAGCAGCGACGACAACCGTTCCCGGCTGTTGCAAATCATCGGGCCGCCGAGCGTCTCCAGTTGGTTCACGGCGACTTGTGTGGGCCGATTTCTCCTCCAACACACGGTGGCAAGAGGTACTTCTTACTCCTAGTTGATGACAAGTCACGGTACATGTGGATCATTTTGCTAGGCAGAAAGGATGAAGCACCAACAGAAATCAAAAGATGGCAAGCTGGTGTCGAGGTTGAGACAACACTGAAGCTCCGGGTGCTGCGAACTGATAGGGGCGGCGAGTTCACGTCGACGGAGTTTGGTGCATATTGCGCTGACATCGGTGTTCGGAGGGAACTCACCGCACCCTACTCGCCACAACAGAACGGCGTAGTGGAACGCCGTAACCAAACCGTTGTTGGCATGGCCAGGTGCCTCCTGAAGACAAAAGGCATGCCGAACGAGTTTTGGGGGGAGGCGGTGACCACTGCTGTTCATCTTCTCAATTGTGCGCCCACGAAGTCGGTGCACGATAAAACGCCGTATGAAGCCTGGTACGGGAAGAAGCCGGTAGTGAGCTATTTCCGCACGTTCGGGTGCATAGCACATGCCAAGGTGACTCGACCAGGGCTCAAGAAGCTTGATGATAGGAGCATCCGCACGGTGTTCATCGGCTATGAGCACGGGCGCACGAAGGGGTGGCGTGTCTACAACCCGGTGACTCGACGTGTCCTTGTCACGCGGGATGCGGTCTTTGATGAATCGGTGAGCTGGAACTGGGAAGTACCGGTGCAAGAACAAGGTACATTTACTGTTGATTACATTGTGCCGGACTTCACCTCGGTGCATGAGCGGGATGGAAAACCGGAGGAAGACTCGCCGTCGGGCTCGGTGTCGCTGCATACACCCGCACAAGCTGACACGCCTGCACCGGTTACGTCCGGAGAGCGTGGTGTCACGGAGGGCTTTGTCTCTCCACCTCCGAACGCTACACCAGACGTGGAACTGGTTGGGGAGGAGGCTCCTCGACGCTACCGAACACTTGAAAGCATTTTCAATGAAGAAGGGCCGGTGCAAGAGGGTTCTCTCCTACTTGCAACTGGAGAGGAGCCGAACACGCTTGAAGAAGCCAAAGTGCATGCCGCATGGCGCACAGCGATGGTGGAGGAACTTCAGTCCATCGAAGAGAATGGAACATGGACTCTAACCACGCTCCCTGCTGGGAAACGACCCATAGGCCTCAAGTGGGTCTACAAGCTCAAGAAGAACACGACTGGAGATGTGGTGAAGCACAAGGCGAGACTCGTGGCAAAGGGTTACGTGCAAAAACCCGGGATAGACTTCGACGAGGTCTATGCACCAGTTGCTCGTCTTGATTCAGTCCGGCTACTTCTTGCCATTGCAGCTCAAGCCAACTGGGAGGTACATCATCTTGACGTTAAGTCAGCTTTTCTCAACGGTGATTTGCAGGAGGAGGTGTATGTTGTGCAGCCTCCAGGCTTTGAGCGTGATGGAGAAGAAGAGAAGGTGTTCCGACTCACCAAGGCACTGTATGGACTGTGTCAAGCACCACGTGCTTGGAATGCAAAACTAGACGACACGTTGATGTCGCTCGGTTTTCACAGAAGTCTATCAGAACATGCTGTGTACATGCGATGTGAAGGTGAAGATCGGTTGCTGTTGGGTGTGTATGTGGATGATCTCATCGTCACAGGGTCAAGCACGGCAGCCATTTCACACCTCAAAGAGCAAATGAAAACTGAGTTTGCTATGAGCGATCTTGGGTTGCTGAGTTACTATCTTGGAATAGAAGTTCAGCAAACACGTGATGCGATCACTCTCAAGCAAACAAGTTATGCAGCCAAACTGCTCGACAAAGCCGGCTTGATGGGGTGCAACCCAGTACACGTACCCATGGAGCCACGCCTCAAGATGAGCAAGGAGAGTCCGAACTCAGCAGTGGATGAAAAATTCTACCGAAGCATTGTTGGGAGTCTGCGGTACCTGGTTCATACAAGGCCGGACATCACATTTGCTGTTGGTTTTGTGAGTCGGTTCATGGACTCACCCACGACGGAACACTGGGCAGCGGTGAAACACTTACTAAGGTACATCGCTGGGACTCTGAATTTCGGTTGCAGGTACACAAAGGGGCTGCATGAGGCACGGCTGGTTGGGTATGCTGATGCCGATTTTGCCGGTGACATAGATGACCGGAAGAGTACCTACGGCATGGTATTTCTCTTCGGGGGGAGTGTGATCAGCTGGCAGTCACAGAAGCAGAAGGTAATAGCTCTCTCATCCTGTGAAGCTGAGTATATAGCAGCTACTACTGCAGCGTGTACCGGCATTTGGCTCCAGCGGTTGATCGGCGATCTACTCGGAAGAACTGAAAATGGTGCGACACTTTTCGTTGACAACAAGTCAGCGATCCAGCTGTGCAAGAATCCGGTGTTGCACGACAGGTCAAAGCATATTGAAACGAGATTTCATTTCATTCGAGAATGCGTGCAAGAGAAGAAGATCATCGTGGATTATGTTCAAACTGGAGATCAAATCGCTGATGTCATGACGAAGGCGTTGCCGAAGGTGAAGTTTAGAGAACTACGCCGAAGAATGGGGGTCGTCGATCTCAGTAGCTAATTAGGGGGGAGAGCTGTTAGCTAATTAGCCACTGGTCTGCACGTTACGTTTTCTGTTTTCTTCTCTGAATAAGTGGCCGAGCTGCGACTCGGTGTGAGTTCGGTTAGGAGGCGACGAGGTCACGCTTGCATGCGGGTGCATGCACGTCGGGCGACGCCGTTAGAATCAGTTGTGTGATGCGCTTTCTACGTTCCATCACTCGGTGCACGAAGTGGACGTGGCCAGAGTGCTTTGTGGTGTTGCTCTTTTGATATAATACAATCAACAGAACTGCCGGGCTGTTAGATCCAGCAGCGAGAAACAAAAACTCCCAACGCCGTGTCCATCTAATCAGGAGAAGCACGAGAGAAACTTTGGTGCTCCAGGCCAGTAATCTTCGTGTTTCAAGCCAACATCTTCAAGGACCTGGGCGTCTTCTGCGGGCTCATCAACGAGGTGACCCGTGACCCCGCCGTGGGTCGTGCTCGCCATGAACCTCTCCGGCTACCTCTTGGTGTACCTCGCCGTCTCAGGCCGCACGGAGGCACAGCCGGTCTGGTTCGTCTGGCTGGACTGTACATCTTCGCCGGCGCCAACCCCCATTGGTTTGCCAACACCGGTGCGGCGTCGTGCTGAGGATCCTGAAAAGGGTTCGTGGGGCTAAGCGGCGGCGTGTAAACGCAGCTGTACCTGGCGCTGTGGGCGACGACACCGAGTCGCTGATCCTGCTCGTCGCGTGGCTGCCGGCGGCGATGTCAGCCGGGTGTCCGTGCGCACCGTCGCGCAGACGAGGCGGCTGGGGGCAGGAGACCAGCATGTCGTGATCGGCGATCAAAGTTAGAGATGGGCGTGGGTTAGCAACTAGGACGTGCATGTTAGGAGTGTGTCTGAGGACGATCAGAACAAGAGCCATTTCTGTGCTGCAAACTCGGTGCAGCTTAGTAAGTTTGTTACTGCCTTTTAAATCTGGTACAAGTAACGAGAAAGAATAACAACCACGATCCGGCCAGTGTGCCTTGATCCGTGCTGACCGGCTCTTCCTGCACGTTGCTGGCTGATCGGAGGGAACAACGAAGAGTGAGAGAGAAGACTGAGCCAGCTCCTCTAACTAGCTGCATGCTACACTACGGGCCACATGCACAGATAATTTAAAAAACGAAAATGATTAACTAACCGATTATGAGATTAGTTAGTCTAACACAGCTTCGACCCGTTCTGCTTCTTGTACCTGCCCATCGCCCTTGCGTGTAGGGCTGGACTTTTCAGAATCACTACCCGAAATTGTATCTAAATTTTTGATTACTCGAAATTTCGAGTACCCAAAAATTCGGGTTCAGATTCGGGTAACCCATATTACTCGAATAGTGATATAACAACTAAAACAGTTAGAAAATATAACAGCCAGAACAACAATAAAATTAACATTTCAGTAACAGAACTAAAAATTCCATAAACATTACAATAACATATTAAGGGCCCGTTTGGTACAGTTCCAGATTCTCCGAGAATCAGAAACGTTTCAGTTCCAGCGCAGAAATGTTTCTCGACTAAAACAAAATCACTTTAGAAACTGTTTGCCTAGTTTTCTGATTTCAGTTTCAGTATAGGGAGGAGCAAGATTGAAATTACCTATTTATCCTTGATGGACTATATTATTTTTGTCATAGTACAATATATATAAAATTTTTATAATAAACATTATTTATAGTCATTGTACATTATATATTATCCACATGCACGGATAAATTTTTGTTGCGTTGCAAAAACGGCGACGAGTTGATAATAAGGATGGATGATGGCAAATTACTATAAATAATTGCGAAACTGGAGGGTGGGTACAATAATATGAAGTGATTCAGAACGTGGAACACCTTTTTAGATGATTCAGATTCGTAGGCAAAAAGGTGAATCATTTCTTATAGATTCACTGCTGAAACATTTCACTTTTTTGTTGTTTGGTACGGTTTCAAGTGATCCAGTCTATAATTTGAAATGTTTCTAGTTGTCAAACGCACCCTAAAATAGCAACAAGATTACAACAACAACATATAAAATTGATGATCAAATTTTCCTTATCACTGTCTTTGAAAATCTGACCAACTGACTTTAAAATATGACAATCTTCTCTATAAATCCGTAAGTGAAAAAGTCATCCGCTTAGGCGAACAATCTTTTCTATGAATACATAAAGAAAAAAGTCATTTAGACGGCCAGCCACATCCCAGACACCAAAGATAATGGATCAGATATTTCAGATTTTACAAATCACTATCTAAAAATACCCGAAATAATTTCGAGTTATTTCGGGTTTGTGAATTCCTGCCCGAAAACGGGTTCGAGTTCGGGTGGCGTGCTACCTCCTCGTCATGATCGTCGTGCCGCAGCCGGTGGCCTACTGCCCCTGCGCCGACGCCCTCGCCGCCACGTCGCTGTTTGTACTCCTCCCGCTCGGCGGCGTCATCAAGCCGGAGTTCAAGATCTGCCGAGAGCGCGAGATCGACGCCTACCTCCGCCGCGCAAGAGTCGGGCGCGGTGAACGGCGGCAGCAAGGGGTGAGACTCGCGTGAGAGCCGAAGGAGCAGGGCCTCGTGTCCTGCCCGTGTTTAACGACAGCGACCGCTGAAAGCCCCGGTGAAGTGCATGCAGCAGCGCGGCTCGTCAATGCACGCCTCGCCTTCTCTACGCTGCATTGTCGCACCGCCTAGGCCTTCAGATCGATCTCTCTCGCTCGCTGCAGGATGGTCCAAGCAACATTTCATACTAGTAGCCAATTTTATTAACTTGTTTGGTGACCACAGACCGTCCCCCTGCGTAACTATACTGCTGTCACCGGACTATTATCTGCACCACGGCTATGATCGCGGCCAGTGTAAGCCTGATTCCAAGGCTCTAATCCTCTACGAATCTCGAGAATTCAGCTTAACTTTGTACTAAAGGATTTGGTCCATACTGATACAGATACGCGCTACAGTACAGGTAATTTGGTCGATCGGCAACCACTGACAGATCTAGGCTTGTCTTGTAGCACTACACCGCACTCCCAATTTCTGAACCTGTGAATTCACAAATCACCATTGGAGCAAAACTGCAGCGAAGGTAGAATATCGGTGGTGCCCGCTCAGCCGTAGCTCTTGATGATGCTGGAGAGGGAGGAGTACGTCCCCACGCACGCGCAGCAGACACCCACAACGATGATGAACGAACAGGCGGCTACCTGCGAATCAGACAGGTCGTTAATTATTTCACAGTTTCAGCAATGAGCTGAAGCCAGTTTCTTTTTGCTTTTTCAACACTGAACCCAGTTCCTTTTGTTTTTCGAATATTGAACCCAGTTTCAACACGGTAATATCTTCTTTAATTTGTACATGCTTATTTCGCCATGGCATTCATGCCACTGGAGTAAACTGGACCGTGAAAGCGAACGGCACAGGGAAGTCTTCGTACCTGATACCAAGTCACTTTTTTCTTGAGGATCGCCAGAAAGCACGCGCAAGGTAGAATATAAGTCTGCAACGAAATTCAGACGTATATATTTTACCGATGAGCAATTGGGAAGATTTTTTATAACATCTCAGATGAACAACTGAATGGGAGACAAAGCTTCTTCACTTACCACAAGCATGGTCAGCAAAGATCCGACCAAGGCCATCACAAGTCCTGATAAACGTCAAAGACACCAGTTGATGATGATTGGATCTTACACTTCATGCTGCTAATCACATGTTCATGAGCAGTAATTATACGGCGCGTCGAGGCGGTCCGACTTACCGAAGAAGGGCACTGACAGAGCGATGAGCAGGGTTGACACCACCAGGGCTGATCTCAGCACGATTATGTTCGAGTACTTCTGTTGATTGGGTGGCAGCAGTTCTTCCAAAGCCATTGACAGCGGGGTTATGGTTAATGCATATGTAAGTATTTGTTAAGGACACGTAAGCGAGCCAAGTAATATGCATGTATGACATACAAATAGATTACCAATTCTTTGATTTATAAACTCCCTCCGTTTCAAATTAATTGACGTTAGTTAGTTTAAAATTGAACTAGCCAGCCTCAAATAATTTGAAACGGAAGGAGTATATAGATAACTGTAGTATCTGCCTTGAAAAAATGCACTAGAAATCTTCAAAAAGAAAACTGACTGGAACACAAAGGATATTTGGTTATTGGATTTGCCACCTGCAAGAAACAACGAAAGGTGATAGTTCAGAACTGGCAGCAGGTATCACCGATATAAAGAAAAAAAACAGTAACTGTAAGATGAGAAGTTCAAGGCAGCTAGCGTTACCGTTGTCCAGACCGCGACCTTCGAAACTACTAAATTCTCTGGCAAATTGAGTGTGAACTGAGACTCCGTGGCCTCACCGAACATCTCATACCCCGCCACCGCAGCACCGGCGAACAGAAGGGTAGACAGCCCGATGCTGACAGGAGAAAAAAACGCAAACCGAATCCGAGTGATGGATCTCCGTAACAGCGTTACGCAACACGGACTAACAACACGGTCGGCCCTCCTGGTTACGCTACTACTTACCAAGTGAGGAGTACCGAAGGGAACTGGCTGCGGTTCTTCAGAGACGAATAGATGTTGGGGAACACCCCGTGCCCCGAGTAGCAATAACCGTACAGTCCGATTGCGATAGGGATTCCTGGGAGGTTCAGCGCAGCCCCAGGGTTCTCGAAGCCAACGCCATCGACGATCCCGACCCAGAACAGGCACATGACGACGAGGAACGACGCGACGACGCCTCCGGCTGCAGGCACAGGCACAGGCACATGAAAGAAAGTCCAGTGTTGTTGATCAGCGTCTGTCAGTGTCAGCACGCATACAGGCTGTATGGCGTGCAATGGTGATGGGGAAACAAGGTAAGAAGCTGACGAAGAGATGCGGACCTGAAAGGTAGCTCAGGCAGCTGAGGTCACGGAGCCAAGTGGTCGGCATGACTATGAGGGTGGTCAGGATCGCAAAGAACACGTGGGAGTTGAGTGTCGTGCTCCCGATGGTGAGGTGCGCGTTGGGAAACAGTTTGGACAGGTTGTCGCTCTCCAATATCAGATACTCGATGCAGCAGGCCTGCACAACAGATCAGGAAAAAACCTATCAGTACTGTTGCTCTTCAGAGATCAGGAACAGTAAGTACTACGCTTCGGCAGCACTGCTCTACTGTTTTGTGTATTCATCTATACTTACATAAAGCTCCACGTACAGTATTATCTGCAGTATCAAACCGACAAAAATAAGACAGAAAAAGGATAAGTTAGCAAAACCACGCTCCTCCATTTCACACAGTACTGAAAACTGAATCAAGGTTGGATGGACTGTCATAATTGGAACGAGATTGTACCGAGATGGCAATACGACCGGTGGTCCCGAAAGCGGCATGTCCAATGTCCGGGTACGTCTCAAGGCCCTCCTTGCTGTCCAGGCAACGACGCAGAAGCACGCCAGTGTACCACGCGAGCAGAGCAAATAAACAGAGTATCACCAGTCCAAGCCATCCGCCCTGTTTGATGGCATAAGGCGTTGATAGGATTCCGACACCACATAGAACATTTATTCCTGCATAAGCATATTGGGTTAACAAAAGAACTAGAGAGTTTTTTTTCCAATTAGGAGTTATGTGGCATATTGTTATAGATGCATTCTATGGAAGGCAATATCAGAGGCGCAGGAAGCCTAAAAGTGGCTAAAAATCTGGTAGGCAAATAAGAATAAAAGGGTAAAGTGATATTCAGTTTCCATTCTGTTAAGATTCGGTTAGTTTAGATTTAGTAACAAATTATGGAATAAACCGGCGCCTGAGTTCTATAAAGGCGGCCAGTATAGTTGTACTAGGTATCGAAGAAATAAAAATCCCTTACCCGGGTTCTTCTTCGGTCGCCCTGGCTGGAGATTCATCCAGCCACGGCGACGCCCCTATTTCCCTCCCCAGATATCCTCTCCGGTCTAGTTCTCAATCCCATCTACTGTTGTGCTCTCCTCTGCGTTCGCCCCGAAGAAGAAATCATAACAATTTGGTATCAGGGACAGGTCAACGCTCTGTCTCCATGGCTGACGTTGAAGATGATCCTGAAGTGCTCACCGACTCTCAGAAGTTGGACAGGATCTTAGCTCAGATGGCAACAATGAACGCGCGCTTGGACTCCCATGACATCCGCATTGCAAGAACAGAAGGCCAAGGAATTATGGAGGGGAGCGCTTCCCGAGTCCAGAAGCGACCTGAGGAGGATTCCTTCAACAGGTCAGTTCAAAGTGATGAGCGCAAACAATTTTCTATGGTCCCTAAAATTAATTTTCCAAGCTTTGATGGTGAATCAGACCCTCTCACTTGGCTGACCAAATGTGAGTCTTATTTTCGGGGTATGAAAACTATGAATGAAGACAAAGTTTGGTTGGCCTCTTTGCATCTAGAGGGTTATGCAGCACAGTGGTATTATGCCTTGGAAAGAGATCATGGTATTTTGTCGTGGGCAAGATTTGCAGAATTTGTAAATCTGCATTTTGGACCCCCAATACGTTCCAATGGTTTGGCTGAACTCAAAGACCTCTACAGGACAGGAACGGTGGAAGAGTATCAACGCCAATTCTTGTCCCTTCTTTGTCGCTGTGATAATCTAACAATACAGCAACAAATCAACCTGTTCACTGCGGGGTTAGGGCAACCATTACGGACAGATGTGGAAATACAAGCACCGGCCAACTTGCAAACAGCAATGAGCCTTGCACGAGCATTTGAACAACGCATGAAACATGAAGAGGTGGCGCACTGGTAAAAGCATTTATCGTAGCAACCCTAAACAGGCAATCACTTCAACCCTTGCCTCAGACAGGGGGTCGACTTGCCCAAGTCCTACAGTAGTATCAAAGCCATGTTTTCAAAAGTTGTCACCTGAGGAGATGGCTATGAAGAGGGCCAATGGAGAGTGTTACAATTGCTCTGAAAAATATTCTCTAGAACACAAATGTAGTGGCAAGAACATATTTCTGCTAGAACTAGAAGAGGGAGAAGATGTGGATACAATTTCTGAAGATTTGGGGATTTCCTTGCATGCCCTCACAGGAATTGGAATACCTAACACTATGCAGTTAAAAGTTCGCATGGGAAATCATACATTACGAGTCTTGGTCGACTCTGGGTCATCTCATACATTTATTAATGAAGCAACAGCAACAGAATTAAATCTGAAGATAGCTAAACGTCAAGGGTTGTTAGTAACAGTGGCAAATGGGGACCAGATGACCAACACAGGAGTTTGCACAAATGCAGAATTGCAAATAGAGGGAGAATTATTCCGGGTGGATTGTTTTGTACTGCCACTACAAGGATTGGATATAGTGTTAGGGGTTAAGTGGTTGAAGACCCTAGGACCGATCTTGTGGGACTTTGAGGCACCCACAATGACCTTTTGGAGAGCAGGCAGGACCATCCAATGGTCACGTGTTGGTAGTCAGCCCTACAATGCTATACAGGCTCTGTCAGGACAAGAGCTCATGACTGATTTGTTACAGGAGTATGATGATTTATTTGCTTCTCCAAAAGGATTACCACCTCAGCGTTCCCAGGATCATCGGATTCACTTAAGCCAGGCTCTTCTCCTATTGCAGTCCGGCCTTATCGGTACCCTCAATTGTTGAAAGATGAGATTGAACGGCAGTGTGAGGAGATGCTACAGCAAGGTATTATCAGACCAAGCACGTCTGCATTTTCATCTCCGGTACTTCTGGTCCGAAAGGCAGATAGAACATGGCGCTTTTGCGTAGACTACCGCGCTTTGAATGAGCAAACTGTTAAGGACAGATTCCCAATTCGTATAGTGGATGAATTATTGGATGAGCTCAAAGGTGCTAAATTTTTTACTAAGCTTGATCTTCGAAGTGGGTATCATCTGGTATGTATGAATCAGTTGGATATAGAAAAAAACAGCATTTAGGACTCATCATGGTCATTTTGAGTTCCTGGTCATGCCATTTGGCCTTACTAATGCTCCCTCTACATTTCAAGCATTGATGAATGTGGTGCTGAAACACTTTCTAAGGAAGTTTGTTCTGGTTTTCTTTGATGACATTTTGATCTTTAGCTCTTCTTGGGCTGCACATCTTCAACATGTCAAAGCAGTATCCCAAGCCCTAAGGGACAACCACCTTGTCTTAAAGAAATCAAAGTGTTTTTTCGGTCAAGAATCGGTTTCTTATTTGGGGCATGTTATCTCTCATGGGAGTGTGGCTATGGATCCCTCCAAAGTGGCAGCGGTAGAAGCTTGGCCCAAACCAAAGACAATTAAAGCACTCAGGGGATTCCTAGGGCTGGCAGGATATTACCGCAAATTTATTGCAGGATATGGTGCCATTGCACAACCATTGACTGCATTATTAAAAAAAGATGATTTTTCTTGGTCAGTGGAAGCAAATGAGGCATTTGTTCAACTTAAGAAGGCTCTTACAACAGCTCCAGTGTTACACCTTCAAGATTTTAAACAACGCTTTTATGTTGATTGTGATGCCTCTGGATCAGGGTTTGGAGCGGTTTTGCATCAGTTAGAGGGAGCCATTGCATTTTTCAGCATACCAGTAGCACCACGACATGCTAAATTACCCGCTTATGAGAGGGAATTAATTGGTTTAGTCAAGTCAGTAAGGTTCTGGAGGCCATACTTATGGGGGAGAGAATTTACAGTGCGTACTGATCACTATAGCCTCAAATTTCTGCTGGATCAGCATCTTACCACTATACCACAGCACACATGGGTTACTAAACTATTTGTATTTGACTTAAAGGTAGAAAAACCGTCCTGGAAAGCAGAATGGGGCTGCAGATGCTTTATCTCGAAGGGACACTGATGAAGCTATATTGACTGCACTGTCCAGTCCAACTTTTCATATATTTGATGAGCTAAAAAAGAATTACAGAGGATCCTACAGTAACAGAATTATGGAAGAAGGTTACGTCTGCAGACAAACCAGCTGGATGGTCAACAATTGATGGGCTGCTGTTATTGAATGGGAAGGTATTCTTACCAGAAAATTCAGCATTGTGGCCTAAACTTCTATCAGCAGCTCATAGTGGCCATGAGGGGATTGAGAAAACCTTACATAGGTTCAGAGGTATTTTTTATAGTCCCCAGGCTCTACGACGTGTCAAGGAATTTGTCAAAGGGTGCTCAGTTTGCCAACAAAATAAAACAGAGCACCTACATCCGGCAGGGCTGCTACAACCCCTACTAGTTCCTTCGGATGTCTGGAGTGACATATCTATGGACTTTATTAAAGGATTTCTATGGATTTTCTAAGTTTGCACATTTTATACCATTGGGACATCCTTATTCAGCATCATCAGTGGCCCGTGCGTTCTTTGACAATATTATAAAATTACATGGTTTCCCTTGCTCCATTGTATCTGACCGAGATGTGGTGTTCACTAGCAACTTTTGGAAGGAGTTATTTCAGCAAGCAGGGGTCAAACTGAACATGAGCTCAGCATTCCATCTACAGACAGATGGCCAATCCGAAGTGGTAAATAGGGTGATAACTATGTATCTTCGGTGTTTGGCTGGTGATAGACTACGCTCATGGCTGCAGTGGCTGCCATGGGCAGAGTATTGTAACAATACTTCATACCAGTCTGCACTTCACGCTACACCATTCAGAGTAGCCTATGGAATGGATCCTCCAACTCTGCTATCATATGAGCCAGGAACAGCAAGGTCAGCAGCAGTTGATCAACAATTATGTGATAGAGATGAATTTCTAGTAGAAATTAGACAGAGGTTGCTGCAGGCTCAAGATACAATGAAGAATCGGTATGATCAGAAGGCTCGCTCAGTGAAGTTTGAGGTAGGAGATTGGGTCTAGTTGCGTTTGCAACAAAGAAACGCATCAAGAATTGTACAAGAAGTCCCAACAAAATTAAGACCAAGGTTCTATGGACCGTTTAAAGTTATTGAAAGCATTGGCCAGGTGTCATATCGCCTCCAACTGCCAGCCAAGTCCAGAATTCATGATGTTTTCCATGTGTCAATGCTAAAAAAATTTGAAGGTGAGCCGCCAACAGCACCAATTAAGTTGCCAGACATCTTACATGGCAAGGTCATACCTACTCCTGATAAAGTACTTAAAGCACGTCTAAACAGAGGAGTCTGGGAAGTTTTGGTGCAATGGGTTGGCAGAAATGCAAAAAATACATCTTGGGAGCCACTGGCAGATTTCAATGACAAATATCCATCAATTCAGCTTGAGGACAAGCTGTTTGTCGAGAAGGGGAAAAATGTTATAGATGCATTCTATGGAAGGCAATATCAGAGGCGCAAGAAGCCTAAAAGTGGCTAAAAATCTGGTAGGCAAATAAGAATAAAACGGTAAAGGGATATTCAGTTTCCATTCTGTTAAAATTCCGTTAGTTTAGATTTAGTAACAAATTATGGAATAAACCGACGCCTGAGTTCTATAAAGGCGGCTAGTATAGTTGTACTAGGTATCGAAGAAATAAAAATCCCTTACCCGGGTTCTTCTTCGGTCGCCGTGGCTGGAGATTCATCCAGCCGCGGCGACGCCCCTACTTTCCTCCCCAGATATCCTCTCCGGTCTAGTTCTCAATCCCATCTACTGTTGTGCTCTCCTCTGTGTTCACCCCGAAGAAGAAATCATAACACATATCTATGGTGCATTGTTTTACGGTATTCAGGTTATACTAATATTGTTACAGAAGAATTTATTTTTTTATAGAATTTTCAAAGAAAAGTACAGTTAATTATGACATTATTGATAGAATCTAAGTAAACTTGAAGCAGTAAAACTTAGGTAACTTATGGGGTCTAAATGGACAAAAACACACTGATGCACTGGTAGATCTACAGTACATATATTATTGATAAGTATGGTTTGTCCCGGAGCGAGAGTACAGCTTGCAGATCTATTCTCTGTGTGACCACTGCCACATGGTGTTCTGCTGAGTCATCAACCATATGATGTCCCTATCAATACGGAGATCAAGAAGGAAAGCCGAACTAGTTGACCGTGATGCGGCGGATCAACAACGAGAACATAGCGTATTAAAGAAGTCATGTGATGGAATTATGCTTTATGCTTAATACCGCTAAGCACGTAGATATGTATGTAGATCCTGTCCAAATTTTTCCTGAGTAATGCATCGGATCATGCACATGATGCACAGTGTATGAAATGGCACAACATGTAAAACATCTACATCTAGTTGAAACTAATATTGTTACAGAAGAATTTGGTCTGGGCTTTTCAAAGAAAAGCACAGTTAATTATGGCATTATTGATATAATCTCAGTAAACTTCAACCAGTAAAAAGATTTGTTGGGGTGTAAATGGACATGAAACACTGATGCATTGGTAGATCTATAGTACGTATATATTATTGATAAGTATGGTTTGTCCCGGAGCGAGAGTACAGCTTGCAGATCTATTTTCTGTGTGACCAGTTCTATTTTTGTGTGGCCGATGCCACATGGTGTTCTGATGACTCATCAACCATTTGATGTCCCTATCAACACGGAGATCAAGAAGAAAAGTCGAACTAGTCGACTGTGATGCGGCGGATCAACAACGAGAACAGAGCGTATTAAAGAAGTAATGTGATGGAATTATGCTTTATGCTTAATACAGCTAAGCACTTAGATGTGTATGTAGATCCGATCTAATTTTTTCTTCAGTAATGCATCGGATCATGCACATGCTGCACAGTGTATGTGTATGAAATGGCACAAAATGTAAAACATTCATATCTAGTTGAAACATGAACACAACAGATGCCATTCTAGATACATCGAATTTCATCTCAATATCATTTGAGCTTTTACAGAAGCTCCCACAGCGGCATGCAACATTGCAGCGAGTATAAATGTCTAGTGCACATTAATTGTACATTGAACATTTGTCCTGGGTGCGTCTAGGTTCAGTTTGACATCTGTGCTCATATTCAGCAATGGCATATAGCACGAATATTCTGGAAAACACCAATGATTGAGGCCCCCACAAGCAACGTGTGCCTTGGGGACAGGTACCCATATAAACGCAGCCAGCAGCTGGATCTCTTAATGACTTATTTGATTTACTAGCATCAAACATTTAAATCTAACAGCACTGTGGCAATTCTCTTCAAGTTCATATAGGAAAGCACACATCTAAGTTAAAAAAAATTCTAAAGCAGTGTCAATTAGGTGCTTACCATTCATCACTCCCTGGGTGTAAGAGCACTTTTGGTAAGGAGACACCTCATGACCTACCACCACCGGCTTCCTATCCTCAGGGATTTGGTCCAGAGATGGTTTTCTTGATGAGGGCAGAAGGTACTGGGAACTCTTCCTGGTATCTTCATGTTGCTGCTCTTGATGCTCATCGCTTGTAGTTGGGCGCAGAAGAGGCTTGGCAAGGATAGGGATGATTTCGGGGGTTTTGCCCCGGAAAGAATTGTTGAGGAAAGAGTTGGACAACCTGCTTAGAGTTGGGGTCCCCAAGAAACTCAGATTGGGTGACTGCACGCTACTCAAAATGTCGATTGACTGCCTGTTACAAGGAGGGAAAAGATATTGTTACTAGAGTAAGTTAAACAAAGATGGATAATCCATATGCAAACTTTTTGTAACATTCATGAGGATCTTTTGCAGAAAAAAATTGCACTATATGAAAGCACTAAATAATTTTTGCCACAAAGTAATCCAGTACTACATTTCTTGAATTATACAAATGAAATTATTTCTGATACGGTGTCCGAAATTGAATATCCGAATCCTAATCAGGATTCTATCCGATAAAAACGGATATGGATCGAATATTTTCGAAAACGGTAACGGATGGGGATAATATTCAATCCGTTTTCACCCCTAGTTATCTGGTTACTGACAGCTATTGTTCACCCTGATATTTAGAAGGAAGGTTATCATGAGTTATCCTCCTGATCTTTCAAAAGCGACTCGTCCTCCTCAATTATTGGCAAGGTGAAAATGTAAAGAAAAATAAGTTTACCTTCAGTTTGAGTGCACCACATCATCGTTGCCGTATGAGTAAAGCATATCCGGATCAATGCAGAGACGCAAGGTTACATTCACTTGGATGGTCGAGGCTGTTATGTTTGCATAGGGCCGTCAATAAAGTTTGACGTTTACGAGTTCAGCTTGTTAAAAGATTTATTCGAGCTCGTCTTGCAAGATAAACATCCAAACTCGAGCTTAATTCGAAGCTCGCGAGACTGACAAGTTTGAGCTGGAATAGATCGATATGGCTCGTTCATCTTTTGCCTAATAGTTTTTTAATTGTTCCGTCTTCCTACTCCTACGCACTACCATTAGATGCGGTCATTTTTGTTATTAACTAAGTAACTTGTAACTTATAGTGAGACTGTGAAAGTGATCTATAGCTGTTAAAAATGTTACTTGTTGCTGCTTCTCCTCTTTGCTTGTTGTTTTTTAAACGAGCTTAGCGAGCTCGAACTGGAGCTTTTACGAGCTAGTTCCAGCTGAACCAAACTGTTTGAACGAGATTTATCGAGCTCAAACTCAAGCCGATACGAGGTTCAGTCGAGTTAGAGTCAGCTTGGCTTTAGTATCAAAAGAAACACAGTATCGATGGACTCGAAATTTTACCAAACTCAATACTGAAGAGCCAAACTTGCTCGGGCGCGGCTAGTCCAATTCACGGAACTAGTTTTCGGCATCGTGTCCCCGCGGCCATGAAAAAGGCGGCATTCATCATAACCCCCTCTCTCGTAAGGTTTGGATCTCAGGGCTTAAGGGGTGTAGTAGTAGCATTACGGGTACGAGCCAAACTAAGAACAAAAACGGAATCATGGGGATTAGGCAGGCATACAATAAATCAGCTTTTGCCCGACCCATCCTGCATGCGCAGGCACCGACGAGATCGACGATCCTACAGCGCAGTAGTACGCAGCGGAGACGCGGAAGAACTCACGGATTGTCCAGTCTAGTCGCAACCCGTCGGGGGAAATGGGAGGCTCGAATCAAAAGCAAGCAAAAGGAAGGAGGCGATCTAGTGCGTGCGCGGGCGGGCGGACGCGTACCTGTAGCTCTGCGGCCACTGGTGGGTGTAGGAGGAGGCGACGGCCGTGGCCGGGCCGCGGCGAGGGGTGGCGCACGACGACGACGAGGACGAGCCGGAGCCGGGGCCGCCGTCGGAGTCGGAGCCCGATCCCGCCCGGTCCTCCTCCTCCTCATCGCTCTCGATGATGAGGCTGCGCTCCGACACCGAGCTCCTCATCTCCCGCTAGCTGGCTCTCGCTCGCACGGACCCCGCGGTAGCTGTGTACGTGCTGGTGGAAGTCTGCGCCCCTCCGGGCCAGGCGTTAAAATGTCCTACGGGCGGCGCAGCAGCAGAGCCGGATCGCTCGGGCCGATTGAACGTACCATCTGCTCCTGACAGTTCAGTTCAGTTCAGTTCATGTCAGGTTATCCCTCAAGTAACAAAAACAGATGTACATAAATAATAATAGTAATACGGAAATAAATCAGGCAACATTATATCGTTTCAATTGTTACTCTAAGTAGGATCCACACGTCCATCATCATCACTCGTTGTAGAAACGGATGCCCAGATTCAGATTTGGTACCCTGTTAATTACTCGCTCCTCCTTGCCCCGGTTGCATGGACATAACAGACACGAGCCAGCCCCCACGACAACGGCGTCGCGTTGGGAACGTTGGCTTCACCGTGTGACCACGATCCGCGTCTTCACCTGGTTGGGCGGACAGGCATCTGGCTGCACTCGGGCGCGGGTCCCACCTTCCCCGATTTAGATCGGTCCACGTCCCCACCGTATGCACTGAGGTGCACTACTCCGGTCGCTGGAGCTCCGCCCGCCCTATGCCGCTCCTGCGCCTCGCCGGAGGTAGGCCGCTCCTTCGCCTCGCCGGAGGTAGGCCGCGCCTGCGCCTCGCGGAGCTCGCCCGCTTGCGCAGCTCCAGCACGCAGCGAAGCAGCCGGCGCCGTCCCGACGTCTCGCCAAAGAAAAGCGGTGACTGGAGAGAAGAAAGAGGAAGAGGAAAAAAAAGAAGAGAGAAAAAAGGAAAGAACAAGAAACAAGGGAAAAATGATTTCAGTTTTTAGAGGGTGCATATAATAATATGAAATCGCATATATATATAGTACTAATTTAGAAATTTTAGATAATTTACTGTAAAATATGGAATCATAAATAGTTAAATGTATTTTTTAAATAGCTGTCTTAAACATTATTTATTTTAAAACGGAGAGGGTATAAATTTAAAATATGACGAGGCGAGCGGACTCCTAAAATGAAAGATAACTTTGATACATAGGTTGCGGCCCAACCTAGGTACACTACATCTAATTACCTATAGTGAGTAAGTCCAGCCCACATTGAGAACGGAGGGAACCGAAACGGATAAGACACTCCTTCTCCGTGTGCCAAGCCCCTTCTTCTGCTCCTCCCCAGACCTCCCGCTACCTCCGGCGCGTCAGCACCTCGCCACTCTGACTCAGGTACGCCCCCCCCCCCACCAACCTTCGTTGATTCCCCTCCCCTGCCTACTACCCTATGTGTGGGCTTATTGAGCCCTCTCCCCAACTGATGATTGGGTCTCTAAATACGTCATTCCGATTGAGCAATGCAAGCGAACAAGAAAGACAACTAGGATGACGATGAGGGACCTCGCGTCAACAACGCAATCACGGCCCCCTTCATCGGATTGGCCACAGACGAAGGGCATAATGTTGTCTCCAGGATTGAAGCTCCCCAGTCAATTTGTAAGTGGTACCGGCCTATCCACTAGCCCACTAGGCCCGCCTCACTAAAAACGTGCTTGCGGTCATAGCGACAACCCACATATTTATTAGTGGTGTGATGTGGGTTTTATGTGTCAGCCCGCTCGACCCGGCCGCACACACCCGATTATGCCATCTACACCCACTTGCAAGCCCTAAAGTTGCTCAAGCAAACTCAGCGCGGCGGTCGCTCCTGACGGAGGGGACCCCACTCCCAGAGGTGGCAGGGATCTTGTGGTGGCAATGGGGATCTTGTGGCGCTCCTCTGCTCGTGCAGACGTGCTTCTCTTTGCGCCATAACGACCTGCTAAATAAGGCATATTGCAAGGGTTACTGAGGTATGATCCAACAATCCGTATAACAGCTCAAGAGACGCTGAAACATCCATTCTTGATAGAAGGGAGTGAGCAGATAAAATGGTGTTTCTTATCTTTGTCAGAGAGTGTCTATTGCCTAGAGCGTTTGTCTATATCGACCTACCTGTATGTAGAAATGAAGTTCCAATAACCACAATGTCAGCTGCTGAATTTGTATCTTATACTTCGTATTCATGCATCTATGCTGCATCGGAACAATGATTTTTATAATTGGGAACTGAAATGCAGCATGATTACTTGCCATGATTTCTTTGGATCAATTGAGATAGTAGAATTTAATTTCTGAACTATGTTAAATGTGTCAACGCCATCACGCCCTGCTCCTTGCCATGTTCTCCCGAACCTTCACCCCTGCGCCGGCGGAGCAACGACATAGTGTAGCCGCAGATGACGCCGTGTTGCACCTTGCCGATGTTAGTGGTCGTGGCGCAAGAAGAGAGGAGCTCGTCCGTTGATTAGTTTGGCATCTAGCAGGAGACTGCCACACCCGCAAGTATGTGCCCACTAGGCCCACCAATATTAAAGTGGGTAGCTTCACTTGACCAACGGGCCCTGCTAAGCTAAGAAAAAAAATAAGAGGACAGAGTGGACCTTGGTAAGCTGCCTACAGCCCGCCCCGCTTTCAGCTTGAGCCCCCAGCTTGCTTCCAGGAGGGACATGGACTTAGTTGTGGTATAGTCAGTGCCATCCATTCCACTGCCGCTCTTGAAACTCAAAATCGTTCTGCTGGTACGTAAGCACGGTTTTTATTAGGGGTGAAAACAGTCGGAAAAATAGTTAAATCATTTTTATTTTTATATATAATTTTTAAAAATGGTACCATCAGAAACAGATATGATATTGTAAATTTCGAAAATATCAGAAACTGATATATCGGAATAGAAACGTGTTGATATCTGAACGGTTTCGATTTATTTTTTTAGAAATAACATCTCAAAGGATAAAGTATTATCATCATTATTTAAAATGACATAAGCAAACCATGATAATAACTTCACACTAGCAAGCGCGTCGGTCGTCAAAGGCCTTGCTGCTTCGGGACTGGGGCGACTTGGCGATAGAGCTTAGGATGGCACGAGCAAGATGGGATTAGAGATTTAGGGTTAGATGCTCCACTGTTTGGCTGACGGCTGCTCCTCACCCGTGGACCTATAACGTCGGGTATAGTGTTGCTTCGGCTCGGGCTCTCGGCATCTTGAGCCGTTAAGCATTGGGCCAAGGCCCGTTGCTTTTTCGGAAAATAAAAACAGAAATTGTTCAGAAATTTCTGAATGAATACGAAATTTTGAGTATTCGGTCGGAAATCTAGCCAAATCATTTTTGTTTCGATTTCCGAATTTTCGTTTCTGATATCGGGTCAATTTTCACACAATTCTGATAAAAACGGAAAATAGTTCAAAATTTTTTGAAAACAATATGATCCAAGAATTTTTCATCCATATTTCACCCCCTTGAGTATTGTTGTGCCACGGTTCTAGCGGTTGGATTCTTCATGCAGCCTTGGGCAATGCTTAGGAAGACTTACCGGTAAAATGGATGTGACGTTTTCCTTCTGATGAGGTCGTGACTCATTATACTGCTAGCAGTAACTAAAAGATCTGATGGTGAAAGCAGATGCAATCGCCAGGTTGATGGAGCGGGGTTACAGGGTCAAAGTGAGCGTGCCTAGCTTGTTTTCCACTTCTATGTTCTTTTTTTTTCAGTTCTGCAAAACTTTTAGTGGCAACCCAATTAATTCCTACTGATATTTTGTTTTTATTTTTAGTTAACTGTAATTGTTTATCGATGTCATTTGTGTCCCGCATGGTTCACTACAGCAATACAAGGTCAAAACCATCGTAGCTTAACTACGACGGTTTACGTCTAATTATGACTGTTCTTAGCCGTCGTTAGGATGTGGTCATAAGTTACGTTACTTACTACGGCCACCGTCGTAAGTTATGCAACTTACGACGGTGGCTCGTAGCCGTCGTATGTAAGCGTCTGGGCCACGTGGTGGGCTGGACCATACCACTTACAACGGCCTGAACTCGGCCGTTGTAAGTAATCATGTTACTTACGACGGCCACGGCTCAGGCTACTTGGGCTTACGACGGCTTGTATGCAGGCTGTTGTAAGTTACGGTTTTAATTTAAAAAAACAGAAACTAGCTGCCCTGGCACAGTTACCAGCCGAGACAAATAATAAAGCTATATAACACACACAAACAACACAATACATAATCGACGGTTCATTCATAAAGTCCAAAAAATATAAAAACATCTAACTGCTACACACTCCCCTCACGACTACCTCTGGAGCCGTGAACATCGTCTTCACGCGTCCCTCCCGGTGCCGGTAGTTGCGGAGATGGAGTCTGCGCCTCCATCAGTGAACCCTGCAAAGTAAATAAAAGTTAAACATGTCTCTCTCCCTTTCTATTCCTCTCTCTCTCCCTCTTACCACCCCCCTCTTTCTCTTGCTCTCATTGTCCCTCGCCCCATCCGTCTCTCCCTTCTCTCTCTCTCCCTCATTCTCTCTCTCTCTTTTACTCTCAGTACTCCTCTTTCACTCTCTCTCTCTCGCTCTCGTTGTCCCTCTCACCATCCCCTCTCCCTTCTCTCTCTCCCTCATTCTCTCTCTCTTTCACTCTCAATACTCCTCTTTCACTCTATCTCTCTCTCTCGCTCTCGTTGTCCTTCTCCCCATACCCCTCTCCCTTCTCTCTCTCCCTCATTCTCTCTCTCTTTCACTCTCAGTACTCCTCTTTCACTCTCTCTCTCGCTCTCGTTGTCCCTCTCCCCATCCCCCTCTCCCCCCCTCTCTCTCTCTCCCTCATTCTCTCTCTCTTTCACTCTAAGTACTCCTCTTTCACTCTCTCTCTCTCTCTCTCTCGTTGTCCCTCTCCCCATCCCCCTCTCTCTCCCTCGTTCTCTCTCTCTCTTTCACTCTCGGCTCCTTTTTTCACTCTCTCTCTCTCTCTCGCTCTCGTTGTCCCTCTCCCGATCCCCCTCTCCCTTCTCTCTCTCTTTCACACACTCTCTCTCTTCCACTCTCTCCCCATCCCTCTCTCTCTTTCTCGTTCACTATCTCTCCTCCTCTTTCACTCTTTCTCTCCCCTCTCTCTCCCCCTCTCCCTCCCCCATCCCTCTATCTCCTTCACTATCTCTCCCCCTCTCTCTACCTCTTTATCTCCCTCCCTGTATTAAAAAGTATTAAAGATTTACACAGTGCCAGAGGTACCTATGCTGGAGGCGGCTGTGATGAGGGCGCCTGTGGCGGCTGCGGCCACGCAGGAAACTTAAGCTTCTAGCCACTCTGTCGAGCTAAGGCCTGTCATTGCAACATATTAGAACACATGTATTACTGAAATGCTAAAAATTTAAACTACAGTAATTTAAATTACTTACCTCCACCGCTGCCTGCATCCGGGCCATGAAGTTGGTCGACGGCCCTTGTCCTGTCGATACCTCTTGGGTCCGCGCAAGCCTATCCTCCATGGCACAGAACTTCAAGTCCTTTTGCGAGAGACGGCCACTTGACGGCCCAACAGACGAAGCCTCCGTCAATGGAGTGCCTCTCGAAGGTCGCGCCGCCCTTGAGTCGACAACTCCATCAAAAATGGCAAACCTACAAAAGATAGAAAAATAATAAGTAGAAGAAGGAAGTTTTAAAAAATAAAACAGTTGACCAACTAACCGTCCATGGGTCTTCCCGCCGCCGCTTGCGTACACGACTCTAGACTCGATTGGCACGTTTTCCCAATCGTAGTCTTCACCGTGTATCTTCTTCACCTCCTGCGCATACTTTTTATAAAAAACAAAGAAATGATGCAAGCGTGTCACTACTAGTATTACTTATAGTTAATTAATAAATTTTGAAAACTTACCAGTCGGTCGGCCGCGACCTGACTACACTGCCCAGGATCGGAAGGGTCACTTCCCCTGTGACCTCTCTTCAAAACCTCTGTCGGTGTCGGCTCCTAACCGGTCTCTCACTCCTGTGGATACATGTTAGTTGAAGAAATATATTATGAACATATACACAAACTTAAAATATACTTACCATGCGTTTAGCCATACACACGTAGCCATCACCATCGTAATTGTGTTAGCCGTCTGTCTGAAATTGACTAGAGGGGGGTGAATAGGCTAAAATACCTTAAATGACTTAATTAAACGAGATTAGGACACAGGGGCTGGACTAGTCCGATTAACCTGCTGGAAAATCCTAAAAGGTCAGACTAGTCTGGCTCAAGAGCGGACTAGTCCGGTCAGACTAATGAAAAGCCTAAACTTGATTTTTATAGGTTGTTCTTCAGATTTTAGTTTAACGAGATGCATATAAACTATCTAGCAATCTAATATAACAAATATGACAAAGTATTGAGGTGGATTGCAAGATTGTAACCTGAAATATTATTAGAGCGGATTGATCGAACGAACCCTAAGCAATTCTAATGATCAATGAAATGTAAGTGCATAATGACACGAAGATTTTTGCCTGAGGTTCGATTCCACTCAGGAATCTACGTCCACGTTGAGGAGTCCACAAAGGACTTGGTTTAACAACCCTTTCCTCATCAAGTCGCCACTAAGGCCAACCCGGTTCTTCACTATCTCAAGGGTGAACTTACAAAGTGTTGGGGCTGCTCACAATCTGAGGCTCCCACTTGATCACGTCCACAAAACTCCACGGATCTCACAAGCCACAGGTCACAAAGACTCACACCAAGTTCACGAGATCACTCCGAGAGCCAAAACACGAAGTTCTTCCTTCTCCTCTCCTCACACACCCAAATCCACTCAAGAATTGGTTCTAAAAAGCGAGTAGGCAAGAGAGAAGGCTTAGGGAGGCTCTTGGATGGCTGTGGCGACGCTAGGGTTCTAGTTGTTTTTTAAATGAAGTTGGGGCATCTCCTTTTATAGAGGTCTCGAAGCCAACCGTTGCCACCTACCAAAAGTCCGGACTAGTCTCTCACACCGGACTAGTCCGATCTCACACAGGAACTATTTGTCCGGGTGAGAACGGATAAGTCTAGAGGACCCGTACTAGTCCAACCACTAAGGCGGACAAGTCCGGTCCACCAAGACTTAGCCGTGGGAGCTCTCATCTCACACCCATACGGACTAGTCCGTCTTAGAACGGACTAGCCCGAACTCATACAGGAACTCTTAGTCTGTGTGAAAATGGACAAGTCTCGCTAGCCCGGACTAGTCCGGCCACTGAGGCGCACAAGTCCGGTCTACCAGGACTTAGCCCCAAAAACACTCTCACCAAGAGAGAAACAGACTAGTTCGTCCCACAACGAACAAGTCCGATCTCAGTCAGGAACTCTTAGTCCGCCCGAAAACGGACTAAGCCGTAGGACTTCCGGACTAGTCCGACCTCTTCACCGGACAAGTCCGGCCTACCCAACTTTACCTCTCTACTTCTCTCCACTAAGGATTTGACACTTCTAACGCTTTGAGCTCTCTTCTATGATCTCAATGCACTTGACACACACACTCTTTCTTTTACACGGCTAGCCTACTAAAGACTCGAGTGAAACCCTAATTTCTAATGTTCAAGTCTTCGACGTTGTTCTTCATCTTTTTCCTTTTTGAGAGTTTAGGTGTCCGCCTTGGAAATGTCATGTGCTTATGATCATCTCAGCTCATTAGTCTCTTAATTTGTCGTCATAAATCATCCAAAACCAACGGGAATGCCTAGATGCTCTTACAATCTCCCCCTTTTTGGTGATTGATGACAACACATTAAGTTTCAACATAAGAGGTAAAAAAATTATTTTTATAACAAGTGTACGTATGCAAAAAATCCCCCTGAATGTATGCAAGAGTAAAAGAGGGGAGTTGGCATACATTCACATGTTATGGTGGGGTTCCTACGTGTTGTGCTCAAAAACAAAAATGTGATAAGACAATAAGCATAAAACAGCCATAAAATCCAACATGTAGTGTTACACAAAAGATAGTCATGCATAAAATATAAAGCGTAGATAGCCATGTCCAAAAGATCTATTACGAGACTAGAAGATGATAAGAAATTGGACATCTTTTTCACATTTCTCCCCCTTTGGTATCAAGACACCAAAAAGGAAAGGAGGGAGGAAGATACGCCTAAGGCTACTCGTCATCTTCTTCGTCTTCTTCTTCATCGCCATTTTCATCGCTCTCCGTAGCCTATGTATCCTCTTCTTCATCGGCGGTGGTGGATGAAGGCACGACCTTGGAAGAGCTTCAATCTTCCCTGAACTGGGCGAGCTCATCAGTGGTGAACTCTGGATACGGAGTGAGTTCCCCATCACTCTGCTCAGGGGGAGACATGGGTACCTCAAGCTTGTCACACACAGCCTTGAGGTACTTCTCCTGACGCCTCTCCATGCGTCGAGTCCGGACCTCCACACGCCAACAAGAGACAAAAAGTGCGTTGAAGCACTTGAAGAATCCGCTCATGGACTGCAGAGGAGGAGATGATGGCGGAGCCGCTGATCTAGAAGGGGCCACTGAACTGGACGGAGGTTGAGCATTTTTCCTCCTTGAGGGTCTGACACAATGGGGGGTAGCTGAGGACGGAGAGGTCGACGAGTGACATCCTTGACAAAGACTATCTCCGACACCTTCTCAATTAGGCACATGATGTACGGTGCATAACCACATGAGCGGTTGGGAGTGTGAGAGATGTTGAAGATGTCATCATAAATGTGCTCAACAAGGTTGAACTTCTCTTCACCATCTATCAAGAGGAGGAGATGCCTTAAGTTTCCTTGAATTACCCCTGCATCTCCATCCTTGGGGACAATGGTCCTCCTCAGAATCCGGTTGAGGATGCTACAGAACGGCTTGATGTTCCTAGCAAGCCCGGCCTCATAGGGAACATGACTAGGATACATATAGTCAAGTTGATCCCTGTCCACTTCCTTGAGATTGGAAATGATAATCTCATGATCCAAGTGCTCCTCAAGGCCAAGTATCTATGCAAACCTCTCATAGGTGACTGAGTACCACTCTCCATGAGTCATCCAGGTGATTTTCCGGTCACCGTAGGTGGAGAAGTACACAGTGGTGTAGAACTACACAATTATCTCAATGTTCCAGTCATACTTGAAGCTCATGATTTCCTTGATTCCACGACACTTTGTGGCTTCAATCACTGCATCAAAAGCTTTGTGCTCCCTTTTGGTCATGTAGTCCCAATCTACCCATTGAGCTTGAGTGACTAGGGTCTTCATTTTTAGGTACACCAAGCGGTAGTAATCACAGTGAAAGTCACACCAAAACCTAGGGTCGGCTGTGTGCTTCTCATAGTCATAAACGTTATCCATCCTCAGCCTTCTCGCCTTTTCAGCCCTCTTTCCTTTGAATACAAATGCCGGATTGTTAGGCTGCCAGTTTGGGTCTCTAGCAGGGGCAGCCATCTTTAAGGGGCCGATGGGCTTCGGTTGCCTTTTCTCTCTGATTATTATCCCTCATGCTCTGTTTGTCGGTGCTTTGATAGTTTCCTTTTTGTTCTTGGGCTCCTCAGAATGTGGAGCCTTACCCTTGTTTGGATCACGAGGAACCCTACCCTCGGATTCCTTTTCCTTCTCCTTTTCCCGCTCATTATCTCCCAAGGTGACCAACCTCTTTCTCTTGGCTCTGAGGCACTAGCAGCTTGGGAGCTCTGGGCTTCACGTTCGACCCTTTTCTTTTTCCGTTGATCCTTTAAGGATTCCTCAACGGCTTGGGCAATTTGTGCCTTCTCGTCGAGATCATGCTTCTTCTTTGTTCTTGCCTCTCGACGGATGGCTTCTTTAGCCGCTTGTGCCTCCTTTGCTGCCTTTTCTTCGGCAATGCGCCGATGAAGGGCTTGTCGAGCCTCCTCGACCGTGGGACTTGGAAGGGGAGAGCTTTGGTCGGAGTTCGACATATTTCCTGAGAGACAGGAGATTAGAGGTCAAGGAAGTGGAATATTGCAAGAGAATTCACGAAAAATGGCCAAAGTTAGAGTTTGTTCTGTGTAAACCGGACTTGTCCATTGAAGTACCGGACTAGTCCGCTCGAGAACGGATTTGTCCGCCCAAAACTGGACTAGTTCGGGTTATACAGGAAGAACCCTAACCCTAACAATTTTTCGCAAGAACTTCAAATTAAGTTGCAATACTCCTAGGCTATGATTGCATCGACAATAGGAACAACATTTGTGAACAGGTTTCTATCAAAATACCTAAGAGTGAAGAAAAGGAAGGATTTTTGTTTAGGTTAAGAATACCTCTTGAAATCTTCAAATGTGATGAATTTGGAGTCGAAACTTGAGAAACGAAGCCCGGGGAAGGGTTTCCGCACTCCTTAGCTCTCCAATCCATGGATTGGACGAGATTTTTGGTGGAGGAAAGCGAAAATCACCAATTTGTGGGCGCTTCCGACTTGAGAGAGGATGTGAGCGGACTAGTCTGTGAAGAGAGAAGTCTAGCCGCCCCTGGGAGGTTAAGTCCCCAGGGGCCGAACTAGTCCGGGTTAGGTGTCTGGAAAAGTCCAGTTGGCGGACCAGAGCTGGACTTCTTTGAGGCCGGACTTGTCCGACCTCCCAAGCGGACTAGTCCGGTTTGGACTTGTCCGCTGTGAAGTCTGACCCTGCCACGTGACCACTGCCAGGGTGAGCTCTAAAGGCACCACGTGTCCAGTGGGACCGAGCCTTCCCTCTCCACAGAGGCGAGCTCTGAGGGTGCCACGTGTCCGGTGGGGCCGGACCTCCCCTCTCCTCAGAGGCGAGCTCCAAGGGCGCCACGTGTCCGGTGGGGCCGGACCTCTCCTCTTCTCAGAGGCGAGCTCCGGTGGTGACACATGTCCAGTGGTCCGGGGCCTCTTCTCTCCTCAGAGGCGAGCTCCGGTGGCGACACGTGTCCAGCGGGTCGGGGCCTCTCCTCTCCTCAGAGGCGAGCTCCGGTGGCGACACGTGTCTCGCGGGACCGGACCTCATCCCTTCCACAGGGGTGAACTCCGGTGGTGACACGTGTCCTGTGGGGCCGGACCTCATCCCTTCCACACGGGTGAGCTCTGGTGGCGACACGTGTCCCGCGGGGCCGGACCTCATCCCTTCCACAGGGGTGAGCTCTGGTGGCAACACGTGTCCCGCGGGACCGGACCTCATCCCTTCCGCAGGGGTGAGCTCCGAAGTCGACACGTGTCTGGCGGGGCTAGACTAGTCCGGCTTGGTGTCCGGACAAGTCTTGTTAGCGGACCAGAGTTGGACTTCTCTGGGGCCAGACTTGTCCGGCCTCCTAGGCGGACTAGTCCGGCTACATGCCGAAATTCATATAATTTGAATTTTAGCTCAAGAATATGATCCTTTTGGACGACAAGTTTTTGAAAATATCTTTGGCAAACATGGTCAGTAAGCATACATCAAACAAACAATGACCATATTTGATAAAGAGTCATTTTGAACATAGTTTTCGTAGAGTAAGAGAGATTAGGGTAGTATGTTGAAAACATGCGATTTTTGAAGTTTATAAACAAGCAACAAACAGATGTGCACACTTCAAGCAACGTTTCGAGAATCTAGGATATTCAGTTCACTCCTTAGATCACAAAAGCGTTTCTCATCAAGGGGTTTTGTGAAGATGTCCGCCAATTGCTTCTCACTCCTAACATGAGAGATAACGATATCTCCCTTGATAGAGTGATCTCTCAGGAAATGGTGACGGATATCAATATGTTTGGTTCTAGAATGCTCCACAGGATTGTGAGCAATCTTGATGGCACTCTCATTGTCACATAGGATGGGAATATGGCTCAAAGTGTAACTAGTTCCTAAGAGTTTGTCGCATCCATAGGAGTTGTGCACAACAACTCCCGGCTGCGACGTACTCCGCTTCGGTTGTGGATAAGACAATGGGGTTTTATTTCTTTGAAAACCACAAAACCAAGGACGTACCAAGAAATTGACAAGTCCCTGACATGCTCTTTCTATCTACCTTACAACCGGCATAATCGGCATCGCAGTATCCAATGAGATTGAACTTGGATCCCTTGGGATACCAAATTCCTAGGTTAGGAGTGTGAACCAAATATCTAAGAATCCTCTTAACGGCCGTCAAGTGGCACTCCTTAGGAGCGGCTTGGAACCATGCACGCATACACACACTAAGCATTATGTCGGGCCTAGATGCACAAAGGTAAAGCAAAGAGCCTATCATGGAACGAAATACCTTTTGGTCCACACTTGAACCATCTTCATTAAGGTCAAGATGTCTGTTGGTTCCTATGGGAGTCTTTATGGGTTTGGCTTTGTCCATGTCGAACCTCTTAAGTATGTCTTGAGTATACTTGGTTTGACTTATGAACGTTCCTTCCTTGAGTTGTTTGACTTGGAATCCTAGAAAGAACTTCAATTCTCCCATCATTGACATCTCGAACCTTTCAGTCATTATCTTTGAAAACTCATCACAAAAAGCTTTGTTAGTAGAACCAAATATAATGTCATCGACATATATTTGGCACATGAATAAATCATCGTTAAAATGCTTAGTGAAGAGTGTATAGTTTGCTTTTCCTATCCTAAAACCATTTTTAATAAGAGAATCTCTAAGACACTCATACCAAGCTCTAGGAGCTTGTTTAAGGCCATAGAGGGCTTTCCAAAGTTTAAAGACATGGTCAGGATACTTATCATCCTCAAATCCAGGTGGTTGCTCCACGTACACTTCCCCCTTTATTGGACCGTTGAGGAAAGCGCTTTTCACATCCATTTGGTATAGCTTGAAATCATGGTGAGTTGCAAAAGCAAGCAAGATACGAATTGATACAAGCCTTGCTACGGGAGCAAAAATTTCATCATAATCCAAACCTTCTACTTGTGCATATCCGTTTGCAACAAGTCTTGCCTTGTTTCTTGTTACAACCCCATACTCGTCTTGCTTGTTGCGGAATACCCACTTGATTCCCACAACATTTGTGTTGGGTCACTTCACAAGTTCCCACACTTGATTTCTTTCAAAATTATTGGGTTCCTCTTGCATGGCCACCACCCAATCCGGATCTTGTAGTGCTTCTTCTACCTTGCGGGGCTCCAAAGAGGAAACAAAAGAGTGATGTTCACAAAAATTAGCCATTCGAGAGCGAGTGGTCACCCCTTTGGAGATATCTCCTAGTATGTTGTCGATGGGATAATCCCGTTGAACACTTTGGTGCACTCTTGGATGAGGTGGTTGAACTCTTTGATCTTCATCTTCATTGTCACTCTTTTCTTCGTCTCCCCCTTGATCCAATCCTCCATCTTGACTTTGATCGTTTTGATCTTGTTGAGGTTGGCCTTGCTCTTCTTGAGCTTGATCATGGGAGGGAGACATATTTTCATTTGTTGGATGATCATTTGAGTCTTGAGGATGTTCTTGAGGAAAAATTTCTCCAAGTGCCATCATTTTAAGTGCTTCTTGTGGAGCCTCTTCTTTATCTAGCATACTTTGATCAACTTGCTCCACTTGAGAGCCATTAGTCTCATCAAACACTACGTTAACCGCTTCTGCCCAAAACCGGTTCGACGTCTTGTACTCATCAAGCATGGTTCTTGCCATCTCAATGAGAGTTCTATTCTTCCTCTCAGCAACTCCATTTTGTTGAGGGGGGTAGGGGGATGAAAACTCATGCTTGATGCCTTCTTCATCCAAGTATTCTTCCACTTGAGTATTCTTGAACTCGGTGCCGTTATCGCTCCCTATGTTCTTAATTCTTAAGGAGAACTCGTTTTGAGCTCTTCTCAAGAATTTCTTGAGCACAACTTGAGTTTCTCCTTTGTCATGCAAAAAGAACACCCAAGTGAAACGAGAATAATCATCTACAACAACAAGACCATATTTGTTACCGCCGATGCTTATGTAGGCGATTGGGCCGAAAAGGTCCATGTAAAGTAGCTCCAAGAGTCTTGTGGTCGTCATGACATTTTTGGATGGATGTTGAGCTCCAACTCGCTTTCCGGCTTGACAAGCACTACATGGCCTATCCTTATCAAAAACAACATTCTTCAAGCCTCGAATGTGTTCTCCCTTGAGAAGTTTTTACAAATTCCTCATCCCATCATGGGCTAGCCTTCTATGCCAGAGCCATCCCATGTTGGTCTTCGCCATTAAGCATGTGTCAAGTTGAGCTTTATTTGTGGTGAAATCCACAAGTTAAAGCTTTCCCTTTAGTACGCTCTTAAAGGCGATTGAGTCATTGCTTCTTCTCAAGACAGTCACACCCTCGTTAGTGAACATACAATTATAACCTTTATCACATAATTGGGATATGGATAGAAGGTTATAATCAAGGGAGTCAACATGCAAAACATTTGAAAGAGGATGATGGGCAGAGATAGCAATTTTACCGATGCCAAGGATTTTCCCTTGGTTATTGTCCCCAAAGTATATTCCTTCACTTGGATCTTCGTTTTCCTCATATTCAACAAAAATCCTTCTCTCTCCGGTCATATGGTTTGTGCATCCACTATCGAGCACCCATTTTGATCCACCAGAGGAGTATGCCTACAAAATAGAGTTATGCCTTACCTTTTGGTACCCAAGCGGAGTTGGGTCCTTCCATGTTAGTAAGCAGGCACTTGGGCACCCACACACAAGATTTTGGACTCTTGTGGAGTGGTCCAACATACCTAGCATAGATCTTTCCAAATTTGTTTCTCAATAAAACATATGAGGCATAAAAATCATGGAACAAAGGATGAGATTTATTTTTAGGCATGTTAGATGAGTTTGCAATTTTCTTTACATTTTCTTTGTTGGATGAACCTTCCTTGACAAATACAATCAAGTCTTTTCCCTTCTTGGGAGTTTTAGCATGTTGCCTCCACTCCCGAGAATAGCCAAGACCATCTTTGACATGTGGAGGTCTTACATTGGTATATGCACTTCGTGCATATGCCACTTTTTCCTTGTCAAAGATACCACCTTTCGGTGACTGCTTGTTTTGTGCCAACTTAAGTTCATCTTTGAGTTTTATGATTAAGTTTGAGCAATTGCAAGTTTGAGTTGCTTTGGGAGATTTCTTTAAGGAGAGTGAAATCATAGAGGATGAAGGTGCATTGATCTTGAGAGACTCAACTTGTGTTTCAAGGATCTTGTTGACTTTTGTCAAGTTAAAAATTTCATCCTTGAGCACAACAGTTATGTCTTCAAGATTTGAGCAAGTTTCCTTGCTCAAAGCGAGTTCACGCTCAAGTGCCTTGCTTCTTTCCCTTTCAACCTCAAGGAGCTCTTCAAGCTCATGACATCTCTCCTTTTCAAGGATGAGCATGTCTTCTTGACGGTTGATGAGTTCATCCTTCTCAAAGATTTCTTCCGACAACAATCTCATCTTTTTCAAGGTGCTCCTACTTAGATCCTTAAGCATGGATTCATTATCACTACTACTATCAAAGCTATCAAGTGAAGAAGTAGAGGAGGATGGTTTAGATTTAACCTTTCTTCTTCCCTCCTTAGACATGAGACATGTAGATTTAAAGTCTTTAATGTTTGGGAAGAGCTTGCTCCTTCCAATGGCAAGTGTTGTCACTTTCTCTTTATCCTCGGAGGATGAGTCTTCGTTTGAGTCCCATTCCTTCCCGAGGTGAGCATGTCCTGATGGCTTCTTCTTCTTGAAGAATTTCTTCTCCTGAGACTTGCCATCTTTTTTCTTCTTACTCTCTTCATATGTACAATCCACAATGAAGTGTCCATATTCACCACAGTTGTAGAATGCTCTTTTCATTTTGGGCTTGGACCTTTCCTTGTTCTTGTTTTCATAATGGTTGCTCCCCTTCCTTCTTCTCATCATCCTCTTGAATTTGTTGATGAAGAGCGCCTCTTCATCGATGTCGAGACCCTCATCATCACTTGCTTCGAAGTCTTGTGATGAGGATGTTGCTTTGAAACCAACATCTTTCTTCTTTGAGGAGGCGAGCCTTTGGAGGTCGCTATAAAACATGGCTTCCTTCTCCATCATCTCGTTGTTGATGATTCTTCCAAGCACTTCCTCTGGGGTCATTTGAGCATATCCCGGGCTCTCACGGATCAAGGAGCAAAGAGCAATGTTTCGAGGCATGAATGCCCAAAGCATCCTCTTCACCACCTCATGATCCGTCCACCGGGTGCATCCATAAGATCGGATCTTGTTGATGAGGACCTTGATACGGTTGTACATGTTTTGAGGGGACTCACCATCTATGATGGTGAACCTCCCAAGCTCTCCTTCAATCATCTCGATCTTGGCTTCACCTAATGACTCAATTTCCTTCATGTGCTGTCTTGAGTGTGTCCCATATGTCTTTGACCACCTCCAATTCATCGACTCGGTTGAACTCTTCTCGAGTCAAGGATGAGGTGATCACCCCAACTGCTTGAGCATTGCGATGAAGTAGAATGGCTTTCTCCGATGTAACGTCTTCTTCATTTCTTGGAAGATGGACACCTGTTAAGACAATTTGCCGCAAGCTAGGGTTTAAGGATATTAGATGCATCTTCATATTATGCTTCCACATTGAGTAATCATTTCCATCAAATTTAGGAGGTTTGCCAAGAGAAATAGATAAGTAGTGATTGTTGGAGGTTAATCGTTCATAGTTGAAAGGATATTGGGAGTAGTCTGATTGGCCACTCCTTTTTTTATCCTTCGGCTTCTTGTTCTCTTTACTTGAGTGACCTAGCTTCTCACAAAGTCGTGCCTTGAGGTGGCGAACTTCTTAATCGTCACTCGAGTACTCTTTCAACACATCCGTGTTCTTTTTCTTGTCATATGTGTCATCACCTTGTGACGTCGACGGAATCTCATATCTCTCCACTCCGGCCATCTTCTCTCCGAGTGGTTAGACTCTTGATGTAGAGACCTACTCTGATACCAATTGAAATTGCCTAGAGGGGGTGAATAGGCTAAAATACATGAAATGACTTAATTAAACAAAATTAGGACACAGGGGCCGGACTAGTCTGGCTCAGAGACGGACTAGTCCGATCAACGTGCTGGAAAAGCCTAAAAGGCCGGACTAGTCTGGCTCAGGGGCGGACTAGTCCGGTCAGACTGCTGAAAAGCCTAAACTTGATTTTTATTGGTTTTTCTTCAGATTTTAGTTTAACAAGATGCAGATAAACTAGCAATCTAATATAACAAATATGACAAAGTACTGAGGTGGATTGCAAGATTGTAACCTGAAATATTATAAGAGCGAATTGATCGAACGAACCCTAAGCAATTCTAATGATCAATGAAATGTAAGTGCAAAATGACACAAAGATTTTTGCCTGAGGTTTGATTCTACTCAGGAATCTACATCCCCGTTGAGGAGTCAGGACCGGGTTTAACAACCCTTTCCTCACCAAGTTGCCACTAAGGCTAACCCGGTTCTTCACTATCTCAAGGGTGAACTTACAAAGCGTTGGGGCTTCTCACAATCTGAGGCTCCCACTTGATGACATCCACAAAACTCCACGGATCTCACAAGCCACAGGTCACAAAGACTCACACCAAGTGCACGAGATCACTGCGAGAGCCAAAACACGAAGTCCTTCCTTCTCCTCTCCTCACACACCCAAATCCACTCAAGAATTAGTTCTAAAGGGTGAGTAGGCAAGAGAGAAGGCTTAGAGAGGCTCTTGGATGGTTGTGGTGGCGCTAGGGTTCCAGTTGTTTTTTAAATGAAGTCGGGGCATCTCCTTTTATAGAAGTCCCGAAGCCAACCGTTGCCACCTACCGAAAGTCCGGACTAGTCCGCCTCACACCGGACTAGTCCGATCTCACACAGGAACTATTTGTCCAGGTGAGAACGGACAAGTCTGGAGGACCCGGACTAGTCCGACCACTAAGGTGGACAAGTCCGGTGCACCAAGACTTAGCCATGGGAGCTCTCATCTCACACCCATACGGACTAGTCTGCCTTAGAACGGACTAGGCCGAACTCACACAACAACTCTTAGTCCGTGTGAAAACAAACAAGTCTTGCGAGCCCGGACTAGTCCGGCCACTGAGGCGCACAAGTCAGGTCTACCAAGACTTAGCCCCAAAAACACTCTCACCAAGAGAGAAACAGACTAGTTCGTCCCATAAAGGACAAGTCCGATCTCAGTCAGGAACTCTTAGTCCACCCCAAAACGGACTAAGCCGTAGGACTTCCGGACTAGTTCGGCCTCTTCCCCCGACAAGTCCGGCCTACCCAACTTTACCTCTCTACTTCTATCCACTAAGGATTTGATACTTCTAACGCTTTCAGCTCTCTTCTATGATCTCAATGCACTTGACATACACACTCTTTCTTTTACACGGCTAGCCTACTAAAGACTCAAGTGAAACCCTAATTTCTAATCTTCAAGTCTTCGACGTCGTTCTTCATCTTTTTCCTTTTTGAGAGTTTAGGTGTCCGCCTTGGAAATGTCCTGTGCTGATGATCATCTCAGCTCATTAGTCTCTTAATTTGTCGTCATCAATCATCCAAAACCCACGGGGATGCCTAGATGCACTTACAATGTCCCTCTGCAGGCTCGAGCCCTCGTGGACTTACTGATAAAGTCCTAGCTAGCCCAGTACCTACAAAGAGCTCGATACACGTCGAGCTGGCTCTCTAACCAGCTAATGCTAACGTGCACATATTTAGTATTTCATCAGTACTACTAACATAAGTAATTATTAGAAATAGTTAACAATAATAACTTACCTCCGCGTACTGCTCCTCGGTCAAGTACATATCGGAGTCCTTCCAAAATGGACCCCTTGCTGCTGCTAATGCCGCTTGTTGTACTTGTTGATGGCCTGGATGCAGTCGTACGACAACGCCTGCACCACGAGCTTCCGAGCATTGTTCTGGAACACGACGGTCGTGTGCTCCATCATGCTCTCGCTCGAGTCCTCTAGCTTGTACCGCAGCTTTAAGAAAACGAAATTTTGATTAATCCGCATTAACAATTTAAATGAGTGGGAAAAATGCAAACATTTAAACTTACCATAAAATCGTTCCACACACCCCCTAAAGGGTGCCATGGACCTCGTGGGGGACACGAGCGTAGTCGTCCTACAAGAAAGCAGGTACACCGTCGATGACACCGGGATAGTGCAACCGCACTAAAGCCTCGATAACATTGTTAACCTGCCTGTGCTATCACTGGCCCGCGAACGAACTGTCGTGCTAACTGTAAAATTTGTTAACTTATTATGTATCGGCAGACAACATCTAATGTTTAATACTATACAATTTGATTACTTGTCTCCGAGTGGACGAATGGTGATCCGCTCATGAGGAACAGGGGAAGCAGCAAAGTGGGTCCTCCTTAGGGATGAAAACAGATCGGATATTTTTTGATCCGTCCGCAACCGTTTTCGAAGATATCCGATCCATATCCATTTTGGTCGGATTTTTTTCGGATACGGATATGGATTCGGATATTTTAAATTGGATATCGGATCGGATATGGTTTTCGTCAAAATCCGTCTGTTTTGTCAGATATCCATATTGGGTCGGATATATCCGAACAATATCCGAGATATATCCGACCCAACAAAACCGTACAGGCCCGCGGCCCCACCCTGCAGTCAGCCACAGGCCGCGGCGAGCAAGCCTATGCGACACTCCATCTACGTCGGCCTCCTCCCCAGCCCTCTCTCCCAACCCGACGCCGCTGCCACCGCCGAAGCCGAAGCCTCGTCACCGAGCGCGACTCCGACGATCCCGGCGTCCTTCTCCCCCGCCAAAGCACGCGGCGCCACGTCTCCTCCGCCGCTCACCGGTAAGTAAACCCTAGATGAACCATTCTTCGTGGGAAGGGCAGCCCGTGTCCCGATTGCGGCTAGCCTGCCGCGAATTAGCTTGCTGCGTGACGGAGTAGCCGACTAGATCTCGCTGGTAGTGGATTTGACAATCCACTCGTGCTTCGCCGCAGTGTATTGCTAGGTTTGACTAGATTTGGGTTTAGGATGTTTGTTTTTGTTGGTGGGTTGAAGGATTTCTGTGGAAACCTAGCTTAGAGTAAGAGTTCTTGTATATACTGCTTAAGAGTCTATTATCTCCTATGCTTGTTACAGGTAGTTGCTCGCACACTGATTCAAAAAAATATGCTAGTAGCATGTAACTTTACTATAACGCTTATTGTTCGACTCTTGTACTGCCACCTGTTCCAAAAAGGAAGTCATTTCAGACAAATCTTTAGAAAACTGGAGGGGTACTGATTATTAGTTAATTTAGGGCCTCCACCCTAAATTATGTCAAGTTCAGCTTTACCAATTACATCTTTACCAGTTACCAATTAACGTATCAAGTTCATCTTTGCACTTTGCTATCCCAAGATTTTAAGGTGTTATTTTCTGCATATGTGATATGGCATTGGCATGGCAGCAGCAAGACCTTATATAGTTATATCTTTATTTTCTGCAATTTTCATGGCTAGTGTTAACTCACTCTGTCGTTTAGTCCAACAATGGAAGAGACACCCACTAACGCGCCGGCTCTGAAATCAGCCCCTACACGTCATCTTCTTTTGAGGTCCCCTCCAACACTACCGACCGGTATAATTATTACTCATTAGTGAGAAAAATTAGTGATTTGTTCGAGTGTATGACAATAAAAAAATTTGTATGCAGGAATGTCTATTGGTACTGCTAGTAGTAATGTTGCGGCATCTTCTTCAAGTGTAAATGTACTTGAAAGGGACAATGTTGAAGTTGTTGCTAGTGATGATGATGGTGATGGAAGAGCTATAAAGAAGGCTAAGAAGCTCACTTCAGAAGTGTGGCAACATTTTACTAAGGAGGACAAGACTGTAATAGTCAATGGCAAGCAATATGTGCAAAAATGGGCATCTTGGGAGCAACATGGGAACAACTAGGTTTTGGACACATCTAAAAACTGCACACAATATTGTGAAAGATCAACAATAGCTAGCAACAGAAAAAGATCATAAAAAAGACTTGCATTATGTTCAACCCTACAAGTATGATCCCGAGGTTAGCATAAGAAAATTCAATTTGGCAATTATCATGCACGAGTATCATTTTAACATTGTGGAGTATGAGTATCTTATGGACGCTCTCAAGTCTTTGTGTCCTAGTTTTTCATTGAAATCTCGCGTAAGTGTTAGAAAAGATATCTTGGATATATATTCTGAAGAAAAGAGCAAGTTATTTGCATATCTTAAGGCCTTTAAGTGTAGGTTCAGTACAACAATGGATATGTGGACATCAAATCAAAATAAAGGATATATGTTTGTCATAGTGCATTGGATAGATGATGATTGGCAAATTCAAAAGAGGATCATTGATTTCTTTCATGTAGAAGGGCGACACACAGGGCAAAAGTTGTATGTATCCTTCACTGAACGCATGGTTAATGGAATCTAGAGAAGAAATTGTTCTCAGACTCTAGATAACGCATCATCTAATGAAGTAGCGGTTAAAGATAATAGATGATTTGAAGACCAATGGTGGCACTTCTTCTTTAGTGTGTGATGGTGCCTTTTTTCATGTGAGATGTGCTAACCATATTTTGAACCTAGTTGCTAGAGATGGGTTGAGTGTCATTTCTAGTATAATTGCAAATATCAAGTCACTAGTCCTAGCTGTGAAGGGTTCTTCACAACAATGGGAAGAATTGATGAAGTGTGTAGCTGCTGAGGTATTGGAACTAATAAGGGGATCTCACTTGATGTACCGACAAGGTGGAACTCAACTTATTTGATGTTGAGGGATGCTTTATACTACAAGGTCTACTTTCTTGAACTTTTAAATTTCTTGAACTTTCTTCAACAAGGTGCTAACCATATCTTATATTTTTTATCTCTTTTGTAGGAAGCTTTTATGAGGCTCAAGAGGGTTGATCGGCGAAGGTATGACCACATATGTCCGTTTGCTGATGATTGGATAAAAGCAAACACATTATGTCATGCTTTGAGGAAATTTCATGGGTTAACTGAACTTCTATCTGGTACGTTATATCCAACTGCCAACTTACTTTACAAAGGCTTTTGTGAGATTAAAAGTATGCTTGCCGAGTGGTCTAAACATCAAGATGTAACTATTCGTGAAATGTTCATTCCTATGGGCAAGAAGTTTGAGAAATATTGACACAAATCAAATGTGGCTCTTGCAGTGGCAAATTTTCTTGATCCAATGTACATTATGTTTATGTTATCAACATTAACCATGCTATTAGAGTTTCAAATTATTTGCTGAAATGATTCTTTCTATATTCTAAGGTACAAGAGAAAAGTAATAGAGTTCTACACAAGAAAGTTCTATGGTGATGTGTCATATCATTCTATGATTGAGGAATTTGTTACTATAATGAGGCACATGTATCAGTTTTATGTTGCACAAACACCTCCTTCAAAGACACCAGATACTAACAAAAGCAAAATATCTGATTCTTTTATGGATGTTGAAGCTCAAGAGTTGGAACAGTTTCTAAATGAGTCATATGTTCAAGCTGAAGAATGCTCAAATGATCTAGAAAAATATATGGCTGCACCACTATATAAGCATAGTAGATCTTCTTCATTTGACATTTTATCATGGTGGAAGCATCAAGAAAATGAATATCCGATTCTTTCCCAAATGGCTCGAGATGTATTAGCGATACAAATGTCAACAGTTGCTTCAGAATCGGCTTTTAGTGCCGGTGGACGTGTGATTGATCCACACCGTAATAGACTCGATCCTGAAATTGTACAAGCTTTGATTTGCACCAAGAGTTGGATTGCTGCAGCAAGGAAAGGTGAGAAGTTTGTTTATGTTTTAGCTTAATGTTTCTTATTTTTGAGGGTTTAGACTTGCTTATGTCGTTTTCATCTATTTCAGATCGTAAGAGTATACTTACTATTGTTGCTGATTTTGTGGAGACGATGAGTATCAATAAAATTCAGGTTTGTTTATTATAAATAAAATTGGTAGCATCATTTTACCTAGCATCATTTCACTTATTGCTTCATTATTTCATAGGACGAGAACATAGAAAGTGATCCGGATGAGATGAATGATGTTGCTGATTTTTTTCATCTAGCGGTGATGAAGATTGAAAAATATGCACTATGTATGAACCATATATGTATTAAGTATTATGTATGAACTGTTTATGAGCTTCAAGTTTCATGGACGAACCATGTATGAATTTGATGTGGATGTACTTTGAATTAAATGTATAAACTATGAATTATATGTTACTTGTGAATTGTTTTCTCAAAATAAATATCTGAATTCCGTCCGATATCAATATTTTTCCGATCCGATGAATCCGTTTTCGATACATCCGACATATCTGATACTGTATCCGTTTCCGACAACATCCGATCCAATCCGTTTTTGAAATTTTTAATATGAATATGGATATGGAAAAGCATTTTATCCGTCCATATCCGTCCGTTTTCATCCCTAGTCCTCCTCGCCCGTTGCCTCTTCGGTGGCACCACGTCCGGTGACCCGAACGACCGGTCACCATTGGAGCCCGAAGGATCCACGCTCGCTGGCTCCGAGGGCTGCGTAGCTGGCTCCAAGGGCTGCGTAGCCGGTTCCGAGGTCTGGGTAGCCCCAACCTCTCGCTCCGACTCAGAAGACTCTGAGTCGGACTGCAAAAATAAATGATTCATGAGAAATAATAGATAAATGGAATTTCAAATAACGTGATTGTCAACTGAAATTTACCTACGTGCGCTGAAAAGCCACAACTCCGTCCAAAAAGACTGGAAGGTGTCTCATCAACTGAGAGCGTCTGCTCGCACCTAACAAGGTACCTGAGAAGACCAAGTCCCGAGGCTGGGTGAGGAACCCTCTCACCCCCTTCCTCCCGTTCCCCTTTCCATTTGATGACGACATCTTGATGTAAGGAGTAATTGATAAATATACTAAGATAATATACAAAATTCATGATAAGTTAGTAAAGAAAAAATTACTTCATCAATTTTAAAATTCATCAACATCACGATCATCTACTATACTCCGTAAACAAGACAATCGATCTTCTTTTCTGAGAGCCTGGATCAGATTTCGTTTTTGTTTTCGTTACACATATCATAAGTCTTGACATCTTCAGCATCTCCAACCAAATCATCGAGTCCTACACCAGACTCGACGATGAACGAGTCTGGCAATTCTTCTTCTTGGTAAACCTTATCAACTTCATTAGTATCATGGTATCAATCATCTCTTGTAGTGTATAACCGCTCACGAGGATTCACCTTATGTACCACCTACCAAGCATCGAGTTTTTTGCATGGATAAGGTAGGTAATACACTTGCTCCACTTGGTGAGTAAGAACAAATGAATCGTATCGTCGTAGTCGTTCCTTATGTTTGACTTCCACCATGCCAAATTGGTTTTGTCGAATTCCATAATTGTTATCAAACAAATCACAGTCAAAGAATATCGCTCGAAGATCCTTATTACTGATGGAAGCAAATTCAAGATTTTTTTAATGATCCTATAGTAATTAGTTTCATGTTCTTGAGAGTCGATTGCCCTCGTCATAACTTCGGTATTAGATGTTGCTGTGAGTGGACAATGAGATTCAAATTGAGTTGTATGGAATCGGAAGCCATTGACGTCATATCGACCGCAACTTCTAACTTTAACCAATCTATAGGATAGTTGTCGTAAGTCTTCATAGACGTTGACATCTTTCATGCACTATACAAAACATGAAGTTATAAGAAGGTTTTGTAAATACTCGTAAGTTATAAAAAATTGCAAATACTCGTAAGTTACAAGAAATGTTACATGATCTCGAAACCAGGATAGGTAGTTAGGTCTTCCGTTTATTTCATCTCATTGCATCTCTTCTACTTGTTTGCTCGTAGGTTGATGTTTATGTGTCCAATTCTATTTGTGAAATTCTCTGTACGAAAAGAAAAAATTGTAGAACAAAGTTGTTCCATTTATGATGATTAGCATAAATGTAGGACAAACACTTACTCAAAATATTTATCCATCTCATCTATATTAGCATACATGTAGAGGAAAGCAACATTTCTTTCTTCTACGATAGAGTTGTATGAATTGTAACTACCAACAGTAGTGCCTCTTGTTGCAAAAATGGAGAGATCGCTACAAGGAGGTTGCTCATCCATATTGTACCACATTGCCGAAGTATTGACATTATGTTCCTCTGTAAAGTAAACACTTGAAAAATATCCTACTTCCTTAAGTGTAATGCTTCGGCGATGCACCCTTCTACCCTTGCCCTGTTACAAATCATTGATTTCAGATATCTTAGCGCTCTTTCAATATGATACATCCACCTATATTGCACGGGACCGCCCATTTTACCTTCATATGAAAGATGAATAAGGGGATGTTGCATTGAATTGAAGAATACTGAAGGAAAATTTCTTCCATCTTACATAATAATATCAGTATCTCCTTCTTCAACTTACTCAATATCTCTATCATGATTTCTTTAGCACAGAGCTATCCATAGAAGTGGCTAAGCTCGGCCAACACCTTCCACACCGCATCATCAAAGTAGACCCAAAACATAACAGGTAGAAGTTTTTCTATGATTATGTGATAATCATGATTGTTCAACCCAGTGAGTTTTCCCATTTTCACATTCACAGCTCGTTTCAGACTAGTTGCGTAACCATCTGTGAATTTCAAACTTTTCAACCATTCGAGGACTTCTTTCTTTTCTTTGGGTCGAAGATAGAAGGAAGCACGTGGTTTACCACCACTTTAAGATATCTCAAAAGTTGGACGGTTACAAAGCTCAGTCTGATTCTTTCGAGCCTTTATATTGTCTTCGTTCTGCTCATCATGTTTATGCATGTGCTTATGATACATTTCCCCATTTTACGCTCTTGATGCATGACATCAATGTTTTGCATTAGTATCAACGACTTCACATATGGTAGTTCCCATAGTCCACATATATGAGTCCAATTGTGATCATCTTCGAAACCGAGAAAATATCCAGGACGATCTTTATCTGGCAACAGTTTATCCAATATATCAGATATTTCGGACCATTAACACGTTTTGGTGGTTCTTTAGTGACAACGGTGTCCTTTCTGAATACGTTCCTCTCTTCACTAAACATGTGATTCGAAGGAAGCTAACGTCTATGACAATCGAAGTAACATATCTTTTCTCTATGAGTAAGTCAAAAACAATCGGTGTCAGAAGCACATATCGGACAAGTCAAACGACCGAGAGTGCTCCATTTAGAAAACATGCCATACGCCGGAAAATCAAGTACGGACCACAAATAAGCAGCTCGAAGGTTGAATCACTGCTTCTTGTAGTTGTCGTATACTTCGACTTCTGTGCACAACATTTTCAATTCTTCGATCAGCAGTTTCAACATCACGTTGAGATGTGACCCAAGATGATCCGGCCCAGGTAAAATGAGGCTAAGGAACATGAACTTATAATTTATACAGAGGGCCGGTGGTAGATTGTACGAAATAACAAAGACATGCCAACAGAAGTGTGGTGAAGTGTTTGTACTGAACGGCGAGAATTCATCTGTCGCCAACCTAATCCGAACATTTCTCGCATCATGGCCGAAATCCGGATCAAACCGGTCCAACGTCTTCTATGACTCACCGTCGAACGGGTGCGTCATGACTTGTTTGTTCTGACGTACACCTTCTTTGTGCCATTTTATGTGTCTAGCAGTTTTTTTTTGAAATAAACAAACGCTTAAACCGAGGTGTAACGGGTAAGTATGGAAGCTGCTTACGTGCGACTTCTATCATCACATTTTCATTATCTTCATTAACGACTTCCACATACCTCGATTCACCATATTTTAAACATTTGTTCTCTTTGGCATGTTCTTTCCAAAAAAGTATGTGGTTGTATGGACACACATCAATCTTCTCATATTTCATATCGAGACTCGAAAGTGATTTCTTTGCATGATACATATCTTTAGGCACTTTATGGGGTTGTGGAAGGATATCGCTGATCAATTTGATGAGTTCGTTGTAACAGTTATTAGAAAAGAAGTACTGAGACTTAATTGCCATAAGTCTAGTCTTTAAAGTGAGAAGTGTCACATCTGTGTGTTCATCCGGCGGCTGTTCTTGTGACGGCCCCACGGGACCTCGTCGGGTGGTGTCGTGTTATGCGGCACCCAACAGCACACGGGTTGCAGAAACACATCATATTACATAAATAGTTTAGCGGAAGCGTACAAGATTGTTTTACAAATAAGTATATCAGAGTAAACTACAGCGGAAGACTATCTCTCTCACGACTCATATCTAAACTAGCAGCAAAGAAACGGTCCAGCCCGCGGACGTTTCTTACTAGCAACACGAAGACAGTTTGCAGCGGCGAGGATGCTCTTAGAGTAAGCACTCGGAGGTTCCCGAGTCTCATCGGCATCCCTTCTCATAAGCATCGAGTCAATTACCTGCAAAACAAATCGGATAGCATCCGTGAGCATAACGCTCAGCAAGACTTAACCGTCACCCTAAACATAAACTCTAAGTGAGGTTATGAACCTAACATAGGATGGCATAAGCATAATTAAACTCGCCTAAAAGTGAATCCTTACTTTCAGGTATTAATTGCGACATATTAAGTAACCTTGGGCACGCCACATCGGGAGTCCACAATCAAACAAGAAACGCTTTCCCCCGATGTAAATTGCTCATGGCATAAAAGAATCGAGTTTGCACTAGCCTATGCATCAAGATCCAATACAAAGGTAGGATAATACTTCACATCAAAATGATTAGTTCCTTTCTCATGCAAGTTTTTACTACGTCACGACTGTGAGAACAAGTATGCTCGGTCCATTCCGCGAGCGACGGTGATTCGAATCAATAACACTCGGACTACACGACACGTACGCCCGTACTCGACGTTGCCTACAACAACCATCACTGACGTCGTACGTGGCAGCCTTTCCCCCGTTTCACCCCCGCTGAATCGATCAAGTCGCCCCGTACAGTAGCTACTCTCATGGTGCACCTTCCGACGTGAGATGTCATGAGAATATTCCCCACATACTGCACACCGGCCGTCCGCCTGAGGCGACCCGAAAAGTCCCAACGACAGCTTCCTGAGGTACATCGGTTTACTGGGTCCCATATAGCCAGCATGAGTCCGATACACAACTCAAACTTGTTCAACAGGGCCGCATACGGATCGGTCCTTGACCGACACGGACAGGTCTACAGCACCCAGGCCCCTATGTCCTGCTGCTCCTACAACCTTCCGGTCTCAACTTTAACTTGCTAATTCAATTACGAACCAATCCCGTATGCCCCTGTTGTTCCTAATCTACGAGTAGCATCTCACCACTCGACTTCTACCGAACTGTACTTAAGCAAGGCAGTTCTACACGGTGAAAGACACCTACCCAATACTCCATGGGTCATTTGGCTATGCAAGAGGAGTATCAATCACTAGACCTAATGCACGATTCATATCTTGACCGAAAGTGAGTACAAAATAAAAACTTAACAGCTGTTAAATGCAAACCGGAGCTTGCCTATTTTGCAGGGTAGTCGTATATAACCAGTTAGTGTCCTTGCAGATCCACCCTTGACTCTCCGGAGCTTGATCCACTTTGATGAATCACTCCTTTGAGTCCCCTTCGTTGTGGTCCCTATTGAGATGCATATGCACATAATTTATAGAATGTAATGGAAAGAAGTTATGGAATTAATTTATTCGGACAGAGTTTGTGTGGAAAAGCCAAATATGGATTGGTTTGCCTCTATTGTGGAAAGAACAGAAATAAACTAAATTGACCTTAAGGCCTTAGCTATACATTAACCCTTTTCTCTAATGAACATAATAGATAAACTGAAAAGATTTGAGTGCAACTGAAGAACAAGAACTCCAATGGCCTCAAAACTTTTACAGCAGGTTCTATTCTACCTAAGGATTTAGCTTGCCAAATTGTAGCTAATGTGGAGTCATAATGTGTCCCCCATAATTCTCACAACATCTCTTATGTATTTTTTCCCTTATACATAAGTATGGAGAATAAGAACAGGGAGTTAAAAGACTCATCTTGGGCTGATAATTTACATGTGAGTTCTTGATCACATGAGAGTCATCTGGTCCAAAATTCAGCCCTTTTACTTAAGTAGTTCTCCCAGAACAATTCTTTAAGCATTTGTGCTTAAAAGAATTAATTCTGTAGAAATGTGCATTTTCATGCTCAATTAAGTGAACTACAATTCCAAAAATGTCTCGGAGAGCTTGCCTAAATTTTTCCTATGATTTTTGGAGCCATAGATTGCTCAGAACAGATTTTAGAAGTGGGAAACATTTTCTGAAAATGTTTCTGGACTCTTATGAACACAGCAGATTGTTTTTAGCAAATTCCTACTCAAATGATCTTCAAATGGGCTGAAAATTTGCTAAAAGTTCAACAATATGCTAAAGAATATTCTGGCAAAATTTGGGTATTTTTGGATAACCCAAACTCCCTCAATAATTCTTTTTCAGAAAACTTTCAAAGAATTTTCCAGAATATAATATTGACTTTCATACAAATCTGAGTTCATATTTGGATAGAACTCAGAGAGATGAATGGAACCCAATTGGAATCACTCAAATTGGAGTTTTCCACAGGGAGATATGAATTTCTAAAGATTGAGCTAAGTCTGGAATTATTTTCCTATTGAAAATCCCACTGGGCCCGCTTATTTGAATTCCAACCAATCAGAACTGGGCCACACCGGGGCCACGGGGTTTTTCGCGCCAGCACACGGGATCCCGGCCACACCCGATCCCGGATTTGAATTCTGAGTTGCTGACAGGCGGGGCCCATGCTTCGTCTTCTACCTCCGGCTCCTCGCTCGCGCCCGCGCGCTCCCCCTCGCCGGAGTTACCGTAAGCTCGCCGGACCGGCCTTCCCGGCCACCGCCGGAGCTACAACTCGCCGCCCGGGGGTTTAGGGCCTTGAGGAACATGGTTGTGGGGTTTGCTAGGGCTGCCGACGACCGGAACATGGCCGGCGACGTGTAACTGCCTCTGTGGAAGTCCGGCAGCGTCACCCGGGGTCTCCAGCCCTCAAAAGCTTGTGCCGACGGGCCCTACAGCACCAGCGTACCTCTAGGAGGGTCGACACGACCTCAAAGTGGCTCGGAAATGGCTGGAAATGGGTTGTCACCGTGCGACCAAATGGGTCCGCCGGAGAAGTGATCGGTAGACCTCAAAATACGTCGCCCCAAAGGGTTTTCATGCGACGAAGGCTTGAGAGAATATGATCGCCGGCTAGTCCAGCTCCTACGTGCAAAGTTTGACGAGCTAAGAACGAATAGAAGTGGAGAATTTTGGATTTCCATACCGGATGCTCGGGTTGACGTCGCCGGAGCAAAACTTTGAAATTCGCCGATGATGCTTCACGGTATGGCCTGAGCTTTGGCTGAGAGCAGCACCGCACCCGTGCGCGTCCGTAGGTGTGATCGCTCGGCCGTGAAACCCGTTGTGGAGGGCTGTCCACGAGCGCCCGATCACTTCCTCGGCTTAGGTCGCCGCGGCGGCGGTTGTTCTCGGGCACTGGAGGCCGCAGCTCGCTGGCTTGCGGGTCAGGGAGGTGGAGGCCGAGCTCGCGGTGATGTTTAGCAGCTCGGGAGGGAAAAAGGCGCGGTGGTTTTGCCAATCTTCCAATCGGACCGAGAGTGGAGGGGAAAAACGGCCGCCGTTCGTGCGCTCGCGAGGGGGGAAGCACAACTGAGCCTTTTGCCCAGCTGAGGGGACGCGAGCACAGGGATTAGCACGAGGGCACCGCCTCGGTGGTCAGCGCATGGGGGAAAGCAGCAGGAGGTGGCGCTGGTAAACACCTCGGTGGCTCCCGTGAGCTGTTCGGGGAAATCTCCCACTGAGGCTAAGACTTAGGGTGCAAGGCTCCTCCTTCAGCTCTATGACATGTGGGTCCCACTCCACATTTCCTCCCCAAATATCTTCTCAAGCTGATCCTCTCAATCCCCAGAATGCTAAGTTTTAAAAAGGTGGGCTAGAATTTGAATTCTTCAAATTTGGTTTGAATTTGCAAGACTAAATCTGAATTTGGTTTAGAATTTGCAATTTCTTCCTTTTAGCTCTCTTTTGAGCCCACCCTAAAAAAGGAAAATTGGTGAGCAAACTTTTCCCTATAATTACAACTATAGGGCTGCATGTTTATTCAAAGTTTTTAGGTCACCCCATGTGTGAACTTTGAATTTCAAATCTGAATTTTAAACTTTCATGCAAAGAGGTATTTAACTCCTTATTGGTCCAACACTTTTAAATAAAAAGGTGAACCTCATGTTGGATGTTCATCCATGTATTACCTTGCATGAAGAAAAGTTTTAGCAAGTCCCATTTTTCCTGTCATTGCCACACATATGAACTCAAACCATAGTTTTTATTCATACACATTTTTGGGACTTTTACAGTTCTGAAGCTTTGAGGACCTCAAAGAACGCTTCAACCTTCGTTGTAGGCGGATCCTCCGTAAGGTCTGGTTGTATAGCTTCTACCATCTCAGTCATCCTATCATCTCCCGTGTTATCATCATTGTCCTCTTTTACTTCTTGTACAACTTTAGAAGCTATCTCGCCGTGAAAGGTCCAAACCTCATAACATGGCGTGTAACCGTTTCGACATAAATGTATCAAAAGTTCCACTTTGTCCAGAAACATGGTATTTCGGTGTTTCGTATATGGGCACCACACCTTATCAGTATTTGACAACGAAAATGCTCGATCTACAAAAGCATATGTCTTGACGAATCACTCATCTGAGTGACCACCAGATCTACTCTTCCAACCAGTATACATCCAACTGCGATCTTCACTCATGTTTTACCCTGCATTATAAAGCTAGAGAAATTACATTCACTTTACATCTATTAAAAGGGATAGGTTCTAAACCCACCCAAGAGTGACCTAGAGGAGCGTGCTTATAACGAGACGCGGAGTTCGGATTCAGATAAAATTTGGACAACATAACCCCGTTGTTCTCCAACTGCACGTCCGATAATGGTGCAGCAGAGAACATTAGAGTTACGCAGTCGAAATCTCGTCCGAATCCAGCCCCGCGTCTTGTCATAAGCACGCCCCCTCGGTCACTCCCAGGCTGTCTAAAAAGGGACAATTCCGAACATACACGCCTCACATGCGTAACGCATATGAGACGGGCCAGTGTGAAACGGGTGACACATATTATATAGGTTATGTTAATCTTATATTTTGAAGTCATTTACGAGAGACAGGAGGAAAGAACGAGAAAGAGACAGAGACGTGGGTCAATCCTCCTAAGTTATGCTCCATCGGGTCCCATCAGTGATGACGTACGAGACAAGGTTCGCGCTATAGGCTTCTAGATTAAAACCGCGAAGAAAATGGTTCCACGGGGTTCTCGACGGTGCTCTACTTTGTTTAAGCGCAGCAATGGGAAAAATTGACTTTTAGACGGCCCAACTGTCGGGCCATAAATGGGTTATGCCGGGGTCAGCCAGCCTGAAGCACGTTTATTTACATATCGATATTATACGCTCAAACAATCAAATTAAACTCATATTTCTAACAATTTTGAACTAAGTAATAAAATAAATCAAATAATTAACAAATAAGAAATTTTACACCTAAATATTCAAATAAGAAAACTAAGTAATATAGTTAACATATTAAATAACTAAAAAACTCCAATATTAATCAAGTAACCAAAATATAAAATAAATATTAAACTAACTTAAGAATCAACTAAACTGAATAAAGTAACCTAATTAAGTAACAAATTAACTCATTAACTAAACTAATTAATAATGTAACTAAATTAATTAATAAATAAACTAAATAAATAATTTATACAATTAATAAAACTTACCTCGAAATGGCAGCGAAGCGGGGCGGGCTCGGGGCCGAGCGGCGGTGGCGGTGCGAGCCGGGCGGCGGCGGGCGGGGGCGATGCGCGCGAGTTCGAGCGGCGGCTGGCGCGAGGTCGGTCAGGCTCAGACAGCGGCGGCCGGGCCGGGCGGCGCCTGGGCTCGAGCGGCGGCAGGGCGGGGCGGCGCGAGGACTGGGCGGCGGCACGGGGGCTCGGTCAGAATCGTCCGAGCCCTAAGCCGGGGCGGCGAATATAAACTACTAATTACGACGGCTCAACTGCCGAGCCGTCGTAAGTTAGACCTTAATTACGACGGGTCATCTACTTACTACGGTTTAGCGTTTTAGCCGTTGTAAGTTATTTGTAACTTACGACGGTCATTGTACTATAGCCTCGTAAGATCCACCGTCGTAAGTTGCGTGTTTGCTGTAGTGGTTCATACAATTGACATAACTTTCGATATCAGGGCATATCCAAGAAAAACATTTGGGTTCTGTTTGGTGTTTTAGTTGATCATATCGTCTTTATTAGTTATCGTCTTCGTTTTCCAATGGCCTTGTTGCTTTTCTTTCTCAAAGCTTGCCGCTCTCTGGTGAGTTCGTTCCAGGCCGGGCTCGCGCGTCATCTAGACATCTAAAGACGTGTCCAGTGTCCTGCTACGCGTGTGACACCTATCATGCCAACACCATCTGGTACAATTGTTTTATATATACCCCATCCGTATATGTCGCCGGCTGATCCCTCCACAAAATTTGTGTTGACCAACGGGCCCGTGCTCGCGTTGCTCTTGCGGCGCTCAGCTGGTAGCTACTGCAGAATGATCCACGCCGAGGACCTGGCCCGGGCCAAGATCGTCACCGTCGGCGAGGCTCTCCAGGCGGTGGCGCAGGCAGACAAGGCGGTCACCGTCGGCGACGCCCTCCAGGCGGTGGCGCGAAGCAAGGCGGGCGACAAGCCGGTAGACTTGGCCGACGCGGCGGCGGTGCAGGCCGCCGTGGAGACGTGCGTCACGTGCGGGGCTAGCGACGCGCCCGGCGGCGGGTTAGCGGCCGCGGCGCTGCAGGCGGCGGAGACGAACGCGAAGCCGGCGGACGAGCGGAGCGGCGGGGCGGCCACGGTGAGGCTCAGGGACGTGCTGGGCGGCGACGCGCTGCCGGGTGGCGGCGGCAAGGCGGTCACGAGGGAGGACGCCGAGAAGGTGGCCGCCGCGGCGAGGAGCGGCGCGGGGAAGAGGGGTGCCGGCACCGGCAAGGCCGTCGTCGAGGCGGTGACGGCAGCCGCGGACATGAACGAGCGTAGGACGGTGTAATAAGAATCTTGTGGTTTACGGTCGAGTCGACTCCGTGATGTTGGACCATTAGCTTGTACGCTGGCGTTCGTTTGTAATGAATAAATAAAATCGACAGTGCATGCATGGCAAACACGTGGCCCCCATGAACTTTGCACGAGCACGCGACATGTACGTCGACGATAGGAACGTCCACGAGCCACCGCCCCTTTCCCCGTCACGACGGCGACCAGCATGAAAACCGGATGCCGGTGACGGGGTGTGCTGGTAACAACCGGAACTCTGGACCGAGGCTGCTCGGGTGGGCAAATTTAATTGATAACTGCAAAACTGAACCGCACCATATTGAAATATGCGATTAACTGAAATGTTAAATGTGGTTATTATTTTTCTGTATTTCCACTACAAGAAAATAACATAGACCCACGAAAATAAGCGTAAAACCTATTAAAATAAGTATTTTTATGGGTTTTATGTCTATTTTTGTGGGCTGCAGGCCCACAAAAATAAATCATCGAAAATAAATTTAATTTCGTGGACGGCTCACGAAAATAAGACTTTTTGTCGGTCAAAAATGACCCACGAAAATATATATTTTCGTGGGCCAACAGGTGGCACACAAAAATAAACTATCTGTTATTTTTGTGGGCCACTTGTCAGCCCACGAAAATAATATGGCGCTATTTTCGTGGGCCATTTCTTAGCCCACGAAAATAATATTGCACTATTTTCATGAGCATCTTCTTGGCCCACGAAAATATATAAGGTTGCCATCATAATTATATTGTTTTAGTTCTGAGCACATAAAATAATAAAAATTATCTATCAAACAAACATAACACACATATAACACTTCATATCAAACGCAACAAACTCAATTAAACATTATAAAATCCACATTGTACAAACGAAATCCATTACATAATCCATTACATTGTCCACACAATATAACATAAACAAACATGAACATTTCACATTGTCCATACAACATGTTTCTCAAAGCAAATCATAACCGAATAACCAGCCTTTTCAAGACGGCGCCATGGCCAGGCGAATTGTCTAGTCCAGGCCGCCGCCGCTCTGAGCCACCGCATTGCGCCGCTGCTACCGGGTCGCCACTGCCCTACACCGCCGTTGTTAGGTTGCCACTGCCCCGCGCCGTCGCCGCCGCCGCCCTGAGCCACCGCCTTGCGCCGCTGCTGCCAGGTCGCCACTGCCCTACACCGCCATTGCTAGGTTGCCACTGCCCTGCGCCGCCGTCGATAGGTCACCACCGCCGCCGGGTCAGTGGGTAACGGCCGCCGTGGTCATCCGGTGGAGAGGAGAGGAGAGGAGAGAAAATTATTAGGGTTAGCCAAGAGTGAGGATGGGGTTTTACAAATCTGATCTGAAATGATCTGACGGTCCTCATCAACTGGATCCCCCCGGCCCAAGCCCAGTAGATGCTCAGCCTAGCTCGCCAAACCAACACTCAAGCTCCTCAGCGGCAGCGCTGCCCCCCCTCCTGGACTCGCTGCCGCTCCTCCTCCTCACCCCACCACCGCCGTCTCCCTCCTCGACCCACCGCCGCCTCCCCTCCTTGGCTCGCCGCCGCCGGGTGCCTGGCCGGCCTCCTAGGCACCTAGGCGGGCGCCTGGGCGTCCAGTCGCCCGGTAGGCGCCTAGGCGTCCAGGCGGTCATTGCAAACACTGCGAAAAACCGATTTAATCAAATTTTTAACCCGCACTATTATACCACCCATGAAAATAAAGCTCAATAGTACTAATTTTTATCCTAACCAATTTTTTCATATCATAACCCAAACATAATAATCTTGACCCATCATTAGCACATATATGTCATTTTTGTATATTTATTACTATTTGTTATGTGTTTATTATCATTTTGCCGAATAAATTATATTACAAATTAAAATATGATTAACAGCAAAATCGAACCGAATTAACCATAATCGAATGTGGTTATGACTTTTTTTATCAAATACGGTTATCAATTTTCTATAACTAAAATTTTCCTTAACCAAATTAACCAAACCGAATTAACCGTATTAACCGAATGCCTATACATAGAGCTGTTGCCTTGTGACCATGAGGTCACGGGTTCGAGTCCTGGAAACAGTCTCTTGCAGAAATGCAGGGAAAGGCTACGTACAAAAGATCCAAATGGGTCGGACCCTTCCCCGGACCCTGCGCAAGCGGGAGCTACATGCACCGGGCTGCCCTTTCCCTTTCCTTTCCATACATAGAGGCCCGGGCCAGACGTGGATGTCCTGCCGCTATGGGCTGTGAGCCAGAATGTTGCGATAAGAGATCATAAAGTGATTTGGGCCCAGTGTATTACCAGTGCCAGTCTATAAGCCCAATAATCGATTGCTCCTAGGTCACGTATAGATATGCTCCAGATTTTTTTGAGAGGTCCCCTAACAATAAGATATGGTTCTGCATAGTTTTTATCTTTTTAAAAAAATCAACATTTTAAATATAAATATAGTCGTTCAAAACTTCCATAGTGTTGAAATATAATGTTTTCAACATTTAAACGCTACTATTTCAGTTTTTTTCAGTGTTGAAATATAATGTTCAGAATGAGCCGCTTTGCGATCAAATATACAACAGGACAACTTTGAAATGGAACGCCGTGGATGAACTATGATGCAACAACGTAACATCACCAAGGACTCTGGTCCTCCGGGGCTGGAGGGGACTCCTTCAGCACGCTCCATGGCTTGGCAGTCTGGTGCTGCCCTGTGGGCAACTTCCAGAACGAGTCGGATCGCTCGTAGAAGATATAGAACAGGACAGCGGACGCCAGGAACAGAGCCAGAAGTACGAGCCAGAGTTGCCATTCTGCCGGGCAAGAGAAACAAGGACAGAGACAGGTTTGATCAGTGAACCATATCACAGCACAGCAGGGCACCAAAGAGTATTTGCTGAGATAGGTATTGTACCTTTCCAGTCAGCTGGAACATTTAGTTTTGTAAGCTCTGCTCCCCACTGACGCGATGTGGAGATCACGGCCCTGCAATAATCAGTACTGATGATTAATAAATGTTTGAAGAAGTTTCAAGAATTGGATGCAGAAGTCCATTAAATGTGTCCAGGAAATAGAGAGTGCACTTGTCCAACCAAGCAACAGAATTCCATATACGTTGCAGTAATTTTTCTGGGCAAGGTGCCCTACATATAAGCAGTGTTCTAAAACAGCGCCTGGACGCTAAGGCGTCCGCCTAGGCGACCGGCCATGGCGCCCAGGCGGCGGTAGCCAGGGAGGCGGCAGCCTGTGAGGCAGCAGTGGCCAGGCGAGTCGAGCAGCCAGACTAGGCAACGCCTTTTAAACACTGCATATAAGCTAAATTATTTGGTATCAAATAGTTGGACATTCACAAAAAATGAACTAATAATGAAGGGGACCAGATCGGGCTGAATTCATATTTATTTTTGAACTAAAAGTTAATAAGTGCTGAAATAAATTATAAAGGGGCCCATGGGCCGAGGCCCATTACCAGGCCTAGATTCAGGTATCCAATGGGCACGCCCAATTGATGGAGTACTAAGCAGGAGTCACCTGATGCCACATTAGGAATAATAGCACTCAAACTATGCCACCATCCTAAAACAACCAAAACTATGCCACCAACCTATTGATAGAGTATATAATAAACAAAAATACCCAATGAAGAACTAATCCAGATAATAATAGGTTCTGATTACCTTTCAGTAGGACAAAATTCAATGGAGGAGATAGGAGAACCAAGATGAACCTTCTTGCTCCAGTGACTAACTTCCATTTTCTTTACATCGACCACACAGAAATCACCATCATGGCTTCCTCTGAAAATGACCCAGATCCATGTCAATAATATTATACAAGCAAGGAAGTCTGGAAAGATGGTGCACAGATGCCAACGACATTCTCTTAGTTATGAAAGACATTAGAATCATCACTGTCTAGTAATTCGAAACAAATGACTTCCTTTCTATTGTCATATAATGTTATCAGAACACCATCCATTAACAAATAAAACATGATTCACAAATTATGTACTTATATCTGAAAGAGTTCATCACAGATTAGCTTGTTATAAGGCGCCAATAATGCATAAATATAAAATGACTGACGTCAAATATGTGCATTGAAGGTGACCACCTGTTCAGTTATAAATGGAAGCAAAACGATGCTGGAAATAGGTTAAACCCATGAGGGAAAGAAGGAAAGACTAAAACACTAAATGGACTCCTACAACAGCAGTACAGTATGACAGTAGAAGCAGTATTTTTGTCAACTCACAATGCCAGATATTTCCCATCCATGCTAACTGAAAGTGTAGATATAGGCTTTCCCAGAAGTCTTTTGTACCCTATTCTCTTCCAATCACTTATGTCCCATACCACAGTAACGACATTGGTACCTGCACCAACGATGGGCACAGATCTAATTAAATCTGGCTATCTAGATTCGTAGATTATGAAGTTCAATAGAAAGCACACCTTTTGCAACAGTACAAAAAAGGAAGGGTTTCATGCCATCTCTAGAAAAGCGGCAACACTGAATCTTCTCATCCTGTAAAATTGCAAAGCAAGAAAAAAGAACAAGATTAAAGGTGTCAACCATCTCAACAAGAAAATGTAAATTGCGGAGAGTGATCAAAGCATACCGGAAATCGAGTCAAATTAACCAGTGGTGCACCCTCATCTATCTTCCATATTCTTGCAGATCCATCAAGGGATGTTGAGACTAAAAACTCTGAGTCTAAGCTATTCAACAGAAAAGACAACAACGATGTATCAGTTGGTGCTAATTAAAGGCTTAAAGCAAATGGTAATAAAACATAATACTTAATAATTAATATGCAGCTTTGAAGCAACTGTCAGCATATTAGCACATCAATGTTCGATGTTCTTGGTTCCTTTTGAAAGGCAGTGATGCTATAGTGAGTGTACATATAGGTTTAGTTATCCAATGACAATGCATACTGAATTGTTATCTAATGAAGATGTTTTGGGACATCCGTTCGGGAACAATAAATGAAACAAGATACATAGCTATTTGTTCTAACCTGATATCCATGTCCAAAAAAGACCTGTGAGCCTTAGGTTCATCTAAGAGGACACTCATGCTTGGCCAATGGAATATTCTGAGATGTCCATCCTACAGTGGTACAAAAAGAGGAAATCAAGAACCAGAGTGATTGGTCAGTATCAAATTCAGCTAAAATAGTATTGTTACAAGAAACTGGATTTTGAATAACAGGACTAGAAAACAAGTTAGCCAGCTAAAAGAAATAATCTAATATACTGGTTTCAACAGCAAGAAAATGGTGAGAATAGCAAACAAGTTTCTTCTTAGCATGTAAACAAGGACAGGAGAATGATAGGAATTGAAAAATAAACAGATTGTTGAGGAAAACATGATCTCTCAAAAATCATATATAACAAATGTGATACCTCCCCACCAATGGCAAATTTGGTGCCATCTGTGCTGAAAACAAGACACTTCTGTGGTCCAACAGATTCAACAGCTGGGGCATCCCTTGGAATAATGCGGACAGTGAACTCTTTGAAAATCAGTTTGAATAACCTACAGTTTGATAGATGATTCAGGTACTTGATTTAATAACAGTAAATAGAAATAACAAATAAAAGTAACAGTGCAGATACAAGATCTCAACACTGAATCGAAACTACAAGGACCAAAGTAGGAGCAGAATTAAAGAAGGTTAATATGCTAGAAATAAGACAGTAAGGAAGGATTTTACTGCACTAATGGCGGCTCATGAATGAAGTTGTCTGCTTTGAATTCACCAGCAGGCCAATCAAAAAATTCAGTGTGGTATACAAAAATGACCCAAGTGGGATTTTAAGAGGTAGAGAAAATATTAGGAGGGGTAGAGGACGACCAAGGTTGACCTGGGAGGAGGCGGTAAAACGAGATTTGAGAGATTGGAATGTATCCAGAGACTTAGCTCATGATAGGACCGCATGGAAAGTAGCAATTCATGTGCCAGAATCGTAGTCTTATTTTTTTCTTTTTTCTTTTTTTCTCTTTTTATTTTTCTTTTTCTTATTTCTTTTCTCTTTTCTCTTTTTCCTTTTTCTTTTTTTCTTTTTTTTTCTTTTTTTTCTCTTTTTTCTTTTTTCCTTGTTCTTATATCTCTTCCTCTCTTTTACTTCATTGATATTGGGTTTCATGTCTAGCCGACCCCAATAGGCTTGGGATAAAGGCTTGGTTGTTGTTGTTGTTGTTGAAATTAGATGACACATGCATATAGCTACAAATTATTCAAGTTGCATGGTGCTTTTCTAGTCTTCTAATATTCTGCATCTCATGCAACAAATTGTACTTTTATTAGATCGCATTGGAGCACTATGTATTTAAGGCTTTCGACCATTTGAGACAACAAAACAACAAAGCCTTCTGATCCCAAACAAGTTAGGGTAGGCTAGAGATAAACACACAAGAGAATGTTAAGTCGAAGGGAATGTTGATTCTATGACAGTTCTGTGCAATGAGAATCCAGATTAGAGCTTCAGCTAGTAATCAATAGAGCTCTCTAATGTCAACAAGTTGTTCAACTTACAAATGAAACCATCAAATTGTTTCCAATAAACGCAAACCAATCATCTTCACATAAAAATGGTATAATTCAAGTACTACCTAACAGTCTGAATCTCATTCTGAAATACTATAAGCAGCACAGAAGCTCTGGTCCATCTACCATTACTCAAGAAAAAAATAGAGCATGATGAGAATATGTTCTAGATTCTCAATATATAGCTCCACCAGATTAAACCCGCCTATTGCCTAAAATAGCAAGCCAAATATTAGCAACCCGACCAGATATATTATCAGTAATGGAAAGTCAGCAGAGAGAGTGAGAGACAATTGCAGCCCTACAAACTAACGGTCCAAAATTGGACTCCAAATCACCCAAGTTGACAAAATAAATAACCCAAGCTGACATAATAAATATAAATAAAATCAAAATTCCTGGGCCGGTGTGAGCAATCCAGCTCAGAACCTCCCAATCGAGCGCCAGGAAAATTAACCAGCATCTGTTCAACTGCAGAAATAAAGTAGCCAGGGAGAGGCAGAGTCGCTCACCTGCACCCCTTAGCCGTGGCGCAGACAAGCTCGTCGCCGGCGGGGTGCACCGCGATACAGCGCGGTGCGTCGTCCAGGACCTCCCCCAGCACGGCCTTCGCCTGCAACGCAACACGAGACGCCAGACGCAGCAAGGCACCCGTGTCAAATTCACGGCAAGCCAAACAAAAAAAAAAGGGAAAAGGCGAACGAGATGGAGCTGGGTGGGCCGCTTCCGCACCAGGGGCTCGGGGTTGAGGGAGCACTCGTTGGAGTCGAAGCCAAGCACCTCGATCGCGGGGCGCGGCCCCGCCCGGCCGTACGCCACGAACACGCGCGCCGCCCCCTTCTCCTCCCGCCGTCGGATCCACCCCGCGCACGCCACCTTCCTGCCGCCTGCCGCCGCCGGAGCCTCGCCGCTACCGCTCGCCATGGGTGGTGGTGGTGGCAGCCTGCTGCTACGGGGTCCAGCGAACTGTTAGGAGGGGTTTTAAAGGGGAGCGGCGCGTCGGGTTTGATAAGCGGCGGTGGGGAACGGACGGGGTAGGGGAGGGGAGGGAAGGCGAGGCGAGGCGAGGCGAAAACGACGACCAAATCATGGTGCTTGGGCGGGGGCTGCGCGTGGGCCCCACCGGATATTCGTCTGGTTATTCGCTGACTTCCTGCTGGTCAACGCCAGCTGAGGAATTCTTCTGATCTTTTTGTCTCCCAGCTGCCGTATGATTATATAGAAGCAGTTGGGTCGAATGATTGGGAATCGTTTGGTGTCCATGTTATAATGATAAGTTATCAGTTGACTTGGGTTTTGATAAGTGGCACTGACAATTGACAATTGAAGGGAGATGGAGGAGACATGGCGCCGATAGAATTAAGATCGCTCTAAATTTATATTTATTTTTAAACTAATATTTAATAAAAACTGAAATAATTTATGAAATAGTTTGTGGGTCAAATCTGTTTACCATCCTAGGGTGATAATATGCACATAAGTAAATTCATAGTACTTAATATTTAAATTGTCATGATTAAAAATGAGTTTAAATTTAATTTTAAACTAAATTTTTTATACAACAACAACAACAAAGCCTTTATTCCAAGCCTGTTGGGGTCGGCTAGACATGAAACCCAATATCAATGAAGTAAAAGAGAGGAAGTGTTATAAGAACAAGGAAAAAAGAAAAAAAAAAGAAAAAAAAGAAAAAAAGAAAAAGAAAAAAGAAAAAAAAAAGAAAAAGAAAAGAGAAAAGAGAAAAGAAAAAAACAAGACTACGATTCTGACACATGGATTGCTACTTTCCATGCGGTCCTATCATGAGCTAAGTCTTTGGATACATTCCAATCTCTCAAATCTCGTTTTACCGCCTCCTCCCAGGTCAAACTTGGTCGTCCTCTACCCCTCCTAATATTTTCTCTACCTCTTAAAATCCCACTGTTAAACTAAATTTTTTATCCACATTAATTTGAGAACAGAGTGAATATGCAGTAACATAACAACAGCAATGTGTACAAAGACTATAGGTGGGTCTGGCCATATATGTGGTAGTTTGCCATTTCATTTCAAGCTCCTTCAATGTTCAAAAGTTCAAACACTTTTGTTCAAGCTCATTAATAAGGGGATGATGTAGAAATTAGAATCTTCTATAACTCTGGCCTGTTTACAAGAAGTTAAGACATGTACATGCATGTAAATGGGTAAGTGAAAAACACGCGTCGGACACTTACGATTAGTCCATGATTTTGTTTTGAATGACTTCACACCTTCCACAAACATGTGCTACATTATGCATGTAGCTTCAACACGCTGTTGTCTACGTGAGAAAGACTCATTCGAGACGCGCCCGTAAAAAGAACTTAGACGAGTGAACCGCGCGTCTCCTTCATCGCGTCTCGCATTATAGAGTCATCGAAGACGAGCGCCTAGGCGCGTCGCAACTAGACATATGGAAGACGAGTTTTAATAAAGATCGTCTCCTTATTGTAAGATACCCGAGACGGGCTTTTAGGCGACCCGTCTCCTTTACGAAAAAAATCTGAGATGGACTTTAAGGCAGCACGTCTCCTTTAAATAAAATAACTGAGACACGCTTTAATACAGCCCGTCTACTTTTGTTAAGAAATACGAGACGCGTTTACGCAAGCTCGTCGCAGATTTGATGACTTATCCGAGACGAACTTTATATCAGCTCGTCACGGATTTGACGAATAATCCAAGACATACTTTATGTCAGCTCGTTGCGAATTTAATGACTAATCTGAGACATTCTTTGTTTTAGCTCGTCCCCCATTAGGTGGCCCTCCCTGATTATCCTTGTTACCGGCTGCATCCTGGAGCTAGCCAGGATTTGATAGTCGTTTTGCCAGTACACATACAGAAACATATGTATAACCAAATGGAGATCACATATTAAGTTATATTGACCAATCAAATATTAACAAAGTGTCAATCATGGTTATCAAGTAACTATTACATAAAGAATGCCCCCTTGTTCATCCTGCTTATCAAATAACTATTATATACAAAAGAATACCCCTTGTTCATCCTGTTTCCTAAGTAACTAATTATACAAATCATAACTGTCATCTAATCTTGTATATTGTAATAAAATTCTCCCTTTGGATTAATGATTTCAGAAAAGATGAAGCTGCATAGCCTCTCTCTAATGTGCTCGAGGTTAGAACCTATTGTGCTCCTAAAGGAGGTTTTCGTAGTCCTGCCATAAGATAAAATGAGAATTAGTAAAAGGTTTAATAATAAAGTAAAATAAATACACTTACATATACATTACAATTCGGCTGCTCTCCAAATAGAACCATGCTTAAGCAGAAATAAAAGTCACATGTGTTACCCGGAGCTTGTTGTGGGATGCAGAATGTAGTATCATGTTTAAATCGTCGGTATTTTCCTTTTATATGTCCCCCTAGCACATTAACCACGTACATGTCAAAAGCCCTAAAGAGAAACATTCACATAATGTAAAATTATCGTGCAGTGACGAAACAGTCAAAAACTAAAGTGAAGAAGGAACTTACTCGTCAGGAACAGACATGATATCAGTCCAATCACGAGTAAGTCGCTCGCCTGTTATTGAATCTATCGGACTTGCGGAGTCATAATATCAGACTTGGTCGTACTTTGTAGAAAGTGCTATGGTTACCCAATGGTTACCCGTATTGAACGGTACGACTAGGAGCTCCTTATCATTGTACTGTTTCATTGCCTTGACAAAATATCCAACAACATCTCTTCGACTGCTGGCCATTTGAAGATTAGTTCTCATTGACATTTGCGGGTCAAGATATGCAAGAGACTCGTTTCCCGTTTTATGACGAGTAGCTTGTTGCATGTGCCTACACACAAAATGCCAAAATTTGTTATACACATATAACACTTATACATATTGAAGAACCTAGTTTTTGAGGACTTACAATGCGAAGCAACATATTAGTGAGACATCCAACACGTCAAAGGTGAAAAGGTCGTAGACATCAGACCATGAGACGAGAAAGATGTCTTCACCCACCAGAAAGTACTTTTCCTTGTATCCCACTATTAAGTGTTGATATTTTTCGTAACTATTGATGTAGTAGTTATAAAGGCCGACACAATATTTACCAGCTTCTTTCAGTGCGCCGACAGTTAACATTGGCTTCCCCATTTGGAACTTCGAGTTAGCATGTGTCATAGCTGTCGGCAACTTTGGGTTAGCTTCCGACTCTTTCAGTGGTTTCTTGCCCTTTGTTTCCTTCGATGACGTCTTCCGCTCCCGCGGGTGACTCTTGGAACGTACATTCTTCGTCGCCTTTGCCTGCGGCTGGTCAGGTGTAGGGAGCAGGGTACTCTGAGTGCGAGGTGGAGACCGACGTGGCTGCTCTTCAAGTGGAGACTTCTGCGGCAACTCTATAATTAGAGACGGATGCGGCTGATCTCGAATTGGAGACTTCTGCTGCTTCTCTATAATTGGAGGCAACTGCTCTTGAATTAGGGACAGAACCATGCACTCTGAATTCGGAGATGGAGGCAGACGTGCCTCAGGAGACATCGAAGAAGGAGAGGTCGACGCTGAAGCTGCTGGTGTTGGGTCAATAACAATAGAAGTCCGTCTCCACTGAACCCTTCTAGTAATTGCATCCCGCATAGTAAATGTTGTATCATCCAGTGGCACTTCGAGCTTCAGGTTTTTCGAATTGTCATGCACCATGTCCACCTTGACCACAACATAGGATGATATGTCGACCTGGATGTCGTCAAGCATGGTCTGACAGGTATACACTAGCTCTCTCCCGACCTCCACTAGAAAGCTTCCTCCAACCAATAGCATAAGCCTGCATGTTGTTGGCTGAGACAAGTTATCTATCGTGTCTGAGTCAATTGAAGGTCCAGACGCTGGTGCCTGAAGATCCTCATGTGGTCGTCCACCCCCAGTTGTAGTAGGGACTAAGCTGCTCCTATAGTCCTCCGCACCCATGAACACATCAAAGTTAGGGAATTGTATACCTGAGGCCTCCAGTATAGGCTTTAGGTCTCCTAGAACCTCCCTTCTCAACTGTCTTTTCAGCTCCTCCACGTCAACCTGTGGTGTCGATGTCATTTTCCACTTTCGATACATAGATTTGTGTTCCAGAAAACCCTCCTTCCACGTCATCTTACTGGAAACACCACGAACACGGCCTCGTTGCTCCTTGGTTTGCAGGGCCTTGGTGAGTGCATCGTTCTCCCTCTCACCATTTGAGTCTTCGCTGCTCTCCCTCAAGGCCCTTTGAGTGATATCCGTGGTGCTCTGGCTGTAGTAGGTGATATCGGCTGACTCTGTCAGCTTAGAACGAACACACATAAATGGTCCCAACCGTCCACGGCATTTGTCGTATGGATTCTCAAGACCTAGCTGGGCCAATCTTTCATCCTCTTGTTGCCACCTCCTTTGTTTTCTTGCATAACCAGTTGCCGAGGTGGTGGTCAAGCTCGTTCTTGGTCTTGGTCCCCTTCCAGAATGTATTAGAATGGGCACCGTAAGCCGCTATCTCTACAGGTTAAGCGCAGTGGTCGGTCGTCTTCACGCAATGTGGGAGACGATCGGTGATGTGCATGGGGTCGAAGGCCGTAGGGAGTTGTTGGGGGCGGTCGTCGACAAGTGTGAAGCTCTGGTTCTACCGAAGAACTAGGCGATCATCTGTTGTTTTCTTTTGTTGTTTGTAAAAATATTATTTTTAATGAATGTGTTTTTGATGATGATCGTTTGTTTGATAATGAATGTGTGTTTTGATGATGAATGTTAATGAATGTTATTGTGTCTGATGAGCGCTCCCAATCGAGGAAACTAATTCTATTTTTTGATTTGGACATCAACCAACCTAATTTACATGCCTACTTCAAATATATCCGTAGTTGGAATTATGAAAACTCTGAATGGAAGTCAAATCTAGGGTGATGGCAGAGCGAGAGAGCGTGAGGCTTAAAATTTGCCCAAAATTTGCTAAGTATTTGGAGAGGTCGCGCGCAACAATCAGAGACGCGCATAAGAAACGCCTGACTATCATTTCGAAGTATGTGAGACTGAGACGCGCCTAGTATAGGCACATCTCACATTTTATTTGCTGAAAATTTGCTAAGTGTTGGGAGAGATCGCGTGCAATAACCGAGGACGTGCTTTCTAGGGGCCTGTCTCCCATTTTATTCTGTTCAGAGACGCACTTACTTAGAGTGTGTCTCCCTTTGGCTTCATTTAGGGCAAAACAAGTGCCAGATTCAGTAGTGAGCTCCATCTTTCACAAATTGAGCAAGATCTCACAAACAGAACACAAGGCATCAAGTGGCCATATTTTCACACATTTAGCATATTTCACACGTATGACCAATAAAAGTCAATTTTTCACTCAAATGGCCATATTTTCACAAATTGAGCATATTTCGTACAAATATCCAATGAAAGTCAAATTTTCAGTGAATTGAACATATTGTCACATATTGAGCATATTTCACACAATCATTTTGCCACTTTCCGTTGTGGTCTTGATTTTTTTAAATTCCTGACTTTTTCATTGTGGCCGTTATGCAAGTAAGGAGCTTCATTGGCCGATGGTATTCTTGGCTTGATCATTGTCGGAGTGTGAGTTGCGACACTCCTCCCGGCCTGCTAGAAAGCAGCCCGCGAGGTTCTTTTTTTTCGCAGGGGGCTTGGTGCCCTTCGTGACCTAGGCTCGAGGGAGCAGATGAACACGAGAATTTACGTGGTTCGGGCCGCCGGAGCGTAATACCCTACGTCCACGGGTGTGCTTGTTCTACTGCTTGAGCATGAGCACTTGTGCGTTGTGTGATCTTGAATGTGGGGAAGTCGAACCCTTTGCGGGGTGGTCACCCCAATCCTTTTATAGTTCAAGGCCGGGGTGGTTACAATGAGGCTTGGGGCCCGACAGGTGGCCCCAAAGCTTTGAGTGTCCTATACACGATCTAGGGCTTCATCCTCTGAGCAGAGTGGCCAGCGGGGGAGTTAAGTCCCTCCGTCCGGCACGCTGAGCGCCCCTGACCACTTGTCAGGTGATGATGAAGGCGTTGTCTTGTCACGCGCGTCTCCTCGCCCTACTTGGGCGGTTGCGTGCCGTTAGGCGACACTGTTCCGTTGTCACGCCTTGCCATCCTGTCTTGTCGCGGTTATGGCGAACGGGCGAGGGACGGAGGTGTGTGCTGTGCGCCATGCTTCTAGGGAAGGCGTGATCCTTGAATTCGAAGCCTGACAACGCATTTACTTCTTGACTTCGCCGGCCCACGGCCCATGACGGATCGCAGGGTGAGTGTCGGCTCTGGAGTCCTTATCGACGGGCTTGGTCTATGGGGACACGTGGCGGATCCGGACCTCACCTCAGCAGGGAGGCCTGGACCAGAGCCCGGGGCACATGTCAGCTCTGGAGCTGTCCTCAACGGGGAGGCTGCTCGGAGCTAGTGGACATATGGCAGCTCCGGACCTCACCTTAGCGGGGAGGCTCGGACCGGAGCCCGGGGCACCGTGTGAGCACCGGAGCTGTCCTCAGCGGGGAGGCGGCTCGGAGCCAGAGGACACGTGCCAGCTCAGGACCTCACCTCAGCGGGGAGGCTTAGGCCGGAGCCCGGGACACGCGTCAGTCCTGGTGCTGTCCTCCTTGGGGAGGTGGCCCAGAGCCGGGGACACGTGGCAGCTCCGGACCTCACCTCAGCGGGGAGGCTCAGGTCGGAGCCCAGCCCACATGTCAGCTCCGTAGCTCAGGCGCACGCGGTAGCCCCAGGGTTGACCATGGGGCCCAAGGTACGTGGTTTATGCTGGGACCCGCCTCAGCAGGGAGGCGGGACCCATGATGTCTTTTACCCACTAGGCGTGGGTACCCGGTCTACAGAGTACAAACAATCATCGAGGTGACGAAAGGATGAATCTTATCAAATTGATCAAACTCTTCTTCATCAATTGCATTCTTGACTCTGACGATTCGTTGTTTTCCAGGTATAACCACCTTAAGTCTTTTATTGTTGTGTCTGGAACATAGAACACTTGAGCAACGTGTTCTGCTAACATGAAAGGCTCTGACTTATATCCTTGACAGTTAAGATCAACGCTAATAAACCCGTACTTGTCTTGTACAACACCCTTGATTCCATCAACCCAGTTGCAACGGAAAGTGAAATCTTGAAACCCTGAAAGTCAAGCTCCCAGATCTCTTGTATTTGACCATAGTACATGGTTTTGTCTTGACCCGTAGTATCATAAGATTCAACACGTACACCACTATTCTGATACGTGTTTTTCTTATCTTGTTGTTCAATGTAGAATGTGTACCCGTTTATGTCGTACCCTTGATATGTCATAACGGTGAATATAAGACCACGAGCCAACTTTTTAATTACTCACTTGTTTGAGTATCTGATGAATAAAAAATCCAATCTCGGAGCCAACCAATGAATTTTTTTCATGTGTTCATTTGCTAACCATGATTCATTGCAGCCAGGATTGTCACTAAGCAACACCTCCTTGTGCCCATCCAAGTACTCGGACACAATGGACTTCTGTTGTAACACGTGGAAATGAGCGCAGAAGAATAAATGTGGATCTGGAGTTATCCTATGTACAGTATCCTTGTACCATGCTGCCCTCAGGGTAAGCTCGATTTCTGACGAAGGACTTCAGTATGTCATTGAATCTCTCGTACACATACATCTGGTGAAGGAACACAAGGCCAAGTAGCTTTATCTCCTTAATAAAATGATTTGTGAAATGGACACTGATGTCGAAAAAGGCAGGTGGAAAATACATCTCAAGGTAGCATAAAGTTTCATAGTGACTTTTTTCCAATGACTCAAAAGCTGCTTCACTTAGTACTTTTTGACCAATAGCATTGAAGAAAAAGCAAAAGTTCATTAGAGCCTCCCGAACATTGACAGGTAGGATATTCTGAATTCCAATAGAAATCATCTGCGTCAGCACTACATGGTAATCATGAGATTTCACACCGGGAGCTACTTTTAGATCTGTAAATGAAATAAGCCTTGAGATGTTTATCGAGTAGCCGGACGGTACTTTCACATTTTTAAAAAACCTACAAAAATCTTCTTCTCATGTTTTCAAAGGGGGATGCATGATGTGGGAAGTTCAGTTCCTTTTACCGAGTCATCGAGCCACAACTTAGGCCTAATTGCCATTTTCTTTAGATCAACTCGTACATGTCCATGATCCCTAGTTTTCCCATCCGTGTTAAGCAATGTCCTGAGTAGGCTCTCACACACGTTTTTCTCAATGTGCATCACATCAATTGAACGACGGACGTCTAAGTCTTTCCAATACGGTAGCTCCCAAAAAATCGATTGCTTCTTCCAAATGTCATCTTTGGCAATATTTTTGACATTCCTTTTCCACTTACCAATGCCAACGTGGATATCCTTGACCATTTCATAGACTTCATGACCTGTGACATGGGGTGGAGGACGCCTCTTCTCAGTGTTACCATTGAAATTATCCTTCATACTCCGAAACGGGTGCTTCATTAGATTGTAGCGTCGATGTCCCATGTACACTATTTTTCATGACTCGCTCAAATACTATGACTCTGTTTCTCTCAAACAATGCGGACAACCGCAACCTACTTTCTTACTCTGTCTGGACAAGTTACGTGCCGTTGGAGAATCACTAACAGTCACAAATAAAATGGCTTTGAGACCAAAGTACCAAAGTACTCATGTTTATGGTTCAACCAGAGACCTGAAATAAGTGTCGATGTCATCCTCAGGTTGTTATGGCCCTGGTACCAGTCCTGACATCATAATATATTTTTGTTTGTTGTACAACCAAGGAGGAGGTTCAAAATCGTTAGCACAATTGGCCACGTGCTATGTGTTCTACTGTTCAAAAAAGGATTCATGCCATCGATGCTCATTAAGATCCTAATATTCTTCGGATCAATGGCAAATTCAGGATTTTGTAAATCAATGTTTCACCACTATGTGGCATCAGCAGGATGTCTTATCATTCTAGCATCCTGCTTATGGTTCTCTTTGTTCCATCGCAATAATTCTGACTCCTTCTTGTTTGCAAACCAACGCTTCAAATGAGGAATGATAGGAAAGTACCAAAACACTCTTTTGGGTTTGTTTTTTCTTCTATTTCTGTTGCAGTTTTCGTCATCACCATCGTCTTTCCTACAATTGAATTTGTCGAGTCCACAAATAGGGCATTTATCGAGGTTTTTGTACTTAGGTCCATGATATAGAATGCAATCCTTCTTGCACGCGTGGATTTTCTCCACCTCCAAACCAAGTGGACAGATTATCTGTTTTGCCTCATAAACTATCTTAGGGACTGCGTTGCCTTAGGGTAATGTGTCCTTAAGGAGCGTCAACAATTCCTTAAAACTAAAATCACTCCATCTGTTGCTCGCCTTCAACTGGAAAAGTTTCACCATCGCAAACAATCTCGTGTACCGAGCCGCAAAACCATGATACAATGGTTTTTTCAAGTCTTCAATAATCTTCTTGTACTTTGCAAGTTCACCATTATTGTACTGATCATCGTCGTCATGTCTCTCGATATTGCATACCATATCCTCTATGTTATGCACCTGAAACTCAATGTCATCATCGGTGAACCCTAATATATCTGCCTCGTTCACATCATCGTCATGATCTTCTTCGACACTGGTAGGGACCTCCCTCTACAGATATGAATCTCTCATCTCTGCTTCATTACGTCCCTCCTCCCCTTGTTTGTTCCAGCATCGATAATCCAACATGAATGTGCTCAAATGTGACCTCAACACATCATTTGAGTGATATCTCTTCTCATTCTTGCAATGTTTGCAAGGACAACAAATAGTCCCTCTAATATTGTCCAACATGTCTTTCTTCGCGAAATCGATAAATGCACCTACCCCTTTGATATACTCATTACAAAGGCGCGACCCATATATCTAACTTCGATCCGATGACATCTATGTACAGAAAAGAAGATCTAAATCAAAGAAATTTGAAGCCACTGGTAGTCAAGATCTAAAGAGGTAAAAAATAGTAAGGGGCAAGAGAGGAGGAGACGACTAACCCTTTGTTTTAAAGGCCACTGATAATCACCGCAAGATTTTTAGAAGGGCACCTCCAAAGAGGGAAAGAAACGAATAGAACCAGACAAGAACAGGGCAGATCGGACCACCACTGTTCTACCATAGCTGGGAGCACGTATAAGGGCTACGAAATCGAGATGATCCTCTGCAAAGGCGCGTCTCTCTATATTGGGAATGGGAGATACTGATTAAAGGAGACGAGCACGAAGGAGAGCACGTCTCCTTATCTTTCATAATAGGAGTCGAGCTGTAGGAACGTGCGTCTCCCTTTTGTTAGAGAAGAGGGCGTGTCTCGGATATTAACTTATCTGAGACGCGCCTTGAAGCAGGTCGTCTCCTTTTACCCTCCATGGAGCCAGTTCCGATCCTCGCTGATGCGGGCGCGTCTCGTTTTTCAAGATCAAAGATGATCACCTTTGCGCTCGTCTCCGATCTTTGTCTCCGATTTGAGATTCTTAAGTAGTATGTGCTTGGAAGCATACACCATAGAATGAACACAAAACTTGTTTGGTAGAGATCCAATAGAACAATGTGATTCTGAAGGAAAGTGATTTTGTGGTTAACAATGAGTCTATTGTTTTTAAGGATAAACTCTCAAAATCAAGGCAAGACAAAGAATTATGTCACTGAATCAGAAGAAGCTACTTTCTCAGGTCACAGACCTCTTAGTTCATTTACAAAATCACTTCATAGAATCAACCTAAAAATAGTTCCAAAAAATGATGCATGATACAACTTCATAAATTCTATCTGAGAAACAGCTCTTTGAAGCTGCCGAACAGGATCAAAGAAATCTCCTCAAATAAACTTTTGCGGAAAGTTAGAAATCCCTCAGGAAAAGACGATGGAAATTTATAAGTTGAAAAATGAAGTGGGAAAAGCGACATGGAGTTGAAGAAACCACTATGCCAAAATTCATAGTGGTTTGAACGTCAATACGTGCGGCAATTTAAAATATATGACCGAAGCAAAGGTATATAAGACAAAGTATTTCTAGTTTTATCTTGTTCTCGCTTAGAAAGATTAAAAAATCGAAGAGGTGATATGGTCAATTTGAAAAAAGAAATCATACATGGTCACGAAAAAAAATATACTCAATGTACACAGAAATGCTCCAGAATTCCAGAACACAACAGAAAGAAGTCAGACCAACACAACGAATAGAAGAAGAACACATCAGCAATGTTGATCGCGTCGAGATACTTGTGCATATAGTTTCTCAACATGGTGTGCAAGGAGTTGTGCATACCGGACCAGAGCGGTTCCATAATCTTTTTAGAAATATGCAATAGAGGTTAACACATTTATCCAACTGTATTATCTAGGTTTGTAACCTTTTAAAATTTTAGGTCTATAAATTTGTCTGTATGTATCATCTAGTTCTACAGACTTTTTATTGCAATTTTAAGCCATTAACTTTTTTTGAAAGGTGTATTGCCTGTTCATAATTCCATATTGATGTAGCTCGGAGCATTGTGGCCCTGATATATGCATTTCACATGTCAATGTTCTCTCTCTATCCGAGTCGCACTATTGAGAGAAAATCATTGGGATTCCTGTTCCCTTTCGAGGTTGACACCTATGAAAGAGCATTGTGGTTTCCTTCACATCCCCACACGGTCTATTTCCTTCCATAAGGTCAGTTTTATAGCGAGCTCGTGAAGCTTTCTCTAGGAAGTGCGGTAGACTAGGGATTTTTAGAGCTGAACTTTGTCATCTCGTTGATGTTGAGAATGGTGACTTTGTTGCCTGCTGGTGCTATGGATGATTTTTACAGAAGTGATTGTAGCCGGCCACTCTCTAGTGATAACCAATGAGTCTTGACTTTAAATCTAAATGTTCGATGAAAAAAGCATGTGACTGCAGTGTACCACTTGAAAAATTCATGGACATAAAAACTACAAAAAAAGTTATAAAGCTGATTGACATGGGTTGACAAGTTGAGAGATTTAGAAATACAAAATAAGTGAATAAGTTCATGGACCTCTATTGATGCAAGGACCAATCACGAAGCACGTGCACGACAATTGGATCTCCAGCAAGGGCTGGGAGGAGTCCAAGGAGTCAAGGAGGAGGAGATAGAACGTGCACACCAAGGAGTAGCCCAAGTACAACTCGACTTCGACTCCACCTTGGGTTCCAGGAGCTGCCTTCACCAAAACTGACGTCCCGGACACAAACGGAGTCGTATTTGGACGTTCTATATATGGTTGGAACCGTGATTTCATAAAGTTTCCAATGGAACCAGCTCCACCTCAAAATTCCTTCTAAGTTGACGGGAATCAGCGAAACAAGTGGGCGTCCAAAATCTGTCCGGTGCTGCGCCACCGCCTTTTGGGCTGCTGGCCCGTGTATCGTGTGGAAGCCCATTAGGGTTGCGTCCAGGGGTCTTTCACGCCCCTAAACTCCTTTTATACAGCAGCCGTCACCACATTAGGGTCGGGTTTTGCTTAGTTACAATCTGTCATTGAACAGTGTCGCCGATCATCAGTTGTGAGACCCCAAATTTGTGATTAATTCAGTTTTGATTGCAACTTCTCTGTTCTTGCTTGTGTTCTTGATTGCGCTTGCAGGGATAAGCCTTCGTGGCGAGGTCATTTGTGTGACACGGGTGATAACCAACGGAGCAGTGGTGTAGTGATTGCGGGGTTTCGTTCGTTCGGAGCTTTGGATCATCAACGTCGAGATCTCCACCCAATCAAGTTTACCCTACCTCTTGGAAGATCGGGACTCGTCCTCCTATCAATTGGTATCAGATTTCCAGGTTCACCGTGAGGTATACTTGTGTGCCCTTTAGATTTATTTTGTTTCAGTCCTATCGTCCACAAAAAGGCACAAAAAAATATTTAGTTTCCCTGACCTACAACCCTCGCTCAATCTTTTGCACAATTTAGTTTCGGAGTCCGTAGTTCTGAGTTCGTGTCCTAGGTTGAGTCTGGTTGCTGGTTTAGATTTGTTTTGGTTCTGTTTTGTTTCTTCCATCCGCTGCCATCTACAAAAAACCAATCTACAAAAAAATTTCATCCACCGATTCGTTTCTGTTGCAGTTTCCACCACCACCAAAACCTGATTCGGGGTATCCTCCTTAAAACGGGCATAACTTTTCACTCGTAACTTCGATTGAGGTGCATTTTTTTTTCCGGAAAGGTCTCGAAAAAATCCACATACGATACACCAGCTACGCCGATCACGACGTTTTAAAAAAAAATTAAAAAGAAATTAAGAAGGTCCTCGTTTCGAACTCTGAAGTTCCAGCATTTTTCTAATCGCTCCTGAATTTGTGCCAATCTCATCTTTCATTGGTTTGAGCTAATACTTGGTTCTGTTTCTATTCTTGTGCCCCTGGTTGAGAAAAAATATCAAAAAAATAAAGAGAAAAAAAAAGATTTTGATTTCTACTAGTGCTTCAAGACAAAAGCAGGAGGCTAAGGGGTTTTCTAGTTGTGCTATTTCTGTGTGAGTGCTGGATACATGCTGATATTATCCTTGCTATCCATCATCATTCATCCTTGTCCTTGCTTGATGCCACAACTGTTCTAATACATTCTTAGGCCAGCAACTAGGTGAAATTCTTTGGACACTTATTCAGCATTGCTATCTGTTACTAACTTGTGTGCCACATACATATACTGCATTTGAGCCTTCCAAGCTCCACCTTCTCTCGAGCAGAATAGGTAACCTTTGCAATCACACCCACACTCTGCTTGCTTCACACCTGTCACCGTTGGCCACCTGCAGTGCTGGTAAGAAACTTGTAAGAGCGGGGTAAGACGCATCTTACTGATCGATTTTCCACCCACTTCGGAGAGCGTAGTAATAGGGTTCTTCACGATCTTTTTGTCTTCGTTTCTGTTTTGTACTAACAATGACAGGAAAGAAGCCTATGGATACGACCTCTGGTTCTACACCTCCGGATGATGATGAGTGCGTGTCCCATATGGAACTAAGGGACATGATGCGGGCAATGACCGAAGCTTTCAACAATTACCAGACCACTATAACAACCACCTTTCAGAAGCTCCATACAAGTGTTGCTGGTCTGATCACACGGTTGGACGAGATGGAGACTCGTCTTCCCCAACAAGCTACACCCTCTATCATCCTTGATGGTGATGCACATGCTCACTACGACACAGAGGATGACTTCAATAACGATGAGGTTGATGCACAGCAGCGCCGTCGGCCTCGACAAAATCGTCAAGGTATGGGAGGTAGACCTCGTCCTCATGCTCCTAAACAAGATAATGATCCTTATGCTAAGATTAAGTTTTCTATTCCATATTTTATAGATCTTATGATGCTGAGACTTACTTGGATTGGGAGATGACGGTAGAACAAAAATTTAGCTCTCATCTTGTTCCTGAGCGACATAGAGTTAGACAAGCCACTAGTGAGTTTAAAGATTTTGTTATAATTTGGTGGAATGAACTTGTCAATACACGTAATGCACCACAGACATGGGCTGCGTTAAAAGAAGAGATGCGCGCTAGGTTTGTTCCTCCTTCATATAGACGTGATCTTCTTAAGAAATTGCAACGCTTTGATCAGGGTGACATGACTGTTCAAGAGTACTACCAAGAGTTGCAAAAAGGTATGCTTCGTTGTGGGGTAGCTGAGGATCAGGAAGACCAAATTGTTAGGTTTTATGGGGGCTTGCGGCGTGAGATCCAGGACATAGTTGACTACAAGGAATATCATTCTATTTAACGTTTATTTCAACTTGCTATGTTAGCAGAAAAAGAAGTGCAGGGTCGCCAACAGCAGCGGCGGAACAACACCTTCACGCCACAACAATTTCCGGTGCCATCCAAAACAGCGCCCTCCTTGAGCGTACGTGCTTCTACACCACCCTCCACGGGTTTTGTACGCAGCAGCATCGCACCTTCTACATCACGGGGACAAGATAACAGCAAGTCTCAGATGCCTCCAGGTGTTGCAGCAAAGGCGGCTGCACCCAACACTTCGACAAGTCGCAGCTCCGACATCAAGTGCCACCGCTGCCAGGGACTTGGCCATATGCAACGAGATTGCCCCAGCAAACGGGTGATCATTGCCACTGCTGATGGTGGGTATGTTAGTGCTTCTGATATTGAAGATGAAAATATTATTACAACTAACATTTCAGGTTCAGATGATGGTGCTGAGGAGGTTCTTGGTACATCTGCGACAAACAACTATAGGAATTTGATTGTGCAGCGAGCTTTGAGTGCCACAGTTCGAGAGGACGACAACCGCCAACGTCACAACCTTTTCAACATGTTTCTCGTCGTCAAGGACTACCGTGTACACACCATCATTGATGGTGGTAGCTGCAACAATTTGGTGAATATTGAGGTGGTCAAGAAGCTTGGCTTGACCACACGGGAGCATCCCCACCCTTATCACATTCAATGGTTTAACAACAATGGTAAGGTTAAGGTAACACAAACAACAAGGATACATTTTTCCATTGGTTCTTATCATGATTTTGCTAATTTTGATGTGGTACCTATGGATGCTTGTTCTCTTTTGTTGGGACATCCTTGGGAGTTTGATACTGATGCTATTCAACATGGTCGATCTAATAAGTATACCTCATGCATAAGGGCAAGAAAATTGTGTTACTTCCTATGAGTCCCACTGAAATTGTACAATTTGAGCAGGAGAAAAAGAATAATGCTAAGCAAAAGGGTGTTTTCAATTCTGAAATTCAGCAACCTATTAAGTTGAAAAATCCTATTTTGCTTGCAACTAAATCTGATCTTGATGATTTATATGCCTCTAATGGAACTTGCTATGCTTTAGTGTGTAACCATGCTTTATATTCTATTGAGGATGCATCCATTGTCTTGCCATCTGTTGTTGCTAACCTTTTGCAGGAATATATGGATGTTTTTCCATCAGAGATACCCCCTAGATTACCACCTGTGCGAGACATTGAGCACAAGATTGATTTCGTTCCAGAGGCGAGCTTGCCAAACTGTGCTGCCTACAGGACCAACCCCAACGAGACTAAGGAAATTCAGCGACAAGTCCAAGATCTTCTAGACCGCGGGTACATTCGTGAGAGACTTAGTCCTTGTTCTGTTCCTGTTCTTTTGGTTCCAAAAAAATATGGCACTTGGCGCATGTGCGTTGATTGTAGAGCCATCAATAACATTACCATTCGTTATCGCTATCCTATTTCTAGATTGGATGACATGCTTGATGAGTTGAGTGGTTCTGTTATTTTCTCCAAGATTGATTTGCGTAGTGGGTATCATCAGATGGCTTTAGGTGATGAATGGAAAACTGCTTTTAAAACTAAATTCGGACTTTATGAATGGTTAGTCATGCCATTTGGTTTAACTAATGCGCCCAGCACTTTCATGAGGTTGATGAATGAGGTTTTACGTGCTTTCATTGGTAAATTTGTGGTGGTTTACTTTGATGATATCCTTATTTACAGCAAGTCATATGATGAGCATCTTGAACATTTGCGTGCTGTTTTTAATGTCTTGCGCGATGCACGTTTATATGGTAACCTTGAGAAGTGCACCTTTTGCACCGATCGTGTGTCTTTTCTTGGGTATGTTGTTACTTCGCAGGGCATTGAGGTGGACGAGGTAAAGGTTGTTGCCATCACGAGCTGGCCACTTCCGACTACGGTCACACAAGTTCGGAGTTTTCTTGGTCTCGCAGGTTTCTACCGGCGTTTCGTGCGGGATTTCAACACCATTGCGGCACCTCTCCACGAGTTGACAAAGCATGGAGTGACGTTTCGATGGGGACCAGCGCAACAACAAGCTTTTGATGTTCTCAAGTCGAAGCTCACACAAGCACCATTGCTGCAACTTCCTTATTTTGAGAAGACCTTCGAGCTTGAATGTGACGCGAGCGGCGTTGGCATTGGAGGAGTGCTCATTCAAGGAGGTAAACTTGTTGCCTTCTTTAGTGAAAAATTGCATGGGCCTTCGCTGAATTATTCTACATATGACAAAGAACTTTATGCTTTAGTGCGTGTCTTGCAAACTTGGTAACATTACCTATGATATAAAGAATTTGTCATACATTCAGATCAAGAGTCTTTGAAGTATCTTAAAGGACAAGCTAATATGAACAAACGCCATGCTAAATGGATTGAGTTCATAGAATCATTTTCTTACATCATTAAACATAAGAAAGGAAAAGACAATGTGATTGTCGATGCTTTATCTAGACGTTATACCATACTGTCCCAACTTTCTCATAAAATCTTTGGTTTGAAAACCATAAAGAGGTTATATGCTACTGATTTGGACTTCAAAGATGCCTTTGAAAATTGTAGAGAGGGAAGAACGTGGCAAAAATTCCTGCTGCGTGAAGGCCTTCTCTACCGTGCTAACAAGCTGTGTGTTCCAGCTAGCTCCGTTCGTCTTTTGTTGTTGCAGGAAGCGCATGGAGGTGGTTTGAGGGGACATTTTGGTGTTAAAAAGACAGAGGATGTGCTGGCCGCTCACTTCTTTTGGCCACGAATGAGGCGTGATGTGGAGCGCTATGTTTCACGTTGCATGACATGCAACAAAGCTAAGTCTCGACTTAACCCACATGGTCTTTATATGCATCTTCCGGTTCCTAGTGCACCTTGGGAGGATATTTCTATTGACTTTGTTTTAGTATTGCCTAGAACAAAGAGGGGAAGGGATAGTGTCTTTGTGGTTGTTGATCGTTTCTCTAAAATGGCTCATTTTATACCCTGCTACAAGACCGATAATGCTTCACATGTTGCTGATTTGTTCTTTAATGAGGTTGTGCGTTTGCATGGTGTTCCCAATACTATTATTTCTGATAGGGATGCTAAGTTTTTGAGTCACTTTTAGAGAACTTTATGGTATAAATTAGGAACAAAGTTGTTGTTTTCTACTACTTGTCATCCACAAACTGATAGGCAAATGGAGGTAGTTAATCGTACCTTATCTACTATGTTGCGGGCTGTTTTGAAAGATAATTTGAGGTTGTGGGAGGAGTGTTTGCAACATATTGAGTTTGCTTATAACAAGTCTATTCACTCCACAACCAAGTTAAGTCCATTTATGGTAGTCTATGGTTTTAATCCTCGTGCTCCAATTGATTTGCTACCTTTACCACATACTGAAATTGTGAACTTAGATGCTACACAACGTTCTAAATTTATTCTTAAGTTGCATGAAACTACTAAGTTACAAATTGAAAAATGAATGAAAAGTATTGCATTGCTGCTAGTAAAGGTAGGAAGGAGGTAAAATTGGAACCCGGTGATTTGGTGTGGGTTCATTTGAGAAAAGATAGGTTCCCGGATTTGAGAAAGTCCAAAATCATGCCACGTGCTGCTGGACCTTTTAAGGTTCTTGAGAAGATAAATGACAATGCATATAAACTTGAGTTGCCTCCCGAGTTTGGGGTTAGTCCCACATTTAACATTTCAGATTTGAAGCCATACTTGGGTGAGAAAGATGAGCTTGAGTCGAGGACGACTCCAATTCAAGAGGAGGAGGATGATGAGGATATCTCTCCTTTGCATACAATGCAAGGATCGATCACTAGAGCACGTGCAGGACAATTGGATCTCCAGCAAGGGCTAGGAGGAGTCCAAGGAGTCAAGGAGGAGGAGATAGGACGTGCACACCAAGGAGGAGCCCAAGTAGAACTCGACTTCGACTCCACCTCGGGTTCCAGGAGCTGCCTTCACTAAAACTGACGTCCCGGACACATACGGAGTCAGATTTGGACGTTCTATATATGGTTGGAACCGTGATTTCATAAAGCTTCCAATGTAACCAGCCCCACCTCAAAATTCCTTCTAAGTTGACGGGAATCAGCGAAACAAATGGGCGTCCAGAATCAGTCCGGTGCTGCGCCACCGCCTTTTGGGCTGCTGGCCCGTGTATCGTGTGGAAGCCCATTAGGGTTGCGTCCAGGGGTCTTGCACGCCCCTAAACTTCTTTTTATACAGCAGCCATCACCACATTAGGGTCAGGTTTTGCTTAGTTACAATCTGTCATTGAACAGTGTCGTCGATCATCGGTTGTGAGACACCAAATTCGTGATCAATTCAGTTTTGATTGCAACTTCTCTGTTCTTGCTTGTGTTCTTGATTGCACTTTCAGGGATAAGCCTTCGTGGCGAGGTCATTCGTGTGACACGGGTGATAACTAACGGAGCAGTGGTGTAGTGATTACGGGGTTTCGTTCGTTCGGAGCCTTGGATCATCAACGTCGAGATCTCCACCCAATCAAGTTTATCCTACCTCTCGGAAGATCGGGACTCATCCTCCTATCATCTATGCACTTAATTTGTAAACAAGGTGTCCACCGGTCTATAAACCATACTTTTTTAAAAAAGGAAGTTCATGAACATGATATAATATTATTGTATATATAAAAGGCTTTTCATTCTTTAATTCATTATTTTCTTATATCCAGTTATTTGGTCTGACCAAATATTCAATTGTTTTAAATAACCAATCAAAGGCATGTTTTCTTATGGAACAGGGTGGGGGAATCCCCACCTAAATTCCCATTAATTTTAATGGTGGGCAAAGCCAACCCTAAATAGCTTACAACAAAAATGAGGTAAGAGATATATCAAAAACTTTGAATACAACAAAGATAGAATAGGAGAATATAACCCGTTCAATCAAGAGAAGAGTCCAAGCCTTGAGCGCGAGCTAAAGATCAACCAACAATCATTGACAAAGCGGCGCCACCAACCACCAACAAAGAGTTCGATAGCATAGAAGAGGCGTCAACAAGTACCCACCTAAATCACAATAGAAGCCTCAATAAAGCTAAAGACCGCATACGAGACGTGCGAAAATAATAGGAGGGGGGACACCGGACACAATTCCCTAAAGAACCTTTACGATGGACAACCTTGATCGAAGGTATGTTGCCAATAACAAATTATTATTTCATTGTAATACATCCTTGGCGCTGGAATTCCAACATCTATTTGATCTAAACGGCTCCCATGTCAATCGCCCGTTTTAATATACATCACACGTCCGACCATCACTATAGGATAACAACAACAACAACATCCAATCTTTTATCCCAAGCATGTTGGGGTCGGCTAGACATGAAGCCCAACAATTATATATATATATATATATATATATATATATATATATATATATATATATATAAATGAAGTAAAAGAGAGGAGGGAGATATAAGAATAACAAGAAAAAAAGAAGAAAAAAACAAGACTAAGATTATGGCACATGAATTCCTACTTTCCATGCGGTCCTTTCATGAGCTAAGTCTCTAGATACATTCCAATCTCTCAAATCTCATTTTACCGTCTCCTGCCAAGTCAACCTTGGTCGTCCTCTACCCCTCCTAATATTTTCTCTACCTCTTAAAATCCCACTGCTAACCGGTGCTTCTGGAGGTCTTCGCTGGATATGTCCAAACCACCTTAGTCAATGTTGGACTAACTTCTCTTCAATCGGTGTCACCCCTACCCTATCACGAATCGCCTCATTCCTTATTCGGTCTCTTCTCGTGTGCCCGCACATCCACCGTAGCATGCGCATCTCTGCAACACTTATTTGTTGGACATGTTGCCGTTTAGTTGGCCAATATTCCGCCCCATAAAGCATCGCGGGTCTGATCACCGTCCTATAGAACTTCCCTTTTAGCTTTTGTGGGACCTTCCTATCACATAGGATTCCAGAGGCTTGTCGCCATTTCATCCACCCTACCTTGATCCTGTGGCAAACATCCTCATCAATATCGCCATTGCTTTGTAACATTGATCCTAAGTATCGGAAAGAGTCCCTTCTAGGTACTATTTGTCCTTGTAGACTAACACTTCCCTCTTCACGACCAACACCACTAAAGTCACAGCTCATATACTCGGTCTTGGTCCTACTAAGTCTAAACCTCTTGGACTCTAAGGTTTGTCTCCATAACTCTAATTTGTTATCAACACCATCCCTAGTTTCATCTATCAACACTACATCATCGGCAAAGAGCATGCACCAAGTGATATCCCCTTGTATATCCTTCGACACCTCATCCATCACCAAGGAAAAGATGTATGGGCTCAAAGCTGATCCTTGATGTAGTCCTACGGTGATAGGAAATGCATTAGTCTCACTATCACTTACGCGCACACTTGTCCTAACATTATTGTACATATCCTTGATAAGGGTAATGTACTTTGTTGGCACTTTATATTTCTCTAGTGCCCACCACATGACTGACCTTGGTATCTTATCGTACGCCTTCTCCAAGTCAATGAACACCATATGCAAGTCCTTCTTCTGCTCCCTATATCTCTCTATGAGCTGACGAAGCAAGAAAATTGCCTCCATTATAGACCTCTCAGACATAAAACTAAACTGGTTTTTAGTGACATTGGTCACTTTCCTCAGGCGGTGTTCAATCACTCTCTCCTAAAACTTCATAGTATGACTCATAAGCTTAATCTCTCGATAATTAGTACAACTTTGAATATATATATTTTTCCTCCATTCTTCAGGCATCTTGTTTGACTGAAACATATGGTTGAATAGCTTTGTGAGCCATACTATTGCCACGTCCTTAAGTCATCTCCACACCTCAATAGGAACATCATCAGGGTCAAGGGTCTTTCCTCCTTTCATCCTTTTTAAGGCCTCCTTAACCTCAAACTCTTGTATCCTCCGCACGAACCGCCTGTTGGAGTCATCAAAGGAGTCATCCAACTCAACCATAATGCTCCCATTCTCATCATTGAATAGCCCACGAAAATTTTCGTGCACCAGAAACCCACGAAAATATGACAAAAGCTTATGAAAATATTTATTTTCGTGGGTTTTATCCTTATTTTCATGGGCCACGGATCTACGAAAATAACTTCTCGAAAATAAATTTATTTTCAATGGAAGCCACAAAAATAACTGTATTATCATCGTTCTACGGAGATCCACGAAAATATATATTTTCGTGAGCCAATCCAAGACCCACAAAAATAATTTCAGGGTATTTGCGTGGGCCAAGCTGTGGCCCAACATATTATTTTCATGGAATCCACTATCCTAATTTGCTGCCATGTCTTACAAGAATAAATGTATGTATCAATTCAGCGCTGACATATAAAGATGGATTAGTTAAAGATGAATACCTGCGGTTTCGGAGCCGAGGCGGAGGGCGGTTTGCTGGTGCGGCGGTCGCGGCCGAGAGGCGGGCGGCGGCGTGTCGCCGTCGGGGCCCAAGTCGGGGGGGGGGGCAGTTTCAAGGGCGAGGCGGGGGCGGCGACGCCGGCGGGTCGGGGCAGAGGGGCCGACAGTGCAGCACGCGCCGATGGCATCCACGATGTGGCGTGGCACGGGGGGGGGGGGGGGCGCGGTGCGCCGGTGGCAGCTGAGGCATGCGGTAGGGTCGGGCACGAGGCAGCCTAGGAGGGGGGCTGGCGATGCTCCGGATTAGGGGCCGAGGCGGGCGGCGTGGTGACACAGGCGCGATGGCTCGGCGGCCCGGTGGCGCGGCAGCCCAGCGCACGGCGGTGCGGTGGCACGAGAAGGGAATGCGGGAGGCGCCTGGTGTGCAGGCTGTTGGTCAGGGAGGCGCAGGTCGACTGAGTATATCGCATGCAATATCGTGAAGCCAACACGGTGGCCGACGAAAATGTAAACTATTGTCGTGAGTCGTGGCAGTAGCCCACGAAAATGTCGTTTATTTTTGTGAGCCGAATCACTAGCCCACCAAAACAACCTTATTTTTGTGCGCATGGGCCCTAGCCCACGAAAATAACATTTATTTTTGTGAGCCACTTTCTTGACCCACGACAATAATTTTTACTTTCGTGAGCTGGCATATGGCTTATGAAAATAGGTTTATTTTGTGAGGGCCCATGAAATAGGTTTATTTTGGTGAGGGTACATAAAAATAAATATGACCCATAAAAATAATTCGTATTTCTATAGGGCATTTATTCGTTTAAACGAAGTTGCGTTTGTGCTCCTGCAGTTCCCAGCAGGGCAGAAAGGACGACTTGCTCATGGAAGGAGGGCCTCTAGTTTGCCTTGTTGAGTTAGGTGTCGCGGAGAACCTTGAAGCCGAAACAGAAAGTGAGAGGAGAGGAGAGAGACCAATCTCCAAAAGCAACCGCTCTGCTCTCATCCACAGAACTCGATGGCTGGAGGTCCCGGAGCATCTACTCCCTTCCAAACCTGTGTCTTGTGCACCCAGCGTATCCAAACCTGTTTCTTGTGCACCCAGCGTATGGACCACAAGCCTTGGCTTTTTATGGACCACAACGGATCTTCAGGGGATTTCTGAATTTAGAAACTCATACATAACTTAGGTCTTTAAAAATAAATCTATGTAACAGTGTGATAATCCTTCTCTATGCAACACCTTTCAAATTTATGGTGTTAAAACAAAAGACTATACTCTTAGATCTCATTTGGAACGTATAAATTTTATAAAAAATAGTTCAATTTCACAGGTAAGATGTAGGATCCACGAAAATTTTCTTGTAATTTAAAGGAGGCTTTTAACTCATGCCAGTTGAACCATGAGACGAGATCACTAGATTCTCTAACGCATTATTTAGTGAGAAATTAACACTTAGGGCTCAATATAAATTGAGAAAGTATGTGCTCCACTTTTTTGTGCTCACTATATTCATGGTCAATAGTTCAAGGTTCCCGTAGAGGCTAGCTTGGTTTGAGGGCGCTAGCATGTAAGGCTGCATTTCATTATTATGCCGACATATGTTCTGGAAAGTGCAAATTGCCATGGGATTTGTTTTTTTTTTGAACTGATGAGGCATACATTTTGAATTTTGATGCCATGGTGAGGAAAACAATGGTCCACATAGGCCATGTCTACCCAAACCGTGGCTGTGGCTAACGGCCGAGAAGAGTCCCCGCCATTGGCGCACTCTGCTCCGCACCTGCGGTCGCAGTATCCCCCGGAATCTTCCTTCCTCCGATGCCTCTTCTTCCCCACCACCTCCCTCCCCGACGCGCCACTTGTTCGACGAAATATCCCGCCTAGCTACATATACTCGCGCGCGCCATTCCCGCTTCCCCAAGCAACTAAGCAAGCTAGCTAGCTAGTTCCATATCCGCCACTTGACAAGCAGCTGGGCTCGCAGGCGCACCATGCTCAGGGCGCTAAACCCGTCCCCGCTCCGCCTCCGCCCCGCTTGCCGCGCCTCGCCACGGCGCCGTGCCGCCGCAGGCGGCCCGCGCCGGGCGATCCCGCAGCAGCCGCCTGTGCGCCGGCCATCCGGGGACCGGCTGTGCGCGCCGTGGCGGGGCGCGGCCGCGGCGCCAGCGCCGGTCCAGGTGCCCGCTGTGGGGGTGGACGTAGAGGCGGAGGCACCTGCAGGGACGCGGGACGAGCTGGAGGCGTTCCTGGAGGTGGTGCCGGCAAGGATGCGACGCGGGATGGCGCGGCACCCCGAGGTGCGGGAGCTCGTGGAGGTCGTCATGGACCTCGGCCGCCGCCCGATCGCGCGGTTCCCGTCTGGGGACTGGGTCATCTCTGACCAGCCCGTCACCGCCGATGACCTCCGCCAGGCCGTCTCTAAGGTGGCACGAACTAACTTAATTCTCCACTCTATGCTGGACGTATTATTGGACTATGTTCATTGTACCACGAAATGAACTAAATTCTATGTACAAGGAAGTAGCTCTACATCACAAATAATTGGGGCAAATTGTTCTCCAGCGGGTGAACTCCAGATCATGACGCATGCTATCTCATAACTCACTTTGTCCCTATCAGGATGCTAGCTGCAGCATACAGTGATCTGTTTTGTTAGTGGACGCTCTGTTTTGCTCATTTGGAGGTTAGCTCTTTGTTTGCAGGTAGGAGAGTTCTCTGAGGACAACCGATCTGGGATCAACCACTCGTTGCACCGGATCAGTGCCATCAGAAACCGGAAGGCGCAGATAATAGGTCTGACTTGCCGTGTCGGACGAGCTATTTCTGGCAGTGCCGAGATGATCCGTGATCTAGTGGTGAGTGGTGGTTCGATATTGGTGATTGGGCCTCCTGGAGTTGGTAAAACTACTCTGATCAGGTACATCACCTTATATGCATTTTCTTCTCGACACAAGCAGTTGTTGCAATGCGATGCTGCTCCCTGTACTAATTTGGTAGAATGCTTCAGAAGATTGAACATAAGTTGATGAGTTCTGCAACACGATGCTGACCATGCTTTGAATAACACAGGGAAATAGCTAGAATCTTGGCAGATGAGGGTAAGAAGCGTGTGATCATAGTGGACACATCTAATGAAATAGGAGGCGATGGGGATGTACCTCACTCTGGCATTGGACGTGCTAGGAGAATGCAAGTTCCCAAAGTTACCATGCAGCATAGCGTAGGCCCTCAAAGTCTTTGATATGATTCACAACTAGTTGAGGAATTCTCTAGAACATCTTTTCTAAAAGAAGCCTATGGTAGTGTTAGTGTGGTGACGCAATCTTAACATTGTTTTCAATAGGTAATGATCGAAGCTGTTGAAAACCACATGCCGGAAGTGATTGTTATTGATGAGATTGGTACAGAACTGGAAGCAATGGCAGCTACCACCATTGCACAAAGAGGCGTTCAACTAGTTGGAACTGCTCATGGGGTGACAATCGAAAGCATAATAAAAAACCCTTGCCTGCAAATGCTTGTTGGTGGGATTGAGGTGCTTTTTTATCCTACTATCTGTTGTTTACCCTTCTGATTTTTATGTCATTTTGACCTTATTATCTTCCTAATGGTACATTAAAGCGCAATGGTCAATCAGTTACTTGCCCTTGTCATGGTGAATTAGATTATAAAGAATGATCCCAGTATAATTTATCAAATTTGTAAGTAGATCTCAGGTGCGTAGGTATGTAGTGTTTTCCTATTCAATTCTAAAAGACACTGGACTATTTTGTGTGTGAAAACTGAAAATAATAATATTCGTTTTGCAGAGTGTGACTCTTGGTGATGAGGAGGCAAAAAAGAGGAAAGTCCAGAAAACCATTCTCGAGAGAAAAGGACCCCCAACATTTTCATGCGCTGTTGAGATGATATCAAAGACTGAATGTCGAGTCCATCACAAGTTAGAAACTACAGTGGATGCTATTCTTGCAGGTAACTGCTTATCTATTTGACAATTAATTGTCCTGAGTGAGTGATAGAATTAGAAGGATTCTTTGACATCCTCCGCTTTCTCAATATTAATTTATAATTCCTTTTGCCCTCCTTTTTGTACTTAATCTATTTTATTTTATTCTATTCTCTCTGGTGTAGGGAAGCCTCCTAAGTTTGAAGCTCGCAAGATGCATAATAAGTCTACTGAGTCAGAAAGACCACTGGTGATATCTGACCAAGAATGTGAAATAGAACCATTGCCACTACATCAGGAACTTATGATATCCAAGACGATGTCTTTGGAAAGCAACTCCAGAGAAGATTTTGGTTCCATTAGGCAAACAAAAAGCAAGACTATGCTATCGCATGATACTTTCAGTGATGATTTTGTCTACACAAGGAAAGCAATAGGCCAAAAATCAGTGCCTGGAAGGTCTCCAGTTCGTGTTTACACATACCAGGTATTTTTTGAAACAAAATGGGTGTTGGTTTTATTTTTTCTTGTAGACCCTAATTTCTGTTAACCTAAGACACAAGCTGATGTTACATGGTACAGGCATGTGGCCTTTGATAATGATGACATCCATGAATCTTATTAATTCCTTTTATGATTGTTTGATCTTGTTTATGATAAGCCTCATGGCAGACAACACTTTAGTTTTCAGTACTGATATATTTAATTAAGCTGTGCAGTATTTTATTGTTGTATCTAATAAATCTAATAGAGAAACAAAATGATCATGGCATTTGTATTTCCTGCTTTCAGATTTCAGAGGCTGATATATTGCAAGTAGCAACGGTGATGGGATTTGATGATGAACTAGATGTAACAGATGACATTGGTGCAGCCGATGTGATTCTTGCATCAAATTCTGAAATGAAGCAGAATCATTGGATCCACAATGTTGCCAAATACCACAAGCTTCCCATATTTGTCGTTAAGGTCATTGCAACGACCACTCATTTGTGCCATATAGTGTTGATTGTGCTTATATTAACAGACTTCTATTTTATTTTGTAAATGGCAGACTAATACAATGGCCCAGATAGTAAAGGCTGTCAGAATGATTGTTGGAAGGGACAATCCACAATCACGTAAGCAACCTCAGGTTATGGAGGGGGAGATAGAGATTGAAGATGATGCTCCGAAACGTAAACCATCGTTGGAGGAAATCGATGCTTTGGAGGTAACCTCTTTTCTTCATCTTGACTTTGAAGATAAACAGTTTTTTCTGTTGTTAGGTGCAAAAGTGACTTAGTGTTATAATCTCTGTTCCTGTTGGAATAGTATTTTCTGATTTCGATTCCCTTCATCTGCTATAAGATGTTTACCACATGGCTAATCTTATTCATCCCACTGTTATGTTTGGTGTCCAGTAGGTTTCTTACGTGATACTTATGATGATATATGAATGGTGCTATCTGCCTATATCTAGTCTTGCTCCACTTCATGTAAGATGCAGATTCTACACTACCATTATTGCTAACAATTGCACTATACTCTATACACGTCTAGGAGGCCCGGCTGGCAATCGAGTACATTGTAATTCCAGGTGGGGAGCCAGTCGAGCTCCTTCCAAGATGTTCAGAAATAGTTGCTCGACAGCTGGAGCTTGTCGAAAGCTATCAGCTACTCGCTGAAACTTTCAGAACTGATTCCAATTCGAGGTTACAGATCCTCCCTGTGAAAATAACCAAGAAGAGTTCTAACAAGGACAACCGAGAATCGAAGCCCTCCAAGCAAACTGGATCAGATTTGATTGTCAGTGAGAATGGTGGTGGCTCCAGTTTTTCTCGACTGCCCTTTCTACCAAACTGACCCTGGCCCTTAGATTGACATCCTGATCACCATTGCCAAAGTGCTAATTGTTGTTCTCTCTTATTATTGTTGTTGTTGTACAGCTCTTCGTTAGTGATGTAAATAGTGGTGATGTTCAAGGTCAAAGGAGCAGTGCTGGCTGTAATTACCTTCCATTCTTTAACCTAAATAAAATCCATTTCCAGTGCCTTGGACTAGTCAGCTGACACGTCTATCTGATGAAGATATTCGGAAAAGGCTAAAATAGCTAACTAGAAGAGGATTATAAGAAGATTTCTTTTACGTCAATCTATGGTTTTTTGCTTTATATCAGTTGGATTCAGTGTTATTCACTGATACCCACAACATACCTACCAATTGACAGTAATATATTTTCACAGAAAAAAGGAGGCAATCATATACGGCATTTTGTAGCACTTTTTTGAAAGTTAAACTAGGTGTCACAACAACAATAATAAGACACGGGACGTTGGTCACTGACTTCAATTCGCAATTGCAGATTTATCCTATGAGAAAACTCACCGTATAATGAGTTACTGTCAAGAACCAATTCGTACAGAGACCATTTTCTATATCTTCTGTCTTTTGTTTTTCAACTCTATGTTTACTGCTGTTAACAGTTGAACTACTTGGCAAAAATCCTTTAGTTCATGGAGCAGTTAGCTCATCCGAATAACGGTGCTAGTACGCAAGTGTGTGCGTTCTAGCTTTGTAAATACAAGAATGCAAGAAGCACGCCTCAACATTCTTGTGGCATCACATGACTAGTACTAACTTTTTGTTCTTATCACAATCAGGCCAACATAGATAGAGTTTAAGCAAATACATTATTACAGATTTATCTGTTCATAGGTAGCTCACATTTGACCTCGAGAAGTATCAAATTGAGAGGAATAACCAAAGCGAGTTGATGCCTAATCCATTAATACCATGACCAACAAAATAAAAGATGATTTAACAGTAACGATTTAAACTGTCGTCCAACAAGAACACTTATTAATTTCGAATAGCCAATCTGGTGGCGCATCAACTTCATCAGCACTACGCCATGAATGGGTCGGCGAGCTTGTAGTTGGAAGCCGACGTGTCAAACTGCAGTGTGCACTTGCTGTTGTCGCCGAACACGACCTGAGCGCCGCTGGAGCCCCATCTATCCTGGGTTAGAAGCTCACCAACCATCCTCTTCCTATAGATGACCATGGACTTAAGTGACTTGGCTGCCCCTAGGAGGAAGTTGGTGAACGCCAGCTTCTGACGAACCAGATTGTTCACCCTAAGGACGATTGTCTTGACACTGTTCTCTAGGCATAGGATGGGGCTTCCGATCAGTTCCTCGAATCTGATTGGCTTATTCCTGCTGCTGTCACCTTTGGATCCGTCCATCATCTGAATGGGAAAAAGGAAATTGTTTCATTTGATGTTGATAGAATTTGCATGCCAAGAACTCAAAAGAAAAAACAAAAGCAATTTGTATACCAACAGGACTTAATTAGGAGTCGAGATGATCAACTAACCTTCAAGTGAAGTGTTTCTAGTTGAGGCAAATGACACATCGTTAGGATGGCTTGCTTCAAGTCCATAAAGTTATCCATATCGGTGAACAGAGCGATGGTCCTAACCTGTTCCAGCATCACTCCATCCTCGAACGGGCAACGGTGCAAGATGCCGAGAGTACGCAACCTCGGCGTCTTTGCTATCATATCCTTTTCGGAGGTGAGTTTTGGTGTCAGTGGCCACCACAACAGCCTTTCAAGCTTAGGCGCATCCACAATGCGGATCTCGTACTGCCACCCACAATTCACTTTGGTCAGACTTAGGAGGTTCTTGCATTTGATGTACGATATCTGATAGCGTCGGGGATATCCAAGCGACAGGCTCTGCAATGCCGGACATCGCGCCAACAGGTCCTTGACAGCCTCCGCGGTCATGTCCATGTCGTTCAGGGTGAGCTCCGTCACACATGGGAGCGTCCACTCTGACCAGTAGATTGCCGGAACATCGTTTTGAGGCCAGCGACAATTGGAGATGCTCAGTGATCGAAGTGAGCTGCACTTGAAGATGGAGTGTGACAGTCCAATAGAGTATGGAAGAGGCATCTCGAGAACAAGCTCCTCGACAACCCCGCTTTGGGGCAATGTGTACAGCCATCTCGACACCACATGATCCGGCGTGAGTGTTCGCTGGACGATGAACCGACGGATGAAGTGGTGGTAAGCATCGAGCAAGGAGGTGATTGCATCGGAGCGCCACTTCGTATGTCTGAGATTGATGTTCATAGGAAGGTGGCACTGCCCACACCAGACTTCAGAGTCGTTGATGTAGTCGAGCTTGTATTCCGGAGACGAGAATACACGTCGCCAAGTCTTATACACTCTAGTCATTCGCACAGCCTCGGTGATACTCAGCAAGGTGAGGATGCAACCCAGTATGCTGTTCGGGAGAGAGCTCATCCTGTCTATCCCATCTTCAATGTTGTCTTAGGATGATGGGGTGGATGTGGCCTTCCTCTTCTTTGAGTCGGGATTCATTAGCGCCATGAAATGCTGCTCAAAGGGAGAAATGAAAGATAAGATTGCAAAGTGAAATATGTATATTGTATGACATAAATATATTAGCAAGATTACAATGATGAAAAACATGAAACGTTATAGACTTCCTTCCTTACCATTAACCCAAATATAAGAATATTACATAATTCAATGAATGTGTTCTGTTGTTGCCAGCTAGTACATTACACTAGTAGGACTTTTATGGAGAAAATGAGACAAGATGAAAAATCAATCCACAAACTAGGCCCCGGTAAGCTTCAGTTGTTGTTAGGACAAATACAATAAATGGTAATGAACAACAGACTTGAAGTGGCATGATTGCCACTTCCAAGCTAATCTAGGCACAACAGATAACACCCTCCTTATGTCTAGTGCACTAATGCACATTTAATCCTTGCAACTGTTAGAAACCTCTACAATCAGAATATCAGGGTTTAAACAAGCATGAGTAGCCAGATCAACTGCTCCAAAAGCATTTCCATATAATATGCAATCGCACTCTACAAAACAGTGCAAGGTTAACATTTCTTCCGTTCTTTTCTTAAGAAAAAATATAACATTTAACCACTTCCTAGTTCCTACCACCCCTTTTAAGTACCCTAAAACAACCTACTAACGAGTCCACCTCAAAATTCAGCAAGGCGACCTCATTAAATCACATCTAACAAAAAAATTGCAGCTACAGTTATAGCTCCACTCAATACCCAACTCTTCGGCACACCAACCCCAAGCAAAACGGTCAGGTCATAAACTGGGAAAGAAGAAGGATGTCCTTCACTCGGTAACCAACTCTTCGGTACACCAACTTTAAGTGAAATGGCCAGGTCATAAATTGGGAAAGAAAAAGGATGTTGAAGCATAACAAAATAGCCGTTGGCGCTCCACCACAACACGATCGGAACTAGAACATGAAAGCACACCTAACTCACCAACATCACTCAGAATCGAGCGGCATAAAGGGGTTGGGTCAAGTCTCGTACCTAGGGATGGCGTCGCACTGATGCTGGATGACGGGCTAGCGACAGAGCGCGAGACGGATGGCGGCGGAGTGACGTTTAGTGGCAGCAGATCAAAGGTTTGATGGCCGGAATCAGATAAGGCTAGGGTTACAAGTTAGGGGCTCACAATCGAGAATAGGGAGTCGGGGCTAGTCGCTGGGGTGTCTGGTGTGCGGTGTGAATGATGATTTATGAGATGACTTGGTGGGCTGCATTCTACCCTGTGGGCTATGCCAAAACTTGCTGCTAAGCTATTTTGGACACACGTGGATGGAAAATGAAAGTCACACCCACACCTACGGCAGGTTGGATCGGATCTGGGTCACATCCATAGATAAAAAATCTCACCTGCGCCCGCACCCTGTAAGGTGCATAGTTTGACGGGGCCTTGGACCCACGGGTGAGATTGCCATCCCTAGTCCTCGCCCAAGTCCTGTGAGAACCTCATTGATGACCACTATCTCGTCAAGTCGACCAATAACTTGATTGAGTATTGTCGTGTCAACATCGAGGTCTTGTACAATATTAGTAAGTGAATATCCATTCCAATTAAAAATCATAGTTCTGAAATTAATAGTATGATTTTGTGCAGTAGTTGATCAACACCCTATGTTGAAAAGAAATCATTCATGGCGATTATCCTATTATCTGAATGTTGTGAATGAAAACACAATGTAGTGGTTTAAGTGGCTTGTTCGTGTGTTTCATGCCTGCATAGAAATGTTTCAAAATGTAGTTTCTTGTTGCTCTTCTTTGAAATCAAGAAAAACTAGTTCTCACTATTAGAGTGGGAATTGTAGGATGATTAATCAGCTGTCAAGGAGTACAATTATATAAGGTTGTCAAGGGTGAAAAAGGACTAAAATGCCCCCTAGCCCTAATCACACCCTAATGACTAAAATTCCCTCTAATCACACCCTAATTACAGTTTAACACCCCCCGCAGTCCCAACATCTAGCCACAACAGATGTTGAAAATGGACCGAAACTCGGAGAACAACGACGACGGGAGGACCTTCAGAAAGATGTCGGCGAACTGTGACGTCGTCGGGACGTGGAGCACCCGAACCTCGCCACGTGCAACCCGCTCACGAACAAAGTGGAGGTCGATCTCCACATGCTTCGTGCGCTGATGCTGGACAAGGTTGGTGGAGAGGTAGACGGCGCTGACATTTTTGCAATAGACCAAAGTGCTCCGGGCGGCAGAGAGTGGAGATCCTAAAGTAGCTACTAAAGACAGGAAGCCTTAGCCACGCCGTTAGCCACGGCACGGTACCTCGCCTCATCACTCGAGCGTGATATCACGTACTGCTGCTTCGAGGACCAGGAGACGAGGTTGCCGCCCAAGAAGACGACGTAACCAAAGGTGGGCCGACGAGTGTGCGGGCAGCCTGCCCAGTCAGCGTCGGTGTACACGACCAGCTCAGAGGCTGAATCACGCCAAAGAAGGTGGTCGTAGTCGAGGGTGCCATGCAGGTACTAAAGAATCCAGTTCACTGCGGTGAGGTGCGGCTCCCACGGGTCATGCATGTGGAGGTACACCCGCTGAACCGCGTAGGACATATCTGGCCTGGTGAAAGTAAGGTACTGAAGGGCACCTGCAAGACTCCTGTAAGCAGTGGGGTCGGTGACGGGTGGCCCATCGAAAGAGGAGATCTTCGCCTGGGTATCCACCAGAGTGGAGCATGACTTGCACTCAGCCAAGCCCACTCGCTTGAGGATGTCTAGGCAATACTGTCGCTGGTGAAGGAATAGGCCACCTGGTCGGTCCTCGATCACAATACCTAGAAAGTGGTGAAGGTGACCCAAATCCTTCATAGAGAACTTCTGCTGTAAGGCAGAGATAGTGCGCTAAAGGAGAGCCGGACTGAACGCCATCAGTACAATGTCATCGATGTACAGGAGAAGGTAGATTGTTTCACCGTCACGTCGATAGACGAACAACGAAGTGTCCAACTTGGCCTCGACGAAGCCCCACAATACCAAGAAGGAGGCAAATCGGCTATACCAGGCTCGGGTTGCCTACTTCAGAACATACAGGGACTTGTTCAGCTTACAAACCATGTCTGAATGAACTGAGTCAACGAACCCTGTCAGCTGACTGCAATACACCGTCTCCGTCAAAGTGCCATGAAGGAAGGCACTTTTGACGTCCAACTGGTGTACGAGCCAAGAGCGCGAGAGAGCCAGCGACAAAACGGTATGAATCGCCGCCGGGTTCACCACTAGACTGAAGGTCTCATCATAGTCGACTCTAGGGCGCTGAGCCCGAAGTACCCACCGAGCCTTGTATCTATCCAAGGAACCATCCGCCTTCTTCTTATCGTGAACACCCACTTGCCCGTGACAACACTGCCACGCCCGAGATGGGGCACCAGGTCCCAGGTCTGGTTGGCAAGCAGGGCCGCATACTCTTCCTCCATAGCGCAAAGCTAGTGAGGGTCGGCGAGGGCGCTACGGCCTACGTATGGAAGACGGTATAGGCGAGATTGAAGAGGAGGTAGATGGTGGAGAAGTTGTTATCGAGAGGACGACCCCGCAGAAGCCCTCAACCGGCCAGAGGATCCCAGCAGCACGTCGAGTCACCATCAGGTGAACGTGACCCTCGTCCCTATGGAGTAGAGGAGGATGGCATACCAGGGGCTCGGAGCGAGCAGGATCCGGAGCACTACCCCGCTCTCATCGCTGATAGACAGGAGCAGTGTTCGTAGCCACGCATGGCGCATCGAGTGATGTCAGAGGTTCCGGGGACGCGCGTGGCGCAGCTGGAGCTGGGGCACCAACCCGCGCTTGTCGCCGATAGACAAGTGCGGGGTTGGTGAACCAAGAAGTCAGGCCGCACGAGGCGCAACCGGTGACGTCGAGGACACCAAGGCCTCGCGTGGCGCAGCTTGTGACGCCAGGGACGTCGGGGCCGCGCGTGGTGCAGCTGGCGATGTCGGGGACGTCGGGCTCGCACGAGGCGCAGGAGGCGACGTCGGGGATGCCGAGGCCGCGCGTGGCACAGCTGGCGACGTCGGGGCCGCACGAGATGCAGCGTGCGACGTCGGGAAAGTCGATGCCGCACATGGCGCATCAGGCAACGTAGGGTGCTCCAGGGCCGCGCATGGCACAACGCGTGTCGTGCCTGTAGAAGAAAGAGGCCAAGGCAGCTAGGGAGGAGCAGCCTCAGAGTCAGTAGGAAAAAGAGAATTCAACTCTATGGTGGAACCGGATGAGGAAGTGGAGAAAGGAAAGGAGGACTCATCGATGATGACGTGTCGAGAGATCAAGAGGCGGTGAGTGGTGAGATCAAGGCACCGGTATACCTTATGATCAAGGGAATACCCAAGGAAAATACAACGTGTCGAGCGAGGCACAAGCTTATGTGGGGCGGTAGTGGAAAGATTAGGGTATCATGTGCACCCGAAAACTCGAAGGTGGTCGTAAAGAGGAGTGGTGTCGTATAAAGCAGAGTAAGGAGTGGGGGCACGAATCGTCTTGGTGGGGAGACGATAAATAAGGAGGGTGGCAGTGTGAAGGGCCTCTACCCAGTATCGGGCGGGAATGGAGGTCTGAAATATCAGGGAGCACATGACATCGTTAGTGGTACGAATCATGCGCTCAGCCTTGACATTCTTAGGAGAGTTGTATGGACAAAACATGCGCAATTGGACACCATTTGCGAAGAGAAAGTTACGAAATGCCGAGTTATCAAACTCGCGTCCGTTATCACACTGGATAGCCTAGATAGTGCTTCGGAACTGAGTGGACACCCAAACGAAGAAGTGAGAAAGAGTGACAAATGTCTCAGACTTAAGATGTGAAGGAAAAGTCCACAAAAAGTGCAAAAAATCATCAATTATCACCAAGTAATAATTATATCGCGACACACTGGTAATAGGTGATATCCACAAATCACAGTGAATAAGATAAAAAATATGATCAACTTGAGTCACAGAGGTCAGAAAAGTAAGCCAAACATGACAACCAAGGTGACAGGTATGACATAAAGACTCATGTGTGCCCCTAGTATTCGAGATAGCTAAACTACTAGATAACTTAGACATGGCATATATACCAGAATGGCCAAGCCGGCGATGCCAAGTGGTGGATGAAGCTGTAGTAGTCAGGGCAAAAGGCGGAGATGCAGTGGGAGTAGGAAGTCAAAGAGTGTACAATGGCCCCGAGCTATCATATCAAAAAAGAAGTCGTCGGGTAGAAAGATCCTTCAGAGATAAACCAAAAGGATGAAACTCAATGGAAACATTTTTATCAGTGGTAAAGCGACAAACAGAAAGCAAATTCTAAATTATATCTGGAGCGACGAAAATGTTTTTGAGCTGGAAAGAACCCAGAAAACCAGAGTCACCTACTAAGGTGACCGGAAGGATAGACTCATTCTAAACAACGATAGATGAAAGAAAAGAAGGGTGGGGAGGGTGGGTTGAAGAAAGTATACCGGCATCAGGAGTGGTTGGTACGACGCTCTGGAGTCGGCAACCTAGTAAGCACCCGGTGGAGTGAGGTGCATGGTGCTGAACGAAAAAGCGAGTGACTAGAGGTCGCACGTCAGGGGAGGCTCCTAGTGCGGTGCCGACGACTCCGAGTACCCAACAGGGTAGTTGGTGCCTCTTTAGGCCGAGGTCGACTGTCTGCTAGCAGGGTAGCCAAGTTCGCTGTAGGCCTGAGTCGGCGGCCCACCAGCAGTGTAGGTTGGTCCACCGTAGCCAGAGGTGGCGACGAACGTGGCTGAGGACGCGGTGGGCCTGGAGGCGTAAGACCTGGAGACGGCCCAGGCCACATGTAGATCTGACTGGTCCACGGGTTGTGGGGTGTGGGCCAGGGTGCACCTCCCCGACCGATGCCACCACTACCATCAGTAGCAGGAGCAGGGGCAGGAGTAGGAGTGCCACCAGCACTGCTACCACCATCACGGCCACCGCATTTACCACGGCAGCGACGATTACCACCCTAGAGCTGGCAGGAGTGCCTGGGGTGGCGGGTGGTCACGACGGTTGTCCACCAGTAGCAGGCAAAGGTTGACGCGGGGACTTCCCAGAGCCGTAAAAGGCTGTGGCAGGCCCAGAGCCATTAGGGCCACCAGTAGTGATCTCCTCGAGCTCATGATCAGACAAGATTTTCTCAAAGGTCGGGGGGTGGCTCCAGATGGAGAAAACATGTTCGGAGGTGACAGTAGCGCTCGTTCAGCCACTGAAGGACCCGAAGGATAAAAGCGCTGTTAGTGAATGGCTCGCCAAGGTCACGTAAGGTATCTGCCATTCCCTTCATCTCCCGACAGTAGGCGGAGATAGTGCGGTCGCCCTGGACGGTGTTCTGCGCGCGCTAACGTGGAGAGCTCGAGTCGCACGCTTCCCCAGAAGGCACTGCTCAAGGACCAGCCATGCCCGACGAGCGGTGCCACCGCCACGCTGCCCGACGATGTCCTGTAGCTCCTTAGAGAGGGATCCAAGGATCCAGGATACCACCAGGCTGTCCATGCTGACCTAGGAGGCATCCACCGGAGAGCTATCACGGAGGATTTTGTCGTCGAGATGGAATCGCCTCAATGTGAGGAGAAGCAGGTCACGCCAATGGGTGTATGAGGTGGATTCAGAACTGAGAACAACCGGCACGAGCGTTCGAATGTTCTGAATCCTGGCGGCCTGAGCATTAAGAGCATCAAAAAGGGAAGCTGAGTACCTACCAACATCTGAGGAAGGCTCGTAGGTAGCACTCAATGGATGGTGAGCACTCTCTTCGAGTTGGTGAGATAGAGCGGCCACAGAGGCACGCTCCTGCTCCAGGGCGAGAGCGAGTGCCCACTCGTACTCGCGAGAGGAAGCCAGAGCTGCGGCAATACCAAAGGTGTCGACTACCGTCGTGTTAGTGCCATAGAGGGAGGCGGCAGTCGCGCTGGGATCAGCAGCGGTGCCATCTAAAGGAAACGTGATCGCTGGCTGGATGGTGGGCGTGGTGCTCCTGGCCGACGGGGGCTCGAGGCCGGCGATGTACGGTGGTAACGACTGCGCGAGCCCGACAAAGGTGGGAGTGGTCCCATCTAGCCCAGAGGCGGCACCGACCATGGGGACGACGACGGCGGGTCTGCCGTGGCGACTGCAAGAGGACCACCGGCGGCCGGACCAGTCACAGGAGAGGAGGTGCCGGCAGATCTAGTGCTGGCCGGCGCGTCGTGGGACACAGAGGCGCCAGCGGCGTCGACGGCTGACCAATAGGTGGCCGATCAAGGGCCGGTAGCGGCAGCCTGCCCTGGTCCAGCGATGGCCCGCTCTGGACCGCCGGTCGCCGACCAGGAGGGGAGGGCGTCGACCGATCCGGCGGTGGCCCTCCCAGGGGAGGCGCTAGCCGATCCGGCGGTGGCCGGCCTAGGGGCGGCGCCAGCTGACCTGGGGCTGCCTGCCCGAGCGCGCCGGATGGGGGCGTCCCGTGCTGGGGTGGCGGTGGCGGCGGAGCGCCGTGCTGGGGCGGCGACGGCACGTCGACCAGGGGCTGGGGCGGCGGCGCAGCCATCTGGAGAGGGAGATTACAGTTAATCCCTAATCTCTAATTATCTACCTAATACCATATTAGAGTTGGAATTGTAGGACGATTAATCATCTGTCAAGGGGTATAATTATATAGGGTTGTCAAAGGTGGAAAAGGACAAATAGCCCTAACCCTAATCACACCCTAATGACTAAAATGCCCTCTAATCACACCCTAATTACATAGTCTAACACTCACATTGTGTGAACCATGTTCTAGTACATTGATGATGAGTGGACATCGAGTGGAGCTGCATGTGAGTTGTCCCTGGTTCATTGCTTACTGAGATCATGTCAAATGAATCGTCCTTCGTTTTGCTGTAGCTGCTAGTTTTTCCGTGTGTGTGGACAAGCCTTGCTTTATCTTTGGCCTTATGTCTGTAGGTGCTTGGCGACAGTAATTTTCTTGTGTCATTTAAGTCATGACAACTGTTTTTTTGTTAAATTTTATTTCAGTAATCCTTGCTGCGTAGCATCTTTGTGCTGTTTAAAATCCTCTATGAAATACCTCGCTGATCTATGAAATGCTTTCTTGCTACACTGCTATAATCTTGGTGTGACTGTATTTATTAGATGTTTGTTTTTTTGTAAATTTTGTTATAAATGAAGACATGATTATCACTACAGTAACCCAACAAATCTACGATGGCCAAATTAATTTACGGCGGCTAACGCTACAACCTTCATAAATAATTTTATTTACGACGGCCAAATTTGGCCATCATAAATAGAAGCCATTGTAAATAAAAGCTAGTTTATGACAGCCAAACCCGGCCGTCGTAAATAAAAACTTATTTACGACGGCCAGACCCTGCCTGTCGTAAATAGACTGATATATACCCGTGGGTCCGGGGTCGGCACGGGCATTCACGCCCGCGCCGACCCGAAGCTCCTCCGCCGCCGTCCCACCGCCCCCAGCCGCCGCTGCGCCGGCCCCCGCCGCCCCCACCCACCGCCGCGCTGGCCCCCGCCGCCCCCACCGCCGTCGCCTCCACACCCTCACTGGCCCCCGCCGCCCCCCGCCACCGCCTCCACACCCGAGCCACCGGAGCTCAGCCAGCCCTGCCGCCCCGGCACCTCCACTCTCTCTGCTGCCACCGCTCCCGAGTCCCGACCCCGGTGGTTCCGGCGCCCTCCCCAACACCGGCAGCCTCCGGCGCTCCTCCCCGACACCGGCAGCCTCCGGCGCTCCTCCCCGACCCGCCGTCCCGCTGCCCCGCCCCCGGTCCCGGGCTCCCGCGCCATTGAGCACATCGCAACCGTCGAGAAGTTAGTTTTTTTATTTAGTTGACAATTGGATTTAGTTTAGATAATTTAGTTATTAATTTTTATTGTTTAATTTATGCAAATTGTTTTATTAGTTTTAAATTGAATTTAGTTTAGTACTTAATTTTTTAGTTTATGAATTTTGTTAAATATTGTTGTCAATTCTTTGTATTAGCTTTAGATTTAATTTTAGTTGTAAATTGTTTAGTTTATGAATGTTGTTTAATTTAGCTGTAATTTGTTTGTATTAGTTATAGATTTAATTTTGTTTAGTTGTAAATTGTTTAGTTTACAAATTTTTGAATTTAATTGTAATTTATTTAGTTTTAGATTGAATTTAGCTTCCCTCTTGTCCATCCCCGCCGCGTCGCTGGCCGCCCCGCCGCTTCGCCGGCCGCCCCATGTCGCTGACCGGCTGCCCCCGGCCTCCTCCGCTCGGCCGCCCTTGCCCACCCCCGCCGCGTCGCCGGCTGCCCCCGACCTCCTCCGCCAACCCTCCGTTTAACCACCGTCTATATATTTGCTTCATTTCATTATTTAGTTGAATATTGTGTATAAAATCGAGTGTTTATGATATGCTCTCATGACGGTTAAGTATATATATACACGATAAAACGAATTTGGCATGGTGAAAGTCAAATACAATGAACGACTACGAGGCTACGATACATTTGTCCTTGTACACCAAGTGGAGCAAGTGTATTATTTATCTTATGCATGTTAGAAGCTTAATGCTTGGTGGGTGGTACATAAGGTGAATCCTCGTGAGCGGTTATATACTCTAAGAGATGATGACTACCATGATATCAATGACGTTGACGAGGTTTATCAAGAACAAGAGTTGCCAAATTCGTTTTCCGTCGAGCCTGGTGTCGATCTCGATCACGTGGTTGGTGACACTAACGATGAAGAGACTTCTAATATGCGCAAACAAAAACGAAAACAAATTATGAAACAAGATCGATGGTCTGATTTGAGAAGTAGGGTTCGTGATGTCGATGAATTCTGAAACTGACTCCAAGTTTTAATTTTTTCACTAAATTATTATAACTTTGTATACTTTTTAGCATATTTATCAATTACTCCTTACAACAGAATGTCGTCAAATAAAGGAAAAGGGAAGGGGGGCTAGGGGTTTCCTCAGGGAGGCACGGGACACCCTTTTTAGGGGTAGTTCCTCAGGTGAGAGCAGACGCTCTCAGCTGCTGAGACACGTCCTAGACCCAGCGGGCGTACCTGTGGCCTAACAGCGCACGGAGGTACATTTTTATTGGAAATTACGTTATCTTATATGTCACTTAGCAATTAACTATTCTTATCAATCCTTCTATTTTGTAGTCTGACTCAGAGTCATCTGAGTCAGAGTCAGAGGCTAGGGCGTCGCCACAACCTTCAGGGTCGCCTATGGCTGCCATGAAGGCGCCTAGCGTGGAGCCTTCGGGCTCAAGTGGTGAGCAGCCTTCTGGGTCACCGGACGTGGTCCCGTAGCAGAGGCGGCGGACGAGGAAACACTCTGTGTCTCCTTGTCCAGTTCCTATAGAGCGAGTCACTATTCACTCAGTCGGAGACACGTAAGCAAACTATCAAATAATATTCAGCTTTTAGATTCTTTTATTTGTTGGTATATTAATAAGCTCACTAAATCCTTGCAGCTCGTGGTACGACTGCTCGTTCTCGGGTCAGGGGCACCACAGACAGATGCCCGGTTGCATTGAGTATTTTGTGTGTCTGCCCTATCCTGGTATGATCGACGGGATCCCTGCGACGTCGTGGGACGACTACGCTCGTGTCTCCCATGAGGCGCACAACAACCTTTGGGGGGTTGTGTGGACAGATTTTATGGTAAGTCTGCTTAATAAATTTTTGTATATTATTATTCTTTAACTTGTTCAATCTTTAATGTGTATATCTTCAATATTTGTCTTCTTATAGCCGAGGTACCATTTAGAGGACACGAGCCAGAGCATGTTGGACCATGCTAGAGCCGTGTTCAACAGGAACACACGGAAGCTTGTAACGCAAATGTTATCGTACGCTCGTATTCAAGCCATGAAGGAGTACCTCAAGCGGCACCAGGAGTATCAGTCGGGGTCGTTTAGGAGGGCCTCCGACACTTACTTAACAGAGGAGCAGTACGTGGAGGTATGTTTTCCATGTTCAATTATTTTAATACTTAGTTATGTAAAAGGTATTTCAATGACATAATAAATATGTGCAGGTCAAAATTTTCTAGCTAGAGGATAGGCCCGAAGCGTACCGAGCTCTCTGCCAGATGTGGGCTAGCGATGCTTTCATCGCTAAGTCCAGGAGGGCTCATGGATGCAGAGGTTCATACTCAAAGCACTCCTATGGCCCCGATGGCCATGTGCGTTTAGCTAAACGCATGGTAAGAATAACAACCCTTCTTTGTATGTCTTTATAATATAATTAGCGTACTAACACATATCTACAAGAGCGCGAGACCGGTCAGGTACCGACCGACACTGCCGTCTGGAAGTGGGGTCATAGGGACCCATCCTAGCCTGGGGAGTGCAGTCAGGTCGCGGCTGATCGACTGATAAGTTATCAAAACTTATCAATTCAATTGTTACTAATTTGTTGTTACTAATACGTAATTTTACTCCTTTTAGGAAAAGTATGGGCGAGAGGCCGTGAGGATACACGGCGAAGGGTACGATTGAGAAAACACGCCAATCGACCCTCAAGCCGTTTACGCTAGCGGAGGCGGGAAGACACATGGACGGTAAGTTGGTCATTTTATTTATTTCTGTAAAAACATACTTCGTCTAATTATTATCTTTTTATTTCTTTGTAGGTTTGCCATTTTTGATGGAGTTGTCGACTCGAGGGTAGCGCGACCTTCGATCGTCACTCCATCGACCGAGGTTTCCTCCATCGGCCATACAAGTTGTCGTCCCTCATAGAGCTAGATAGAGGAGCTCCTTAGGGAGAGAGAAGAGATCCACAGAGAGAGGGAGGAGCTCCAGAGGGAGAGGGATCTAGCTCGGTCCGCACAGGAGCAGCAGGCCGCCTACATAGCAAACTATATGGCTCAGATGCAGGCGGCGATGGAGGTAAAAGTATTTGAATACAAATTAATTTAAATTCCTAAAATTGCATTAGTTTATTTGTTTTAATATTTTGCAATTATAGGCCTTAGCTAGACAGAGTGGGCAGCAGATCCCGATCCCGATGTGGCAGCTGTCAGATTTGGCCCCGCCACAAGTGGCCCCACCACATGCACATTCAGATGTCCAGGTAATGTATTTTTTATTTTTCATTTTGTGATCTAAGAAAAACTTAGTGTAGTTGAGGGGGAAGAGTGAGAGTGAGAGTGAGGGGGGAGAAGGAGAGAGTGAGAGTAAGAGATAGTGGTAGAGAGGGGGAGGGAGAGATAGTGAGAGTGAAAAGGGAAAGAGGGAGGGAGAGAGAGACAAGGTGGTAGAGATAGGGGGTGTGAGAGAGAGGTAGTCGTAGAGAGATGGGGATGGAGAGGGCGAGGGAGAAAGTGAGAGTAAGAGGGGGAGAGGGAGGGAGTGAGAGTAAGAGATTGTGGTAGAGAGGGGAAGGGAGAGGGAGAGGGAGTGAGAGTGAAAAGGGAAAGAGGGAGGGAGAGAGATACAGAGTGGTAGAGATAGGGGGTGAGAGGGAGACAGAGTCGTAGAGAGAGGGGGAGGGAGAGGGCGAGGAAGAAAGTGAGAGTGCGGGAAGGGAGAGAGAGAGTGAGAGTAGTGGGGAGAGATCCGTACAAGGTTCAAACTCACTTTATCTATTTTTTTGAATTGCAAAGATCGGCAACGGAGGCTCAAGCTCCACCGCCACAGCTACCGGCATCGGGAGGAGGTCGCGGAGACGGATTCTTCGGATCCGGAGCGAGTGGAGGAGAGAGTGGAGGAGCGACTGGATCCACGAGTGAAAGGGGTAGTGTTTAGTGAGGGATCTCTTTTTTGTTTAATGTTTTAGATGTTTATATAAACTATTCTGTGAGCTGATCATCGTGTCAGGTTATTCTAATTCTATATTTTTTTAAAAAATAGAAAACCTTATTTACGACGGCCAGCTATACATGTCGGTTGTAAGTTAACCTAATTAACTTACGATGGCCAGGGCCGTAAGTTAACCTAATTAACTTACGACGGCAAGGGCAAGGCCGTCATAAGTTAACCTAACTTACGACGGCTGGTTCCCTAGCCGTCGTAACTAAGGCGCCCAGCCCGTCAAGTGGCGCGGCAATGGGCGACGGCCGTTAACTTATGACGGCTGGGAACAAACGTCATAAGTTAGTTATTTACGACGGTCATCGTCGTAAATAAAACTATTTATGACCAAAAACTTGATACGGCCAGAAACCGTCGTAAATAACATAAAACCGTCGTAAATAACTAACTTACAACGGTTTAATGTTACTTACGACGGTTTCTGGCTGTCGTAAGTGCGCCGCATTCCTGTAGTGTATGGACATGATGCTTTGCTTTGTCATTTCAACATCATGGATGAAAAGAGGCACATTACCTGGAGGGAGCTGGAGGAATACAACAGTCTAGTGAACAAGTCATTTTGATATAATTTTTTAAGTTGTGGACTAAATATGTTTTCCTGCAGAGAATCCCCACGCACCTTACATAATTTAAGCTTAGTTTCTTTCCTCGTCCATATCTAGTAAGGTGTTTTTGATACTGATTTTGAAGCAGCAAGATTTAGTACGTGTGCATGTGTCTTTAAATCCTTCAAACCATAGGTCTACTAGTAAGGTGCATGACTAAGCATGCCCCACACCATGATGTTGAGATGCTCAGTTACGGCGTTTTGCTGAGCTTCATCCAGTATTGAATATTAGGTAACACCCCCACCACCATCACCACCTTGATTAGACCATACAACTTTGATCTCTTCATTCAATTGATTTTCATCTTCAACCTTAAAAATCTTTAATTTATCTAAATCTTTCAACCAATCGCGTGTGGAATAAAATATCCATTGTGAGTGAAACCATCCATGAATATTATCAATGAAAAATCATCCATAGATTTTATATTATGATTTCTGCATATGTCAGTACTAATAAGTTTAAGAACCCTCATAGCTCTTAGTACTTATATTTTATTTCAATGCAAGCAATGCATTTATATGCAGAAGTATAATAAAAGAAGCTTCTCATTTTTAATTAATCGTTCAATTCCCCCCTTGAGATACGGCATAGGTGACCTGCCACGAATTAGAATAAGTCCCCACGCTTTTCTATTTCTTCTCAACGTTACATTTTTCATTTACATTATTTATATCATTCAACATGCGACGCAAAATCATGAAGACATAAGAGATATAATTTTTCTCGTCCGAAAGCGAGACCAACATTTTTTAATACAACTTATCAAAATATATTGTTTGCTACCAAACAAGCATCCATGATTGTTATCATTAAACATGAGATTAAAATGATATTCCTACTTAAAAAGAATAAATAAAGAACATTGTTCAATTGAATGGGAAATTTGAATTGTAGTTCTTCATAAGAGACCCCACAACTTCGACATTCGTGTATTTCTTATTCAGCATTGTAAGTTTTCTTTCCCTTCGCCCCATAGTTTCAGTTATATGGCATACCTACATAGAATTCGCATCAGGAAGAGTTGCAACCTAGCCAATCCACTATGTGTTATAAAAAAATCAACACAAATTCATCGATAAACCTAATTTTATGATTACCTTTTTTCTAAGCCATTTCAGGAATTCTAGACTATCCTTCATGACATGTCCTCTTTTCTTGTAGAAGTTGCACTCGCCCCGGGCACAATAGAAGTACTTGATGTTAAACTTGCACCTTTTTATTTCTGCGGCTCATTTTTGAATGACATTTTCTAGGGCTTAAAGCTTGGTCCTTTGCTTGTTTTATTATTCTTTCTTCCTTTTGGACCACTCTCAACAAGTGTTCATTTTTCCATCATTGATTTATAATTTGTCTTAAACTGATTAGACTCATTTGGAAGGGACTCCAATTTCATAATGATAAGAATATTTTCACTTAATTCACAATACAAAGCAATAATCTTTAAAGAAGCATTCACCATCCTCAAGATGTTCACTTCTACATTCCATCCATGTTGTATTTATCAAGTAGCTTCATGAGCATATATTTTTCAGAGCTTCTGAATCATTTCACTGCCGCTGCAAAAATTCCTTGACAATGTCCTTTTTATTGGGTTCCCACAATATCCAAAGATATTAAAACATTCATTACCAAAAGGGCAACACGGTTGAAATTCTCCCATTTTTCCAACTTAGCCTCATAAGTAATTTTGAGATGACCATACCCAACGGCACCCACTGTGGGTGCCACTAATTTATCTTTTGATAGAATATAATCAAGTTGATTAAACTCTAAGGATACCATCTATTTAAAAAAGCGTCCTGGCGGTCGCTTAAGTGCCGCTAGTCCGCTTCGCTTTTCACTGGGTGGTGGTGTTAAGCGGTCAGACCGCTTTTTTGCAGATTTTTATCGCTTCGGTCCACTTTTTTCCGCTTAATTATGCTTTCCACCGTTTTTTGTGTTCATATAAAAGGAACAACTAACTCTAATTTTTTTTATTGTCCCTATCGGTGGTGGTTGCTGTTGGGAAGATAATAGTGCCCTGCGTTAGTGACTGGCTGTCTGCACAAGACAGTGCCACACTCTATCTCATCTCATCTCATCTCGTTGTTTGATTAAATATATTTAAATTTAAAAATCTACATATAGATATATATACTATTATATAAATTTAACTCCGCCTTTTACGAAACACCTAGGCGCTAGGAGGAGCTCCTCCGCTCGCTTTTTTCTACCACTTTTTTTAAACACTAAGGATACCTCAATTAGTGGTGGGTATAAAACCCGAATCCGAATAATATACCCTAAAAAACATGAACCCGAAACTGAAAAACTCAAAATCCAAAACCCAAAACCTTTTTTTCAGGTAGGGATTCATAAAATCTGAATATATTTCAGGTATTTTCGGGTAGTGACTCGTAAAATCCGAAATACTCGATCAGCTTTATCTGGGTGTGGGATGTGGTTGACTACCTGACCGGATGGTAATTTCACTTACAGATTTATAGAGAAGATTGTCATATTTTAAAAATCAGTTGACAAGGTTTTAAAAAGACAATGAGAAAGAAAACGTGACTATCAATTTTATATGTTTTTATTGTTGTAATATTATTGCTATTTTATTATGTTACCGTATTATTAATGAAATTTTAGTTTTGCTACTGAAATGTTAGTTTTATTGCTGTTTTTGCTACAGTAGTTTCCCACTGTTTTTAGTTGTTACATCAGGTAATATGGGTTACCCGAACCCGAACCTGAATTTTTGCTACCTGAAATTTTGTGTAACTGAACGTTTTGATAGAATTTTGGATAGTGATTTTGAAAACCCGAACATTTAAAAACCCAAATTTGTGACCCAAAATTTCAAGTAATCCCGAACGCCCACCCGTGACCTCAATGCGGGCCTTCTAATTAGGGAAGTTACTACCCATAAGTTGTTTGATATTCTCATATCGAAACAGTGTTATGGTGATTTTCGTTACGACACTAGAGACATTAGTAAAATAGCATGGAAATAAACCTTTGCTAGTAAATAATAAACATACAATAAAATTATAATTTTATGACATATCACCATTGAGCAGAAATTAGCATTGAATTATTATTTAGAATAATATAAATTTTAAATATGTCCCATAATTCAATCAATGTTTATAAAAATTAATTTTACAGTAAAAAGTCTCAAATTAGGAGTCAAATTAAAATTTAAAATTTTCATTATTAGTTGATGTTTAAAATGATGAACAATAAGAATATATTAAATAATCTAAATAAAATTATCTCGTTGGTTCACATTTGTTCAGATTAATTAATATATCTAATTCTAATTTTATATATTTAATATTTTCTGCTTAAATTCCATAAAATATATTTAATACATAACTATCATCGGCTTAAACAGAAAATGCAAAAATTACTAAATAGAAGTGGGCTCATTAAGTTGGCCCAGAGCAGCAGTGAAATAATAAGAGAAATCATGAAATTAGTTCGGGCCGAAGCCCGTGGCCGAAATTCACCCATTAGCCCATCCCAGAGAGCTGAACGTCTTGATCCCCACTGACCGAAATCCAATATATCACATAATCATCAACTAATCATCAAATCATTCACCTAATCAACTCGGTAATTTAAATTAAGAGTAAAACTACTGGGTACTTGCTTGGCCATTCCTTCTTGCTTTGTTTATTAGTATACAAATATCAATCCTTCGGATTGCCAACTTGCGCTCTCTAGTATCAGCAATGCAATTTCGTAACTGTTGGAGTTGTAGAAAAGTTGTGTGCTCGTTTTTATTTCTTTCCTTTTTCCATTATAGCGTAAGACAGCAAGGGGACCAGACCAACTGTCGGTTAGGGACTCACGGACGTCGTCAGACTCCCCTTTTCTGTCCTTATTTGATAAATCTAATAGAGAAACGACCAGTCATTTGTGCTATATAGTGTTGATTGTTCTTATATTAACAGACTTCTATTTTATTTTGTAAATGGCAGACTAATACAATGTTTCAAATAGTAAAGGCTGTCAGAATGATTGTTGGAAGGGACAATGCACAATCACGTAAGCAACTTCAGGTTATGGAGGGAGAGAGAGAGATTGAAGATGATGCTCCAAAACGTAAAACACCATTGGAGGAAATCAATGCTTTGGAGATAACCTCTTTTCTTCATCTTGACTTTAAAGATACACAGTTTTTCTGTTGTTAGGTGCAAAATTGACTTAGTGTTATAGTCTTTTTTCCTGTTGGAACAGTATTTTTTTATTTCATTTCCCTTCATCTGCTAGAAGATGTTGACCACATGGCTAATCTTATTCATCCCACTGTCATGTTTGATGTCCAGTAGATTTCTTACGTGATACTTATGATGATACTCCCTCCGTTTCGATTTATTTGACGTTAAAATGAACTAATCAACGTCAAATAAATCGAAACGGAGGGAGCATATAAATGGTGCTATCTGCCTATATCTAGTCTTGCTCCACTTCATGTAAGATGCAGATTCTACACTATCATTATTGCTAACAATTGCACTGTACTCTATACACGTGTTGGAGGCCCGGCTGGCAATTGAGTACATTGTAATTTCAGGTTGGGAGCAGAGCTCCTTCCAAGATGTTCAGAAATAGTTGCTCGACAGCTGGAGCTTGTTGAAAACTATCAGGTACTCACTGAGACTTTCGGAACTGACTCCAATTCGAGGTTACAGATTCTTCCTGTGAAAATAACCAAGAAGAGTTCTAACAAGGACAACCGAGGATCTAAGCCCTCCAAGCAAACTGGATCGGGTTTGATTGTCAGTGAGAATAGTGGTGGCTCCAGTTTTTCTCGACTGCCCTTTCTACCAAACTGACACTGGCCCTTAGATTGACACCCTAATCACCATTGCCAAAGTGTAAATTGTTGTTCTCTCTCTTATTATTGTTGTTGTACAGATCTTCGTCAGTGATGTAAATAGTGATGATGTTCAAGAATCAAAAGAGCAGTGCTGACTGTAATTACCTTCCATTCTTTAACCTAAATAAACTCCACCATTTCCAGTGCCTTGGACTTGTCAGCTGACACGTCTATCTGATGAAGATATTCGGAAAAGGCTAAAATAGCTAACTAGAAGAAGATTATAAGAAGATTTCTTTTACGTCGATCTATGTTTTTTTTGCTTTATATCAGTTGGATTCAGTGTTATTGACTGATACCCACAACATACCTACCAAGTGGCAGTAATATATTTTGACAGAAAAAAAGGAGGCAATCATATACGGCATTTTGTAGCACTTTCTTGAAAGTTAAACTAGGTGTCACAATGACAATAATAAGACACGGGACGTTGGTCGCTGACTTCAATTCACAATTGCAGATTTATCCTATGAAAAAACTCAGCATATAATGAGTTACTGTCAAGAACCAATTCATACAGAGATCATTTTCTATGTCTTCTGGCTTTTGTTTTTCTACTCAATGTTTACTGCTGTTAACAGTTGAACTACTTGGCAAAAATCCTTTAGTTCATGGAGCAGTTGGCTCATCCGAAAAACGGTGCTAGTGCGCAGGTGTGTGCATTCTAGCTTTGTAAATACAAGAATACAAGAAGCGGGCCTCAACATTCTCGTGGTATCACATGTGCTGGTAACCTGCGGACCGGGTACCCCGGCGTGGTGGATAAAAGACAACCTGGGCCCCATCTTTCCAGCTTAGGCGAGCCCCAGCATAAGCCATGTGCACTGGGCCCCATGGGCAGTCCCAGGGTTGCCACGTGACTTCAGGCCCTGAGCCTGACTACCGGCCAAGAGTGGCTCATGAGCCGCCACATGTCCAGTGGAGTCGGACCCGATCTTCCGCCAGGGAGGGCTCCGGCGCTGCCACATGTACGGAACCTCCGAGCCACACCCTCCGCCAGAGAGATCTCCAGAGGTGCCACATGTCCTGCGGCTCCGGGTCAGACCTCCAGCATGGGAGGACTCCGGTGCTGTCACGTGGGCAACGACTCCAGGTGTACCTTCCCCCAAGGAAGGCTTCGGAGGTGCGACGTGTCCTGCAGCCCTAGACCTGGCCTCTAGCATTGGAGGGCTCCGGTGTTGTGACGTGTCCAACGACTCCGGACCACCCACTACTCCGCAAGACAGCTCCGGTGGAGACGCGTGTCCCGGGGGCCGGCCGCCGAACGTCACACCGACAAGCAATGGATAGATGGCCAAGGAGTAAAGAGGAAAATACGCTGTTAGGCCGAGCATTCAAGGATCGGGCCTTCCCCAGAAGCATGGCGCATGGCGCACGCCTCGGGCCCCCGTCTGTGCACCATTACGGTAAAAGACAGGGCGGCGAGGCGTGATGGCACAACAGTGCCGCCCAACAGCGCAGAGCCACCAGCAGAGCGAGGGGACACGGCGACAAGACGGCTACTTCATATCACCTGCTACCCGGTTAGAGGCGCCCAACAGAACAGGCGGCGCGCCTTAACTCCACCGACAGTGACAATGTGTATAGCAGTGAAGACCCTAGCTCATGTATAGGGCATAGATAGCCACGGGGCCACCTGTCGGGCCTCGGGCCACATTGTAACTGCCTCGGCCTTGGGCTATAAAAGGACCGGGGCAGCCACCGTAGAAAGGGTTCGTTCGCTCTCAGATCCCTCTAGCACCAAAAAGGCTGAGCTTCCTTAGCACTCATACGCACAAGCAATACAACAAGCGCACCTGTGGGCGTAGGGTATTACGCTCCGGTGGCCCGAACCACGTAAATCCTCGTGTCCTTACTCGCCATTGTGCTCCGATCTTTGAGATCCACTAGCCCTTCCGAAAAAAGAACCTCTGCGGGCTGCTTCCGAGCAGACCAGGGGGAAATGTCGCAGGAAATCACTTCGACAATATGACTAGTACTAACTTTTTGTTCTTATCACAATCAGGCCAACATAGATAGAGTTTAAGAAAATACATTATTACAGATTTATCTGTTCATAGGTAGCCCACATTTGACCTCGAGAAGTATCAAATTGAGAGAAATAACCAAAGCGAGTTGATGCCTAATCCATTAGTACCATGACCAACAAACTAAACGATGATTTAACAGTAACAATTTAAACTGTCGTCTAACAAGAACACTTATTAATTTCGAATAGCCAATCTGGTGGCACATCAACTTCATCAGCACTACGCCATGAATAGGTCGGCGAGCTTGTAGTTGGAAGCCGATGTGTCAAAATGCAGTGTGCACTTGCTGTTGTCGCCGAATACGACCTGAGCACCGCTGGAGCCCCATCTGTCCTGGGTTAGAAGCTCGCCAACCATCCTCTTCCTATAGATGACCATGAACTTAAGTGACTTGGCTGCCCCTAGGAGGAAGTTGGTGAACGCCATCTTCTGGCGAACCAGATTGTTCACCCTAAGGATGATTGTCTTGACACTGTTCTCGAGGCATAGGATGGGGCTTCCGATCAGTTCCTCGAAGCTGATTGGCTTATTCCTGATGCTGTCACCTTTAGATCCGTCCATCATCTGAATGGGAAAAAGAAAATTATTTCATTTGATGTTGATAGAATTTGCATGCCAAGAATTCAAAAGAAAAAAAATAAAAGAAATTTGTATGCCAACAGGATTTAATTAGGAGTCGAGAGGATCAACTAACCTTCAAGTGAAGTGTTTCTAGTTGAGGCAAATGACGCAGCGTTAGAATGGCCTGCTTCAAGTCCATCAAGATATCCACATCGGTGAACAGAGCGATGGTCCTAACCTGTTCCAGCATCACTCCATCCTCGAACGGGCAACGGTGCAAGATGCCGAGAATATGCAACTTCGGCGTCTTTGCTATCATATCCTTCTCGAAGGTGAGTTTTGGTGTCAGCGGCCACCACAACAGCCTTTCAAGCTGAGGCGCATCCACAATGCGGATCTCGTACTGCCACCCACAATCCACTTTGGTCAGACTCAGGAGGATCTTGCATTTGATGTCCCATATCAGATAGCGTCGGGGATAGCTAAGCGACAGGCTCTGCAATGCCGGACATCGCGCCAACAGGTCATTGACAGCCTCTGTGGACATGTCCATGTCGTTCAGGGTGAGCTCCGTCACACATGGGAGCGTCCACTTCGATGAGTAGATTGCCGTAACATCATTTTGAGGCCAGAGACAATTGGAGAGGCTCAGTGATCGAAGTGAGCTCCACTTGAAGATGGAGTGTGACAGTCCAATAGAGTATGGAAGAGGCTTCTTGAGGACAAGCTCCTCGATAACCCCGCTTTGGGACAATGTGTAAAGTCATCTCGACACCACATCATCCGGCGTGAGTGTTCGCTAGACAATGAACCGAAGGATGAAGTGGTGGTTGTTGATATCCGTTATGATCTCCAACTCGGGAAAACGGCCAAACGACCGATCCGATTCCCCCACCCCCCCCATCGGGGGTGCAAGCCATTCTCGGCTGTGGGCCCCCTTCTCCCCGCGCCATAATAAAAGTGGGCAAGCCGGTGGCACGTGAACCAAGGTTCGCCGTGCTCTCAATACTACCCTAACAATCTTAAGATCCGATCTGCTCGTTGTGGTAGAGAGGGGAAGGACCCCAGCACCACGAATGCGGTCATGGCATCTACATCCACTACACCCGAAGGTGTGTTTTCCTATTCTCATTCATGTTTATGTTCTCGTTCAAGTTTATTAGCTAGGTTCATTTTATTTCATTTACTGGATAGATCCAGTGGCTAGAAGTATTAAGAGGCTAACAATTGCATCAAGAGCCAGGCTAGTTTATTAGATCTATTTGGGTTTCGTTTGATTAAGGATCCATGATGAGTAAGTTCTTAAAAAGGAATCAACAACTTGTAAGAAAATAAGAAAACCGTATGAAGAAAGGTGGAAACAATAAATAATAGCAAGAAATAGTACGAATAGTAGGAAAAGCAACAAAAGAAAAAGAATGGCACCACCGGGAACCACTCGACGGTGAGGGCGCCGCCACATAGGCGAGCGCATGCTCGCCGGCGAGGAGCCACCACGGCAGCTCCTGGCTACTAGGCCACCGGCCTTCTTCCTTCCCTACTCTTTGTTTCTTCTTTGTGTGGCCGCCACAATGAGAGAGAAATGGAGGAGAAGAAATGACTTAGGGTTTGTTGAGGTGGTGCTGGGTTGTATAACCCCTACATCTGCACTGGGCCGTTAGATCGGATTCAATGGCTCAGATTGATTAGGGTATGTGTTTGTGGGACAAAAATAAGGGCAGGCGGCTCAACAGAATTTGCCTCCAGTGGGGATCAAACCTGAGACCTCCAAGGATACGGTTTTGTGCTCTACCAACTGGGCTGAGCTTGGTTTGTGTTCAGCTATGGTGTTTAATATTTAAATAATCAGATAAGAATTTAGTTTTGGCCTGAAAACTGTTTTTATCAGTTTAACATTAGTTTATAGTATTTTTATCTACTGTAATTAGCAAATTTTATGGTAAAATAGTTTTCAGCCATATTAATTATATTATTATGGATAATTGAGAGTAATTAAGTATGTTTTAAACTTCCGCTGTTGTAATTAAGTTTATTAGTTTTCTAATTAAATTTCAATTGAGAATCTGATTCTTATGTAAACCCCTTTGGTTCTTATTTCTGAATTTTATAGAGAATCTGGTTGGTGCAGTTTCTTTCCTGGTCCATATCTAGTAAGGTTTGTTTGATACTGATTTTGTAGGAGCAAGATTTAATACGTGCGCATGTGTCTTTAAAGCCTTCAAACCATAAGCCTACTAGTAAGGTGCATGACTAAGCATGCTCCACACCATGATGCTGCGACACTCAGTTACGGCGTTTTGCTGAGCTTCATCAAATATTGAATATTAGGTAATACCCCCCACCACCATCACCACCACGATTACACCGTACAACTTTGATCTCTTCATTCAATTAATTTTCATCTTCAACCTTAAAAATATTTAATTTATCCAAATCTTTCAACCAATCACGTGTGGAATAAATATATCCATTGTGAGTGAAACCATCCGTGAATATTATCAATGAAAAACTATCCATAGATTTTATATTATGCTTTCTGCATATGTCAGTACGAATAAGTTTAAGAACCCTCATAGCTCTTAGTACTTATATTTTATTTTAATGCAATCAATGCATTTATATGCGGAAGTATAATAAAATGAGCTTCTCATTTTTAATTAATCTCTCAATTCCCCCTTGAGATACAGCATAAGCGACCATGCCACGAATTAAGTCCTCAAGCTTTTCTATTTCTTCTCAACGTTACATTTTTCATTTACATCATCCACATCATTTATATCATTCAACACGCGATGCAAAATCATGAAGAAATAAGAGAGATAATGTTTCTCGCCTGAAGGCGAGACTAACATTTTTTTAATACAACTTATCAAAACATATTGTTTGCTACCAAACAAGCATCCATGATTGTTATCATTAAACATGAGATTAAAATATATGCCTACTTAAAATGAATAAATAAAGAACATTGTTCAATTGAAGGGGAAATTTGAATTGTAGTTCTTTATAAGAGACCCCATAACTTTGACATTTGTGTATTTCTTATTCAGCGTTGTAAGCTTTCTTTCCCTTCTCCCCATAGTTTCGGTTGTATGGAATACATACATAGAACTTTATCAGGAAGAGTTGCAACTGAGCCAATCCACTATGTTCTATAAAAAATCAACACAAATTCATCGATAAACCTAATTTTATGATTACCTTTTTCTAAGCCATTTCAGGAATTCTAGACTATCCTTCTTGAAATGTCCTCTTTTCTTGTAGAAGTTGCACTCGCCCCCGGGCACAACAGAAATACTTGATGTTGAACTTGCACCTTTTTATTTCTGCGACTCGTTTTTGAATGATATTTTCTAGGGATTAGAAGGACTAGACCATTCCATTCATTCTTGCTCTTGGAAGTGCTAACGTTAAAAGCGTGGTCCTTTGCTTGTTTTATTATTGTTTCTTCCTTTTGGACAACTCTTGAGAGAGCAAGAGAGTGCGGGGGAAGCTACTAGACATCGATGCTAACCTCAGAGACTTTGCTGCGCCGGAGAAGCTTGGAGCTGCTCGGGTGACGGTGTCAAGTCGGAGGCGCTTCGGAGTGAGCAGAGCAGTGAAAGATCGGCTCGGGAAAGCTCGAGGGAAGCTGATCACGAGCAGCTGAGGGTTGGAGCATGTCGAGCAAAGGTCGGCGGTGCCGTTTGTGGCCTCAACTCACGGTGGGAGGGATGAGTTTGACCGGTCGATGGCGGTGTTGTGGTTTCGGGGGTGCAGCGGCTCTCTTTGGGTTTCCAGCGTGAGGAGGCGTCGGAACAGAGGTGAGACAACGTTGTGGCGTCCGGGACTTGAGGATAACGAGCTGGGGACGTCGGTTGGCAGCTGGGATCACCGGTCAGGAGGTGGCAGCGGTGAGCAGCGCTGTGGCGCTGCATCAGCGCGCGCAAAACCCGAGCCCTGGGTGTTTCAGTTGGTTAACTCGCTTGTGGGGCTGACAAGTGGGGCCCACCCCTAGTTTTAACCTCTGAAATTCAATTTTCTTACTGCTCTAAACAGTAATACCCCTAATACCCTTTGCAATTTGAATTATCCACCAAATGCCCATTTGAACTTGATAGAATTCAAATTGTGAGGTGTTTGAATATATTTATAGCATATATGCAGTTTGAAATTCAAATTGAATTTGAATTTTCTAAACTTGGCTCATGTCAAGATCAACTCCAAATGGAGTGAAAATTGGTGTGTGAGCTCGTAAAAATGTGCTGAGTGTGAATGTGAATCCCACTTTTGAATTCATGGGATGAAAGGAGTTTGAATTTGAATTTGAGTTCAAACTAGCCTCTTTCCAATTATATCCAAAAATACCTCAAAAGGTTTTGGATTTGGGTGAAATTTGGCATGAGCATTCCTATCAAGGTGTAGGAGTTTTTCATATGCTCAGCCCCTATATGATGCATGCGGGAAATACCACTTTTGCATTTTGTGAGTTCATCCTCTAATGACTATATTGATTGTGGTTTATTTCTCTTCAAATGTGTTCATAAGTTGTCCTCAAATGAGGTGTGTGTGGTGTGATGAACACTTTGGATGTGTGCAAAAACTTAGGCCCTTACAGTGTCCAGTGAGGCCCGGTGAAGACCGAAGCTCTAAGCTCAGCCTCATCGATGTCTTGGCCCCCTAGGTGGCATGGTGGTGGCGTCCACTCAGCCACGAAGTCAGACAACGTCTGACTCTTCACCGCATGGCGGTAAGAAGTCGAGCTCGAACTCCGCTAGCTCGGCAGCCCACTTTGCAATGTTCCCTGTTGTGTTGGTGCTGTGGATCACGGCTTTCAGTGGGTATGAAGTGACCACTGAAATCTTGTGAGCTTGGAAGTAGTGGCACAACTTCCTTGATGCAACGAGGACTGCATAGAGCAGCTTGTGCACCTCCAGATATCTTCTCTTGGCGTCATGTAGGACCTTGCTGATGTAGTAGACCGGATGCTGGATGGTCTGAACCCTTCCAGGGGGGTCCGGTGCGTCTTCTTGGAGAGGTTCAGGACTTGAAGGCACCATGCCCCCGGGTCCAGGACTGTACTCCGGGAGCTGGGACCCGGATGCACATTGGTTGTCAAGTCCGGCGGGCCGGGACCTGACTAGCTCCTCGTCCCCTGGCTCTCCTGCGAGGTCCAAGTCGTAGGACTCTGGACCTGCGACAGGAGCCTCGTCTGGGACTTAGGGTCGTTGTGGCTCTAGTCTTTTAGCAACCAGGACCATGCTCACGACCTCTGTTGTGGCGGTGATGTAGAGGAGGAGAGGCTCGCCTTATTATGGAGCCACCACGATTGGCAGCGTTGTGAGGTACTTCTTCAGCTCCTGTAACACCTCGTTCGCCTCCTCCGTCCAGACAAAGGGTCCGGACCTGCGCAGAAGCTTGAAGAACGGTAGAGCCTGCTCAGTCAGTCAAGAGATAAACCGATTGAGCGCAGCCAGGTATCCCGTTAGCTTATGCACATCCTTGATGCGGGCAGGTGGCTGTATCACTTCAATTGCCTTTATCTTCTCCGAGTTAGCTTCGATTCCTTGGTGTGAGACCAGGAAACCAAGTAGCTTTCCGGTAGAGACCCAGAAGACACATTTGTCTGGGTTTAACTTCGCGTGTGTCGAAAGCAACCTGTCGAAGACTAATGCAAGATTGTTGAGCATAGATGCATGCGAGTTAACCTTAATGACGATGTCATCAATGTACACCTCTACTAGGTCCCGAATGAGGTTCCCAAATGTTTTATGCATGACACGTACAAAAGTGGGAAGAACATTCTTAAGACCATAAGGCATGGATACATAGCAAAATAGACCATCTACTGTTATGAAGGCAGTATGCTCTTCATATTCCCGAGACATAGGTATTTGGAGGAAACCTGAGTAAGCATGTAGGAAACACAGTAGATAATAGCTAGATGTAGAATCCACTATTTGGTCTATGCGGGGGAGAGAAAAAGGACCCCTTGGGCAATGCCTTATTGAGAGTGGTGTAGTCGATGCACATCAGAAGCTTCTCGCTAGCCTTGGGGATGACAACAGGGTTGGCCAGCCATCGTGGATGGTGGACCTCTCGGATCAAGCCGGCGCCGAGCAGCTTCTTGATCTCTTCACGGATGAAGTTCTGCCGCTCAACAGACTACTTCCGAGGCTTCTGTTGTACCGTCCTGGCATCAGGGTAGATCTTTAGATGGTGCTCAATCACCTCCCTGGGGATCCCAGGCATCTCTGACGGTTGCCATGCAAACACGTCGATGTTAGTCCGGAGGAAGGTGACGAGCGCGAGTTCCTATTTGTCACCCAGAACCCCCCACGATGCGGGTGGTCTGGGCGGTGTTCGAGCCGATCTGGACGACTTTGACGGGAACGTCCTCAACGTCTGAGGGCTGCACGTGGGGTGCAGATGTTGACCCTCGCTGGCGCATGCCTGGAGGCGGCCTGCTAGCTTCACCGTAGCTGGAAGCAGCCTCCTATGCCGCTGCCAACATCTGGAACTTCTCCAGCGCTGAGACAGTGGTAGAGCAGTCTCCTCGGATCTTGAGGATACCGCTTGGTGTCGGCATCTTTATGACGAAATAGCTGTAGTGGGATACTGCCATGAACCAGTATAGGGCTGGCTTGCCGATGATGGCGTTAAAGGGGAGGCTGACTACCACAGCATCGAAGACGACACTCTCCGTGCATTAGTTCTTAGGCGTCTCGAAAGTCACCGGGAGGGAGATGCTCCTGCACGGGAAGATCGGGTCCTGACCCACCCCCAAGAATGGACGTGAGGGGGTGAGCTTGGACATAGGGATCTGCAACTTCTTTAAAGCTGCAAGGCTGTTGACGTTGAGGGATGTCCCACCATCTATCAGCACGTGGTAGAGCTTCACGTTGGAGGCTACCCGGCGCCCACCATGTTCTTGGGGCAGTCGGAGGTGTCAAAGTTGATCGACGTCTCCATCCACTTCTAGTGTGGCGCCGGTCCGGGGGCAGGAGCAGCCGCTGCCACCGTTCGTCGCATGGTCTTGACAGCACGACGGGACGTGATGTCCCAAGAACCCCCGTACATCACGTGGAGCATCTTGCGACACTCAATGTCGGTGATAGAGTCGGAGTCCGGATGGCCATACACGGCCTTCAACGCCCCCTTAGCGTTCTGTTACTCCATCTATTGCTCCATGCCGAGCTCAGGGTCAGCCTTCTGCTTGCCCTATCGCTGGCGGGAAGGCACACCGTCTTGGCGCTGCCGCTGCTGCTCGCGGAAGCGCTCCGCGAGCTTCTTGATCTCACGGCACTCGCTGGTGCCATAGCGGCTGGAGTTGTGCACCGAGCACCCCTGGCCGTTGTTGTTGACGAACGGAAGTCGCGGGCGCTTGTCGGTGCGCGGGCCATGGCCCCCACCGGCCGCGGCAGCGGTGACGGTGGGCGCCCCGGCTAGAGGCTTGTCCTTGCTTACAGCCTTCTTATTCTTCTTGCCGCTGCCCTGAACAGCAGCGTCACCGGCACTCCTCGCCCCAGAGGTTAGACGCAAGTGCCAGTCTCGGCCCTCCGCGGCCCTGGCGCACTTGTCCGCCAAGCTGAAGAGCTCGGAGATGTCTTGCACATCATGCGTGGCTTACTTCTCCGGCATCTTCTTGTCTCTAACGCTCTGTTGGAAGGGGACGACGACGGAAGCATTAGAGATGTGGGGGATGGTGTTCCTGACTTGGGAGAACCGCTGGATGAAAGATCACAGCGACTCCCCCTCGCACTGACGCACGGCGTGGAGGTCGAGCTCGCTACCGGGGCGCGTGTAGGAACTCTCGAAGTTGGCTGTGAACCGCCTGCACAACTCTTCCCAGGAGGATATGGAGCCTAGGGGAAGGTTCATGAGCCATGACCGGGCAGTGCCAGTCAGAGGCACCGGGAAGTAGTTGGCCATGACAGCCTCATTCCCTCCTGCAGCTAGGATGGAGATGGAGTAGATGTTCAGGAACTCAGCAGGGTTGACAGTCCCGTCGTACTTCTCCGGCAGCTTAGGCCAACACTTGGGTGGCCAAACCACCATGCGAAGGTGTGGGGCGAGCACCATGCAGCACCCGCCAGATACTGGAGAAGCAGGGGTCTGCGTCGCGCGTCTCGCAGGTACGGCATTCAGGGAGCCATACTCGCCCTCGAGGGTGCGGTGTCTCTCGCGCCGTCGCTCGATGGTGACGTGGCCCGCGGCGGTGGTCTAGCTCGACCCTGAGGTCGGCTGTGGCCTTCCTGGCCGTGGTTGCCGCGCGCGTCGTAGCTGTCTCGTGGGCCACCATCGGCATATGCGACTAGGCCTGCGATGGCTCGTACCGCTGCCTTCTGTAGGCGGGCATGTTCATGGCGGAAGCAAAGAGGTGGTCGACGTCGTTGCGCCACTACTCTGCTGCCTCTGGGGGTGCACCCTCGCCCGGAGGGTTGTGGAGAAGAGCATGTGTTGCAGCCAGCATGCTCTCCGGGCTTGGAACTGGTGGCTTGGTTGCCGGCTTGGCAGCAGATGGCCGCTATGTGGTGGCAGCGGTGGCTACCTCGGGAGCGGCGACCGTCTGATCACCTACTCGGGCAGATATACTCGTTCTGGAGCAGGAAGTGGCCTCCCCCTCCCTCCCTTGAAGACGATAACGAGTGGGGTGGGAGGAGCCAGCCATGGACTGGATGTTCACCATAGTGGTGATGCTCGGTCTTCTAGAGAGCGTGAAATCCTCTACCGAGCGTGCCAAATGTTGAAGTGTAACCTGCAAAACTTCCCCCGATACCTCTACTGGAGCAGTTCACGGAGGTTCACCACTGCATGTGATTCCACATGGGGCTCTCTACAACTTAGCTTTAATCCCCACCATCCGTGAAGAGATAGCGGCTGCTCAGAAACATGACAAGGGCATGTCGCATTTGCAGAGACGTATAGACAGTGGGGAGCTGAAATGTTTCCGGAGAGACGGAGACAACGTCCTATGGTTCAAGGACCGAATCGTCGTACCCCGTAACCAGGAATTACAGAAGAAAATCTTTGATGAGGCTCACTTATCAAAGTTTTCTATTCACCCCGACATTAACAAAATGTATCAAGAACTCAGAAGCAAGTTTTGATGGACACGGATGAAGCGGGAGATCACAAAGTACGTGTCCGAGTGTGATACATGTCGAAGGGTGAAAGCAGATCACATGCGGAAACCGGGACTGCTACAACCATTGGGCGTGCCTGCCTGGAAATGGGAGGATGTGAGAATGGACTTCATCATCAGTTTACCCACCACTTTTCAGAAACATGATTCTGTATGGGTGATCATCGACCGGGTCACCAAAGATGCCCATTTCATCCCGGTCAACACCAACTACAACGCCAAGAAGTATGCTGAACTGTACATCTCACGGATCCTATGCTTGTACGGCGTACCCCGTACCATCATATCGGACCGGGGCACTTTATTTGTGTCCCGTTTTTTGGAGCTGCTATACGCTGCGTTGGGAACGAAGCTGATCCGTAGCTCAGCATACCACCCGTAGATGGATGGGCAAACCGAGCGGGTAAACCAAATCTTAGAAAATATGCTACGAGCTTGCGCTATCAACCACAGCAAGAATTGGGATGATCACTTGCCGTTAGCCGAGTTCTCGTACAATAATGGGTACCAAGCCAGCATCAAAAGGGCGCCTTACGAGGCGCTATACGGGAGAAAATGCCGCACACCACTGAATTGGTGTGAGTCTGGCGAGATTGAGTTTGAGGGACAAGATGAACACCGAGATTTTATGTGGTTTGGGTCGCCGGAGCGTAAAACCCTACATCCACGGGAGTGTGTGTTGTATTGCTTGAGCTTGCGCCGGGGGATCAAAGATTGAACCCTTTTCCCAAAGGCTCCCCCGGTCCTTTTATAGCTCAAGGCCGAGGCAGTTACACTATGGCCCCCGAGGTCAACAGGTGGCCCCGCTGCTGTCCGCACCCTATACACGATCTAGGGTATTTACAAATACTTGTAGTGTTTCTGTTGAAGGAGTTAAGGCGTGCCACCCGACACGTCGAGCGCCTCTGACTGAGTAGCGGTTGATGATGGCAGAAGAAGGCCCCGTCTTGTCACCACATCCTACTTGGTCAGCTAAGCAGCACTGTGCCGTTGTCACGCCATACCGCCCTGTCCTGTCATAGTAATGACGGCCACGAGTGGGAGGAGGTGTGCGCTGTGCGCCATGCTTCTGGGGAACGCGTGAATCTTGAATGCGTGTCTGGACGGATAAAACGTCTTCTATGACTCCTGAGGCCCATGGCCCATGGCGGATCATAGGACACATGGCGTCTCCGGAGCCCTCCTCTGTGGAGAGGTCAGGCCCAGAGCCCCTAGACACGTGGAAGCACCGAACCTCGCCTCTGCGGGGAGGCCAAGTCCAGGCCAATGACACGTGGCAGCTCCGAACCCCTACTTAGGTGAGAGGTCCGGTCCGAAGCTTGAGGACATGTGGCAGCGTCGGACCTCACCTCAAGGGGGAGGCCAGGTCCGGGGCCAAGGACACGTGGCAGCTTTGTAGCCTTCCTCAGCAGGGAGGTCCAACCCAGAGCGTGGGGACACGTGGCAGTGCCGGACCTCGCCTCAGTGGAGAGGCTAAGTCCGGGGCCAAAGACACGTGCCAGCTCCGAAGCCTTCCTCAGTAGGGAGATCTGGCCCAGAGCCCCGGGCAAACGTGGCAGCGTCGGACCTCACCTCAGCAAGGAGGCCAGGTCCGGGGCCAAGGACACGTGGCAGCTTCGGGGCCCTCCTCAGTAGGGAGGTCCGACCCGGAGCCCGGGGACACGTGGCAGCGCCAGACCTTGCCTCAGCAGGAAGGCCAGGTCCGGGGACAAGGGCATGTGGCAGCTCCGGAGTCTTCCTCAGCGGGGAGGTTAGGCCCGGAGCCAGTGGACACGTGGCAACACCGGACCTCGCCTAAGCGGGGAGGCCAGGTATGGAGCCAAGGATACGTGGCGGCGCCAGAGCCTACCTCAGTAGGGAGGCGGGGTCTAGGGCCTCTTCAAGCCTCCATGCGGGGGTACTCAGTCTGCAGGGTACCGATAGGTTTCACTCGGCTCCGCCCGCTAGGCAGCTCACTGGGCTCAAGGGCTAGCCATCGAGGTAGGCCCCCGATCGACCCGACCCCTCTGAACCATAAACGGTTCGTGTATGGGGGCGAGAAGGACTCACCATAAATGACAACCCGGTTCCTTGAAAGAGGGACCTGTGGGCTCGCCGCCGGACTTCGACGGGAATGACCCATGGTCGTGATAGACCGCTGGAGGTTCCCACGTCGCGGCTATCTAGTTATGTCGAGTACTAATAATCTCTCTTGTTGCTTTGTTTTTTGTTATGCAGGTGTGAGGCCGATTTGAGTTCACCCCCTGACCAACCACCAAGGTCGGTCAGAGGCTCGGGGGCTACTGACGGGGTTCTGGGCCCTGAACTCCAGGGAAGTGACGAGGGAGCATCCCACATGGTATGACAGAGCAAGATCGAGCCCATACCCGAGAGGAGATGCGACGAGGAGCCCAGGGCTGACCCTTGGGCAGGACGTACAACTCATCTCCAAGGCGATCCAGACAGAAAGCCCGAGCCCCCGTGGGAGAACCCGAGCCTGACCTCGGGTAGGAGAGAAGCAGGTGGCCTTCAATGCAGGGCAGGCGCTGCCCTAGCCGAGTGGAGGGGTGATCGAGTACCCCCCTGCCCCCAGCATTGAAGGCGCGTCACTTACGACAGGACCGAAGAGGAGTGGAGCAGGGGCGCATATGTGCCTCGATATGGGCCACTCCCCAGCGCCGGGACAGGAGCAGGAGTGAAAGCAGGCCACGAGTACGGAGGCGCCATTGAGTGCCTGCCAAACGAATGAAAAGACAAGTCATCCTGTACCCACGACCGACCTACCCCTCCACAACAAGGAGAAGGGACGAAGGAGAGAGAGAGAATAAAAAGAGAGACGTGCCAGTTCAAGACGACAAGCATCACACTTGTAAGAACAACTCCTATTCTTGAGTAAGAGCAATCGAGAAACCCCGGATGGACGTAGGGCACTCTTGTCCGAATCAGAATAATCCTTCGTTTGTTCTTAGTTAGGCCACATTGAGGTAGAACGCATGGTACATTCGATTACTAGTCGGAAATCTGAAACAACGACATTTTCGGGTAGTGATTTTGAAAATCCAAACTTTTAAAAACCCGAATCTCCGACCCAAAATATCGGATAATCCCGAACGCCCACCCGTGACCTCAATGCGGGTCGTCCAACTATGGAAGTTACTACCCATAAGTTGTTTGAAATTCTCATATCGAAACAGTGTTATGGTGGTTGTCATTATGACACGAGACATTAGTAAAATAGCATGGAAATAAACCTATTCTAGTAAATAAAAAACATACAACAAAATTATAATTTTATGCCATATCACCGTTGAGTAGAAATTAGCATTGAATTATTACTTATAATAATATAAATTTTAAATATATCCCATAAAATTAAATCAATGTTGATAAAAATTAATTTTATAGTAAAAATTCTCAAATTAGGAATCAAATTAAAATTTAAAATTTTCATCATTAGTTGAATTTTAAAATGATGAACAATAAAAATATATTAAATAATCTAAATAAAATTATCACGTTGGTTCACACTTATTCAGATTAACTAATATATTTAACTCTAATTTTATATATTTATTATTTTCTGTTTAAATTGCATAAAATATATTTAATACATAGCTATCATCGGATTAAACAGAAAATGCAAAAATTACTAACCAGTAGTGGGCTCTTTAAGTTGGCCCAGACCAGCAGTGAAATAATAAAAGAAATCATGAAATTAGTTCGGGCTGAAGCCCGTGGCCGAAATTCGGTATATCACATATCAACAACTAATCATCAAATCATTCACCTAATCAACTCGGTAATTTAAATTAAGAGTAAAACTACCAGGGACTTGCTTGGACATTCCTTCTTACTCTGTTTAGTATATAAATCTCAATCCTTTAGGTTGTCAACTTGCGCTCTCTAGTATCGGCAATGCAATTTTGTGATGGTTTGAGTTGTAGTAAAGCTGTGTACTCGTTTTTCCTTCTTTCCTTTTTCTATCATAGCGTAAGACAGCAGGGGGACCAGACCAACTGTCGGTTAGGCGCGCCTGATCACAGTGCCGAGTCGGTTAGGGACTCACGGACGTGGTCAGAATCCCCTTTTCTGACCTTATTTGATAAATCTAATATAGAAACGACCACTCATTTGTGCTATATAGTGTTGATTGTTCTTATATTAAAAGACTTCTATTTTATTTTGTAAATGGCAGACTAATTCAATGTCACAGATAGTAAAGGTTATCAGAATGATTGTTGGAAGGAATAATGCACAATCACGTAAGCAACTTCAGGTTATGGAAGGAGAGATAGAGATTGAAGATGATGCTCCGAAACGTAAACCATCATTGGATAAAATTGATGCTTTGGATGTAACCTCTTTTCTTCATCTTGACTTTGAAGATACACAGTTTTTCTGTTGTTAGGTACAAAATTGATTTAGTGTTATAGTCTCTGTTCCTGTTGGAACAATATATTTTATTCCGTTTCCCTTCATCTGCTATAAGATGTTGACCACATGGCTAATATTATTCATCCCACTATCATGTTTGATGTCCAGTAGATTTCTTACGTGATACTTATGATGATATTCCCTCCGTTTTGATTTATTTGACGTTGGTTAGTTCAAAAATGAACTAACCAATGTCAAATAAATTGACACGGAGGGAGTATATAAATGGTGCTATCTGCCTATATCTAGTCTTGACCCACTTCATGTAAGATGCAGATTCTACACTATCATTATTGCTAACAATTGCACTGTACTCTATACATGTGTAGGAGGCCCGGCTGGCAATCGAGTACATTGTAAATCCAGGTGGGAAGCCAGTTGAGCTACTTCCATGATGTTCAGAAATAGTTGCTCGACAGCTGGAGCTTGTCGAGAGCTATCAGCTACTTGCTGAAACTTTTGGAACTGACTCTAATTCGAGGTTACATATTCTTCCTGTGAAAATAACCAAGAAGGGTTTGAACAAGGACAACCGAGAATCGAAGCCCTCCAAACAATCTGGATCAGATTTGATTGTGAGTAAGAATGGTGGTAACTCCAGTTTTTCTCAACTGCCCTTTCTACCAAACTGACCCTGGCCCTTAGATTGACATCCTGATCACCATTGCTAAAGTGTAAATTGTTGTTCTCTCTCTTATTATTGTTATTGTTGTACAGCTCTTCGTCAGTGATGTAAATAGTGATGATGTTCAAGGATCAAAAGAGCAGTGCTGGCTGTAATTACCTTCCATTCTTTAACCTAAATAAACTCCACCATTTCCAGTGCCTTGGACTAGTCAGCTGACACGTCTATCTGATGAAGATATTCGGAAAAGGCTAAAATAGCTAACTAGAAGGGGATTATAAGAAGAAAAAAATTACATTGATCTATGTTTTTTTGCTTTATATCAGTTGGATCCAGTGTTATTGAATGATACCCACAACATTACCTACCAAGTGGCATTAATATATTTTTGTAGAAAAAAAGAGGCAATGATATACAACATTTTGTAGCACTTTCTTGAAAGTTAAACTAGGTGCCACAAAAAAGAAAAATAAACTTTGAGTTTGTGATGCGGCCCAGGAGCTCAGCAGCATATTTTGCAATGTGCTATTCCTGTTTCACATCACCCTGTATGAGGAATCACTTGACGAATTTGGACGCTTACCAATTCACGAACTGGAGGCTGAGCGATTTAATGAAGTGGACTATATTGTGTACAAGCCTGCCACCTGAAACTGAAGATGTAGTTTGTTGCTATGACCTGCAGTAGTTGGATGGTGTCCTTCAAATAGAGTTGCTGAGGTGTCCTTCAAAGATGTAGTTTCTTGAATGTTAAACTAGGTGTCACAACAACAATAATAAGACACAGGACGTTGGTCACTGACTTCAATTCACGATTGCAGATTTATCCTATGAAAAAAGTCACCATATAATGAGTTACTGTAAAAACCAATTCGTATAGAGATCATTTTCTATGTCTTCGGGCTTTTGTTTTTCAACTCTATGTTTACTACTGTTAACAGTTGAACTTCTTGGCAAAAACCCTTTAGTTCATGGAGCAGTTGGCTCATCCGAAAAACGGTGCTAGTGCGCAAGTGTGTGCATTCTAGCTTTGTAAATACAAGAATACAAGAAGCGCGCCTCAATATTCTCGTGGCATCACATGACTAGTACTAACTTTTTGTTCTTATCATAATCAGGCTAACATAGATAGAGTTTAAGCAAATACGTTATTACAGGTATATCTGTTCATAGGTAGCTCACATTTGACCTCGAGAAGTATCAAATTGAGAGGAATAACCAAAGCGAGTTGATGCCTAATCCATTAATACCATGACCAACAAACTAAAAGATGATTTAACAGTAAAATTCAAACTGTCGTCCAACAAGAACACTTATTAATTTTGAATAGCCAATCTGGTGACGCATCAACTTGACCAGCACTACGCCATGAATGGGTCGGCGAGCTTGTAGTTAGAAGCCGATGTGTCAAACTGCAGTGTGCAGTTGCTATTGTCGCCGAACACGACCTGAGCGCTGCTGGAGCCCCATCTGTCCTGGGTTAGAAGCTCGCCAACCATCCTCTTCCTATAGATGACCATGAACTTAAGTGACTTGGCTGCGCCTAGGAGGAAGTTGGTGAACGCCAGCTTCTGACGAACCAGATTGTTCACCCTAAGGACGATTGTCTTGACACTGTTCTCGAGGCATAGGATGGGGCTTCCGATCAGTTCCTCGAAGCTGATTGGCTTATTCCTGCTGCTGTCACCTTTGGATCCGTCCATCATCTGAATGGGAAAAAAGAAATTGTTTCATTTGATGTTGATAGAATTTGCATGCTAAGAACTTAAAAGAAAAAACAAAAGCAATTTGTATGCCAACAGGACTTATTTAGGAGTCGAGAGGATCAACTAACCTTCAAGTGAAGTGTTTCTAGTTGAGGCAAATGACGCAGCGTTAGGATGGCCTGCATCAAGTCCATCAAGTTATCCACATCGGTGAACAGAGCGATGGTCCTAACATGTTCCAGCATCACTCCATCCTCGAATGGGCAACGGTGCAAGATGCCGAGAGTATGCAACCTCGGCGTCTTTGCTATCATATCCTTCTCGGAGGTGAGTTTTGGTGTCAGCGGCCACCACAGCAGCCTTTCAAGCTTAGGCGCATCCACAATGTGGATTTCGTACTGCCACCCACAATCCACTTTGGTTAAACTTAGGAGGTTCTTGCATTTGATGTCCAATACCTGATAGTGTCGGGGATAGCCAAGCGACAGGCTCTGCAATGCCGGACATCGTGCCAACAGGTCCTTGACAGCCTCCATGGTAATGTCCATGTCGTTTAGGGTGAGCTCCGTCAAACATGGGAGCGTCCACTCCGACGAGTAGATTGCTGTAACATCGTTTTGAGGCCAGCGACAATTGGTGAGGCTCAGTGATCGAAGTGAGCTGCACTTGAAGATGGAGTGTGACAGTACAATAGAGTATGGAAGAGGCATCTCGAGGACAAGCTCCTCGACAACCCCGCTTTGGGACAATGTGTAAAGCAATCTTGACACCACATCATCCGGTGTGAGTGTTCGCTGTACGATGAACCGACGGATGGAGTGATGGTGAGCATCGAGCAAGGAGGTGATTGCATCGGAGCACCACTTCGTATGTCTGAGCTTGATGTTCATAGGAAGGTGGCGCTGCCCACACCAGACTTCAGAGTCATTGATGTAGTCGAGCTTGTATTCGGGAGATGAGAATACACGCCGCCAAGTCTTAGACACTCTAGTCATTCGCACAGCCTCGGTGATACTCAGCAAGGTGAGGATGCAACCCAGTATGCTGTTTGGAAGAGAGCTCATCCTGTCTACCCCATCTTCAATGTTGTCTGAGGATGATGGGGTGGAAGTGGCCTTCCTCTTCTTTGAGTTGGAATTCATTGGCGCCATGAAATGCTGCTCAAAGGGAGAAATGAATGATAAGATTGCAAAGTGAAATATGTATATTGTATGACATAAATATATTAGCAAGATTACAATGATGAAAAACATGAAAAATTATAGACTTCCTTCCTCACCATTAACCCAAATATAAGAATATTACATAATTCAATGAATGTGTTCTGTTGTTGCCAGCTAGTCCACTACACTAGTAGGAATTTTATGGAGAAAATGAGGCAAGATGAAAAATCAATCCACAAACTAGGCCCCGGTAAGCTTCAGTTGTTGTTAGGACAAATACAATAAATGGTAATGAACAACAGACGTGAAGTGGCATGATTGCCATTTCCAAGATAATCTAGGCCAGACAACAGATAACACTTTCCTTATGTCTAGTGCACTAATGCACATTTAATCCTTGCAACTATTAGAAACCTCTACAATCAGAATATCAGGGTTTAAACAAGCATGAGTAGCCAGATCAACTGCTCCACAAGCATTTCCATATAATATGCAATCGCACTCTACAAAACAGTGCAAGGTTAACACTTCTTCCATTCTTTTCTTGAGAAAAAATATAACATTTACCCACTTCCTAGTTCCTACCACCCCTTTTAAGTATCCTAAAACAACGTACTAAAGAATCCACCTCACAATTCAGCAAGGTGACCTCATTAAATCACATCTAACAAAAACAATTGCAGCTACAATTATAGCTCCACTTAATACCCAACTCTTTGGCACACCAACCCCAAGCAAAACGGTCAGGTCACAAACTGGGAAAGAAGAAGGATGTCCTTCACTCGGTAACCAACTCTTCGTACACCAACGCCAAGTGAAATGACCAGGTCACAAATTGGGAAAGAAAAAGGATGTTGAAGCATAACAAAATAGCCGTTGGTGCTCCACCACAACACGATCAGGACTAGAACATGAAAGCGCACCTAACTCACCAACATCACTCAGGATCGAGCGGCATAAAGGCGTTGGGTCAAGTCTCGTAACTAGGGATGGCGTCGCACTGATGTCGGATTACGGGCTAGCGATAGAGCGCGAGACGGATGGCGGTGGAGCGACGTTTTGTGGCGGCGGATCAAAGGTTCGGTGGTCGCAATTGGATAAGGCTAGGGTTACAAGTTAGGGGCTGAGGATCGAGAATTGGGACTCGGGGCTAGTCGCTGGGGTGTCTGGTGTGCGGTGTGAATGATGATTTATGAGATGACTTGGTGGGCTGCATTCTACCCTGTGGGCTATGCCAAAACTTGCTGCTAAGCTATTTTGGACACACATGGATGGAAAACAAAAGTCACATCCACACCTACGGTAGGTTGGATCGGATCTGGGTCATGTCCATAGATGAAAAATCTCACCTGCGCCCGCACCTTGTAAGGTGCATAGTCTGACGGGGCCTTGGACACACGTGTGAGATTGCCATCGCTAGTCCTCGCCCAAGTCCTATGAGAACCTTATTGATGACCACTTCTGGTCAAGTCGACCAATAACTTGATTGAGTATTGTCGTGTCCACGATATTGAGGTCTTGTACAATATTAGTAAGTGAATATCCATTCCAATTACAAATCATAGTTCTGAAATTTAATAGTATGATTTTGTACAGTAGTTGATCAACATCCTATGTTGAAAATAAATAATTCATGGGGATTATCCTATTATCTAAATGTTGTCAACGAAAACACAATCAGCTCGGAGGCTGAATCACGCCGAAGAAGGAGACCGTAGTTAGGGTACCACGCAGGTACTGAAGAATCCACTTCATAGCGGTGAGGTGTGGCTCCCGCGGGTCATGCATGTGGAGGCACACCTACTAAACCGTGTAGGAGATATCTGGCCTGGTGAAGGTGAGGTACTGAAGGGCACATGCAAGACTCCAGTAAGCAGTGGGGTCAGTGAAGGGTGTCCCGTCGGAAGTGGAGAATTTTGCCAAGGTATCCACCGGAGTGGAGCACGGCTTGCACTCAGCCATGCCCGCTCGCTGGAGGATGTCCAGGCAGTACTGTCGCTGGTGAAGGAACATACCACCTGGTCGGTCCTCGATTGCAATACCCAGAAAGTTGTGAAGGTGAACCAAATCCTTCATAGCGAACTCCCGCTGTAAGCCAGAGATAGTGCGCTAAAGGAGAGCCTTACTGGACGCCGTCAGTACAATGTCATCGACGTATAGAAGAAGGTAGACAGTGTCACCATCACATCGATAGACAAACAGTGAAGTGTCCGACTTGGCCTCGATGAAGCCCAACGAGACCAAGACGGAGGCGAACCGTCCATACCAGGCTCAGGGTGCCTGCTTCGGACCATACAGGAACTTGTTCAACTTATAGACCATGTCTAGATGAACAAAGTCAATGAACCCTATCGGCTGACTGCAATACACCGTCTCCGTCAAAGTGCCATGGAGGAAGGCATTCTTGACGTCCAACTGGTGGACGGGCCAATAGTGCGGGAGAGTCAGCGACAAAACGGTATGGAAAACCGTCGCGATCTCATCATAGTCGACTCTAGGGTGCTAAGTGAAGCCCCGAAGTACCCATTGAGCCTTGTATCACTCCAACGAACCATCCGCCTTCTTCTTATGCGTGAACACCCACTCATCCGTGACAACATTACCACGCCCGAGACGGGGCACTAGGTCCTAGGTCCGGTTGGCAAGCAGGGCCGCATACTCTTCCTCCATAGCGTAACGCTAGTGAGGGTCGGCGAGGGCACTACGGATGGAAGATGGTATAGGTGAGATCGAAGAGGAGGCGGATGGTGGAGAAGTTGTCGATTAGAGGACGACCTTAGAGAAGCGCTCAACCGGCCGGAGGACCCCAGCAGCACGTCGAGTCACCATCGGGTGAATGTGACCCTCGTCCCTGTGGAGCAGAGGAGGATGGTACACCGGGGGCTCAAAGCGAGCACGAGCCGAAGCACCACCCCGCTCTCATCGCTGATAGACAAGAGCGTGTTCGTGGCCGCGCGTGGCGCAGCGAGTGATGTCAGGGATTTCGGGGCCGCGCGTGGCGCAGCTGGAGCTGGGGCACCAACCCACACTCGTCGTTGATAGAAAAGTGCGGGGTTGGTGAACCGAGAAGTCGGGGCCGCAAGAGGCGCAGCCAGTGACGTCGGGAATGCTGAGGCCTCGCGTGGTGCAGCTGGTGACGCCGGGGACCTCGGGCCACACGTGGCACAGCTGGCGATACCGTTGATGTCAGGCTTGCACGAGGCACAGAAGGCGATGTCGGGGACGCCGAGGCCGCGCGTGGCACAACTAGCGACATCGAGGCCGCACGAGATGCAGCGAGTGACGTCGGGGAAGCCGATGGCGCGCGTGGCGCAGCAGGCGAGTAGGGGGCTCCGGGGCCACGCATGGCGCAGCGCGTGTCGTGCCTGCAGAAGAAAGAGGCCAAGGCAGCTGGGGAGGAGCAGCCTCGGAGTCATTGGAAAAAGAGAATCCAACTCTACGGTGGAAGCGAAGGAGGAAGTGGAGAAAGGAAAGGAGGACTCATCGAAGATGACGTGTTAGGATATCAAGAGGCGGTGAGTGGTGAGATCAAGACACCGGTACCCCTTATGATCAAGTGAATACCTAAGGAAAACACAATGCGTCGAGCGAGGCACAAGCTTATGTGGGGCTGTAGCGGAAAGATTAGGGTAGCATGCGCACCCGAAAACTCGAAGGTGTTGTAAAGAGGAGTGGTGTCGTATAAAGCAAAGTATGGAGTGGGGGCATGAATCGCCTTGGTGGGAAGACTATTAAAAAGGAGGGTGGTAGTGCGAAGGGCCTCTACCCAGTACCGGGCGTGAATGGAGGCCTGAAATATAAGGGAGCGCATCACATTGTCGGTGGTACGAATCATGCACTCAGCCTTGCCGTTCTGAGGAGTACAAACAAGACATGCGCAATTGGACACCATGTGCGAAGAGAAAGTTACGAAACACCGAGTTATCAAACTTGCGTCCGTTATCGCACTGGATAGCCTGGATAGTGCGTCGGAACTGAGTGGACACCCAAACAAAGAAGTGAGAAAGAGTGAAAAATGTCCCAGACTCTAGATGTAAAGGAAAAGTCTATGAAAAGTGTGAAAAATCATCAATGATCACCAAGTAATAATTATAGCCCGACACACTGGTAATAAGTGATGTCCACAAATCATAGTGAATAAGATAAAAAATATGCTCAACATGAGTCACAGAGGTCGGAAAAGTAAGCCGAACATGGCAACCAAGCTGATAGGCATGACATAAAGACTCATGTGCGCCCCTAGTACACAAGATATCTGAACTACAGGACAAGTTAGAAATGGCATCTACATCAGGATGGCTAGCCGGCGATGCCAAGTGGTGGATGAAGCTTTCGTAGTCAGGGCAAAAGGCAGAGACACAGCGGAAATAGGAAGTCGAAGAGTGTACAATGGCCCTGAGCTATCACATCGAAAAAGAAGTTACCGGCTAGAAAGATCCTTCACAGATAAACCAAAAGGATCAAACTCAATGGAAACATTATTATCAATGGTAAAGCGACGGACATAAAGCAAAATCTGAGTAATATCCGGAGCGACAAGAATGTTTTTGAGCTGGAAAGAACCCGGAAACCCAGAGTAACCTACCGAGGTGACCGTAAGGACAGACCCATTCCCAAAAACGATAGATGAAAGAAAAGAAGGGTGGGGAGGGTGGGCCACGGTGCACCTCCACAACTGGTGCCACCACTACCACCAGTAGCAGGAGCAGGGGCAGGAGTAGGAGTGCCACCAGCACTGCTACCACCATCACGTCCACCGTGTTTACCACGACGGCAATGATTATTACCCCCAGAGCCGGCAGGAGTGCCTGGGGTGGCAGGTGGTCACGACGGTGGTCCACTAGTAGCAGGCGAAGGTGGACGCGGGGACTGCCCGGAGCCGTAAAAGGCTGTGGCAGGCCCGGAGCCAGTAGGGCCACCAGCAATGATCTCCTCAAGCTCAAGATCATACCAGACCTTCTCGAAGGTCGGGGGTGGCTCTAGACGGAGAAGCCACGTTCGGAGGTGACAATAGCGCTCGTTCAGGCACCGAAGGACGAGAGCTGTCAGTGAATGGCTCGCTAAGGTCAGGTAAGGTATCCGTCATGCCCTTCATCTCCCGGCAGTAGGCGGAGATGGTGTAGTTGCCCTGGATGGTGTTCTGGAACCGCGCACTAACATGGAGAGCTCGAGTTGCATGGTTCCTCAGGAAGCGTTGTTCAAGGACCAACCATGCCTGGCGAGCGGTGCCGCCACCGTGCTGCTCGATGATGTCATGTAGCTCCTCAGAGAGGGATCCAAGGATCCAGGATTGGAGCAGGATGTCCATGCTGACCCAGGAGGCATCCACCGGAGAGACATCTCAAAGGATGTGGCCGTAGAGATGGAGTCGCCTCAACGTGAGAAGAAGCAGGTAACGCCAACGGGTGTATGAGGTGGATTCAGAACTAAGGATAACCGGCACGAGCATCCAAATGTTCTGAATCCTGGCGGCCTGAGCGTGAAGAGCAGCGACATGGGAAGCCGAGTACGTACCAACATCTTAGGAAGGCTCATATGTAGCACTCAATGGTCGGTGAGCACTCTCCTCGATCTCGTGAGATAGAGTGGCCACAGAGGTATGCTCCTGCTCCAGGGCGAGAGCGAGTGCTCGCGAGAGGCAGCCAGAGCCGTGGCAATACAGGAGGTGTCGATGACCGTCATGTCGGTTTTGTAGAGGGAGGTGGCAGCCGCGCTGGGATCAGCAGCGGCGCCGGCTATAGGCAACATGATCGCCGCCGGGATGGTGGACGTGGTGCTCCCGTCCGACGGGGGCTCGAGGCCGACGATGTACGGTGGTGACGACTACGCGAGCCCGACAGAGGTGGGAGCGGTCCCATCTAGCCAAGAGGCGACATCGGCCATGAGGACGGCGGTGGCGGGTCTGCCGGTGGCAACTGCAAAAGGTCCACCGGCGGCTGGACTGGTCGCAGGAGAGGGGGTGCCGGTGGATCTGGTGCCGGTCGGCGCACTATGGGCCGTAGAGGCGGCAGCGGCGGCGGCGGCCGACCAGTAGCTGGCTGGCCACGGGCTGGCAACGGCAGCCTGTCCTGGTCCAACGGTGGCCCTCCCTTGGCCGGCGGCCGCTGGCCAAGAGGGGAGGGCGCCGGCCGATCCGATGGCGGCCCTCCCAGGGGCGGCGCAAGCCGACCCGACGGTGGCCGGCACAGGGGCGGCGCCAGACGGCCCGGCGGCTGCCTGCCCGAGCGCGTCGGCAGGCGGCGCGCCGTGCTGGGGCAGAAGCGGCGCATCGACCAGGGGCTAGGGCGGCGGCGCAGCCATCGGGAGAGGGAGATTAGGGTTAATCCCTAATTACCTAGATGATACCATATTAGAGTGGGAATTGTAGGACGATTAATCAGCTTTCAAGGGGTATAATTATATAGGGCTGATAAATATGGAAATGTACTAAAATGCCCCGTAACCCTAATCACACCCTAATGACTAAAATACCCTCTAATCACACCCTAATTACATAGTCTATCACTCACTCTGTCTGAACGATGTCCTAGTACATTGATGTATGAGTGGACATACGAGTGGAGCTGCATGTGAGTTGTTCCTGGTTCATGGTTTTCTGAGATCTTGTCAAATGAATCGTTCCTTCGTTTAGCTGTAGCTGCTAGTTTTTTTCTGTGTGTGTGGACAAGCCTTGTTTTATCTTTGACCTTATGTCTGTAGGTGCTTGGTGACAGTAATTTTCTTGTGTCATTTAAGTCATGACAACTGTTTTTTTGTTAATTTTTTTTCAGTAATCCTTGCTGCGTAGCTTCTTTGTGCTGTTTAAAATCCTCTATGAAATGCCTTGCTGATCTATGAAATGCTTTCTTGCTACACTGCTATAGTCTTGGTGTGACTGTATTTATTAGATGTTTGTTTTTTTTGTAAACTTTTTTTATAAATGAAGACATGGTTATGGACATGTTGCTTTGCTTTGTCATTTCAACATCATGGACGAGAAGAGGCACATTACCTAGAGGGAGCAGGAGGAATACAACAGTCTAGTGAACAAGTCATTTTGATCTAATTTTTAAGTTGTGGACTAAATATTTTTTACTGATGGGAATCCCCACGCACCTTAGATAATTTAAGCTTAGTTTCATTCCTCGTCCATATCTAGTAAAGTGTGTTTGATACTGATTTTGTAGGAGCAAGATTTAGTATGTGCGCATGTGTCTTTAAAGCCATCAAACCAAAAATCTACTAGTAAGGTGCATGATTAAGCATGCTCCACACCATGATGTTGCGATGCTCAGTTATGGCGTTTTGCTGAGCTTCATCAAATATTGGATATTAGGTAATACCCCCACCACGATTAGACCGTACAACTTTAATCTATTCATTCAATTAATTTTCATCTTCAATCTTAAAAATCTTTAATTTAGCCAAATATTTCAACCAATCGCGTGTGGAATAAATATATCTGTTGTGAGCGAAACCATCCGTAATATTATTAATGAAAAACCATCCATAGATTTTATATTATGATTTCTGCATGTCAGTACGAATAAGTTTAAGAACCCTCATAGCTCTTAGTACTTATATTTTATTTTAATGCAATCAATGCATTTATATGCGGAAATATAATAAAATAAGCTTCTCATTTTTAATTAATCGTTCAATTCCCCACTTGAGATACAGCATAGGCGATCGTGATACGGATTAGAATAAGTCCTCACGCTTTTCAATTTCTTCTCAACATTGCATTTTTCATTTACATCATCCACATCATTTATATCATTCAACACGCTACGCAAAATCATGAAGAAATAAGAGGTATAATTTTTCTCGTCTGAAGGCGAGACCAACATTTTTTAAGACAACTTATCAAAATATATTGTTTGCGACCAAACAAGCATCCATGATTGTTATCATTAAACATGAGATTAAAATGATATTCCTACTTAAAAAGAATAAATAAAGAACATTGTTCAACAGAAGTACATGATGTTGAACTTGCACCTTTTTATTTCTCTGACTCGTTTTTGAATGACATTTTCTAGGGCTTAGAAGGACTAGACCATTCCATTCATTCTTGCTCTTGGAAGTGCTAACATTAAAAGATTGATCCTTTGATTGCTTTATTATTCTTTCTTCCTTTTGGACAACTCTTAACAAGTGTTCATTTTTCCATCACTGATTTATAATTGGTCTTAAATTGATTAGACTCATTTGGAAGGGACTCCAATTTCATTATGATAAGAATATTTTTACTTAATTCACAATACAAAGCAATATTCTTTAAAGAAGTATTCACCATTCTCAAGATGTTCGCTTCTACATTCCATCAATGTTGTATTTATCAAGTAGCTTCGTGAAAATATCACGAGCATTTATTTTTTCAGAGCTTCTGAGTCGTTTCACTGCCGCTGCAAAAATTCCTTGACATTGTCTTTTTTTTGTGGGTTCCCACAATATCCAAAGATATCGAGGCATTCATTACCAGAAGGGCAACATGGTTGAAATTCTCCCATTTTCCAACTTAGCCTCATAAGTAATTTTGAGAAGATAATACACAATGACACCCACGGTGGGTACCACTAATTTATCTTTTGATAGAATGTAATCAAGTTGATTAAACTCTAAGGATACCATCTGTTTAAAAAAATGTCCTAGGCGGTCGCTTAAGTGCAGCCAGTCCGCTTCGCTTTTCACTGGGTGGTGGTGTCAAGCAGCCAAACCGCTTTTTTGCAGATTTTTTCTGCTTCGGTCCGCTTTTTCTGCTTAATTCTGCTTTTCACCGTTTTTTATGTTCATATAAAAGGAACAACTAACTCAAATTTTTTTCTTATCTTTATCGGTGGTGGTTGCTGTTGGGTCTAGAATGTGGTTGACTGCCTAACCGGATGGTAATTTCACTTACAGATTTATAGAGAAGATCGTCATATTTTAAAAGTTAGTTGGCCAGGTTTTTAAAAGACAATGAGAAGGAAGACGTGACTATCAATTTTATATATTTTTGTTGTTGTAATATTGTTGCTATTTTATTATATTAATGTAATGTTCATAAATTTTAGTTCTGCTACTGAAATGTTAATTTTATTGTTGTTTTTGCTATAGTATTTTCTAACTGTTTTTAGTTGTTACATCAAAATTTTGCTACTCGAAATTTTGCGTAGCCGAACGTTTTGATACAATTTCGGGTAGTGATTTTGAAAACACGAACATTTAAAAACCTGAATTTTTTACCTAAAATTTCTGGTAATCCCGAACGCCCACCCGTGACCTTAATGTGGGTCTTCCAATTAGAGAAGTTACTACCGATAAGTTGTTTGATATTCTCGTATCCAAACAGTGTTACAGTGGTTGTCATTATGGCACTAGAGACATTTGTAAAATAGCATGGAAATAAAACTTTGCTAGTAAATAAATAAACATACAATAAAATTATAATTTTATGGCATATCACCGTTGAGTAGAAATTAGCATCAAATTATAATTTCTAATAATATAAATTTTAAATATGTCCCATAAAATTAAATCAATGTTGATAAAAAATAATTTTACAGTAAAAATTCTCAAATTAGGAATCAAATTAAAATTTAAAATTTTCATCATTAGTTGATGTTTAAAATGATGAACAATAATATATTAAATAATCTAATAAAATTATCTCGTTGGTTCACATTTGTTCAGATTAGCTAATATATTTAATTCTAATTTTATATATTTAATATTTTCTGTTTAAATTGCATAAAATATATTTAATACATAACTATAATTGGATTAAACAGAAAATGCAAAAATTACTAAACAGTATTGGGCTCATTAAGTTGGCCCAGACCAGCAGTGAAATAATAAATGAAATCATGAAATTAGTTTGGGCCGAAGCCCGTGGACGAAATTCGCCCATTAGACCATCGCAGAGAGCTGAACGCCTTGATCCCCACTGGCCAAAATTCGGTATATCACATAATCATCAAATCATTCATCTAATCAACTTCATAATTTAAGTTAAGAGTAAAACTACCACGGACTTGCTTGGCCATTCCTTCTTGCTCTGTTTAGTATACAAATCTCAATCCTTCGAGCTGCCAACTTGCACCCTCTAGTATTGGCAATGCAATTTTGTGATTGTTGGAGTTGTAGAAAAGCCGTGTACTCGTTTTTCCTTCTTCCCTTTTTATTATAGCGTAAGACACCAGGGGGAAAAGACCAACTGTTGGTTAGGCGCCCCTGATCACAGTGCCAACTCGGTTAGGGACTCACGGACGTGGTCAGACTCCCCTTTTCTGTCCTTATTTGATAAATCTAATAGAGAAACGACCACTCATTTGTGCTATATAGTGTTGATTGTTCTTATATTAACAGACTTCTATTTTGTTTTGTAAATGGCAGACTAATACAATTTCTCAGATAGTAAAAGTTGTCAGAATGATTGTTGGAAGGGACAATGCACAATTACGTAAGAAAATTCAGGTTATGGAGGGAGAGATAGAGATTGAAGATGATGCTACGAAACGTAAACCATTATTGGATGAAATCGATGCTTTGGAGGTAATCTCTTTTCTTCATCTTGACTTTGAAGATACACAGTTTTTCTGTTGTTAGGGGCAAAATTGACTTAGTGTTATAGTCTCTGTTTTTGTTGGAACAGTATTTTCTGATTTTGTTTCCCTTCATCTGCAATAAGATGTTGACCACATGGCTAATCTTATTCATCTCTGTTATGTTTGCTATCCAGTAGGTTTCTTACGTGATACTTATGATGATATATGAATGGTGCTATCTGCCTATATCTAGTCTTGCTCCACTTCATGTAAGATGCAGATTCTACACTACCATTATTGCTAACAATTGTACTGTACTCTATACATGTGTAGGAAGCCCGGCTTGCAATCGAGTATATTGTAATTTCAGGTGGGGAGCCAGTCGAGCTCCTTCTAAGATGTTCAGAAATAGTTGCTCGACAGCTGGAGCTTGTTGAAAGATATCAGCTGCTCGCTGAAACTTTCGGAACTGACTCCAATTCGAGGTTGCAGATTATTCCTGTGAAAATAACCAAGAAGTGTTCTAACAAGTTCAACCGAGGATCGAAGCCCTCCAAGCAAAATGGATCGGATTTTAGTGTCAGTGAGAATGGTGGTGGTTCCGGTTTTTCTCAACTGCCCTTTCTACGAAACTGACCCTGGCCCTTAGATTGATGTCCTGATCACCATTGCCAAAGTGTAAATTGTTGTTCTCTCTCTTATTATTGTTATTGTTGTACAGCTCTTCGTCAGTGATGTAAATAGTGATGATGTTCAAGGATCAAAAGAGCAGTGCTGGCTGTAATTACCTTCCATTCTTTAACCTAAATAAACTCCACCATTTCCAGTGCCTTGGACTAGTCAGCTGACACGTCTATCTGATGAAGATATTCGGAAAAGGCTAAAGTAGCTAACTAGAAGAGGATTATAAGAAAATTTCTTTGACGTTGATCTATGCTTTTTTGCTTTGTATCAGTTGGATTCAGTATTATTGACTGATACCCACAACATTACCTACCAAGTGGCGTTAATATATTTTTGCAGACAAAAGGAGGCAATCATATATGACATTTTATAGCACATTCTTGAAAGTTAAACTAGGTACCAAAAAAAGGAAATTAAACTTTGAGTTCGTGATGCGGCCCAGAAGCGCAGCAGCACATTTTGAAATCTGCTACTCCCTCCGTTCTGAAATAAATGACGCGTAGGACAGCTAATTTAGTTTAAATTAAACTAAATTTCTTATCCTAAACATCATTTATTTCAGAACGGAGGGAGTACTTTTGTTTCATATCACTCTGTATGAGGAATCATTTGACGAATTGGACGCCTACTCAATTCACAAACTGGAGGCTGAGCGATTTAATGAAGTGGACTATATTGTGTAACAGCCCTTCAAATAGAATTGCTGAGGTGTGATATGTCAGGCGAGCGCAGGGTCACTCTGATGAACACACGCGAGTTGGTGTTCGGTGTTAGACTGTGTAATTAGTAGGATAATCAGGGGCAATTTAGTCTTTTAGATGGGATTAGGGTTAGAGGCTTAATAGTATTTTCCCTCCCCTAATCCCTCTATATATTGTAAACTTGACCCCTCTAATTAATCATCCAATTGACTCTCATCTAATATGTTATCATTAGCTAGGTTAATTTAGGATTAGGTCTTAACCCTAACCATGATGGCATAGCCGCCGCCACCTTCGGCCGCCACCCACGCCAACGCGCCGCCACCCTTGGACGCCGCCCCCGCCACCGCGCCCCACCTTGCTGCCGCTGCCGCTAGCGCAGGCGCCACCGCCAGCCAACGATGGGCAATGGGCGCCGTCGCCCCTGCCACCGAGCCCCACCCAGCTGCTGCCGCAGCTAGCGCAGGCGCCACCGCCGGCCACTGATGGGCGATGGGCGCCACCACCGACAATCCTTGGCCTACCGGCGCCGCACCCGGCCAGCGCGCACAGGGGGCCGCCTCCGCTGGCCTGCCAGGTGTTTTACCGGGGGGTTGGCACGCCCCTCCCTCGGCCGGCCGCCAACTCTGTTCCGGGGTGTGCTGTCACCGCCGCCATGTCTCTGAGGACCGGACCGGCCACCGGCGGACCTCTTGTAGGTACCACCGGCAAACCCGCCACCGTCGTCGTTTTCATTACATGTACTACCTCCGGGTTTCGTTTGATTAAGGATCCATGATGAGTAAGTTCTTAAAAAGGAATCAACAACGTGTAAGAAAATAAGAAAACCGTATGAAGAAAGGTGAAAAACAGTAAATAATAGCAAAAAATAGTACGAATAGTAGGAAAAGCAACAAAAGAAAAAGAATGGCACCACCGAGAACCACTCGACGGTGAGGGCGCCGCCACATAGGCGAGCGCACGCTCGCCGGCGAGGAGCCACCACGGCAGCGCCTGGCTACTAGGCCACCGGCCTTCTTCCTTCCCTACTCTTTGTTTCTCTTTGTGTGGCCGCCACAATGAGGAGAGAGAAATAGAGAAGAAGAAATGACTTAGGGTTTGTTGAGGTGGTGCTAGCTTGTATATAAGCCCCTACATCTGCGTTGGGCCGTTAGATCAGATTCAATGGCTCAGAGGGTATGTGTTTGTGGGACAAAAATGAGGGCAGGCGGCTCAACAGAATTTGCCTCCAGTGGGGATCAAACCTGAGACCTCCAAGGATAGGGTTTTGTGGTCTACCAACTGAGCTGAGCTTTGTTTGTGTTCAGCTATGGTGTTTAATATTTAAATAATCGGATAAGAATTTAGTTTTGGCCTGAAAACTGTTTTTATCTGTTTAACATTAGTTTATAGTATTTTTATCTACTGTAATTAGTAACTTTTATGGTAAAATAGTTTTTAGCCATATTAATTATATTATTGTGGATAATTGAGAGTAATTAAGTATGTTTTTAAGCTTCCGCTGTTGTAATTAAGTTTATTAGTTTTCTAATTAAATTTCAATTGAGAAATTTAATTAGGAAAATTTTGATTAAGACTTCTAGAAATTTTGTTAAGTAGCCAAAGTGAACAACAAAATTTACTAAGTATTAAGTTTGATTTAACTTATTCAATTCATGGAAATTTTATTGAGTAGCCAACGTGAAAAAATAAAATTTGCCATGTTTAGTATGTTGTGTTTTCATTGAGTAGCCAACGTGAAAGATGAAACACACAACGTTTCCATTTGATTAAGATTATTTAAGTTCATAGAAAATTTTGCTGAGTAGCCAATGTGAAAAACAAAAATTTGCTAAGTTTTCAATATTGTATTTTGTCAAGTAGGCAACGTGAAAGACAAAAGACAACATTCCTATTAATTTATGTTTTATTATGAATCCTACTTATGATTATGTAAATTTCATCGAAGGTTTCTCCAAAATTTCTTCTGCACTGAGTTTAATCACTGCCATAGAGCCCCTCAATGGAGGGAATTATAGCTCGTGCAGAGAGAAGTTAGAGATTGCATTGGTGATCTCGGAGATGGATCTATCATTGACCACTCCACACCCCACTGAGCCTGAGGTTCTGATTCCTTACGAGGGAGAGCATCCCGATGCCTTCAACGTGAGAAAAGCGGAATATGAAAGTTTAAGATTCAAATACGATGGAGATCATATGAAGTGGATCCAATCAAACAGATCATTAAGGATTCTATCACTAAGGCAATTAGGGGAGCAATCCCTGATTGTGAGACAGCTACTGAGTACCTCCAGAAGGTGGAGTCAGTTTACTGGCTCTTCCAAGACTTATGCAAGTACTCTTATTAAGAGGCTTGTGACTGAGAAGTACAATGGAGGTGGTGTGCGTGAGCACATTCTTAGGATGACAAACATGGCCTATAAGTTGAAGCCTATGAAAATGAGGCTTAAAGATGAGTTTCTTGTGCATCTCATCTTTACTTTATGTCTTTGGCCTTTTCTTGTGTCATTTAAGTCATGACAACTATTTTTTTGTTAAATTTTATTTTAGTAATCCTTGTTGCGTAGCTTCTTTGTGCTGTTTAAAATCCTCTATGTAATGCCTTGCTGATCTATGAAATGCTTTCTTGCTACACTGCTATAATCTTGATGTGATTGTATTTATTAGATGTTTGTTTTTTTGTAAATTTTGTTACAAATGAAGACATGGTTATGGACATGTTGCTTTGCTCTTTCATTTCAACATCATGGACCAGAAGAGGCACATTACCTGGAGGGAGCAGGAGAAATACAACAGTCTAGTGAACAAGTCATTTTGATCTAATTTTTTAAGTTGTGGCCTAAATATTTTTTACTGCTGGGAATCCCCACGCACCTTAGATAATTTAAGGGTGTGTTTAGTTCAGATGTGGATTATTAAAAACCTGATTCTAGCTGTAGCTGTGAGAATGCTGCTGGGAGGTGAGAGCTGCTATGAAGCTGAAATCTATTTATCTGGAAAACAACTATCAATTGTGGATTCTATAATAATGTGTGTTATTAAAAAATAACGTTCGATTTTGTAATCAGTGGCATGGTGGGTAATTTTTGTGAAAAGATGGAACAGGAATCTGGAAAATATGGGGTTCTGGCATATTTCCATTGGCACTAGAAAAATCTAGGATTCTAGAGAATCTGATTCTCATGTGAACCCCTTTGGTTCATATTTCTGATTTTTATAGAGAATCTGGTTGGTGTAGTTTCTTTCCTGGCCATATCTAGTAAGGTTTGTTTGATACTGATTTTGTAGGAGCAAGATTTAATATATGCGCATGTGTCTTTAAAGCCTTCAAACCATAAGCCTACTAGTAAGGTGCATGACTAAGCATGCTCCACACCATGATGTTGCGACGCTCAGTTACGGCGTTTTGCTGAGCTTCATCAAATATTGAATATTAGGTAATACCCCCCACCACCATCACCACCACGATTATACCGTACAACTTTGATCTCTTCATTCAATTAATTTTCATCTTCAACGTTAAAAATCTTTAATTTATCCAAATCTTTCAACCAATCACGTGTGGAATAAATATACCCATTATGAGTGAAACCATCCGTGAATATTATCAATGAAAAACCATCCATAGATTTTATGTTATGCTTTCTGCATATGTCAGTACGAATAAGTTTAAGAACCCTCATAGCTCTTAGTACTTATATTTTATTTTAATACAATCAATGCATTTATATGCGGAAGTATAATAAAATGAGCTTCTCATTTTTAATTAATCTTTCAATTCCCCCTTGAGATACAGCATAGGCGACCATGCCACGAATTAAGTCCTCAAGCTTTTCTATTTCTTCTCAACGTTACATTTTTCATTTACATCATCCACATCATTTATATCATTCAACACGGGATGCAAAATCATGAAGAAATAAGAGAGATAATGTTTCTCGCCCGAAGGCGAGACTAACATTTTTTTAATACAACTTATCAAAACATATTGTTTTCTACCAAACAAGCATCCATGATTGTTATCATTAAACATGAGATTAAAATATATGCCTACTTAAAATGAATAAATAAAGAACATTGTTCAATTGAAGGGGAAATTTGAATTGTAGTTCTTTATAAGAGACCCCATAACTTTGACATTTGTGTATTTCTTATTCAGCGTTGTAAGCTTTCTTTCCCTTCTCCTCATAGTTTCCGTTGTATGGAATACATACATAGAACTTTATCAGGAAGAGTTGCAACCGAGCCAATCCACTATGTTCTATAAAAAATCAACACAAATTCATCGATAAACCTAATTTTATGATTACCTTTTTCTAAGCCATTTCAGGAATTCTAGACTATCCTTCTTGAAATGTCCTCTTTTCTTGTAGAAGTTGCACTCGCCCCCGGGCACAACAGAAATACTTGATGTTGAACTTGCACCTTTTTATTTCTGTGACTCGTTTTTTAATGATATTTTCTAGGGATTAGAAGGACTAGACCATTCCATTCATTCTTGCTCTTGGAAGTGCTAACGTTAAAAGCGTGGTCCTTTGCTTGTTTTATTATTGTTTCTTCCTTTTGGACAACTCTTGAGAGAGCAGTTTGCTGCGCCGGAGAAGCTTGGAGCTGCTCGGGTGACGGTGTCAAGTCGGAGGCGCTTCGGAGTGAACAGAGCAGTGAAAGATCGGCTCGGAAAAGCTCGAGGGAAGCTGATCACGAGCAGCTGAGGGTTGGAGCACGTCGAGCAAATGTCGGCGGTGCCGTTTGTGGCCTCAGCTCACGGTGGGAGGGATGAGTTTGGCCGGTCGACGACGGGGTTGTGGTTTCGGGGGTGCGGCGGCTCTCTTTGGGTTTCCAGCGTGAGGAGGCGTCGGAACAGAGGTGAGACAACGTTGTGGCGTCCGGGACTGGAGGATAACGAGCTGGGGACGTCGGTTGGCAGCTGGGATCACCGGTCAGGAGGTGGCAGCGGCGAGCAGCGCCGTGGCGGTGTGTGAGTGCGCGCAAGACCCGAGCCCTGGGCGTTTCAGTTGGTTAACTCGCTTGTGGGGTTGACAAGTGGGGCCCACCCCTAGTTTTAACCTCTGAAATTCAATTTTCCTACTGCTCTAAACAGTAATACCCCTAATACCCTTTGCAATTTGAATTATCCACCAAACGCCCATTTGAACTTGATAGAATTCAAATTGTGAGGTGTTTGAATACATTTATAGCATATATGCAGTTTGAAATTCAAATTGAATCTGAATTTGCTAAACTTGGATCATGTCAAGATCAACTCCAAATGGAGTGAAAATTGGTGTGTGAGCTCACAAAAATGTGCTGAGTGGGAATGTGAATCCCACTTTTCAATAAATGGGATGAAAGGAGTTTGAATTTGAATTTGAGTTCAAACTAGCCTCTTTCCAATTATATCCAAAAATACCTCAAAAGTTTTGGATTTGGGTGAAATTTGGCATGAGCATTCCTATCAAGGTGTAGGAGTTTTTCATATGATCAGCCCCTATATGATGCATGCGGGAAATACCACTTTTGCATTTTGTGAGTTCATCCTCTAATGACCATATTGATTGTGGTTTCTTTCTCTTCAAATGTGTTCATAAGTTGTCCTCAAATGAGGTGTGTGTGGTGTGATGAACACTTTGTATGTGTGCAAAAACTTAGGCCCTTACAGTGTCCAGTGAGGCCCGGTGAAGACCGAAGCTCTAAGCTCAGCCTCATCGAGGTCTTGGCCCCCTAGGTGGCATGGTGGTGGCGTCCACTCAGCCACGAAGTCAGACAATGTCTGACTCTTCACCGCATGGCGGTAAGAAGTCGAGCTCGAACTCCGCCAGCTCGGCAGCCCACTTTGCAATGTTCCCTGTTGTGTTGGTGCTGTGGATCACGGCTTTCAGTGGGTATGAAGTGACCACTGAAATCTTGTGAGCTTGAAAGTAGTGGCACAGCTTCCTTGATGCAACAAGGACTGCATAGAGCAGCTTGTGCACCTCCAGATATCTTCTCTTGGCGTCATGGAGGACCTTGCTGATGTAGTAGACCGGATGCTGGATGGTCTGAACCCTTCCAGAGGGGTCCGGTCCGTCTTCTTGGAGAGGTTTGGGACTTGAAGGCCCCATGCCCCCGGGTCCAGGACTGTACTCCGGGAGCTGGGACCCGGATGCGCATTGGTTGTCAAGTCCGGCAGGCCGGGATCTGACTAGCTCCTTGTCCCCTAGCTCTCCTGCGAGGTCCAAGTCCTAGGACTCTGGACCTGCGACAGGAGCCTCGTCTGGGACTTAGGGTAGTTGTGGCTCCGGTCGCTCCGCGACCAGGACCATGCTCACGACCTCTGTTGTGGCGGTGATGTAGAGGAGGAGAGGCTCACCTTGTTACGGAGCCACCATGATTGGCAGCGTTGTGAGGTACTTCTTCAGATCCTGTAACACCTCGTTTGCCTCCTCCGTCCAGACAAAGGGTTCGGACCTGCGTAGAAGCTTGAAGAACGGTAGAGCCCGCTCAGCAAGTCAAGAGATAAACCGATTGAGCGCATCCAGACATCCCGTTAGCTTATGCACGTCCTTGATGTGGGCAGGTGGCTGTATCACTTCAATTGCCTTTATCTTCTCCGAGTTAGCTTCGATTCCTTGGTGTGAGACCAGGAAACCAAGTAGCTTTCCAGTAGAGACCCAGAAGACACATTTGTTTGGGTTTAACTTCGCGTGTGTCGAACGCAACCTGTTGAAGACTAATGCAAGGTTGCTGAGCAAAGATGCATGCGAGTTAACCTTAATCACGATGTCATCAACGTACACCTCTACTAGGTCCCGAATGAGGTTCCCAAATGTTTTATGCATGGCATGTACAAAAGTGGAAAGAACATTCTTAAGACCATAAGGCATTGATACATAGCAAAATAGACCATCTACTGTTATGAAGGCAGTATGCTCTTCATCTTCCCAAGACATAGGTATTTGGAGGAAACCTGAGTAAGCATGTAGGAAACACAGTAGATAACAGCTAGATGTAGAATCCACTACTTGGTCTATGCGGGGGAGAGAAAAAGGATCCTTTGGGCATGCCTTATTGAGAGTAGTGTAGTCGATGCACATCAGAAGCTTCTCGCTAGCCTTGGGGACAACAACAGGGTTGGCCAGCCATCGTGGATGGTGGACCTCTCGGATCAAGCCGGCGCCGAGCAGCTTCTTGATCTCTTCACGGATGAAGTTCTGCCGCTCAACAGACTGCTTCCGAGGCTTCTGTTGTACCGTCCTGGTATCAGGGTAGATCTTTAGATGGTGCTCAATCACCTCCCTGGGGATCCCAGGCATCACTAACGGTTGCCATGCAAACACGTCGATGTTAGTCCGGAGGAAGGAGACGAGCGTGAGTTCCTATTTGTCACCCAGAACCCCTCACGATGCGGGTGGTCTGGGCGGCGTTCGAGCCGATTTGGACGACTTTGACAGGAACGTCCTCGACGTCAAAGGGCTGCACGTGGGGTGCAGATGTTGACCCTCGCTGGCGCATGCCTGGAGGCGGCCTGCTAGCTTCACCATAGCTGGAAGCAGCCTCCTATGCCGCTGCCAGCATCTGGAACTTCTCCAGCGCTGAGACAGCGGTAGAGCAGTCTCCTCGAATCTTGAGGATACCGCTTGGTGTCGGCATCTTTAAGACGAAGTAGCTGTAGTGGGCTACTGCCATGAACCGGTATAGGGCTGGCTTGCCGATGATGGCATTAAAGGGGAGGCTGACCTCCACAGCATCGAAGACGACGCTCTCCGTGCGGTAGTTCTTAGGCTTCTCGAAAGTCACCGGGAGGGAGATGCTCCTGCACGGGAAGATCGGGTCCTGACCCACCCCCAAGAATGGATGTGAGGGGGTGAGCCTAGACATAGGGATCTGCAACTTCTTTAAAGCTGCAAGGCTGATGACGTTGAGGGATGTCCCACCATCGATCAGCACGTGGTAGAGCTTCACGTTGGAGATGGTGGGGGCAACGAGGAATGTAAGCTACCCGGCGCCACCATGTTCTTGGGGCAGTCGGAGGTGTCAAAGTTGATCGACGTCTTCATCCACTTCTAGTGTGGCGCCGGTCCGGGGGCAGGAGCAGCCGCTGCCACCGTTCGTCGCATGGTCTTGATGGCACGCCAGGACGTGATGTCCCAAGAACCCCCATACATCGTGTGGAGCATCTTGCGACACTCGATGTCGGTGATAGAGTCGGAGTCCGGATGGCCATACACGGCCTTCAACGCCCGCTTAGCGTTCTGGTACTCCATCTATTGCTCCATGCCGACCTCAGGGTCAGCCTTCTACTTGCCCTATCGCTGGTGGGAAGGCACGCCATCTTGGCGCTGTCGCTTCTGCTCGCAGAAGCGCTCCGCGAGCTTCTTGATCTCACGGCACTCACTGGTGCCATGGCGGCTGGAGTTGTGCACCGGGCACCCCTGGCCGTCGTCGTTGACGGACGGCAGTCGCGGGCGCTTGTCGGTGCGCCGGCCATGGCCCCCACCGGCCACGGCAACGATGACGGTGGGCGCCCCGGCTAGAGGCTTGTCCTTGCCTGCAGCCTTCTTATTTTTCTTGCCGCTGCCCTGAACAGCAGCGTCACCGGCACTCCCCGCCCCAGAGGTTAGACGCGAGTGCCAGTCTCAGCCCTGGCGCACTTGTCCGCCAGGCTGAAGAGCTCGGAGATGTATTGCACGTCATGCGTGGCTTACTTCTCCAGCATCTTCTTGTCTCTAACGCTCTGTTGGAAGGGAACGACGACGGAAATATTAGAGACATGGGGGATGGTATTCCTGACTTGGGAGAACCGCTGGATGAAAGATCATAGCGACTCCCCCTCGCACTGACGCACGACGTGGAGGTCGAGCTCGCTACCGGGGCGCGTGTAGGAACTCTCGAAGTTGGCTGTGAACCGCCTGCACAACTCTTCCCAGGAGGATATGGAGCCTAGGGGAAGGTTCATGAGCCATGACCGGGCAGTGCCAGTCAGAGGCACCGGGAAGTAGTTGGCCATGACAGCCTCATTCCCTCCTGCAGCTAGGATGGAGATGGAGTAGATGTGCAGGAACTCAGCAGGGTTGACAGTCCCGTCGTACTTCTCCGGCAGCTTAGGCCAACACTTGGGTGGCCAGACCACCATGTGAAGGTGCGGGGTGAGCACCATGCAGCACGGCATTCGGGGAGCCATACTCGCCCTCGAGGGTGCGGTGTCTCTCGCGCCGTCGCTCGATGGTGACACGGCCCGCAGCGGCGGTCTAGCTCGACCCTGAGGTCAAGTGTGGCCTTCCTGGCCGTGATTGCCGCGCGCGTCGTAGCTGTCTCGCGGGCCACCATCGGCATATGCGACTAGGCCTGCGATGGCTCGTACCGCTGCCTTCTGTAGGCGGGCATGTTCATGTCGGAAGCGAAGAGGTGGTCGACGTCGTTGCGCCACTACTCTACTGCCTCTGGGGGTGCACCCTCGCCCGGAGGGTTGTGGAGAAGAGCATGTGTTGCGGCCAGCATGCTCTCCGAGCTTGGAACTGGCGGCTTGGTTGCCGGCTTGGCGGTGGACGGCCGCCGTGTGGTGGAAGCGGTGGCTACCTCGGGAGCAGCGACCATCTGATCACCTACTCGGGCAGATATACTCGCTCTGGAGCAGGAAGTGGCCTCCCCCTCCCTCCCTTGAAGACGATAACGAGTGGGGTGGGAGGAGCCAGCGATGGACTGGATGTTTACCATGGTGGTGATGCTCGGTCTTCTAGAGAGTGTGAAATCCTCTACCTAGCACGCCAAATGTTGAAGTGTAACCTGCAACACTTCCCCCGCTACCTCTACTGGAGCAGTTCACGGAGGTTCACCACTGCATGTGATTCCACATGGGGCTCTCTACAACTTAGCTTTAATCCCCACCATCCTTGAAGAGATAGCGGCTGCTTAGAAACATGACAAGGGCATGTCGCATTTGCGAAGACATATAGACAGTGGGGAGCTGGAATGTTTCTGGAGAGACGGAGACGGCATCCTATGGTTCAACGACCGAATCGTCGTACCCCGTAACCCGGAATTACGGAAGAAAATCTTTGATGAGGCTCACTTGTCAAAGTTTTATATTCACCCCGGCAGCAACAAAATGTATCAAGAACTCAGAAGCATGTTTTGGTGGACACGGATGAAGTGGGAGATCGCAAAGTACGTGTCCGAGTGTGATACATGTCGAAGGGTGAAAGCAGATCACATGCGGAAACCGGGACTGCTACAACCATTGGGCGTGCCTGCCTGGAAATGGGAGGATGTGAGCATGGACTTCATCATCAGTTTACCCACCACTTTTCAGAAACATGATTCTGTATGGATGATCATCGACCGGCTCACCAAAGTTGCCCATTTCATCCCGGTCAACACCAACTACAACGCCAAGAAGTATGCTGAACTGTACATCTCACGGATCCTATGCTTGTACGGCGTACCCTGTACCATCATATCGGACCGGGGCACTTTATTTGTGTCCCGTTTTTGGGAGCAGCTACACGCTGCGTTGGGAACGAAGCTGATCCGCAGCTCAGCATACCACCCGCAGGCGGATGGACAAACCGAGCGGGTAAACCAAATCTTAGACGATATGCTACGAGCTTGCGCTATCAACCACGACAAGAATTGGGATGATCACTTGCCGTTAGCCGAGTTCTTGTACAATAATGGGTACCAAGCCAGTATCAAAATGGCGCCTTACGAGGCGCTATACGGGAGAAAATGCCACACACCACTGAATTGGTGTCAGTCTGGTGAGATCGAGTTTGAGGGACAAGATGAACACCGAGATTTATGTGGTTTGGGTCGCCGGAGCGTAAAACCCTACATCCACGGGAGTGTGTGTTGTATTGCTTGAGCTTGTGCCGGGGGATCAAAGATCGAACCCTTCTCCCAAAGGCTCCCCCGGTCCTTTTATAGCTCAAGGCCGAGGCAGTTACACTGTGGCCCCCGAGGTCGACAGGTGGCCCCGCTGCTGTCCGTACCCTATACACGATCTAGGGTATTTACAAATACTTGTAGTGTTGCTGTTGAAGGAGTTAAGGCGTGCCACCCGACACGCCGAGTGCCTCTGACTGAGTAGTGGTTGATGATGGCAGAAGAAGGCCCTGTCTTGTCGCCGCATCCTACTTGGTAAGCTAAGCAGCACTGTGCCGTTGTCACACCATACCGCCCTGTCCTATCACAGTAATGACGGCCACTAGTGGGAGGAGGTGTGCGATGTGCGCCATGCTTCTGGGGAACGCGTGAATCTTGAATGCGCATCTGGACGGATAAAACGTCTTCTATGACTCCTGAGGCCCACAGACCATGGCGGATCATAGGACACATGGCGTCTCCGGAGCCCTCCTCTGTGGAGAGGTCAGGCCCAGAGCCCCGAGACACGTGGTAGCACCGAACCTCGCCTCAGTGGGGAGGCCAAGTCCAGGTCAATGACACATGGCAGCTCCGGACACCTCCTTAGCTGAGAGGTCCGGTCCGAAGCCTGAGGACATGTGGCAGCGCCGGACCTCACCTCAGGGGGGACGCCAGGTCCGGGGCCAAGGACACGTGGCAGCTTTGTAGCCTTCCTCAGCAAGGAGGTCCAACAAAGAGCTTGGGGACACGTGGCAGTGCCGGACCTCACCTCAGCGGAGAGGCTAGGTCCGGGGCCAAAGACACGTGCCAGCTCCGGAGCCTTCCCAAGAAGGGAGATCTGGCCCAGAGCCCGGGAAAACGTGGCAGCGTCGGACCTCACCTCAGCAAGGAGGCCAGGTCCGGGGCCAAGGACACGTGGCAGATTCGGAAACCTCCTCAGTTGGGAGGTCCGGCCCGGAGCCCGGGGACACGTGGCAGTGCTTGACCTTGCCTCAGCAGGAAGGCTAGGTCCGGGGACAAGGGCACGTGGCAGCTCCGAAGTCTTCCTCAGCGGGGAGGTCAGGCACGGAGCCTGTGGACACGTGGCAACACCGGACCTCGCCTAAGCGGGGAGGCCAGGTATGGAGATAAGGACACGTGGCGGCACCAGAGCCTACCTCAGTAGGGAGGCGGGGTCTAGGGCCTCTTCAAGCCTCCATGCGGGGGTACCCGGTCTGCAGGGTACCGATAGGTTTCACTCGGCTCCGCCCGCTAGGTAGCTCACTGGGCTCAAGGGCTAGCCATCGAGGTAGGCCCCCGATTGACCTGACCCCTCTGAACCATAAACGGTTCGTGTATGGGGGCAAGAAGGACTCGCCATAAATGACAACCCGGCTTCTCGAAAAGGGGACCTGTGGGCTCGCCGCCGGACTTCGACGGGAATGACCCATGGTCGTGATAGACCGCTGGAGGTTCCCACGTCGCGGCTATCTAGTTATGTCGAGTACTAATAATCTCTCTTGTTGCTTTGTTTTTTGTTATGCAGGTGTGAGGCCGATTTGAGTTCACCCCCTGACCAACCACCAAGGTCGGTCAGAGGCTCGGGGGCTACTGACGGGGTTCTGGGCCCTGAACTCCAGGGAAGTGACGAGGGAGCATCCCACGTGGTCTGACAGAGCAAGATCAAGCCCAGACCCGAGAGGAGATGCGACGAGGAGCCCAGGGCTGACCCTTGGGCAGGACGTACAACTCATCCCCAAGGCGATCCAGACAGAAATCCCGAGCCCCCATGGGAGAACCCGAGCCTAACCTCGGGTAGGAGAGAAGCAGGTGGCCTTCAATGCAGGGCAGGCGCTGCCCTAGCCGAGTGGAGGGGTGATCGAGTACCCCCTGCCCCCAGCATTGAAGGTGCATCACTTACAACAGGACCGAAGAGGAGTGGAGCAGGGGCGCATATGTGCCTCGATATGGGCCACTCCCCAGCGACGGGGCAGGAGCAGGAGCGAAAGCAGGCCACGAGTACGGAGGCGCCATTGAGTGCCCTGCCAGACGAATGAAAAGACAAGTCATCTTGTACCCACGACCGGCCTACCCCTCCACAACAAGGAGAAGGGACGAAGGAGAGAGAGAATAAAAAGAAATACATGCCAGTTCAAGAGGACATGCATCACACTTGTAAGAACAACTCCTATTCTTGAGTAAGAGCAACCGAGAAACCCCGGATGGACGTAGGGCACTCTTGTCCGAACCAGAATAATCCTTCGTTCGTTCTTAGTTTGGCCACATTGAGGTAGAACGCATGGTACATTCGGTTACTAGTCGGAAATTTGAAACACCGACATTTTCGGGTAGTGATTTTGAAAATCCAAACTTTTAAAAACCCTAATCTCCGACCCAAAATATCGGATAATCCCGAACGCCCACCCGTGACCTCAATGCGGGTCGTCCAACTATGGAAGTTACTACCCATAAGTTGTTTGATATTCTCATATCGAAACAGTGTTATGGTGGTTGTCATTATGACACGAGACATTAGTAAAATAGCTTGGAAATAAACCTATGCTAGTAAATAAAAAACATACAACAAAATTATAATTTTATGTCATATCACCGTTGAGTAGAAATTAGCATTGAATTATTACTTATAATAATATAAATTTTAAATATATCCCATAAAATTAAATCAATGCTGATAAAAATTAATTCTATAGTAAAAATTCTCAAATTAGGAATCAAATTAAAATTTAAAATTTTCATCATTAGTTGAATTTTAAAATGATGAACAATAAAAATATATTAAATAATCTAAATAAAATTATCACGTTGGTTCACAATTGTTCAGATTAACTAATATATTTAACTCTAATTTTATATATTTATTATTTTCTGTTTAAATTGCATAAAATATATTTAGTACATAACTATCATCGGATTAAACAGAAAATGCAAAAATTACTAAACAGTAGTGGGCTCATTAAGCTGGCCCAGACCAGCAGTGAAATAATAAAAGAAATCATGAAATTAGTTCCGGCTGAAGCCCGTGGCTGAAATTCGGTATATCACATATCAACAACTAATCATCAAATCATTCACCTAATCAACTCAGTAATTTAAATTAAGAGTAAAACTACCAGGGACTTGCTTGGACATTCCTTCTTACTCTGTTTAGTATATAAATCTCAATCCTTCAGGTTGTCAACTTGCGCTCTCTAGTATCGGCAATGCAATTTTGTGATGGTTTGAGTTGTAGTAAAGCCTTCTTTCCTTTTTTTATCATAGCGTAAGACAGCAGGGGGACCAGACCAACTGTCGGTTAGGCGCGCCTGATCACAGTGCCGAGTCGGTTAGGGACTCACGGACGTGGTCAGAATCCCCTTTTCTGACCTTATTTGATAAATCTAATAGAGAAACGACCACTCATTTGTGCTATATAGTGTTGATTGTTCTTATATTAACAGACTTCTATTTTATTTTATAAATGGCAGACTAATACAATGTCTCAGATAGTAAAGGTTATCAGAATGATTGTTGGAAGGGATAATGCACAATCACGTAAGCAACTTCAGGTTATGGAGGGAGAGATAGAGATTGAAGATGATGCTCCGAAACGTAAACCATCATTGGATAAAATCGATGCTTTGGAGGTAACCTCTTTTCTTCATCTTGACTTTGAAGATACACAGTTTTTATGTTGTTAGGTACAAAATTGATTTAGTGTTATAGTCTCTGTTCCTGTTGGAACAATATATTTTATTCCGTTTCCCTTCATCTGCTATAAGATGTTGACCACATGGCTAATATTATTCATCCCAATATCATGTTTGATGTCCAGTAGATTTCTTACGTGATACTTATGATGATATTCCCTCCGTTTCGATTTATTTGACGTTGGTTAGTTCAAAAATGAACTAACCAGCGTCAAATAAATTGAAACGGGGGAGTATATAAATGGTGCTATCTGCCTATATCTAGTCTTGACCCACTTCATGTAAGATGCAGATTCTACACTATCATTATTGCTAACAATTGCACTGTACTCTATACATGTGTAGGAGGCCCGGCTGGCAATCGAGTACATTGTAAATCCAGGTGGGGAGCCAGTTGAGCTACTTCCATGATGTTCAGAAATAGTTGCTCGACAGCTGAAGCTTGTTGAGAGCTATCAGCCGAGCTATAATCCCCTTCTAGTTAGCTACTTGCTGAAACTTTTGGAACTGACTCTAATTCGAGGTTACATATTCTTCCTGTGAAAATAACCAAGAAGGGTTTGAACAAGGACAACCGAGAATCGAAGCCCTCCAAACAATCTGGATCAGATTTGATTGTGAGTGAGAATGGTGGTAACTCCAGTTTTTCTCAACTGCCCTTTCTACCAAACTGACCCTGGCCCTTAGATTGACATCCTGATCACCATTGCTAAAGTGTAAATTGTTGTTCTCTCTCTTATTATTGTTATTGTTGTACAGCTCTTCGTCAGTGATGTAAATAGTGATGATGTTCAAGGATCAAAAGAGCAGTGCTGGCTGTAATTACCTTCCATTCTTTAACCTAAATAAACTCCACCATTTCCAGTGCCTTGGACTAGTCAGCTGACACGTCTATCTGATGAAGATATTCGGAAAAGGCTAAAATAGCTAACTAGAAGGGGATTATAAGAAGAAAAAAATTACATTGATCTATGTTTTTTTGCTTTATATCAGTTGGATCCAGTGTTATTGAATGATGCCCACAACATTACCTACCAAGTGGCATTAATATATTTTTGCAGAAAAAAAGAGGCAATGGTATACGACATTTTGTAGCACTTTCTTGAAAGTTAAACTAGGTGCCACAAAAAAGAAAAATAAACTTTGAGTTCGTGATGCGGCCCAGGAGCCCAGCAGCACATTTTGCAATGTGCTATTCCTGTTTCACATCACCCTGTATGAGGAATCACTTGACGAATTTGGACGCTTACCAATTCACGAACTGAAGGCTGAGCGATTTAATGAAGTGGACTATATTGTGTACAAGCCTGCCACCTGAAACTGAAGATGTAGTTTGTTGCTATGACCTGCAGTAGTTGGATGGTGTCCTTCAAATAGAGTTGCTGAGGTGTCATTCAAAGATGTAGTTTCTTGAATGTTAAACTAGGTGTCACAACAACAATAATAAGACACGGGACGTTGGTCACTGGCTTCAATTCACGATTGCAGATTTATCCTATGAAAAAAGTCACCATATAATGAGTTACTGTAAAGAACCAATTCGTATAGAGATCATTTTCTATGTCTTCGGGCTTTTGTTTTTCAACTCTATGTTTACTGCTGTTAACAGTTGAACTTCTTGGCAAAAATCCTTTAGTTCATGGAGCAGTTGGCTCATCCGAAAAACGGTGCTAGTGCGCAAGTGTGTGCATTCTAGCTTTGTAAATACAAGAAGCGCGCCTCAATATTCTCGTGGCATCACATGACTAATACTAACTTTTTGTTCTTATCACAATCAGGCTAACATACATAGAGTTTAAGCAAATACATTATTACAGATATATCTGTTCATAGATAGCTCACATTTGACCTCGAGAAGTATCAAATTGAGAGGAATAACCAAAGCGAGTTGATGCCTAATCCATTAATACCATGACCAACAAACTAAAAGATGATTTAACAGTAACAATTTAAACTGTCGTCCAACAAGAACACTTATTAATTTTGAATAGCCAATCTGGTGACGCATCAACTTGATCAGCACTACGCCATGAATGGGTCGGCGAGCTTGTAGTTGGAAGCCGATGTGTCAAACTGCAGTGTGCAGTTGCTGTTGTCGCCGAACACGACCTGAGCGCTGCTGGAGCCCCATCTGTCCTGGGTTAGAAGCTCGCCAACCATCCTCTTCCTATAGATGACCATGAACTTAAGTGACTTGGCTGCGCCTAGGAGGAAGTTGGTGAACGCCAGCTTCTGACGAACCAGATTGTTCACCCTAAGGACGATTGTCTTGACACTGTTCTCGAGGCATAGGATGGGGCTTCCAATCAGTTCCTCGAAGCTGATTGGCTTATTCCTGCTGCTGTCACCTTTGGATCCGTCCATCATCTGAATGGGAAAAAAGAAATTGTTTCATTTGATGTTGATAGAATTTGCATGCCAAGAACTTAAAAGAAAAAACAAAAGCAATTTGTATGCCAACAGACTTATTTAGGAGTCAAGAGGATCAACTAACCTTCAAGTGAAGTGTTTCTAGTTGAGGCAAATGACGCAGCGTTAGGATGGCCTGCATCAAGTCCATCAAGTTATCCACATCGGTGAACAGAGCGATGGTCCTAACATGTTCCAGCATCACTCCATCCTCGAATGGGCAACGGTGCAAGATGCCGAGAGTATTCAACCTCGGCGTCTTTGCTATCATATCCTTCTCGGAGGTGAGTTTTGGTGTCAGCGGCCACCACAACAGCCTTTCAAGCTTAGGCGCATCCACAATGTGGATTTCGTACTGCCACCCACAATCCACTTTGGTTAAACTCAGGAGATTCTTGCATTTGATGTCCAATACCTGATAGTGTCGGGGATAGCCAAGCGACAGACTCTGCAATGCCGGACATCGTGCCAACAGGTCCTTGACAGCCTCCGTGGTCATGTCCATGTCGTTTAGGGTGAGCTCCATCACACATGGGAGCGTCCACTCCGACGAGTAGATTGCCGTAACATCGTTTTGAGGCCAGCGACAATTGGAGAGGCTCAGTGATCGAAGTGAGCTGCACTTGAAGATGGAGTGTGACAGTCCAATAGAGTATGGAAGAGGCATCTCGAGGACAAGCTCCTCGACAACCCCGCTTTGGGACAATGTGTAAAGCCATCTTGACACCACATCAACCGGTGTGAGTGTTCGCTGTACGATGAACCGACGGATGGAGTGGTGGTGAGCATCGAGCAAGGAGGTGATTGCATCGGAGCGCCACTTCGTATGTCTGAGCTTGATGTTCATAGGAAGGTGGCGCTGCCCACACCAGACTTCAGAGTCATTGATGTAGTCGAGCTTGTATTCCGGAGATGAGAATACACGCCGCCAAGTCTTAGACACTCTAGTCATTCGCACAGCCTCGGTGATACTCAGCAAGGTGAGGATGCAACCCAGTATGCTGTTCGGAAGAGAGCTCATCCTGTCTACCCCATCTTCAATGTTGTCTGAGGATGATGGGGTGGAAGTGGCCTTCCTCTTCTTTGAGTTGGAATTCATTGGCGCCATGAAATGCTGCTCAAAGGGAGAAATGAATGATAAGATTGCAAAGTGAAATATGTATATTGTATGACATAAATATATTAGCAAGATTACAATGATGAAAAACATGAAAAATTATAGACTTCCTTCCTCACCATTAACCCAAATATAAGAATATTACATAATTCAATGAATGTGTTCTGTTGTTGCCAGCTAGTCCACTACACTAGTAGGAATTTTATGGAGAAAATGAGGCAAGATGAAAAATCAATCCACAAACTAGGCCCCGGTAAGCTTCAGTTGTTGTTAGGACAAATACAATAAATGGTAATGAACAACAGACGTGAAGTGGCATGATTGCCATTTCCAAGCTAATCTAGGCCAGACAACAGATAACACTTTCCTTATGTATAGTGCACTAATGCACATTTAATCCTTGCAACTATTAGAAACCTCTACAATCAGAATATCAGGGTTTAAACAAGCATGAGTAGCCAGATCAACTGCTCCACAAGCATTTCCATATAATATGCAATCGCACTCTACAAAACAGTGCAAGGTTAACATTTCTTCCATTCTTTTCTTGAGAAAAAATATAACATTTACCCACTTCCTAGTTCCTACCACCCATTTTAAGTATCCTAAAACATCCTACTAAAGAATCCACCTCACAATTCAGCAAGGCGACCTCATTAAATCACATCTAACAAAAACAATTGCAGCTACAATTATAGCTCCACTTAATACCCAGCTCTTTGGCACACCAACCCCAAGGAAAACGGTCAGGTCACAAACTGGGAAAGAAGAAGGATGTCCTTCACTCGGTAACCAACTCTTCGTACACCAACTCCAAGTGAAATGACCAGGTCACAAATTGGGAAAGAAAAAGGATGTTGAAGCATAATAAAATAGCCGTTGGTGCTCCACCACAACACGATCAGGACTAGAACATGAAAGCGCACCTAACTCACCAACATCACTCAGGATTGAGCGGCATAAAGGCGTTGGGTCAAGTCTCGTACCTAGGGATGGCGTCGCACTGATGTCCGATTACGGGCTAGCGACAGAGCGCGAGACGGATGGCGGTGGAGCGACGTTTTGTGGCGGCGGATCAATGGTTCGGTGGTCGCAATCAGATAAGGCTAGGGTTACAAGTTAGGGGCTCAGGATCGAGAATTGGGAGTCGGGGCTAGTCGCTGGGGTGTCTGGTGTGCGGTGTGAATGATGATTTATGAGATGACTTGGTGGGCTGCATTCTACCCTGTGGGCTATGCCAAAACATGCTGCTAAGCTATTTTGGACACACATGGATGGAAAACGAAAGTCACACCCACACCTACGGTAGGTTGGATCGGATCTGGGTCACGTCCATAGATGAAAATCTCACCTGCGCCCGCACCTTGTAAGGTGCATAGTCTGACGGGGCCTTGGACACACGTGTGAGATTGCCATCGCTAGTCCTCGCCCAAGTCCTATGAGAACCTCATTGATGACCACTTCTGGTCAAGTCGACCAATAACTTGATTGAGTATTGTCGTGTCCACGATATTGAGGTCTTGTACAATATTAGTAAGTGAATATCCATTCCAATTACAAATCATAGTTCTGAAATTTAATAGTATGATTTTGTACAGTAGTTGATCAACATCCTATGTTGAAAAGAAATAATTCATGGGGATTATCCTATTATCTGAATGTTGTGAACGAAAACACGATGCAGTGGTTTAATTTGGCTTGCTTGTGTGTTTCATGCCTGCGTAGAAATGTTTTAAAATGTAGTTTCTTGTTGCTCTTCTTTGAAATCAAGAAAAACTAGTTCTCACTATTAGAGTGGGAATTGTAGGATGATTAATCGGCTGTCAAGGAGTACAATTATATAGAGCTGTCAAGGGTGGAAAAGGACTAAAATGCCCCCTAACCCTAATCGCACCCTAATGACTAAAATGTCATCTAATCACACCTTAATTACATAGTCTAACACCCCCCTCCCGCAGTCCAAACATCTAGCCACAGAAGATGTCGAGACTGGACCGAAACTCAGAGAACAACGACGAGGGGAGGCCCTTCGTCAAGATGTCGGCAAACTGCAACATCGTCGGGACGTGGAGCACCCGAACCTCACCACGTGCAACCCGCCCACGAACAAAGTGGAGGTCGATCTCCATATGCTTCATGCGCTTATGCTGGACAGGGTTGGTGGAGAGGTAGACAACGCCGATGTTTTCGCTTTAGATCAAAGTGCCCCGAGCGACAGAGAGTGGGGCTCCTGAAGTAGCTGCTGAAGCCAGGAAGCCTCAGCCACGGTGCCGTACTCCGCCTCGGCACTCGAGCGTGACACCACAGGCTGATGATTCAAGGACTAGGAGACGATGTTGCCGCCCAAGAAGACGGTGTAACCAGAAGGGAACCAACGAGTGTCCGGGCAGCCTGCCCCGTCAACGTTGGTGTACACAATCAGCTCGGAGGCCGAATCACGCCGAAGAAGGAGACCGTAGTTAGGGTACCACGCAGGTACTAAAGAATCCACTTCATAGCGGTGAGGTGTGGCTCCCGCGGGTCATGCATGTGGATGCACACCTACTAAACCGTGTAGGAGATATCTGTCCTGGTGAAGGTGAGGTACTGAAGGGCACATGCAAGACTCCAGTAAGCAGTGGGGTCAGTGAAGGGTGTCCCGTCGGAAGAGGGGAATTTTGCCAAGGTATCCATCGGAGTGGAGCACGGCTTGCACTCAGCCATGCCTGCTCGCTGGAGGATGTCCAGGCAGTACTGTCGCTGGTGAAGGAACAGACCACCTGGTCGGTCCTCGATTGCAATACCCAGAAAGTTGTGAAGGTGAACCAAATCCTTCATAGCGAACTCCCGTTGTAAGCCAGAGATAGTGCGCTGAAGGAGAGCCTTATTAGACACCGTTAGTACAATGTCATCGACGTACAGAAGAAGGTAGACAATGTCACCATCACGTCGATAGACAAACAGTGAAGTGTTCGACTTGGCCTCGACGAAGCCCAACGAGACCAAGACGGAGGCGAACCGTCTATACCAGGCTCAGGGTGCCTGCTTCGGACCATACATGGACTTGTCCAACTTATAGACTATGTCTGGACGAACAGAGTCAATGAACCCTATCGGCTGACTGCAATACACCGTCTCTGTCAAAGTGCCATGGAGGAAGGCATTCTTGACGTTCAACTGGTGGGCGGGCCAATAGTGCGGGAGAGTTAGCAACAAAAGGGTATGGAAAACCGTCGCGATCTCATCATAGTCGACTCTAGGGCGCTAAGTGAAGCCCCGAAGTACCCATCGAGCCTTGTATCACTCCAACGAACCATCCGCCTTCTTCTTATGCGTGAACACCCACTCGTCCGTGACAACATTACCACGCCCGAGACGGGGCACTAGGTCCTAGGTCCGGTTGGCAAGCAGGGCCGCATACTCTTCCTCCATAGCGTGACGCTAGTGAGGTTCGGTGAGGGCACTACAGATGGAAGATGGTATAGGTGAGATCGAAGAGGAGGCAGATGGTGGAGAAGTTGTCGATTAGAGGACTACCCTAGAGAAGCGCTCAACCGGTCGGAGGACCCCAGCAGCACGTCGAGTCACCATCGGGTGAACGTGACCCTCGTTCCTGTGGAGCAGAGGAGGATGGTACACCGGGGGCTCAAAGCGAGCACGAGCCGAAGCACCACCCCGCTCTCATCGCTGATAGACAAGAGCGGTGTTCGTGGCCGCACGTGGCGTAGCGAGTGATGTCGGGGATTCCGGGGCCGCGCGTGGCGCAGCTGGAGCTAGGGCACTAACCCACACTCGTCGTTGATAGAAAAGTGAGGGGTTGGTGAACCGAGAAGTCAGGGCCGCAGGAGGCGCAGCCAGTGACGTCGGGAATGCCGAGGCCTCGCGTGGTGTAGCTGGTGACGTCGGGGACCTCAGACCACACGTGTCACAGATGGCGATGCCGTTGACGTCGGGCTTGCACGAGGCACAGGAGGCGATGTCGGGAACGCCGAGGCCGCGCGTGGCACAACTAGCGACATCGAGGCCGCACGAGATGCAGCGAGTGACGTCGGGGAAGCCGATGGCGCGCGTGGCGCAGCAGGCGACGTAGGGAGCTCCGGGGCCACCAGTAGCAGGAGCAGGGGCAGGAGTAGGAGTGCCACCAGCACTGCTACCACCATCACGTCCACCGTGTTTACCACGACGGCAATGATTATTACCCCCAGAGCCGGCAGGAGTGCCTGGGGTGGCAGGTGGTCACGACGGTGGTCCACTAGTAGCAGGCGAAGGTGGACGCGGGGACTGCCCAGAGCCGTAAAAGGCTGTGGCAGGCTCATAGCCAGTAGGGCCACCAGCAGTGATCTCCTCGAGCTCAAGATCAGACCAGACCTTCTCAAAGGTCGGGGTGGCTCTAGACGGAGAAGCCACGTTCGGAGGTGATAATAGCGCTCGTTCAGGCACTGAAGGACCCGAAGGACGAGAGCTGTCAGTGACTGGCTCGCTAAGGTCAGGTAAGGTATCCGCCATGCCCTTCATCTCCCGGCAGTAGGCGGAGATGGTGTAGTTGCCCTGGATGGTGTTCTGGAACCGCGCACTAACATGGAGAGCTCGAGTTGCATGGTTCCTCAGGAAGCATTGTTCAAGGACCAACCATGCCCGGCGAGCGGTGCCGCCACCGCGCTGCTCGATGATGTCCTGTAGCTCCTCAGAGAGGGATCCAAGGATCCAGGATTGGACCAGGTTGTCCATGCTGACCCAGGAGGCATCCACCAGAGAGACATCTCAAAGGATGTGGCCGTAGAGACAGAGTCGCCTCAACGTGAGGAGAAGCAGGTCACGCCAACGGGTGTATGAGGTGGATTCAGAACTAAGGATAACCGGCACGAGCATCCGAATGTTCTGAATCCTGGCGGCCTGAGCGTGAAGAGCAGCGACATGGGAAGCCAAGTACGTACCAACATCTTAGGAAGGCTCATATGTAGCACTCAATGGTCGGTGAGCACTCTCCTCGATCTCGTGAGATAGAGCGGCCACAGAGGTATGCTCCTGCTCTAGGGCGAGAGCGAGTGCTCGCGAGAGGCAGCCAGAGCCGTGGCAATACAGGAGGTGTCGATGACCGTCGTGTCGGTTTTGTAGAGGGAGGTGGCAGCCGCGCTGGGATCAGAAGCGGCGCCGGCTATAGGAAACATGATCACCGCCGGGATGGTGGACGTGGTGCTCTTGTCCGACGGGGGCTCGAGGCCGGCGATGTACGGTGGTGACGACTACGCGAGCCCGACAGAGGTGGGAGCGGTCCCATCTAGCCAAGAGGCGACACCGGCCATGAGGACGGCGGTGGCGGGTCTGCCGGTGGCGACTGTAAAAGGTCCACCGGCGGCTGGACCGGTCACAGGAGACGGGGTGCCGGTGGATCTGGTGCCGGTCGGCGCACTATGGGCCATAGAGGCGGCAGCGGCGGCGGCGGCCGGCCAATAGCTGGCCGACCACGGGCTGGCAACGGCAGCCTGTCCTGGTCCGGCGGTGGCCCTCCCTGGGACGGCGGCCACTGGCCAAGAGGGGAGGGCGCCGGCCGATCCGATGGCGGCCCTCCCAGGGGTGGCGCAAGCCGACCCGACGGTGGCCGGCACAGGGGCGGCGCCAGACGGCCCGGCGGCTGCCTGCCCGAGCGCGCCGGCTGGCGGCGCGCCGTGCTGGGGCAGCAGCGGCGCATCGACCAGGGGCTAGGGCGGCGGCGCAGCCATCGGGAGAGGGAGATTAGGGTTAATCCCTAATTACCTAGATGATATCATATTAGAGTGGGAATTGTAGACGATTAATCAGCTTTCAAGGGGTATAATTATATAGGGCTGACAAAGATGGAAAATGACTAAAATGCCCCGTAACTCTAATCACACCCTAATGACTAAAATACCCTCTAATCACACCCTAATTACATAGTCTATCACTCACTCTGTCTGAACGATGTCCTAGTACATTGATGTATGAGTGGACATACGAGTGGAGCTGCATGTGAGTTGTTCCTGGTTCATGGTTTTCTGAGATCTTGTCAAATGAATCGTTCCTTCATTTAGCTGTAGCTGCTAGTTTTTCTGTGTGTGTGGACAAGCCTTGTTTATCTTTGACCTTATGTCTGTAGGTGCTTGGCGACAGTAATTTTCTTGTGTCATTTAAGTCATGACAACTGTTTTTTTGTTAATTTTTTTTTCAGTAATCCTTGCTGCGTAGCTTCTTTGTGCTGTTTAAAATCCTCTATGAAATGCCTTGCTGATCTATGAAATGCTTTCTTGCTACACTGCTATAGTCTTGGTGTGACTGTATTTATTAGATGCTTGTTTTTTTGTAAACTTTTTTTATTAAATGAAGACATGGTTATCGACATGTTGCTTTGCTTTGTCATTTCAACATCATGGACGAGAAGAGGCACATTACCTGGAGGGAGCAGGAGGAATACAACAGTCTAGTGAACAAGTCATTTTTATGCGGAAATATAATAAAATAAGCGTCTCATTTTTAATTAATCGTTCAATTCCCCACTTGAGATACAGCATAGGCGATCGTGATACGGATTATAATAAGTCCTCACGCTTTTCAATTTCTTCTCAACATTGCATTTTTCATTTACATCATCCACATCATTTATATCATTCAACATGCTACGCAAAATCATGAAGAAATAAGAGGTATAATTTTTCTCGTCTGAAGGTGAGACCAACATTTTTTAATACAACTTATCAAAATATATTGTTTGCGACCAAACAAGCATCCATGAATGTTATCATTAAACATGAGATTAAAATGATATTCCTACTTAAAAAGAATAAATAAAGAACATTGTTCAACAGAAGTACATGATGTTGAACTTGCACCTTTTTATTTCTGTGACTCGTTTTTGAATGACATTTTCTAGGGCTTAGAAGGACTAGACCATTTCATTCATTCTTTCTCTTGGAAGTGCTAACATTAAAAGCTTGGTCCTTTGATTGTTTTATTATTCTTTCTTCCTTTTGGACAACTCTTAACAAGTGTTCATTTTTCCATCACTGATTTATAATTGGTCTTAAATTGATTAGACTCATTTGGAAGGGACTCCAATTTTATTATGATAAGAATATTTTTACTTAATTCACAATACAAAGCAATATTCTTTAAAGAAGCATTCACCATTCTCAAGATGTTCGCTTCTACATTCCATCAATGTTGTATTTATCAAGTAGCTTCGTGAAAATATCATGAGCATTTATTTTTTCAGAGCTTCTGAGTCGTTTCACTGCCGCTGCAAAAATTTCTTAACATTGTCTTTTTTTGTGGGTTCCCACAATATCCAAAGATATCGAGGCATTCATTACCAGAAGGGCAACATGGTTGAAATTCTCCCATTTTCCAACTTAGCCTCATAAGTAATTTTTAGATGATAATACACAATGACACCCACGGTGGGTATCACTAATTTATCTTTTGATAGAATGTAATCAAGTTGATTAAACTCTAAGGATACCATCTGTTTAAAAAAATGTCCTAGGCGGTCGCTTAAGTGCAGCCAATCCGCTTCGCTTTTCACTGGGTGGTGGTGTTAAGCAGCCAGACCGCTTTTTTGCAGATTTTTTCTGCTTCGGTCCGCTTTTTCTGCTTAATTCTGCTTTCCACCGTTTTTTATGTTCACATAAAAGGAACAACTAACTCAAATTTTTTTCTTATCTTTATCGGTGGTGGTTGCTGTTGGGTCTAGAATGTGGTTGACTGCCTAACCGGATGGTAATTTCACTTATAGATTTATAGAGAAGATTGTCATATTTTAAAAGTTAGTTGGCCAGGTTTTTAAAAGACAATGAGAAGGAAGACGTGACTATCAATTTTATATATTTTTGTTGTTGTAATATTGTTGCTATTTTATTATATTACTGTAATGTTCATAAATTTTAGTTCTGCTACTGAAATGTTAATTTTATTGTTGTTTTTGCTATAGTATTTTCTAACTGTTTTTAGTTGTTACATCAAAATTTTGCTACTCGAAATTTTGCGTAGCCGAACGTTTTGGTACAATTTCGGGTAGTGATTTTGAAAACACGAACATTTAAAAACCTGAATTTTTTACCTGAAATTTCTGGTAATCCCGAACGCCCACCCGTGACCTTAATGTGGGTCTTCCAATTAGAGAAGTTACTACTGATAAGTTGTTTGATATTCTCGTATCGAAACAATGTTACAGTGGTTGTCATTATGGCACTAGAGACATTTGTAAAATAGCATGGAAATAAAACTTTGCTAGTGAATAAATAAACATACAATAAAATTATAATTTTATGGCATATCACCGTTGAGTAGAAATTAGCATCAAATTATAATTTCTAATAATATAAATTTTAAATATGTCCCATAAAATTAAATCAATGTTGATAAAAATTAATTTTACAGTAAAAATTCTCAAATTAGGAATCAAATTAAAATTTAAAATTTAAAATTTTCATCATTAGTTGATGTTTAAAATGATGAACAATAATATAGTAAATAATCTAATAAAATTATCTCGTTGGTTCACATTTGTTCAGATTAACTAATATATTTAATTCTAATTTTATATATTTAATATTTTCTGTTTAAATTGCATAAAATATATTTAATACATAACTATAATTGGATTAAACAGAAAATGCAAAAATTACTAAACAGTAGTGGGCTCATTAAGTTGGCCCAGACCAGCAGTGAAATAATAAAATAAATCATGAAAATAGTTCGGGCTGAAGCCCGTGGACGAAATTCGCCCATTAGCCCATCGCAGAGAGCTGAACGCCTTGATCCCCACTGGCCAAAATTCGGTATATCACATAATCATCAAATCATTCACCTAATCAACTTCGTAATTTAAGTTAAGAGTAAAACTACCACGGACTTGCTTGGCCATTCCTTCTTGCTCTGTTTAGTATACAAATCTCAATCCTTCGAGCTGCCAACTTGCACCCTCTAGTATTGGCAATGCAATTTTGTGATTGTTGGAGTTGTAGAAAAGCCGTGTACTCGTTTTTCCTTTTTCCCTTTTTTATTATAGCGTAAGACACCAGGGGGAAAAGACCAACTGTTGGTTAGACGCCTCTGATCACAGTGCCAAGTCGGTTAGGGACTCACGGACGTGGTCAGACTCCCCATTTCTATCCTTATTTGATAAATCTAATAGAGAAACGACCACTCATTTGTGCTATATAGTGTTGATTGTTCTTATATTAACAGACTTCTATTTTGTTTTGTAAATGGCAGACATACAATTTCTCAGATAGTAAAAGTTGTCAGAATGATTGTTGGAAGGGACAATGCACAATCACGTAAGAAAATTCAGGTTATGGAGGGAGAGATAGAGATTGAAGATGATGCTATGAAACGTAAACCATTATTGGATGAAATCGATGCTTTGGAGGTAATCTCTTTTCTTCATCTTGACTTTGAAGATACACAGTTTTTCTGTTGTTAGGTGCAAAATTGACTTAGTGTTATAGTCTCTGTTCTTGTTGGAACAGTATTTTCTGATTTTGTTTCCCTTCATCTGCAATAAGATGTTGACCACATGGCTAATCTTATTCATCTCTGTTCTGTTTGCTGTCCAGTAGGTTTCTTACGTGATACTTATGATGATATATGAATGGTGCTATCTGCCTATATCTAGTCTTGCTCCTGTAAGTGCATCTAGGATATCCCTTGTGGGTTTTGGCTAATTGATGATAAGCATATGAGATCCTAACGAAATGATTGCAGGACAAACTAAGTGAACTAGCTCGGTGCGCACAAAAAGATGAAAAATAGAGTGGTGCCCGAAAAGGAAGACTTAAGTGGAATTTAGAAGAGCAAAGTAGATGAAAATGTATAGGGAGTGTGTGAGAGACACATCCCAAGAGCTCATGACTTTGCGTAAGGGTAAGGGGTTTAAAAAAATCAACTAAAATTCACTAGACACCGGACTAGTCCGTTCATGGACCGGACTAGTCCGGTCAGCTTACTGGAATGCAACCGGACAAGTCCGGTTCTAGACCGGACTAGTCCGCTCATGCTTCTGGTGTTCTCTTTAGAGGACTGCGGACTAGTCCATCCATGCGACAGGACTAGTCCGCTGAACTTTCTGGAACTCCACTTCACATAGCACCAGACAAGTCCGGTTTTAGACCGGACTAGTCTGGTTAACCCACTGGAAGTAGACCGGACAAGTCCGATCATATACCGGACTAGTCCGGTAGTAGGTTTAACAACGGTAACTTCTTTGGAAACCCTATAAAAAGAGGTCCTTCGTTGTTTCTGAAAAAAAGACACGACTCATACTGTCAAAAACTCAAACCCTAGCGCCGCCACCTGTCCCAAGAGCCCAAAAACACGTCTCCCCATACATATTAGGTGCAAAAAGGTGAAGATCAATCAAATACTTGGATTTGGGATTGGGAGATCGTCGTTCCTTCATTGTGAGCTCTTGGGGTTTGATCTCTTTACACTCATATTCTGCATTGTAATCTTTTTGAGTGTATTTTATCAACTTCTCATTGTAATTCTTGTGGGAGCCCTTAACGTGTGAGGTTGCCCCACAAACTCGGTGATTACACGTGATAGTGGAGTCAAGTCGGCCTTTGTGGTGACTTGAAGAGGGAAAGGGTTGGGAACCCGGCTCTGTGTGAGCTTCCTCAACGAGGACGTAGATCTCTTGGTGAGATCGAACCTCGGTAAAAATTCGTGTCTTTTGTCTCTCATTTATTTTACATTTTGATACATTAGATCACTAGTTTGCTAGTCATCATTTGAGTTTCTTATAAGTTTGCACGTGCATCCATTCAATAAATTTAATTTATAAAAATAGTTGTTCTCATTCCGCTGCTAAAAGGTTAAATTTTTGAAACACACTTAATTAACTCACATAATTCAGCATACCGGACTAGTCCGCCCACACAACCGGACTAGTCCGGTCAATCAAGTTTCTGATAACTCTATTAAGTGTGCAAGAATCTTTTAAAGGCCTATTCACCCCCCTCTAGGCCACATTCAATTGGTATCAGAGCCAAGTTCTCCACCAATGAGACTCACATCTCGGAGAGATCAATGGCCTCTGAGAAGAACAACGATATCCCGAAGACGAACAACAACGATGAGGAGCAAGAAGCCAAAGCTTCGATGTGCTGAAAGAAAGTCCACATGACGATGATGAAGTGAGACAGCTAAAGGCATTACTGAGAAAGTAATTAATGACACAAAAGGGAAAAGAGGAAGAAAAGATGATGGGGAGTGGTCATCACGACTGCTCCCGGTATCCTTACAACTACAACCGTCTCAATTCAAATAATCATTATCTCTCTATTCCTATGGGAAGGCCCCCGCAGTTTGACGAAAGTGACTACACCATGTGGAAGTACAACATGAAAATGCATCTAATATCCTTGAATCCCAGCCTTTGGCATATTGTCTGCACAGGAATAGATATCCCAGACACGGATGAAGAACTCACTACGGAACAAGAACAAGAGATTCACAGAAATGCACAAGCCGTTGCAGTAATCACATCGTCACTGAGCAGAGAAGAATTCACCAAGATCGATGGACTAGAAAGTGCAAAAGAAATCTGGGATACACTCAAAACTGCTCATGAAGGAAATAGGTTTGTACGTGAAGCCAAAATTGAGATGCTAGAAGGAGAATTGGGGAGATTTGCTATTGAAGAAGGCGAATCACCTCAAGACATGTACAATCGGATGAAGGCACTCATCAACAAAATCCGTGCCTATGGAAGTAAGAAATGGACTGATCACGAGATGGTCAAAAGGATGATAAGAGCCTTCATGCCAAGAAACGTCACACTTTGCTCAATGATTAGAGAAAGCCCCGGATTTCACAAAATGACTCCCGATGAGTTATTGGGAAAGATCATAAATCATGAAATGATGGAGAAAGAGGCTCAATACGTCAAAGACTTAGCCGATCTCACCTCGTCTAAAAAGAAAGAAGTTGCTCTCAAAGCAACGTGCAGACCCAAACTCAAAGAAACTCATGAAGACCAAGACGATGGAGATACAAGCGACGAGAGCACCGATCTTGATGACGAAGAAATGGTACTCTTCATCAAAAAGTTCAAACGCATGATGAAGAGAAGACACGGCAACAATTCACATGAAGGCAAAAGCAAGGATAAAGGAAAATCCAAGGCTCGACGCACTTGCTACAACTGCGGAGAGTATGGTCACTTCATGGTGGACTGTACTTATGAAGAAAATAAAAAGAAGAAGGAAACAAGATCTCAAGAAAAGAAAAATTTCAGAAAAAGAAGACAAGCCCATCAAGCTCACATTGGGAAGGAGTGGGACTCAAACGACGAGTCCTCCTCCGATTAAGAAGAAGAGATGGCCACTATCGCAGTCAAGAAACCAACTATAAGAGCTACACTCTTTCCGAACATGGGAGGACGGGACATGAACAACCACACTTGTCTTATGGCTAAGGAAGGCAAGAAAAAAGTTCGACTTATTCCTCCTATGCTAAATTCCTCCATTGATGACTTTGATAGCTCTAGTGATAATGAAGAATTATTTAGAGGGCTAAGTAAAATTGCTTTAAAGAAAATGGAAATGTTGTCAAACGAAATCTTTGAAAAGGAGGAACTTGTCAACCGACAAGAAGATATGCTCATCCGTGAGAGGAAGAGATATCAAGAAGTTGAAAAGCTTCTTGAGCTTGAAAGAGAGAAGAATGAGTCACTTGAGTTAGAGCTAGCCTTGAGTAAGGAAACTTACTCAAAGTTAGAGGACTCGCACATTGCAATCAAGGAAGAACTTGCTAACTTGTCAAAAGTTAACAAAATCCTTGAGGTGCAAGTTGAGTCGCTCAAAAAAAGTGACTCCTCTTCCTCCAAGAGCTCTTCCTCCAAAGACATGAGCTCGACAACAATAAGAACCTACACTTGCTCTAGTAAGAAGAATGTAATTTCTAATGCTTCAACCTCTCATGACATGCATTCTTCTCAAAACGGCATCTTTGATAAGGAGAAGATCAAATACACGAAGTGCATATATGATCACTAGACCTCCCAATGTCAAAGATGGTCTTGGCTTTGAAAGGAACAAACACATGTCTACTTCTAATCATGCTAAGAATAGAATCATTTTTGTTAAAGAAAAATCCCATGAATCTGAGCTATAAACACTGTTCCATACATTTGATGCTTCTTATGTTCTCATGAAAAACAAGTATGGAAAAGTCATTGCTAAATATACAGGGCCACGCCACAAGAACTTAAAAACTTGTGTGTGGGTGCCCAAGACTCTTGTGACTAACCTGAGAGGACCCAAGCAAGCTTGGGTACCTAAAACCCAGAAATAATTCTATTTTGCAGGCTTACTCCTCCGGCGGATCTAAGTGGGTGCTAGATAGCGGATGCACAAATCATATGACCGGAGAGAGAGGTATGTTTGTGGAATACGAGTGCAACAAGGATCCAAGTGAAGGTATATACTTTGGAGACAACAGCCAAGGAAAGGTCCTTGGTAGTGGTAACATTGAAATATCCTCTCAACACACCTTATCTAATGTTTTACATGTAGACTCTCTAGATTATAATCTTTTATCAATATAACAACTATACGACAAAGGTTACAACTGTTTATTCACTAATAAGGGTGTGACCGTCTTTAAAACAAGCGATGGCTCGATTGCATTCAAGGGATTATTGAAGGGAAAGCTTTATCTTGTTGACTTCAACAAAGATAAAGCCGAACTCAACACTTGCTTGGTTGCTAAGACCAACATGGGATGGCTGTGGCATAGACGACTAGCCCATGTTGGAATGAGAAATCTGCAGAAACTTATAAAAGGTGGTCACATCCATGGTCTTAAAGATGTAGTTTTTGAAAAAGACAGGCCGTGCAGCGCTTGTCAAGCAGGAAAACAGGTTGGAGCACCACACCCCGCCAAGAATGTGATGATCACCGCTAGACCGCTGGAACTTCTCCACATGGATCTCTTTGGTCCAATTGCTTACATCAGCATCGGCGGTAACAAATATGGTTTAGTAATTGTTGATGATTTTTCAAGATTTACCTGGGTATTTTTCTTGTATGATAAATCAGAAACTCACGGAATCCTCAAGAAGTTCTTGAAAAGAGCTCAGAATGAATTCTCATCAACCGTAAAGAATATCAGAAGTGACAATGGGACAGAATTCAAGAACACCCAAGTTGAAGAATATCTCAATGAAGAAGGTACAAAGCATGAATTCTCGGCACCCTACTCTCCTCAACAGAACGGGGTGGCCGAAAGGAAGAACAGAACATTGATCGAAATGGCGAGAACAATGTTGGATGAATACAAGACGTCAGACCGATTTTGGGTAGAAGCGGTGAACACCGCTTGTCATGCCACAAATCGGTTGTACCTTCATCGACTACTGGAGAAAACTTCATATGAGCTTCTCACGGGTAAAAAGCCTAATGTTTCCTATTTCAAAGTTTTTGGTTGCAAATGTTTCATTCTGAACAAGAAACCAAGGGCCTCGAAGTTCGCTTCGAAGTCCGATGAAGGATTCTTGCTCGGATATGAATCGAATGCCTACGCCTATCGTGTCTTCAACAAGGTGTGCGGCCTTGTTGAAGTAGCGCGTGACGTAGTGTTCGATGAAACTAACGGCTCACAAGTGGAGCAAGTCGATAAGTCTATGCTAGATAAGGAGGAAACTCCATGTGAAGCGCTGAAGAAAATGGCACTTGGTGATATCCTACCACGAGAGGAAACACAAGACGAATTTCAACAAGGATGTAATGATCAAGGGGGAGCTCCTACACAAGACCAGGTTGAGGAAGGTCAAGAAGATTAAGATGATCATGGAAGCAATGATCTAGGGGGAGACATGACACATGAAGACAATGAAGAACAAGAAACTATACAAACCCCACACCCAAGAGTACATCAGTGTGTGTAAAGAGACCATCCTATCAACAATATCATTGGAGATATTGCTAAGGGAGTAACTACTAGATCTCAAATTGCAAATTTTTGTGAACACTATTCTTTTGTGTCTTTTCTGGAGCCATACAGGGTAGAAGAAGACTTAAGGGATCCAGACTGGGTGATTGCGATGCAAGAGGAGCTGAACAACTTCAAAAGAAATGAAGTGTGGGAGTTGGTGGAAAGACCAAGGGCGAACATCGTTGGAACCAAATGGGTCTTTCGGAACAAGCAAGATGAACATGGAGTAGTGACAAGAAATAAGGCGAGGTTGGTGGCAAAAGGTTATTCTCAGGTGGAAGGTTTGGACTTCGATGAAACTTTCGCTCTTGTAGCTAGACTTGAGTCCATTCGCATTTTATTGGCATATGCTACTCACCATAATTTTAAGTTGTATCAAATGGACGTCAAGAGTGCCTTCCTCAATGGTCCGATAAAGGAGGAAGTCTATGTGGAGCAGCCACCGGGGTTCGAAGATCAGGAGTATCCCAACCATGTCTATAAACTGCGTAAGGCTCTCTATGGCCTCAAACAGGCTCCTCGAGCTTGGTATGAGTGCCTTAGAGATTTTCTGACTCAAAATGGATTCAAAATTGGTAAAGCTGACCATACACTCTTTACTAAACATTTTGATGATCATTTATTCGTATGTCAAATTTATATTGATGACATTATCTTTGGATCCACTAACAAGTCCTTCTGTGAAGAATTTAGCAAAATAATGACAGATAGGTTCGAGATGTCAATGATGGGTGAATTGAAGTTCTTCTTGGGATTTCAAGTGAAGCAACTGAGAGAAGGTACATTTATAAGCCAAACTAAATATACACAAGACATTCGCAAGAAATTCAATATGGACAAAGCCAAGCCCATCAAGACACCCATGGCCATCAACGGACATCTCGACCTCAATGAAGATGGTCCAAATGTGGACCAAAAGGTATATCGGTCCATGATTGGCTCCTTACTTTATTTATGTGCATCTAGGCCAGATATTATGCTTAGTGTTTGCATGTGTGCAAGGTTTCAAGCCGCACCTAAAGAGTGTCACTTAATTGCTGTAAAAAGAATCCTAAGGTACCTTGTGCACACACCCAACTTGGTCCTTTGGTATCCCAAAGGATCCAAGTTTAACTTGATAGGGTATTTCGACGCCGACTATGCAGGATGCAAAGTCGATAGAAAGAGCACGTCAGAGACTTGTCAATTTCTTGGCTGGTCCCTAGTTTCTTGGTCATCTAAAAAGCAGAACTCCATTGCTCTTTCCACAGCGGAAGCGGAGTATGTTGTAGCCGGTAATTGTTGTGCGCAACTACTTTGGATGCGACAGACTCTTAGGGACTACGGCTACAATCTAAGTCATATCCCGCTTCTATGCGATAATGAAAGTGCTATAAAAATTGCACACAACCCTGTAGAGCACTCAGGAACTAAGCACATAGATATCCGTCATCACTTTCTTAGAGATCATTCATTAAAAGGTGACATTGCCATTTCACATGTTAGGACTGAAAAACAACTTGTGGATATTTTTACCAAACCATTAGATGAGAAAAGGTTCTGTGAACTAAGAAATGAGCTAAACATTCTTGACTCTCGAAATGTGGCTTGAAACATTGCATACCTGGTTGCAACTTAAAATGTTCCTTTGTATTGTTAAAAATGCTCCTCCTCTATTTTTCTACTCAGAAAACTATTTTAATGAAGAAATTTTGTGGATTATGACCATTGTTTTGCTGATTGCCTACTGGTCGTAATCACCAAGACTATTTGCAAAATGAGTGTCCTTGGATCACCTCTAAACTCTACTATCTGCATCAAGTCTGCTGGAACCGGACTTGTCCGGTTGTCGACCGGACTAGTCCGGTCATACCACAATTAGGTTAATTCAGGGGCACCGGACTAGTCCGCTACCATGACCGGACTAGTCCGGTCAGTCGCATATAGAAGCACTTGGCCGGACCAGACCTCTCCCTCACCCCTCATTAGACTTGCTCTCCCTCTCATCTTCCAAACCCTAGCCCCCAAAGTGATTTTCGGGTTGAACCCTCAAAATCAAGATTTTCTCCGTGCGAAATTCTCCCCTTGACGAGTGGTTTCTCTCCTCCGGATTCATCCGGACTGATTTCCACTTCTTCGACGCGAATCTTCAAATCTTGGTAATTTCCCCCCTTAAACCAAAATCTCAACTTTTCTAGTTCTAGCTAGTTTTCTTTGATTTCAAAAGGATGTACATTGCCTCAATAGATGTATTCCTACCATTTTCCTGTCCTTGTGTCCTTAGATAGGAGATTTGATTCAAATGAAACATTAGGGTTCCTATGTCAGACCGGACTAGTCCGGCGCACAGATGCGGACAAGTCTGGTCCATCGGACAAGTCCGCACTCTGAAACCGGACAAGTCCGGTCTCTGACAGTTGAACCCCTACGTTCCCATTTGAAGTCGATAATGAGTCCATCTACATCTAATCCTTGAACTCCTTATCAGGCATCATGTCTTCAGGCTCAGATGACAGCTCTTTTCACATTGATGAAGACGTTCAACGCGAGAAAGTGAGGAGGACCAAGGAGAGAGTTATGAAGAAGAGACATGATGTCAATGCTCACTCTCCACCCTCCGACGAAAATCTACCTAAGAAGAGGAAAGTCATTGGCAAAAGGCCTCTAAGGAAAGATGCTGCTGAGGGCTCGTCAGGGCCAAAAAGAGTTCTCAATAAAGGGAAGGGACTTGCTAGTGGTCCCCTTGGGCCCTTGAAGATGAAAAAACCTATTCACCGCAACAGGCAGCCTTCGAGTGAGGATTTCACTGGAAAAGGGGGTGAGCTAGCTGATAATTTTAGGAAGATTCAAGTGTATGACCGACCTAAACAATGTTCTGATCCAAGGTTCTGGAGCAACTTCCATGCAGATTACTACGAGCATGTGTACATGAAGATAAAAAATCCTGTAGTAGAGAGTCAATGGCTAAATGTTGAATACCTGAAGTCAAAGAGGTATCCTGCCTTTCGTGAGATGGTGGAGGCGTTAGAGAGGCACGGTCTGACGGACCTGCATCCTTTGAGTATGACTGGAACAATGAAATCATTACCCAGTTTTACTCCACTCTCTACTTTGCTCGTGATGATGGAGACAGCCTTACTTGGATGACTCATGGTTCAAGGTATAGTGTCACTTATGATGAATTTGCTAGGATTCTTCATCTCCAACACACTTTGGATCATGAACTGGTCATTCATAATCTGAAACCCCTGGAGAAGGAGGAGCTTGAATTTCTCTATGACACAAGGATGCCGTATGTTCCTTCCATCATCAAATATCTGAAGCCCTTCTTTGTGGTCCTCAATAGAGTCTTGAGAAAGACTATAGCTCCGAAGGATGGAGATGCGGGAACTATACAAGGGACCTTGAGGACTCTCATGAAGGTCATTAGTGGAAGGAGACCATTCAATGTCTTTTAGTATATCTACAATGACATCGTGAACATCTCAATCATCCCCAATAGGTCCTGTGGATATGCACCGTATATCATGTACATGATTGAGAAAGTGACGGGACTCGAGTTCGTCAAGGATGTCAAACATACGGGGTTGAAGCCGCAAAAACCCACCGAGTACACTCTTCCCCCAGCTCCAACTGCCCCGTCCTCTCCACCAGTGGAGAGGAGATCAAAGCAAGCTCATGATGCCACTAGATCTGCAGCTGCTCCTCCTGGATCTCCACCTGCCCAAGAATCATCCAGTGGCATCCTCAAGGTGCTCTCCTCCATCTTTGCCTGCTGCCGCAAGATCGAAGACAGGCAGCGCAAGGAAAAACTTGCAAGGAAGAAACATCAACAATATGTCAATGCCAATATCAAGTCTATCTGTGCAAAGCTTGAGATTGAGCCCGTTGGATCACCGCCCATCTCCGAGGACTCAGAGGAAGATCCTGCTCCCGTGGATGCTGAAGTTAGTGAAGATGAAGATCAGACTGAGACTGACGGAGGAGGCAGCGATGAGTGATTCCCCTCAATTTTTCCCTTTTTGGTGCCTTGATGCCAAAGGGGGAGAGATTGAGATTAGGGAAGATTGAGATTAGATTTGGACTATTTCTATCTAGTATTAGTTATTAAGGCCCTGTTTGGCACGGCTTAAACTTGTTAAAAAAGCAGCTTGTCTGAAAAGCTGGTGAACAACAGCTTAAGCTTATATTCTGCTTTTAGTTCATTCTGAGAAGCAGCTGAACTAATAAGCTGCTGGAGAAGTTGACTGTTTGGTACACCCGCAGCTTATTTTTATAAAAAAGCTGGTTCAGAAGCTGTCCCAAACAGGGCCTAAGCTCTTTTGTGATCAAGGACATGTACCTATTTTAAAATCTTGTAATGCACTATTTCTTTTCTTATGTATGATGCACTATGCTCTAATGTCTACTTATATGTTCACTATTGTTTATCTTTAATTTATCATATTTTGTTTATCACACACCTGTTAGGCACCCCACCATAAGGTGTGTGCATATATGAGAAGCTTTTTGTGAATTCTTTATTATTCTCATATGTGCACACCTTATGAAAATTAACCTTTTATTCTCAATTGTGATATCGCAAATAGTTGTCATCAATCACTAAAAAGGGGGAGATTGTAAGTGCATCTAGGATATCCCTTGTGGGTTTTAGCTAATTGATGACAAGCATATGAGATCCTAACGAAATGATTGCAGGCAAACTAAGTGAACTAGCTCGGTGCGCACAAAAATATGAAAAATAGAGTGGTGCCCGAAAAGGAAGACTTAAGTGGAATTTAGAAGAGCAAAGTAGATGAAAATGTATAGGGAGTGTGTGAGAGACACATCCCAAGAGCTCATGACTTTGCGTAAGGGTAAGGGGTTTAAAAAATCAACTAAAATTCACTGGACACCGGACTAGTCCGTTCATGGACCGGACTAGTCCGGTCAGCTTACTGGAATGCAACCGGACAAGTCCGGTTCTAGACTGGACTAGTCCGCTCATGCTTCTGGTGTTCTCTTTAGAGGACTGCGGACTAGTCCATCCATGCGACAGGACTAGTCCGCTGAACTTTCTGGAACTCCACTTCACATAGCACCGGACAAGTCCGGTTTTAGAATGGACTAGTCCGGTTAACCCACTGGAAGTAGATCGGACAAGTCCGATCATATACCGGACTAGTCTGGTAGTAGGTTTAACAACGGTAACTTCTTTGGAAACCCTATAAAAAGAGGTCCTTCGTTGTTTCTGAAAAAAGACACGACTCATACTGTCAAAAACTCAAACCCTAGCGCCGCCACCTGTCCCAAGAGCCCAAAAACACGTCTCCCCATACATCTTAGGTGCAAAAAGGTGAAGATCAATCAAATACTTGGATTTGGGATTGGGAGATCGTCGTTTCTTCGTTGTGAGCTCTTGGGGTTTGATCTCTCTACACTCATATTCTGCATTGTAATCTTTTTGAGTGTATTTGATCAACTTCTCATTGTAATTCTTGTGGGAGCCCTTAACGTGTGAGGTTGCCCCACAAACTCGGTGATTACACGTGATAGTGGAGTCAAGTCGGCCTTTGTGGTGACTTGAAGAGGGAAAGGGTTGGGAACCCGGCTCTGTGTGAGCTTCCTCAACGAGGACGTAGATCTCTTGGTGAGATCGAACCTCGGTAAAAATTCGTGTCTTTTGTCTCTCATTTATTTTACATTTTGGTACATTAGATCACTAGTTTGCTAGTCATCATTTGAGTTTCTTATAAGTTTGCACGTGTATCCATACAATAAATTTAATTTATAAAAACTGTTGTTCTCATTCCGTTGCTGAAAGATTAAATTTTTGAAACACGCTTAATTAACTAGTCCGCCCATAAAACCGGACTAGTCCGGTCAATCAAGTTTCTGATAACTCTATTAAGTATGCAGTAATCTTTTAAAGGCCTATTCACCCCCCTCTAGGCCACATTCAGCTCCACTTCATGTAAGATGCAGATTCTACACTACTATTATTGCTAACAATTGCACTGTACTCTATACACGTGTAGGAAGCCCGGCTTGCAATCGAGTACATTGTAATTTCAGGTGGGGAGCCAGTCGAGCTCCTTCTAAGATGTTCAGAAATAGTTTCTCGACAGCTGGAGCTTGTTGAAAGATATCAGCTACTCGCTGAAACTTTCGGAACTGACTCCAATTCGAGGTTGCAGATTATTCCTGTGAAAATAACCAAGAAGAGTTCTAACAAGTTCAACCGAGGATCGAAGCCCTCCAAGCAAAATGGATCGGATTTTAGTGTCAGTGAGAATGGTGGTGGTTCCGGTTTTTCTCAACTGCCCTTTCTACAAAACTGACCCTGGCCCTTAGATTGATGTCCTGATCACCATTGCCAAAGTGTAAATTGTTGTTCTCTCTCTTATTATTGTTATTGTTGTACAGCTCTTCGTCAGTGATGTAAATAGTGATGATGTTCAAGGATCAAAAGAGCAGTGCTGGCTGTAATTACCTTCCATTCTTTAACCTAAATAAACTCCATTTCCAGTGCCTTGGACTAGTCAGCTGACACGTCTATCTGATGAAGATATTTGGAAAAGGCTAAAGTAGCTAACTAGAAGAGGATTATAAGAAAATTTCTTTTACGTTGATCTATGTTTTTTTTTGCTTTGTATCAGTTGGATTCAGTATTATTGACTGATACCCACAACATTACCTACCAAGTGGCGTTAATATATTTTTGCAGAAAAAAGGAGGCAATCATATATGACATTTTATAGCACATTCTTGAAAGTTAAACTAGGTGCCAAAAAAAGGAAATTAAACTTTGAGTTCGTGATGCGGCCCAGAAGCGCAGCAGCACATTTTGAAATCTGCTACTCCCTCCGTTGTGAAATAAATGACGCGTAGGACGGCTAATTTAGTTTAAATTAAACTAAATTTCTTGTCCTAAACATCATTTATTTCAGAACGGAGAGAGTACTTTTGTTTCATATCACTCTGTATGAGGAATCATTTGACGAATTGGATGCCTACTCAATTCACAAACTGGAGGCTGAGCGATTTAATGAAGTGGACTATATTGTGTAACAGCCCTTCAAATAGAATTGCTGAGGTGTGATATGTCAGGCGAGCGCAGGGTCACTCTCATGAACACACGCGAGTTGGTGTTCGGTGTTAGACTGTGTAATTAGTAGGATAATCAGGGGCAATTTAGTCTTTTAGATGAGATTAGGGTTAGAGGCTTAATAGTCTTTTCCCTCCCCTCATCCCTCTATATATTGTAACCTTAACCCCTCTGATTAATCATCCAATTGACTCTCATCTAATATGGTATCATTAGCTAGGTTAATTTAGGATTAGGTCTTAACCCTAACCATGATGGCATAGCCGCCGCCACCTTCGGCCGCCACCCACGCCAACGCGCCGCCACCCTTGGACGCCGCCCCCGCCACCGCGCCCCACCTTGCTGCCGCCGCCGCTACCGCATGCGCCACCGCCAGCCAACGATGGACAATGGGTGCCGCCGCCCCTGCCACCGAGCCCCACCCAGCTGCTGCCGCAGCTAGCGCAGGCACCACCGCCGGCCACCGATGGGTGATGGGCGCCACCGCCGACAATCCTTGGCCTGCCGGCGCCGCAACCGGCCAGCGCGCACGGGGGTCCGCCTCCGCCGGCCTGCCAGGTGTTTTACCGGGGGGTTGGCACGCCCCTCCCTCGGCCGGCCGCCAACTCTGTTCCGGGTCAGTGATGTAAATAATGATGATGTTCAAGGATCAAAAGAGCAGTGCTGGCTGTAATTACCTTCCATTCTTTAACCTAAATAAACTCCATTTCCAGTGCCTTGGACTAGTCAGCTGACACGTCTATCTGATGAAGATATTCGGAAAAGGCTAAAGTAGCTAACTAGAAGAGGATTATAAGAAAATTTCTTTTACGTTGATCTATGTTTTTTTTTGCTTTGTATCAGTTGGATTCAGTATTATTGACTGATACCCACAACATTACCTACCAAGTGGCGTTAATATATTTTTGCAGACAAAAGGAGGAAATCATATATGACATTTTATAGCACATTCTTGAAAGTTAAACTAGGTGCCAAAAAAAAGAAAATTAAACTTTGAGTTCGTGATGCGGCCCAGAAGCGCAGCAGCACATTTTGAAATCTGCTACCCCCTCCGTTCTGAAATAAATGACGCGTAGGACGGCTAATTTAGTTTAAATTAAACTAAATTTCTTGTCTTAAACATCATTTATTTAGGAACGGAGGGAGTACTTTTGTTTCATATTACTCTGTATGAGGAATCATTTGACGAATTGGACGCCTACTCAATTCACAAACTGGAGGCTGAGCGATTTAATGAAGTGGACTATATTGTGTAACAGCCCTTCAAATAGAATTGCTGAGGTGTGATATGTCAGGCGAGCGCAGGGTCACTCTCATGAACACACGCGAGTTGGTGTTCGGTGTTAGACTGTGTAATTAGTAGGATAATCAGGGGCAATTTAGTCTTTTAGATGAGATTAGGGTTAGAAGCTTAATAGTCTTTTCCCTCCCCTCATCCCTCTATATATTGTAACCTTGACCCCTCTGATTAATCATCCAATTGACTCTCATCTAATATGGTATCATTAGCTAGGTTAATTTAGGATTAGGTCTTAACCCTAACCATGATGGCATAGCCGCCGCCACCTTCGACCGCCACCCACGCCAACGCGCCGCCACCCTTGGACGCTGCCCCCGCCACCGCGCCCCACCTTGCTGCCGCCGCCGCTAGCGCATGCGCCACTGCCAGCCAACGATGGACAATGGGCGCCGCCGCCCCTGCCACCGAGCCCCACCCAGCTGCTGCCGCAGCTAGCGCAGGCGCCACCGCTGGCCACCGATGGGCGATGGGCGCCACCGCCGACAATCCTTGGCCTGCCGGCGCCGCAACCGGCCAGCACGCACGGGGGTCCGCCTCCGCCTGCCTGCCAGGTGTTTTACCGGGGGGTTGGCACGCCCCTCCCTCGGCCGGTCGCCAACTCTGTTCCGGGTCAGTGATGTAAATAGTGATGATGTTCAAGGATCAAAAGAGCAGTGCTGGCTGTAATTACCTTCCATTCTTTAACCTAAATAAACTCCATTTCCAGTGCCTTGGACTAGTCAGCTGACACGTCTATCTGATGAAGATATTCGGAAAAGGCTAAAGTAGCTAACTAGAAGAGGATTATAAGAAAATTTCTTTTACGTTGATCTATGTTTTTTTTGCTTTGTATCAGTTGGATTCAGTATTATTGACTGATACCCACAACATTACCTACCAAGTGGCGTTAATATATTTTTGCAGACAAAAGGAGGCAATCATATATGACATTTTATAGCACATTCTTGAAAGTTAAACTAGGTGCCAAAAAAAGGAAATTAAACTTTGAGTTCGTGATGCGGCCCAGAAGCGCAGCAGCACATTTTGAAATCTGCTACTCCCTCCGTTCTGAAATAAATGACGCGTAGGACGGCTAATTTAGTTTAAATTAAACTAAATTTCTTGTCCTAAACATCATTTATTTCAGAACGGAGGGAGTACTTTTGTTTCATATCACTCTGTATGAGGAATCATTTGACGAATTGGACGCCTACTCAATTCACAAACTGGAGGCTGAGCGATTTAATGAAGTGGACTATATTGTGTAACAGCCCTTCAAATAGAATTGCTGAGGTGTGATATGTCAGGCGAGCGCAGGGTCACTCTCATGAACACACGCGAGTTGGTGTTCGGTGTTAGACTGTGTAATTAGTAGGATAATCAGGGGCAATTTAGTCTTTTAGATGAGATTAGGGTTAGAGGCTTAATAGTCTTTTCCCTCCCCTCATCCCTCTATATATTGTAACCTTGACCCCTCTGATTAATCATCCAATTGACTCTCATCTAATATGGTATCATTAGCTAGGTTAATTTAGGATTAGGTCTTAACCCTAACCATGATGGCATAGCCGCCACCACCTTCGGCCGCCACCCACGCCAACGCGCCGCCACCCTTGGACGCCGCCCCCGCCACCACGCCCCACCTTGCTGCCGCCGCCGCTAGCGCATGCGCCACCGCCAGCCAACGATGGACAATGGGCGCCGCCGCCCCTGCCACCGAGCCCCACCCAGCTGCTGCCGAAGCTAGCGCAGGCGCCACCGCCGGCCACCGATGGGCGATGGGCGCCACCGCCGACAATCCTTGGCCTGCCGGTGCCGCAACCGGCCAGCGCGCACGGGGGTCCGCCTCCGCCGGCCTGCCAGGTGTTTTACCGGGGGGTTGGCACGCCCCTCCCTCGGCCGGCCGCCAACTCTGTTCCGGGGTGTGCTGTCACCGCCGCCATGTCTCTGAGGACCGGACCGGCCACCGGCGGACCTCTTGTAGGTACCACCGGCAAACCCGCCACCGTCGTCGTTTTCATTGCAGGTACTACCTCCGGGTTTCGTTTGATTAAGGATCCATGATGAGTAAGTTCTTAAAAAGGAATCAACAACGTGTAAGAAAATAAGAAAACCGTATGAAGAAAGGTGAAAAACAGTAAATAATAGCAAAAAATAGTACGAATAGTAGGAAAAGCAACAAAAGAAAAAGAATGGCACCACCGGGAACCACTCGACGGTGAGGGCGCCGCCACATAGGCGAGCGCACGCTCGCCGGCGAGGAGCCACCACGGCAGCGCCTGGCTACTAGGCCACCGGCCTTTTTCCTTCCCTACTCTTTGTTTCTTCTTTGTACGGGCCGCCACAATGAGGAGAGAGAAATAGAGGAGAAGAAATGACTTAGGGTTTGTTGAGATGGTGCTAGCTTGTATATAACCCCCTACATCTGCGTTGGGCCGTTAGATCAGATTCAATGGCTCCGAGGGTATGTGTTTGTGGGACAAAAATGAGTGCAAGCAGCTCAACAGAATTTGCCTCTAGTGGGGATTGAACCTGAGACCTCCAAGGATAGGGTTGTGTGCTCTACCAACTGAGCTAAGCTTTGTTTGTATTCAGCTATGGTGTTTAATGTTTAAATAATCGGATAAGAATTTAGTTTTGACCTGAAAACTGTTTTTATCAGTTTAACATTAGTTTATAGTATTTTTATCTACTGTAATTAGCAACTTCCATGGTAAAATAGTTTTCAGCCATATTAATTATATTATTGTGGATAATTGAGAGTAATTAAGTATGTTTTTAAGCTTCCGCTGTTGTAATTAAGTTTATTAGTTTTCTAATTAAATTTCAATTGAGAAATTTAATTAGGAAAATTTTGATTAAGACTTCTAGAAATTTTGTTAAGTAGCCAAAGTGAACAAAAAAAATTACTAAGTATTAAATTTGATTTAACTTATTCAATTCATGGAAATTTTATTGCGTAGCCAATGTGAAAAAATAAAATTTGCCATGTTTAGTATGTTGTGTTTTTATTGAGTAGCCAACGTGAAAGATGAAACACACAACGTTTCCATTTGATTAAGATTATTAAGTTCATAGAAAATTTTGCTGAGTAGCCAACGTGAAAACAAAAATTTGCTATGTTTTCAATGTTGTATTTTGTCAAGTAGGCAACGTGAAAGACAAAAGACAACATTCCTATTAATTTATGTTTTATTATGAATCCTACTTATGATTATGCAATTTTCATCGAAGGTTTCTCCAAAATTTCTTCTGCACTGAGTTTAATCACTGCCATATAGCCCCTCAATGGAGGGAATTATAGCTCGTGGAGAGAGAAGTTAGAGATTGCATTGGTGATCTCGGAGATGGATCTATCATTGACCACTCCACACCCCACTGAGCCTGAGGTTCTGATTCCTTACGAGGGAGAGCATCCCGATGCCTTCGACGTGAGAAAAGCGGAATATGAAAGTTTAAGATTCGAATACAATGGAGATCATATGAAGTGGATCCAATCAAACAGGAAATGTTTGATGATCATTAAGGATTCTATCACTAAGGCAATTAGGGGAGCAATCCCTGATTGTGAGACAGCTACTGAGTACCTCCAGAAGGTGGAGTCAGTTTACTGGCTCTTCCAAGGCTTATGCAAGTACTCTTATTAAGAGGCTTGTGACTGAGAAGTACAATGGAGGTGGTGTGCGTGAGCACATTCTTAGGATGACAAACATGGCCTATAAGTTGAAGTCTATGGAAATGAGGCTTAAAGATGAGTTTCTTGTGCATCTCATCTTTGCTTTATGTCTTTGGCCTTTTCTTGTGTCATTTAAGTCATGACAACTGTTTTTTTGTTAAATTTTTTATTTTAGTAATCCTTGTTGCGTAGCTTCTTTGTGCTGTTTAAAATCCTCTATGTAATGCCTTGCTGATCTATGAAATGCTTTCTTGCTACACTGCTATATCTTGATGTGACTGTATTTATTAGATGTTTGTTTTTTTTGTAAATTTTGTTACAAATGAAGACATGATTATGGACATGTTGCTTTGCTCTTTCATTTCAACATCATGGATCAGAAGAGGCACATTACCTGGAGGGAGCAGGAGAAATACAACAGTCTAGTGAACAAGTCATTTTGATCTAATTTCTTAAGTTGTGGCTTAAATATTTTTTACTGCTGGGAATCCCCACGCACCTTAGATAATTTAAGGGTGTGTTTAGTTCAGATGTGGATTATTGAAAACCTGATTCTAGCTGTAAGCTGTGAGAATGCTGCTGTGAGGTGAGAGCTGCGATGAAGCTGAAATCTGTTTGTCTGGAAAACAACTATCAATTGTGGATTCTATAATAAATGTGTGTTATAAAGAAAATAACGTTTGATTTTGTAATCAGTGGCATGGTGGGAATTTTTGTGAAAAGATGGAACAGGAATCTGGAAAATATGGGGTTCTGGCATATTTCCATTGGCACTAGAAAAATCTAGGATTCTAGAGAATCTGATTCTCATGTGAACCCCTTTGGTTCATATTTCTGATTTTTATAGAGAATCTGGTTGGTGCAGTTTCTTTCCTGGTCCATATCTAGTAAGGTTTGTTTGATACTGATTTTGTAGGAGCAAGATTTAATATGTGCGCATGTGTCTTTAAAGCCTTCAAACCATAAGCCTACTAGTAAGGTGCATGACTAAGCATGCTCCACACCATGATGTTGCGACGCTCAGTTATGGCGTTTTACTGAGCTTCATCAAATATTGAATATTAGGTAATACCCCCCACCACCATCACCACCACGATTATACTGTATAACTTTGATATCTTCATTCAATTAATTTTCATCTTCAACCTTAAAAATCTTTAATTTATCCAAATCTTTCAACCAATGACGTGTGGAATAAATATATCCATTGTGAGTGAAACCATTCGTGAATATTATCAATAAAAACCATCCATAGATTTTATATTATGCTTTCTGCATATGTCAGTACGAATAAGTTTAAGAACCCTCATAGCTCTTAGTACTTATATTTTATTTTAATGCAATCAATGCATTTATATGCGGAAGTATAATAAAATGAGCTTCTCATTTTTAATTAATCTTTCAATTCCCCCTTGAGATACAGCATAGGCGACCATGCCACGAATTAAGTCCTCAAGCTTTTCTATTTCTTCTCAACGTTACATTTTTCATTTACATCATCCACATCATTTATATCATTCAACACGCGATGCAAAATCATGAAGAAATAAGAGAGATAATGTTTCTCGCCCGAAGGCGAGACTAACATTTTTTTAATACAACTTATCAAAACATATTGTTTGCTACCAAACAAGCATCCATGATTGTTATCATTAAAGATGAGATTAAAATATATGCCTACTTAAAATGAATAAAGAAAGAACATTGTTCAATTGAAGGGAAAATTTGAATTGTAGTTCTTTATAAGAGACCCCATAACTTTGACATTTGTGTATTTCTTATTCAGCGTTGTAAGCTTTCTTTCCCTTCTCCCCATAGTTTCGGTTGTATGGAATACATACATAGAACTTTAATCAGGAAGAGTTGCAACCGAGCCAATCCACTATGTTGTATAAAAAATCAACACAAATTCATCGATAAACCTAATTTTATGATTACATTTTTCTAAGCCATTTCAGGAATTCTAGACTATCCTTCTTGAAATGTCCTCTTTTCTTGTAGAAGTTGCACTCGCCCCCAGGCACAACAGAAATACTTGATGTTGAACTTGCACCTTTTTATTTCTGCGACTCGTTTTTGAATGATATTTTCTAGGGATTAGAAGGACTAGACCATTCCATTCATTCTTGCTCTTGGAAGTGCTAACGTTAAAAGCGTGGTCCTTTGCTTGTTTTATTATTGTTTCTTCCTTTTGGACAACTCTTGAGAGAGCAAGAGAGTGCGGGGGAAGCTACTAGACACCGATGCTAACCTCAGAGACCAGTTTGCTGCGCCGGAGAAGCTTGGAGCTGCTCGGGTGATGGTGTCAAGTCGGAGGCGCTTTGGAGTGAACAGAGCGGTGAAAGATCGGCTCGGAAAAGCTCGAGGGAAGCTGATCACGAGCAGCTGAGGGTTGGAGCACGTCGAGCAAAGGTCGGCGGTGCCGTTTGTGGCCTCAGCTCACGGTGGGAGGGATGAGTTTGGCCGGTCGACGGCGGGGTTGTGGTTTCGGGGGTGCGGCGGCTCTCTTTGGGTTTCCAGCGTGAGGAGGCGTCGGAACAGAGGTGAGACAACGTTGTGGCGTCCGGGACTGGAGGATAACGAGCTGGGGACGTCGGTTGGCAGCTGGGATCACCGGTCAGGAGGTGGCAGCGGCGAGCAGCACCGTAGCGCTGCGTGAGCGCGCGCAAGACCCGAGCCCTGGGTGTTTCAGTTGGTTAACTCGCTTGTGGGGCTGACAAGTGGGGCCCACCCCTAGTTTTAACCTCTGAAATTCAATTTTCCTACTGCTCTAAACAGTAATACCCCTAATACCCTTTCCAGTTTGAATTATCCACCAAACGCCCATTTGAACTTGATAGAATTCAAATTGTGAAGTGTTTGAATATATTTATAGAATATATGCAGTTTGAAATTCAAATTGAATTTGAATTTGCTAAACTTGGCTCATGTCAAGATCAACTCCAAATGGAGTGAAAATTGGTGTGTGAGCTCACAAAAATGTGCTGAGTGTGAATGTGAATCCCACTTTTGAATTCATGGGATGAAAGGAGTTTGAATTTGAATTTGAGTTCAAACTAGCCTCTTTCCAATTATATCCAAAAATACCTCAAAAGGTTCTAGATTTGGGTGAAATTTGGCATGAGCATTCCTATCAAGGTGTAGGAGTTTTTCATATGCTCAGCCCCTATATGATGCATGCGGGAAATACCACTTTTGTATTTTGTGAGTTCATCCTGTAATGACCATATTGATTGTGGTTTCTTTCTCTTCAAATGTGTTCATAAGTTGTCCTCAAATGAGGTGTGTGTGGTGTGATGAACACTTTGGATGTGTGCAAAAACTTAGGCCCTTACAGTGTCCAGTGAGGCCCGGTGAAGACTGAAGCTCTAAGCTCAGCCTCATCGATGTCTTGGCCCCCTAGGTGGCATGGTGGTGGCGGCCACTCAGCCACGAAGTCAGACAATGCCTGACTCTTCACCGCATGGCGGTAAGAAGTCGAGCTCGAACTCCGCCAGCTCGGCAGCCCACTTTGCAATGTTCCCTGTTGTGTTGGTGCTGTGGATCACGGCTTTGAGTGGGTATGAAGTGACCACTGAAATCTTGTGAGCTTGAAAGTAGTGGCACAGCTTCCTTGATGCAACGAGGACTGCATAGAGCAGCTTGTGCACCTCCAGATATCTTCTCTTGGCGTCATGGAGGACCTTGCTGATGTAGTAGACCGGATGCTGGATGGTCTGAACCCTTCCAGAGGGGTCCGGTGCGTCTTCTTGGAGAGGTTCGGGACTTGAAGGCCCCATGCCCCCGGGTCCAGGAATGTACTCCGGGAGCTGGGACCCGGATGCGCATTGGTTGTCAAGTCCGGCAGGCCGGGACCTGACTAGCTCCTTGTCCCCTGGCTCTCCTGCGAGGTCCAAGTCCTAGGACTTTGGACCTGCGACAGGAGCCTCGTCTGGGACTTAGGGTCGTTGTGGCTCCGGTCGCTCCGCGACCAGGACCATGCTCACGACCATTGTTGTGGTGGTGATGTAGAGGAGGAGAGGCTCACCTTGTTACGGAGCCACCATGATTGGCAGCGTTGTGAGGTACTTCTTCAGCTCCTGTAACACCACGTTTGCCTCCTCCGTCCAAACAAAGGGTTCGGACCTGCGCAGAAGCTTGAAGAACGGTAGAGCCTGCTCAACAAGTCAAGAGATAAACCGATTGAGCGCAGCCAGGCATCCCGTTAGCTTATGCACGTCCTTGATGCGGGCAGGTGGCTGTATCATTTCAATTGCCTTTATCTTCCCCGAGTTAGCTTCAATTCCTTAGTGTGAGACCAGGAAACCAAGTAGCTTTCCGGTAGAGACCCAGAAGACACATTTGTCTGGGTTTAACTTCGCGTGTGTCGAACGCAACCTGTTGAAGACTAATGCAAGGTTGCTGAGCAAAGATGCATGCGAGTTAACCTTAATGACGATGTCATCAACGTACACCTCTACTAGGTCCCGAATGAGGTTCCCAAATGTTTTATGCATGGCACGTACAAAAGTGGGAAGAACATTCTTAAGACCATAAGGCATGGATACATAGCAAAATAGACCATCTACTGTTATGAAGTCAGTATGCTCTTCATCTTCCCGAGACATAGGTATTCGGAGGAAACCTGAGTAAGCATGTAGGAAACACAGTAGATAACAGCTAGATGTAGAATCCACTATTTGGTCTATGCGGGGGAGAGAAAAAGGATCCTTTGGGCATGCCTTATTGAGAGTAGTGTAGTCGATGCACATCAGAAGCTTCTCGCTAGCCTTGGGGACAACAACAGGGTTGGCCAGCCATCGTGGATGGTGGACCTCTCGGATCAAGCCGGCGCCGAGCAGCTTCTTGATCTCTTCACGGATGAAGTTCTGCCGCTCAACAGACTGCTTCCGAGGCTTCTGTTGTACCGTCCTGGTATCAGGGTAGATCTTCAGATGGTGCTCAATCACCTCCCTGGGGATCCCAGGCATCACTGACGGTTGTCATGCAAACACGTCGATGTTAGTCCGGAGGAAGGTGACGAGCACGAGTTCCTATTTGTCACCCAGAACCCCCCACGATGCGGGTGGTCTGGGCGGCGTTCGAGCCGATCTGGACGACTTTGACGGGAACGTCCTCGACGTCTGAGGGCTGCACGTGGGGCGCAGATGTTGACCCATGCTGGCGCATGCCTGGAGGCGGCCTGCTAGCTTCACCATAGCTGGAAGCAACCTCCTATGCCGCTGCCAGCATCTGGAACTTCTCCAGCGCTGAGACAGCGGTAGAGCAGTCTCATTGAATCTTGAGGATACCGCTTGGTGTCAGCATCTTTAAGACAAAGTAGCTGTAGTGGGCTACTGCCATGAACCGGTATAGGGCTGGCTTGCTGATGATGGCGTTAAAGGGGAGGCTGACCTCCACAGCATCGAAGATGACGCTCTCCGTGCGGTAGTTCTTAGGCATCTCGAAAGTCACCGGGAGGGAGATGCTCCTGCATGGGAAGATCGGGTCCTGACCCACCCCCAAGAATGGACGTGAGGGGGTGAGCCTGGACATAGGGATCTGCAACTTCTTTAAAGCTGCAAGGCTGATGACGTTGAGGGATGTCCCACCATCGATCAGCACGTGGTAGAGCTTCACGTTGGAGATGGTGGGGGCAACAAGGAATGTAAGCTACCCGGTGCCCACCATGTTCTTGGGGCAGTCGGAGGTGTCAAAGTTGATCGACGTCTTCATCCACTTCTAGTGTGGCGCCGGTCCGGGGGCAGGAGCAGCCGCTGCCACCGTTCGTCGCATGATCTTGATGGCACGCCGGAACGTGATGTCCCAAGAACCCCCGTACATCACGTGGAGCATCTTGCGACACTCGATGTCGGTGATAGAGTCGGAGTCCAGATGGCCATACACGGCCTTCAACGCCCGCTTAGCGTTCTGGTACTCCATCTATTGCTCCATGCCGACTTCAGGGTCAGCCTTCTGCTTGCCCTATCGCTGGCGGGAAGGCACGCCGTCTTGGCGCTGCCGCTGCTGCTCGCGGAAGCGCTCCGCGAGCTTCTTGATCTCACGGCACTCGCTGGTGCCATGGCGGCTGGAGTTGTGCACCGGGCACCCCTGGCCGTCGTCGTTGACGGACGGCAGTCGCGGGCGCTTGTCGGTGCGCCAGCCATGGCCCCCACCGGCCGCGGCAGCGATGACGGTGGGCGCCCCGGCTAGAGGATTGTCCTTGCCTCCAGCCTTCTTATTCTTCTTGCCGCTGCCCTGAACAGCAGCGTCACCGGCACTCCCCGCCCCAGAGGTTAGACGCGAGTGCCAATCTCAGCCCTGGCGCACTTGTCCGCCAGGCTGAAGAGCTCGGAGATGTATTGCACGTCATGCGTGGCTTACTTCTCCAGCATCTTCTTGTCTCTAACGCTCTGTTGGAAGGGAACGACGACGGAAACATTAGAGATGTGGGGGATGGTGTTCCTGACTTGGGAGAACCGCTGGATGAAAGATCACAGCGACTCCCCCTCGCACTGACGCACGGCGTGGAGGTCGAGCTCGCTACCGGGGCGCATGTAGGAACTCTCAAAGTTGGCTGTGAACCGCCTGCACAACTCTTCCTAGGAGGATATGGAGCCTAGGGGAAGGTTCATGAGCCATGACCGGGCAGTGCCAGTCACAGGCACCGGGAAGTAGATGGCCATGACAGCCTCATTCCCTCCTGCAGCTAGGATGGAGATGGAGTAGATATGCAGGAACTCAGCAGGGTTGACAGTCCCGTCATACTTCTCCGGCAGCTTAGGCCAACACTTGGGTGGCCAGACCACCATGCGAAGGTGCGGGGCGAGCACCATGCAGCACCCGCCAGATACTGGAGAAGCAGGGGTCTGCGTCGCGCGTCTCGCGGGTACGGCATTCGGGGAGCCATACTCGCCCTCGAGGGTGTGGTGTCTCTCGCGCCGTCGCTCGATGGTGACCCGGCCCGCGGCGGCGGTCTAGCTCGACCCTGAGGTCGGCTGTGGCCTTCCTGGCCGTGGTTGCCGCGCGCGTCGTAGCTGTCTCGCGGGCCACCATCAGCGTATGCGACTAGGCCTGCGATGGCTCGTACCGCTGCCTTCTGTAGGCGGGCATGTTCATGGCGGAAGCGAAGAGGTGGTCGACGTCGTTGCGCCACTACTCTGCTGCCTCTACCTAGCACGCCAAATGTTGAAGTGTAACCTGCGAAGCGGGCATGTTCATGGCGGAAGCGAAGAGCGTGAAATCCTCTACCTAGCACGCCAAATGTTGAAGTGTAACCTGCGACACTTCCCCCGGTACCTCTACTGGAGCAGTTCATGGAGGTTCACCACTGCATGTGATTCCACATTGGGCTCTCTACAACTTAGCTTTAATCCCCACCATCCGTGAAGAGATAGCGGCTGCTTAGAAACATGACAAGGGCATGTCGCATTTGCGAAGACGTATAGACAGTGGGGAGCTGGAATGTTTCTGGAGAGACGGAGACGGCATCCTATGGTTCAACGACCGAATCGTCGTACCCCGTAACCCGGAATTACGGAAGAAAATCTTTGATGAGGCTCACTTGTCAAAGTTTTATATTCACCCCGGCAGCAACAAAATGTATCAAGAACTCAGAAGCATGTTTTGGTGGACACGGATGAAGTGGGAGATCGCAAAGTACGTGTCCGAGTGTGATACATGTCGAAGGGTGAAAGCAGATCACATGCGGAAACTGGAACTGCTACAACCATTGGGCGCGCCTGCCTGGAAATGGGAGGATGTGAGCATGGACTTCATCATCAGTTTACCCACCACTTTTCAGAAACATGATTCTGTATGGGTGATCATCGACCGGCTCACCAAAGTTGCCCATTTCATCCCGGTCAACACCAACTACAACGCCAAGAAGTATGCTGAACTGTACATCTCACGGATCCTATGCTTGTACGGCGTACCCCGTACCATCATATCGGACCAGGGCACTTTATTTGTGTCCCGTTTTTAGGAGCAGCTACACGCTGCGTTGGGAACGAAGCTGATCCGTAGCTCAGCATACCACCCGTAGACGGATGGGCAAACCGAGCGGGTAAACCAAATCCTAGAAGATATGCTACGAGCTTGCGCTATCAACCACGGCAAGAATTGGGATGATCACTTGCCGTTAGCTGAGTTCTCGTACAATAATGGGTACCAAGAGAGCATCAAAATGGCACCTTACGAGGCACTATACGGGAGAAAATGCCGCACACCACTGAATTGGTGTCACTCTGGTGAGATCGAGTTTGAGGGACAAGATGAACACCGAGATTTATGTGGTTTGGGTCGCCGGAGCGTAAAACCCTACATCCACGGGAGTGTGTGTTGTATTGCTTGAGATTGCGCCGGGGGATCAAAGATCGAACCCTTTTCCCAAAGGCTCCCCCGGTCCTTTTATAGCTCAAGGCCGAGGCAGTTACATTGTGGCCCCCGAGGTCGACAGGTGGCCCCGCTGCTGTCCGTACCCTATACACGATCTAGGGTATTTACAAATACTTGTAGTGTTGCTGTTGAAGGAGTTAAGGCGTGCCACCCGACACGCCGAGCACCTCTGACTGAGTAGTGGTTGATGATGGCAGAAGAAGGCCCTGTCTTATCGCCGCATCCTACTTGGTAAGCTAAGCAACACTGTGCCGTTGTCACACCATACCGCCTTGTCCTGTCACAGTAATGACGACCACTAGTGGGAGGAGGTGTGCGCTGTGCGCCATGCTTCTGGGGAACGCGTGAATCTTGAATGCGCGTCTGGACGGATAAAACGTCTTCTATGACTCCTGAGGCCCACGGCCCATGGCGGATCATAGGACACATGGCGTCTCCGGAGCCCTCCTCTGTGGAGAGGTCAGGCCCAGAGCCCCGAGACACGTGGCAGCACCGAACCTCGCCTCAGCGGGGAGGCCAAGTCCAGGCCAATGACACATGGCAGCTCCGGACCCCTCCTTAGTTGAGAGGTCCGGTCCGAAGCCTGAGGACATGTGGCAGCGCCGGACCTCACCTCAAGGGGGAGGCCAGGTCCGGGGCCAAGGACACGTGGAAGCTTTGTAGCCTTCCTCAGCAAGGAGGTCCAACCCGGAGCTTGGGGACACGTGGCAGTGCCGGACCTCGCCTCAGCGGAGAGGCTAGGTCCGGGGCCAAAGACACGTGCCAGCTCCGGAGCCTTCCCCAGCACGGAGATCTGGCCTAGAGCCCGGGAAACGTGGCAGCGTCGGACCTCACCTCAGCAAGGAGGCCAGGTTCGGGGCCAAGGACACATGGCAGCTTCGAAGCCCTCCTCAGTAGGGAGGTCCGGCCCGGAGCCCGGGGACACGTGGCAGCGCTTGACCTTGCCTCAGCAGGAAGGCCAGGTCCGGGGACAAGGGCACGTGGCAGCTCCGGAGTCTTCCTCAGCGGGGAGGTCAGGCCCGGAGCCTGTGGACACGTGGCAACACCGGACCTCGCCTAAGCGGGGAGGCCAGGTATGGAGCCAAGGACACGTGGCGGCGCCAGAGCCTACCTCAGTAGGGAGGCGGGGTCTAGGGCCTCTTCAAGCCTCCATGCGGGGGTACTCGGTCTGCAGGGTACCGATAGGTTTCACTCGGGTCCGCCCGCTAGGCAGCTCACTGGGCTCAAGGGCTAGCCATCGAGGTAGGCCCCCGATTGACCCGACCCCTCTGAACCATAAATGGTTCGTGGATGGGGGCAAGAAGGACTCGCCATAAATGACAACCCGGCTTCTCGAAAAGGGGGCCTGTGGGCTCGCCGCCGGACTTCGACGGGAACGACCCATGGTCATGATAGACCGCTGGAGGTTCCCACGTCGCGGCTATCTAGTTATGTCGAGTACTAATAATCTCTCTTGTGGCTTTGTTTTTTGTTATGCAGGTGTGAGGCCGATTGGAGTTCACCCCCTGACCAACCACCAAGGTCGGTCAGAGGCTCGGGGGCTACTGACGGGGTTCTGGGCCCTGAACTCCGGGGAAGTGACGAGGGAGCATCCCACGTGGTATGACAGATCAAGATCGAGCCTAGACCCGAGTGGAGATGCGACGAGGAGCCCAGGGCCGACACTTGGGAAGGACGTACAACTCATCCCAAGGCGATCCAGACAGAAAGCCCGAGCCCTCGTGGGAGAACCCGAGCCTGACCTCGGGTAGGAGAGAAGCAGGTGGCCTTCAATGCAGGGCAGGCGCTGCCCTAGCCGAGTGGAGGGGTGATCGAGTACCCCCTGCCCCCAGCATTGAAGGCGTGTCACTTACGACAGGACCGAAGAGGAGTGGAGCAGGGGCGCATATGTGCCTCGATATGGGCCACTCCCCAACGACGGGATAGGAGCAGGAGCGAAAGCAGGCCACGAGTATGGAGGCGCCATTGAGTGCCCTGCCAGACGAATGAAAAGACAAGTCATCTTGTACCCACGACCGGCCTACCCCTCCACAACAAGGAGAAGGGACGAAGGAGAGAGAGAATAAAAAGAAAGACATGCCAGTTCAAGAGGACAGGCATCACACTTGTAAGAACAACTCCTATTATTCAGTAAGAGCAACCGAGAAATCCCGGATGGACGTAGGACACTCTCGTCCGAACCAGAATAATCCTTCGTTTGTTCTTAGTTAGGCCACATTGAGGTAGAACGCATGGTACATTCGATTACTTTGAAACACTGCATTTTCGGGTAGTGATTTTGAAAATCCAAACATTTAAAAACCCTAATCTCCAACCCAAAATATCGGATAATCCCGAACGCCCAACCGTGACCTCAATGCGGGTCGTCCAACTATGGAAGTTACTACCCATAAGTTGTTTGATATTCTCATATCGAAACAGTGTTATGGTGGTTGTCATTATGACACGAGACATTAGTAAAATAGCATGGAAATAATCCTATGCTAGTAAATAAAAAACATACAACAAAATTATAATTTTATGCCATATCACCGTTGAGTAGAAATTAGCATTGAATTATTACTTATAATAATATAAATTTTAAATATATCCCATAAAATTAAATCAATGTTGATAAAAAATAATTTTATAGTAAAAATTCTCAAATTAGGAATCAAATTAATTAAAATTTTCATCATTAGTTAAATTTTAAAATGATGAACAATAAAAATATATTAAATAATCTAAATAAAATTATCACGTTGGTTCACAATTGTTCAGATTAACTAATATATTTAACTCTAATTTTATATATTTATTATTTTCTGTTTAAATTGCATAAAATATATTTAATACATAACTATCATCGGATTAAACAGAAAATGCAAAAATTACTAAACAGTAGTGGGCTCATTAAGTTGGCCCAGACCAGCAGTGAAATAATAAAAGAAATCATGAAATTAGTTCCGGCTGAATCCCGTGGCTGAAATTTGGTATATCACATATCAACAACTAATCATCAAATCATTCACCTAATCAACTCAGAAATTTAAATTAAGAGTAAAACTACCAGGGACTTGCTTGGACATTCCTTCTTACTCTGTTTAGTATATAAATCTCAATCCTTCAGGTTGTCAACTTGCGCTCTCTAGTATCAGCAATGCAATTTTTGTGATGGTTTGAGTTGTAGTAAAGCTGTGTACTCGTTTTTCCTTCTTTCCTTTTTTATCATAGCGTAAGACAGCAGGGGGACCAGACCAACTGTCGGTTAGGCGCGCCTGGTCACCGTGCCGAGTCGGTTAGGGACTCACGGACGTGGTCAGAATCCCCTTTTCTGACCTTATTTGATAAATCTAATAGAGAAACGACCACTCATTTGTGCTATGTAGTGTTGATTGTTCTTATATTAACAGACTTCTATTTTATTTTGTAAATGGCAGACTAATACAATGTCTCAGATAGTAAAGGTTATCAGAATGATTGTTGGAAGGGATAATGCACAATCACGTAAGCAACTTCAGGTTCTGGAGAGAGAGATAGAGATTGAAGATGATGCTCCGAAACGTAAACCATCATTGGATAAAATCGATGCTTTGGAGGTAACCTCTTTTCTTCATCTTGACTTTGAAGATACACAGTTTTTCTGTTGTTAGGTACAAAATTGATTTAGTGTTATAGTCTCTGTTCCTGTTGGAACAATATATTTTATTCCGTTTCCCTTCATCTGCTATAAGATGTTGACCACATGGCTAATATTATTCATCCCACTATCATGTTTGATGTCCAGTAGATTTCTTACGTGATACTTATGATGATTCCCTCCGTTTCGATTTCTTTGACGTTGGTTAGTTCAAAAATGAACTAACCAGCGTCAAATAAATTGAAACGGGGGAGTATATAAATTGTGCTATCTGCCTATATCTAGTCTTTATCCACTTCATGTAAGATGCAGATTCTACACTATCATTATTGCTAACAATTGCACTGTACTCTATACATGTGTAGGAGGCCCGGCTGGCAATCGAGTACATTGTAAATCCAGGTGGGGAGCCAGTTGAGCTACTTCCATGATGTTCAGAAATAGTTGCTCGACAGCTGGAGCTTGTCGAGAACTATCAGCAACTTGCTGAAACTTTTGGAACTGACTCTAATTCGAGGTTACATATTCTTCCTGTGAAAATAACCAAGAAGGGTTTGAACAAGGACAACCGAGAATCGAAGCCCTCCAAACAATCTGGATCAGATTTGATTGTGAGTGAGAATAGTGGTAACTCCAGTTTTTCTCAACTGCCCTTTCTACTAAACTGACCCTGGCCCTTAGATTGACATCCTGATCACCATTGCCAAAGTGTAAATTGTTGTTCTCTCTCTTATTATTGTTATTGTTGTACAGCTCTTCGTCAGTGATGTAAATAGTGATGATGTTCAAGGATCAAAAGAGCAGTGCTGGCTGTAATTATCTTCCATTCTTTAACCTAAATAAACTCCACCATTTCCAGTGCCTTGGACTAGTCAGCTGACACGTCTATCTGATGAAGATATTCGGAAAAGGCTAAAATAGCTAACTAGAAGGGGATTATAAGAAAAAAATTACATTGATCTATGTTTTTTTGCTTTATATCAGTTGGATCCAGTGTTATTGAATGATACCCACAACATTACCTACCAAGTGGCATTAATATATTTTTGCAGAAAAAAAAGAGGCAATGATATACGACGTTTTGTAGCACTTTCTTGAAAGTTAAACTAGGTACCAAAAAAAAAACTTTGAGTTCGTGATGCGGTCCAGGAGCCCAGCAGCACATTTTGCAATGTGCTACTCCTGTTTCACATCAGCCTGTATGAGGAATCACTTTACGAATTTGGACGCTTACCAATTCACGAACTGGAGGCTGAGCGATTTAATAAAGTGGACTATATTGTGTACAAGCCTGCCACATGAAACTGAAGATGTAGTTTGTTGCTATGACCTGCAGTAGTTGTATGGTGTCCTTCAAATAGAGTTGCTGAGGTGTCCTTCAAAGATGTAGTTTCTTGAATGTTAAACTAGGTGTCACAACAACAATAATAAGACACGGGACGTTAGTCACTGACTTCAATTCACGATTGCAGATTTATCCTATGAAAAAAGTCACCATATAATGAGTTACTGTAAAGAACCAATTCGTATAGAGATCATTTTCTATGTCTTCCGGCTTTTGTTTTTCAACTCTATGTTTACTGCTGTTAACAGTTGAACTTCTTGGCAAAAATCCTTTAGTTCATGGAGCAGTTGGCTCATCCGAAAAACGGTGCTAGTGCGCAAGTATGTGCATTCTAGCTTTGTAAATACAAGAAGCTCGCCTCAATATTCTCGTGGCATCACATGACTAGTACTAACTTTTTGTTCTTATCACAATCAGGCTAACATAGATAGAGTTTAAGCAAATACATTATTACAGATATATCTGTTCATAGATAGCTCACATTTGACCTCGAGAAGTATCAAATTGAGAGGAATAACTAAAGCGAGTTGATGCCTAATCCATTAATACCATGACCAACAAACTAAAAGATGGTTTAACAGTAACAATTTAAACTGTCGTCCAACAAGAACACTTATTAATTTTGAATAGCCAATCTGGTGACGCATCAACTTGATCAGCACTACGCCATGAATGGGTCGGCGAGCTTGTAGTTCCAAGCTGATGTGTCAAACTGCAGTGTGCAGTTGCTGTTGTCGCCGAACACGACCTGAGCGCTGCTGGAGCCCCATCTGTCCTGTGTTAGAAGCTCGCCAACCATCCTCTTCCTATAGATGACCATGAACTTAAGTGACTTGGCTGCGCCTAGGAGGAAGTTGGTGAACGCCAGCTTCTGACAAACCAGATTGTTCACCCTAAGGACGATTGTCTTGACACTGTTCTCGAGGCATAGGATGGGGCTTCCGATCAGTTCCTCGAAGCTGATTGGCTTATTCCTGCTGCTGTCACCTTTGGATCCGTCCATCATCTGAATGGGAAAAAGGAAATTGTTTCATTTGATGTTGATAGAATTTGCATGCCAAGAACTTAAAAGAAAAAACAAAAGCAATTTGTATGCCAACAGGACTTATTTAGGAGTCGAGAGGATCAACTAACCTTCAAGTGAAGTGTTTCTAGTTGAGGCAAATGACGCAGCGTTAGGATGGCCTGCATCAAGTCCATCAAGTTATCCACATCGGTGAACAGAGCGATGGTCCTAACATGTTCCAGCATCACTCCATCCTCGAATGGGCAATGGTGCAAGATGCCGAGAGTATGCAACCTCGGCGTCTTTGCTATCATATCTTTCTCGGAGGTAAGTTTTGGTGTCAGCGGCCACCACAACAGCCTTTCAAGCTTAGGCGTATCCACAATGTGGATTTCGTACTGCCACCCACAATCCACTTTGGTTAAACTCAGGAGGTTCTTGCATTTGATGTCCAATACCTGATAGTGTCGGGGATAGCCAAGCGACAGGCTCTGCAATGTCGGACATCGTGCCAACAGGTCCTTGACAGCCTCCGCGGTCATGTCCATGTCGTTTAGGGTGAGCTCCGTCACACATGGGAGCGTCCACTCCGACGAGTAGATTGCCGTAACATCGTTTTGAGGCCAGCGACAATTGGAGAGGCTCAGTGATCGAAGTGAGCTGCACTTGAAGATGGAGTGTGACAGTCCGATAGAGTATGGAAGAGGCATCTCGAGGACAAGCTCCTCGACAACCCCGCTTTGAGACAATGTGTAAAGCCATCTCGACACCACATCATCCGGTGTGAGTGTTCGCTGTACGATGAACCGACGGATGAAGTGGTGGTGAGCATCGAGCAAGGAGGTGATTGCATCGGAGCGCCACTTCGTATGTCTGAGCTTGATGTTCATAGGAAGGTGGCGCTGCCCACACCAGACTTCAGAGTCATTGATGTAGTCGAGCTTGTATTCCGGAGACGAGAATACACGCCGCCAAGTCTTAGACACTCTAGTCATTCGCACAGCCTCGGTGATACTCAGCAAGGTGAGGATGCAACCCAGTATGCTGTTCGGAAGAGAGCTCATCCTGTCTACCCCATCTTCAATGTTGTCTGAGGATGATGGGGTGGAAGTGGCCTTCCTCTTCTTTGAGTTGGAATTCATTGGCGCCATGAAATGCTGCTCAAAGGGAGAAATGAATGATAAGATTGCAAAGTGAAATATGTATATTGTATGACATAAATATATTAGCAAGATTACAATGATGAAAAACATGAAAAATTATAGACTTCCTTCCTCACCATTAACCCAAATATAAGAATATTACATAATTCAATGAATGTGTTCTGTTGTTGCCAGCTAGTCCACTACACTAGTAGGAATTTTATGGAGAAAATGAGGCAAGATGAAAAATCAATCCATAAACTAGGCCCCGGTAAGCTTCAGTTGTTGTTAGGACGAATACAATAAATGGTAGTGAACAACAGACGTGAAGTGGCATGATTGCCATTTCCAAGCTAATCTAGGCCAGACAACAGATACCACTTTCCTTATGTCTAGTGCACTAATGCACATTTAATCCTTGCAACTATTAGAAACCTCTACAATCAGAATATCAGGGTTTAAACAAGCATGAGTAGCCAGATCAACTGCTCCACAAGCATTTCCATATAATATGCAATCGCACTCTACAAAACAGTGCAAGGTTAACATTTCTTCCATTCTTTTCTTGAGAAAAAATATAAAATTTACCCACTTTCTAGTTCCTACCACCCCTTTTAAGTATCCTAAAACAACCTACTAAAGAATCCACCTCACAATTCAGCAAGGCGACCTCATTAAATCACATCTAACAAAAACAATTGCAGCTAAAATTATAGCTCCACTTAATACCCTACTCTTCGGCACACCAACCCCAAGCAAAACGGTCAGGTCACAAACTGGGAAAGAAGAAGGATGTCCTTCACTCGATAACCAACTCTTCGTACACCAACTCCAAGTGAAATGGCCAGGTCACAAATTGGGAAAGAAAAAGGATGTTGAAGCATAACAAAATAGCCGTTGGCGCTCCACCACAACACGATCAGGACTAGAACATGAAAGCGCACCTAACTCACCAATATCACTCAGGATCGAGCGGCATAAAGGCGTTGGGTCAAGTCTCGTACCTAGGGGTGGCGTTGCACTGATGTCGGATTACGGGCTAGCGACAGAGCGCGAGACGGATGGCGGTGGAGCGACGTTTTGTGGCGGCGGATCAAAGGTTTGGTGGTCGCAATCGGATAAGGCTAGGGTTACAAGTTAGGGGCTCAGGATCGAGAATTGGGAGTCGGGGCTAGTCGCTGGGGTGTCTGGTGTGCGGTGTGAATGATGATTTATGAGATGACTTGGTGGGCTGCATTCTACCCTGTGGGCTATGCCAAAACTTGCTGCTAAGCTATTTTGGACACACATGGATGGAAAACAAAAGTCACACCCACACCTACGGTAGGTTGGATCAGATCTGGGTCACGTCCATAGATGAAAAATCTCACCTGCGCCCGCACCTTGTAAGGTGCATAGTCTGACGGGGCCTTGGACACACGTGTGAGATTGCCATCGCTAGTCCTCGCCCAAGTCCTATGAGAACCTCATTGATGACCACTTCTGGTCAAGTCGACCAATAACTTGATTGAGTATTGTCGTGTCCACGATATTGAGGTCTTGTACAATATTAGTAAGTGAATATCCATTCCAATTACAAATCATAGTTCTGAAATTTAATAGTATGATTTTGTGCAGTAGTTGATCAACATCCTATGTTGAAAAGAAATAATTCATGGGGATTATCCTATTATCTGAATGTTGTGATCGAAAACACAATGCAGTGGTTTAACTTGGCTTGTTTGTGTGTTTCATGCCTGCGTAGAAATGTTTTAAAATGTAGTTTCTTGTTGCTCTTCTTTGAAATCAAGAAAAACTAGTTCTCACTATTAGAGTGGGAATTGTAGGATGATTAATTGGCTGTCAAGGAGTACAATTATATAGGGCTGTCAAGGGTGGAAAAGGACTAAAACGCCCCCTAACCCTAATTGCACCCTAATGACTAAAATATCATCTAATCACACCCTAATTACATAGTCTAACACCCCCCCCCCCCCCCCGCAGTCCAAACATCTAGCCATAGAAGATGTCGAGACTGGACCGAAACTCAGAGAACAACGACGACGGGAGGCCCTTCGTCAAGATATCGGCAAACTGCAACATCGTCGGGACGTGGAGCACCCGAACCTCACCACGTGCAACCCGCCCATGAACAAAGTGGAGGTCGATCTCCACATGCTTCATGCGCTGATGCTGGACAGGGTTGGTGGAGAGGTAGACAACGCCGATGTTTTCACTTTAGACCAAAGTGCTCCGAGCGACGGAGAGTGGAGCTCCTGAAGTAGCTGCTGAAGCCAGGAAGCCTCAGCCACGGCGCCGTACTCCGCCTCAGCACTCGAGCGTGACACCATAGGCTGATGATTCGAGGACTAGGAGACGATGTTGCCGCCCAAGAAGACGGCGTAACCAGAAGGGAACCAACGAGTGTCCGGGCAGCCTGCCCTGTCAACGTCGGTGTACACAATCAGCTCGGAGGCCGAATCACGCCGAAGAAGGAGACCGTAGTTAGGGTGCCACGCAGGTACTAAAGAATCCACTTCATAGCGGTGAGGTGTGGCTCCCGCGGGTCATGCATGTGGAGGCACACCTACTAAACCGTGTAGGAGATATCTGGCCTGGTGAAGGTGAGGTACTGAAGGGCACATGCAAGACTCCAGTAAGCAGTGGGGTCAGTGAAGGGTGTCCCGTCAGAAGAGGAGAATTTCGCCTCGGTATCCACCGGAGTGGAGCACGGCTTGCACTCAGCCATGCCCGCTCGCTGGAGGATGTACAGGCAGTACTATCGCTGGTGAAGGAACAGACCACCTGGTTGGTCCTCGATTGCAATACCCAGAAAGTTGTGAAGGTGAACCAAATCCTTCATAGCGAACTCCCGCTGTAAGCCAGAGATAGTGCTCTAAAGGAGAGCCTTATTGGACGCCGTCAGTACAATGTCATCGACGTACAGAAGAAGGTAGACAGTGTCAACATCACGTCGATAGACGAACAGTGAAGTGTCCGACTTGGCCTCGACGAAGCCCAACGAAACCAAGACGGAGGCGAACCGTCTATACCAAGCTCGGTGTGCCTGCTTCGGACCATACAGGGACTTGTTCAACTTACAGAACATGTCTGGATGAACAGAGTCAATGAACCCTATCAGCTGACTGCAATACACCGTCTTCGTCAAAGTGCCATGGAGGAAGGCATTCTTGACGTCCAACTGGTGGACGGGCCAATAGTGCGAGAGAGTCAGCGACAAAACGATATGGAAAACCGTCGTGATCTCATCATAGTCGACTCTAGGTCGCTAAGTGAAGCCCCGAAGTACCCATCGAGCCTTGTATCACTCCAATGAACCATCTGCCTTCTTCTTATGCGTGAACACCCACTCGTCCGTGACAACATTACCACGCCCGAGATGGGGCACCAGGTCCTAGGTCCGGTTGGCAAGCAGGGCCACATACTCTTCCTCCATAGCGTGACGCTAGTGAGGCTCGGCGAGGGCACTACGGATGGAAGATGGTATAGGTGAGATCGAAGAGGAGGCGGATGGTGGAGAAGTTGTCGATGAGAGGACGACCCTAGAGAAGCGCTCAACCGGCCGGAGGACCCCAGCAGCACGTCGAGTCACCATCGGGTGAACATGACCCTCGTCCCTGTGGAGCAGAGGAGGATGGTACACCAGGGGCTCAAAGCGAGCACGAGCCGAAGCACCACCCCGCTCTCATCGCTGATAGACAAGAGCGGTGTTCGTGGCCGCGCGTGGTGCAACGAGTGATGTTGGGGATTCCGGGGCCACGCATGGCGCAGCTGGAGATGGGGCACCAACCCACACTCGTCGTTGATAGACAAGTGCGGGGTTGGTGAACCGAGAAGTCGGGGCCGCAGGAGGCGCAGCCAGTGACGTCGGGAATGTCGAGGCCTCGCGTGGTGCAGCTGGTGACGCCGGGGACGTCGGGCCACACGTGGCACAGCTGGCGATGCCATTGATGTCGGGCTTGCACAAGGCGCAGGAGGCGATGTCAGGGACACCGAGGCCGCACGTGGCACAACTAGCAACATCAAGGCCGCACGAGATGCAGCGAGTGATGTCGGGGAAGCCGATGGCGCGCGTGGCGCAGCAGGCGACGTAGGGGGCTCCGGGACCACGCATGGCGCAGCGCGTGTCGTGCCTGCAGAAGAAAGAGGCCAAGGCAGCTGGGGAGGAGCAGCCTCGGAGTCATTGGAAAAAGAGAATCCAACTCTACGGTGGAACCGAAGGAGGAAGTGGAGAAAGGAAAGGAGGACTCATCGAAGATGACGTGTCAGGAGATCAAGAGGCGGTGAGTGGTGAGATCAAGACACCGTACCCCTTATGATCAAGGGAATACCTGAGGAAAACACAATGTGTCGAGCGAGGCACAAGCTTATGTGGGGCTGTAGCGGAAAGATTAGGGTACCATGCGCACCCGAAAACTCGAAGGTGTTGTAAAGAGGAGTGGTGTCGTATAAAGCGAGATACGGAGTGGGGGCACGAATCGCCTTGGTGGGAAGACTATTAATAAGGAGGGTGGCAGTGTGAAGGGCCTCTACCCAGTACCAGGCGTGAATGGAGGCTTGAAACATTAGGGAGCGCATGACATCATCGGTGGTACGAATCATGCACTCAGCCTTGCCGTTCTGAGGAGAGGTGTACAAACAAGACATGCGCAATTGGACACCATGTGCGAAGAGAAAGTTACGAAACACCGAGTTATCAAAATCGTGTCCGTTATCGCACTGGATAGCCCGGATAGTGCGTCAGAACTGAGTGCACACCCAAACAAAGAAGTGAGAAAGAGTGACAAATGTCTCAGACTTCAGATGTAAAGGAAAAGTCTATGAAAAGTGTGAAAAATCATCAATGATCACCAAGTAATAATTATAGCCCGACACACTGGTAATAAGTGATGTCCACAAATCACAGTGAATAAGATCAAAAATATGCTCAACCTGAGTCACAGAGGTCGGAAAAGTAAGCCGAACATGGCAACCAAGCTGATAGGCATGACACAAAGACTCATGTGCGCCCCTAGTACACAAGATAGCTGAACTACAGGACAAGTTAGAAATGGCATCTACATCAGGATGGCTAAGCCGGCGATGCCAAGTGGTGGATGAAGCTTTCGTAGTCAGGGCAAAAGGTGGAGACGCAGCGGAAGTAGGAAGTCGAAGAGTGTACAATGGCCCTGAGCTATCACATCGAAAAAGAAGTTACCGGGTAGAAAGATACTTCATAGATAAACCAAAAGGATCAAACTCAATGGAAACATTATTATCAATGGTAAAGCGACAGACAGAAAGCAAATTCTGAGTAATATCCGGAGCGACAAGAATGTTTTTGAGCTGGAAAGAACCCGGAAACCCAGAGTAACCTACTGAGGTGACCGGCAGGATAGACCCATTCCTAACAACGATAGATGAAAGAAAAGAAGGGTGGGGAGGGTTGGCCACGGTGCACCTCCACAGCCGGTGCCACCACTACCACCAGTAGCAGGAGCAGGGGCAGGAGTAGGAGTGCCATCAGCACTGCTACCACCATCACGTCCACCGTGTTTACCATGATGGCAATGATTATTACCCCCAGAGCCGGCAGGAGTGCCTGGGGTGGCAGGTGGTCACGACGGTGGTCCACTAGTAGCATGCGAAGGTGGACGCGGGGACTGCCCAGAGCCGTAAAATGTTGTGGCAGGCCCGGAGCCAGTAGGGCCACCAGCAGTTATCTCCTCGAGCTCAAGATCAGACCAGACCTTCTCAAAGGTCGGGGGTGGCTCTAGACGGAGAAGCCACGTTCGGAGGTGACAATAGAGCTCGGTCAGGCACTGAAGAACCCGAAGGACGAGAGCTGTCAGTGATTGGCTCCCTAAGGTCAGGTAAGGTATCCGCCATGCCCTTCATCTCCCGGCAGTAGGCGGAGATGGTGTAGTTGCCATGGATGGTGTTCTGGAACCGCGCACTAACATGGAGAGCTCGAGTCGCATGGTTCCTCATGAAGCGTTGTTCAAGGACCAACCATGCCCAGCGAGCGGTGCCGCCACCGCGCTGCCCGATGATGTCCTGTAGCTCCTCAGAGAGGGATCCAAGGATCTAGGATTGGACCAGGATGTCCATGCTGACCCAGGAGGCATCCACCGGAGAGACATCTCAAAGGATGTGGCCGTAGAGATTGAGTCGCCTCAATGTGAGGAGAAGCAGGTCATGCCAACGGGTGTATGAGGTGGATTCAGAACTAAGGATAACCGACAAGGGCATTTGAATGTTTTGAATCCTGGCGGCCTGAGCGTGAAGAGAAGCGACATGGGAAGTCGAGTACGTACCAACATCTTAGGAAGGCTCGTATGTAGCACTCAATGGTCGGTGAGCACTCTCCTCGATCTCGTGAGATAGAGCGGCCACAGAGGTATGCTCCTGCTCCAGGGCGAGAGCGAGTGCTCGCGAGAGGCAGCTAGAGCCGTGGCAATACAGGAGGTGTCGATGACCGTCGTGTCGGTTTTGTAGAGGGAGGCGGCAGCTGCGCTGGGATCAGCAGCGGCGCCGGCTATAGGCAACATGATCGACGGCACGATGGTGGACGTGGTGCTCCCGTCCGACGGGAGCTCGAGGCCGGCGATGTACGGTGGTGACGACTACGCGAGCCTGACAGAGGTGGGAGCGGTCCCATCTAGCCAAGAGGCGACGCCAGCCATGAGGACGGCGGTGGCGGGTCTGCCGGTGGCGACTGTAAAAGGTCCACCGGCGGCTGGACCGGTCACAGGAGAGGGGGTGCCGGTGGATCTGGAGCCGGTTGGCGCACTATGGGCCGCAGAGGCGGCAGCGGCGGCGGCGGCCGGCCAGTAGCTGGCCGGCCACGGGCTGGCAACGGCAGCCTGCCCTGGTCCGGCGGTGGCCCTCCCTGGGCCGGCTGCCGCTGGCCAAGAAGGGAGGGCGTCGGCCGATCCGATTGAGGCCCTCCCAGGGGCGGCACCAGCCGACCCGACGGTGGCCGGCCCAGGGGCGGCGCCAGACGGCCCGACGGTGGCCGGCCCAGGGGCGGCGCCAGACGGCCCGGCGGCTGCCTGCCCGAGTGCGTCGGCTGGCGGCGCGCCGTGCTGGGGCAGCAGCGGCGCATCGACCAGGGGCTAGGGCGGCGGCGCAGCCATCGGGAGAGGGAGATTAGGGTTAATCCCTAATTACCTAGATGATACCATATTAGAGTGGGAATTGTAGGACGATTAATCAGCTTTCAAGGGGTATAATTATATAGGGCTGACAAAGATGGAAAAGGACTAAAATGCCCCGTAACCCTAATCACACCCTAATGACTAAAATGCCCTCTAATCACACCCTAATTACATAGTCTATCACTCACTCTGTCTGAACGATGTCCTAGTACATTGATGTATGAGTGGACATACGAGTGGAGCTGCATGTGAGTTGTTCCTGGTTCATGGTTTTCTGAGATCTTGTCAAATGAATCGTTCCTTGGTTTAGCTGTAGCTGCTAGTTTTTCTGTGTGTGTGGACAAGCCTTGCTTTATCTTTGACCTTATGTCTGTAGGTGCTTGGCGACAGTAATTTTCTTGTGTCATTTAAGTCATGACAACTGTTTTTTTGTTAAATTTTATTTCAGTAATCCTTGCTGCGTAGCTTCTTTGTGCTGTTTAAAATCCTCTATGAAATGCCTTGCTGATCTATGAAATGCTTTCTTGGTACACTGCTATAGTCTTGGTGTGACTGTATTTATTAGATGTTTGTTTGTTTTTGTAAACTTTTTTATAAATGAAGACATGGTTATGGACATGTTGCTTTGCTTTGTCATTTCAACATCATGGACGAGAAGAGGCACATTACCTGGAGGGAGCAGGAGGAATACAACAGTCTAGTGAACAAGTCATTTTGATCTAATTTTTAAGTTGTGGACTAAATATTTTTTACTGATGGGAATCCCCACGCACCTTAGATAATTTAAGCTTAGTTTCATTCCTCGTCCATATCTAGTAAGGTGTGTTTGATACTGATTTTATAGGAGCAAGATTTAGTATGTGTGCATGTGTCTTTAAAGCCTTCAAACCATAAGTCTACTAGTAAGGTGCATGACTAAGCATGCTCCACACCATGATGTTGCGATGCTCAGTTATGGCGTTTTGCTGAGCTTCATCAAATATTGGATATTAGGTAATACCCCCCACCACGATTAGACTGTATAACTTTAATCTATTCATTCAATTAATTTTCATCTTCAATCTTAAAAATATTTAATTTATCCAAATATTTCAACCAATCGTGTGTGGAATAAATATATCTGTTGTGAGTGGAATCATCCGTGAATATTATCAATGAAAAATCATCCATAGATTTTATATTATGATTTCTGCATGTCAGTACGAATAAGTTTAAGAACCCTCATAGCTCTTAGTACTTATATTTTATTTTAATGCAATCAATGCATTTATATGCGAAAATATAATAAAATAAGCTTCTCATTTTAATTAATCGTTCAATTCCCCACTTGAGATACAGCATAGGCGATCGTGATACGGATTATAATAAGTCCTCACACTTTTCAATTTCTTCTCAACATAGCATTTTTCATTTACATCATCCACATCATTTATATCATTCAACACGCTACGCAAAATCATGAAGAAATAATAGGTATAATTTTTCTCGTCTGAAGGCGAGACCAACATTTTTTAATACAACTTATCAAAATATATTGTTTGCTACCAAACAAGCATCCATGATTGTTATCATTAAACATGAGATTAAAATGATATTCCTACTTAAAAAGAATAAATAAAGAACATTGTTTAACAGAAGTACTTGATGTTGAACTTGCACCTTTTTATTTCTGTGACTCATTTTTGAATGACATTTTCTAGGGCTTAGAAGGACTAGACCATTCCATTCATTCTTGCTCTTGGAAGTGCTAACATTAAAAGCTTGGTCCTTTGATTGTTTTATTATTCTTTCTTCCTTTTGGACAACTCTTAACAAGTGTTCATTTTTCCATCACTGATTTATAATTGGTCTGAAATTGATTAGACTCATTTGGAAGGGACTCCAATTTCATTATGATAAGAATATTTTCACTTAATTCACAATACAAAGCAATATTCTTTAAAGAAGCATTCACCATTCTCAAGATGTTCGCTTCTACATTCCATCCATGTTGTATTTATCAAGTAGCTTCGTGAAAATATCATGAGCATTTATTTTTTTCAGAGCTTCTGAGTCGTTTCACTGCCGCTGCAAAAATTCCTTGACATTGTCTTTTTTTGGGGTTCCCACAATATCCAAAGATATCGAGGCATTCATTACCAGAAGGGCAACACGGTTGAAATTCTTCCATTTTCCAACTTAGCCTCATAAGTAATTTTGAGATGATAATACACAATGACACCCACGGTGGGACCACTAATTTATCTTTTGATAGAATGTAATCAAGTTGATTAAACTCTAAGGATACCATCTGTTTAAAAAATGTCCTAGGCGGTCGCTTAAGTGCAGCCAGTCCGCTTCGCTTTTCACTGGGTGGTGGTGTTAAGCAGCCAGACCGCTTTTTTGCAGATTTTTCTGCTTCGGTCCGCTTTTTCTGCTTAATTCTGCTTTTCACTGTTTTTTATGTTCATATAAAAGGAACAACTAACTCTAATTTTTTTCTTATCTTTATCGGTGGTGGTTGCTGTTGGGAAGATAATAGTGCCCTACCTTAGTGTCTGGTTGTCTGCACAAGACAGTGCCACACACTATCTCATCTCATTGTTTGATTAAATATATTTAAATTTAAAAATCTACATATATATAATATTATATAAATTTAACTCCGTCTTTTGCGAAACGCCTAGGCGCTAGGAGGAGCTCCTCCGCTCGCTTTTTTCTACCGGTTTTTTAAACACTAAGGATACCTCAATTAGTGGTGGGTATAAAACCCGAATCCGAACAATATACCCTAAAAAATCTGAACCCGAAACTGAAAAACTCAAAATCCAAAATCCGATATCTTTTTCTTTCGGGTAGGGATTCACAAAATCTGGATATATTTAAGGTATTTTGGGGTAGTGATTCGTAAAATCTGAAATACTCGATCTGCTTTATTTGGGTCTGGAATGTGGTTGACTGCCTAACTGGATGGTAATTTCACTTACAGATTTGTAGAGAAGATTGTCATATTTTAAAAGTTAGTTGGCCAGGTTTTTAAAAGACAATGAGAAGGAAGACGTGACTATCAATTTTATATATTTTTGTTGTTGTAATATTGTTGCTATTTTATTATATTATTGTAATGTTCTTAAATTTTAGTTCTACTACTGAAATGTTAATTTTATTGTTGTTTTTGCTATAGTATTTTCTAACTGTTTTTAGTTGTTACATCAAAATTTTGCTACTCGAAATTTTGCGTAGCCGAACGTTTTGGTACAATTTCGGGTAGTGATTTTGAAAACACGAACATTTAAAAACCTGAATTTTTTATCTGAAATTTCTGGTAATCCCAAACGCCCACCCGTGACCTTAATGTGGGTCTTCCAATTAGGGAAGTTACTACCGATAAGTTATTTGATATTCTCGTATCAAAATAGTGTTACAGTGGTTGTCATTATGGCACTAGAGACATTTCTAAAATAGCATGGAAATAAACCTTTGCTAGTAAATAAATAAACATACAATAAAATTATAATTTTATGGCATATCACCGTTGTGTAGAAATTAGCATCGAATTATAATTTCTAATAATATAAATTTTAAATATGTCCCACAAAATTAAATCAATGTTGATAAAAATTAATTTTACAGTAAAAATTCTCAAATTAGGAATCAAATTAAAATTTAAAATTTTTATCATTAGTTGATGTTTAAAATGATGAACAATAATATATTAAATAATCTAATAAAATTATCTCGTTGGTTCACATTTGTTCAAATTAACTAATATATTTAATTCTAATTTTATATATTTAATATTTTTTGTTTAAATTGCATAAAATATATTTAATACATAACTATAATTGGATTAAACATAAAATGCAAAAATTACTAAACAGTAGTGGGCTCATTAAGTTGGCCCAGACCAGCAGTGAAATAATAAAAGAAATCATGAAATTAGTTCGGGCCGAAGCCCGTGGACGAAATTCGCCCATTAGCCCATCGCAGAGAGCTGAACGCCTTGATCCCCACTGGCCAAAATTCGGTATATCACATAATCATCAAATTATTCACCTAATCAACTTCGTAATTTAAGTTGAGAGTAAAACTACCCGGACTTGCTTGGCCATTCCTTCTTGCTCTGTTTAGTATACAAATCTCAATCCTTCGAGCTGCCAACTTGCACCCTCTAGTATTGGCAATGCAATTTTGTGATTGTTGGAGTTGTAGAAAAGCCGTGTACGCGTTTTTCCTTCTTCCCTTTTTTATTATAGCGTAAGACACCAGGAGGAAAAGATCAACTGTTAGTTAGGCGCCCCTGATCACAGTGCTAAGTCGGTTAGGGACTCACGGACGTGGTCAGACTCCCCTTTTCTGTCCTTATTTGATAAATCTAATAGAGAAACGACCACTCATTTGTGCTATATAGTGTTGATTGTCCTTATATTAACAGACTTCTATTTTGTTTTGTAAATGGCAGGCTAATACAATTTCTCAGATAGTAAAAGTTGTCAGAATGATTGTTGGAAGGGACAATGCCCAATCACGTAAGAAAATTCAGGTTATCGAGGGAGAGATAGAGATTGAAGATGATGCTACGAAACGTAAACCATTATTGGATGAAATCGATGCTTTGGAGGTAATCTCTTTTCTTCATCTTGACTTTAAAGATACACAGTTTTTCTGTTGTTAGGTGCAAAATTGACTTAGTGTTATAGTCTCTGTTCTTGTTGGAACAGTATTTTCTGATTTTGTTTCCCTTCATCTGCAATAAGATGTTGAGCACATGGCTAATCTTATTCATCTCTGTTATGTTTGCTGTCCAGTAGGTTTCTTACGTGATACTTATGATGATATATGAATGGTGCTATCTGCCTATATCTAGTCTTGCTCCACTTCATGTAAGATGCAGATTCTACACTACCATTTTGCTAACAATTGCACTGTACTCTATACACGTGTAGGAAGCCCGGCTTGCAATCGAGTACATTGTAATTTCAGGTGGGGAGCCAGTCGAGCTCCTTCTAAGATGTTCAGAAATAGTTGCTCGACAGCTGGAGCTTGTTGAAAGATATCAGCTAGCTACTCGCTGAAACTTTCGGAACTGACTCCAATTCGAGGTTGCAGATTATTACTGTGAAAATAACCAAGAAGAGTTCTAACAAGTTCAACCGAGGATCGAAGCCCTCCAAGCAAAATGGATCGGATTTAGTGTCAGTGAGAATGGTGGTGGTTCCGGTTTTTCTCAACTGCCCTTTCTACGAAACTGACCCTGGCCCTTAGATTGATGTCCTGATCACCATTGCCAAAGTGTAAATTGTTGTTCTCTCTCTTATTATTGTTATTGTTGTACAGCTCTTCGTCAGTGATGTAAATAGTGATGATGTTCAAGGATCAAAAGAGCAGTGCTGGCTGTAATTACCTTCCATTCTTTAACCTAAATAAACTCCACCATTTCCAGTGCCTTGGACTAGTCAGCTGACACGTCTATCTGATGAAGATATTCGGAAAAGGCTAAAGTAGCTAACTAGAAGAGGATTATAAGAAAATTTCTTTTACTTTGATCTATGTTTTTTTGCTTTGTATCAGTTGGATTCAGTATTATTGACTGATACCCAAAACATTACCTACCAAGTGGCATTAATATATTTTTGCAGAAAAAAGGAGGCAATCATATATGACATTTTATAGCACATTCTTGAAAGTTAAACTAGGTGCCAAAAAAAGGAAATTAAACTTTGAGTTCGTGATGTGCCCAGAAGCGCAGCAGCACATTTTGAAATCTGCTACTCCCTCCGTTCTGAAATAAATGACGCGTAGGACAGCTAATTTAGTTTAAATTGAACTAAATTTCTTGTCCTAAACATCTTTTATTTCAGAATGGAGGGAGTACTTTTGTTTCATATCACTCTGTATGAGGAATCATTTGACGAATTGGACGCCTACTCAATTCACAAACTCGAGGATGAGGATTTAATGAAGTGGACTATATTGTGTACCAGCCCTTCAAATAGAATTGCTGAGGTGTGATATGTCAGGCGAGCGCAGGGTCACTCTGATGAACACACGCGAGTTGGTGTTCGGTGTTAGACTGTGTAATTAGTAGGATAATCAGGGGCAATTTAGTCTTTTAGATGGGATTAGGGTTAGAGGCTTAATAGTCTTTCCTCCCCTAATCCCTCTATATATTATAACCTTGACCCCTCTGATTAATCATCCAATTGACTCTCATATAATATGGTATCATTAGCTAGGTTAATTTAGGATTAGGTCTTAACCCTAACCCTGATGGCATAGCCGCCGCCACCTTCGGCCGCCACCCACGCCAACGCACGATCACCCTTGGATGCCGCCCCCGCCACCGCGCCCACCCTGCTGCCACCGCCGCTAGCGCGGGCGCCACCGCCAACCAACGATAGGCAATGGGCGCCGCCATCCCTGCCGCTGAGCCCCACCCAGCTGCTGCCGCAGCTAGCGCAGGCGCCACCGCCGGCCACCGATGGGCGATGGGCGCCACCGCCGACAATCCTTGGCCTGCCGGCGCCACACCCGGCCAGCGCGCACGGGGGGCCGCCTCTACCGGCCTGCCAGGTGTTTTACCGGGGGGTTGGCACGCCACTCCCTTGGCCGGCCGCCAACTCTATTACGGTGCGCTATCACCGCCGCCATGTCTCTGAGGACCGGGCCGGCCACCGGCGGACCTCTTGTAGGTACCACCGGCAAACCCGCCACCGTCGTCATTTTCTGGGGAACCGCGTGACTCGAGCCCTCCACATTAGTGCGTGGTTCTAGAACACCATCTAGGATGACCGCTCCGTCTCCGCTTACTGCCGGGAGATGAAGGGCATGGTGGATGCTCTATGTGACCTTGGCGAGTCGGTCACTGACAGCGCTCTCTTCCTTCAGGTCCTTCAGGGCCTGAATGAGCGTTACTGTCACCTACAGACGTGGCTTCTCCGTCTGGAGCCACCCCCTACCTTCGAGAAAGTATGGTCTGGTCTCGAGCTTGAGGAGATCACTGCAGGAGGCTTTATTGGCTCCGGGTCTGCCACAACCTTTTAGGGCTCTGGGCAGTCCCCTCGTCCACCTTCATCATCTACTGGTGGACCACCATCGCAACCACCTACCACCCCAGGCTTTCCTACTAGCACTAGGTGTGGTAATCATCACCGCCGAGGTAAATGCAAAGGTCGTGATATAGGTAGCAGTGCAGGAGGCACTTCTACATCCACTACTCCGACTACTAATGGTTGTGGTGGTACCGGTCGGGGAGGTGCACCCTGGCCCGCACCCTACAACCTGTGGACTAGCCAGATCTACATGTGGCCTGGGCCGTCTCCGGGTTTTCATCCTCCACGACCACCACGTCCCCAGCCGGCGTTCGTAGCCACCCCGGGCTATAGTGTACCAGCCTACAGTGTTGGTGGGCTGCCGACTCTGGCTTATAGTGGGCCTGGCTATCCTTTTGGTGGACAACCGGCCTCGACCTACGGAGGCACCGACTACCCTATTGGGTACTCAGAGTCGGTTGCACCACACCAGGATCTACCCTCGACGTGGGATTGTCAGTTGCTGGCCTCCTCCTTCCGCACCATGCTTCTTACTCCACCAGGTGCCGACTAGATTGCTGACTCCGGAGCATCATACCATACCACTCCTAACGCTGGTAAACTCTCTTCCACCCACCCAATCCCTCTTTTCCTTCATCTATCGTTTTTGGGAATGGGTATATTCTTCCGGTCAGCTCAGTAGGTGATTCTGGTTTCCCGGTTCCTTCTAGCTTAAAAACATTCTTGACGCTCAGGATATCATTCAAGATTTGATTTATGTCTGTCGTTTTACCACTGACAACAATGTTTTTATTGAGTCTGATCCGTTTGGTTTGTCTGTGAAGGATCTTTGTACCTGGCGACTTCTTTTTTTGATGTGATAGATCGGAGCCCCTGTACACACGTCAACTTCCTACTTCCGCTGCATCACCACCTTTTGCTTTGACTACAAAAGCTTCATCCACCATTTGACATCGCAGGCTTGGCCACCGTGGTGCAGATTCTATGTCGCAGTTGTCTAGTAGTTCTGTTATTTCGTGTACTAGGGGCAGACATGACTCTTTATGTCATGCTTGTCGGCTTGGTCGCCATGTTCGGCTCCCTTTTCCCACTTCTGTGGTTCATGTTGAGCACACCTTTGATCTTATTCATTGCGATTTATGGGCATCACCTATTTCCAGTGTATCGGGCTTTAATTATTATTTGGTGATAATAGATGATTTTTCTCACTTTTTGTGGACCATTCAATTACGATTGAAGTCTGAGACTTTTTTACTCTTTCTCACTTCTTCGTTTGGGTATCCACTCAGTTTGGGCGCACCATGCGAGCTGTCCAGTGCAATAACGGACGTGAGTTCGATAACTCAGTGTTTCGTAACTTTCTGTCCGCACATGGAGTACAGCTGTGCATGTCTTGTCCATATACCTCTCCTCAGAATGGTAAGGCTGGGCGCATGATTCTTACCACCAACGATGTCATGCGCTCCCTGATATTTCAGACATCCATTCCTGCCACTCTTCTGATTCGTGCCTCCACCCCCCTATTTCGCTTTATATGACACCGCTCCTCTTTACGATCACCTTCAAGTTTTTGGGTGCGCTTGCTACTGAATGTAGCCTAGAGGGGGGTGAATAGGTTTTTTGACGCTTTATTAATGATAGCATAGGTCTTACAAAATCTCATTTCTTAAGCTAGAACATAAAAAAGGGCCTACAACGAGCCTACGACCTAAGACTCCCCCTCAATCTCTCCTCCTTTGGCATCAAGGCACCAAAAAGAAGGAGAGGAGGGATCTACTTGTTGTCGCCAACTCACTCCTCGCTGTCGGTCCTCTCTTCGTCTTCATCATCAGGCTGAGGAGGGGGGGAGAGGAACTACTTGTCGTGCCAAAGTAGGCATGCTCTGATGGAGAGGGAGGAGGAAGCTCTGTAAAATCAGATGTAGAGTCCTCTAAGATGACCGGGGATCCAATGAGCTCAATCTCCAGTTTTTGGCATATTTCTTTGACATTGGCCTTCATGTATCTCATTTCTTCTTTTCTTGCCTTGTTCATCTCATGAAGCTTCACCTCAGTTTTGCGGCAAGAACTGAAAATAGCAGCCAAAAGCTTCATAACCCCACTAGAACAACCTTTGTGTGGAGAGGCCCTAGTCTTGGATGGAGGCCTTGCATCTTCTTGAGCTCTCTCTGGATGTTCTTTAAGTGATCCAAGTGAGGGAGCAGCTGGAATAGAGGCTTGGGAAGGCTTCTGAGGCCTTAGAGCAGTGTGCTCTACATCTTTCACAGACTCAATTCCTGTGACTTTCTCAATCATGAACATCAAGTAAGGTGCATAGCCACAGGAACGGTTTGGTGTGCAGGATATGTTTACCATGTCATTCCAGATGTAATCGAAGATATCAAATCTTCTCCTCCTGCTGATTACTTTCATCAAGGTTCTCAAGTAACCTTGGACACTCCCGACATCTCCATACTTTGGAGCAATGGTCTTCCTGAGCACTCTGTTGAGAACAATGAAGAAGGGCTTCATGTTCTTGGTGGAGGGAGGATTGTATGGGAGACGAGTATCATAGAGGAACTCCATCTTGTCCTTCTCCACCACTCCCAGATTGTGAATCACAATCACATCACTGCCGGTGTCCTCAAGGTGCAGCAGTCTGGCAAACTCAGTGTAGGAAATTGTGTACTTGGATCCATGTGTCATCCAAGTCACTTTATCTTCTCCATCATGGGCAAAGTGGCAAGTTGCATAGAACTGGGCAATGATCACATCATTCCAGTTGTACCTGAAGGAGAGAAAGTCCTTAAAACCGTGTCTCTCTGTAGCCCCTATAACCTCCTCAAAGGCTTCACAGCTCTTCTTCTCAAAATATATCCAGTCGATCCATTGGCTGCGGACCACTGGAGTCTTCATTTGGGGGTACACGGAACTGTAGTAGTCCGAGTGAAAGTTGCTCCAAAATCTTTTGTCTGCTGCCTTTTTGCTAGAGCTATAGGCATCAACCTTCCTTAGGTTCCATGCTACATCACTCCCCTTTCCATTGAACTTCTGCTCCGAGGGATCCCTATTTCCCTGCCTTGGAGTTGTCATCTTGAGGGGACCAATCGAGCCGGAAGCAAGCCCCTTACCCTTGCCCTTGGTTTGGCGTTGAGTCGCCGAGCTAGAACCAGCCACATTTGCTTTTGAAGCTGGTCTCTTGATTGTAACCTTTCGACGCACCCTAGGTGGGGTGAGCGAAGGCTCGGCAGCACGCTCTTGTCTCTTGTTGGAGCGAGACTCCGGAGGATGAGACATCACATCTTGATCTTGATCCATCTCAGCCTCAAAGTCGGAGAGACTCTCATTCAATCCCGACATGATTTCTAACAAGGAAGGTATAAAGGATATGAATAATCAAGGATGACAAGGGATTGCATTGAATTGACATAAGCTAGGATTCCCTGACAAAATCCCTGAATCAGGACATACCAGACTAGTCCGATGTTCAGGGTCGGACTATTCCGGAGTACCGGACTTGTCCGCCCTAAGAACGGACTAGTCCGTTATGAGGCTACTCAAGCCCTAATTTGTCGAAATTTGAGATTATTCAACGCAAATATGATCTAGAGTACATGGAATACATCAATAGAGCATGCATTGACTAGAGGAGTTAAGCTAATTAAGCAAAAGCAAGTAAAATTGAAGGTTCTAGGGTTTGGAGTGAAGTTTACCAAATCCTTCGATTCGAGGCTTTGAAGAGGTTCTTGATGCGGACTAGTCCTGGGTCTTTGATCCCTTTGCGGTGGAGATTGATTCCCACGGAAATTTGGGTGGTTTTGATGGAGAACTTGCAAATCCGCCTTGGGAGCACTTGAGTGAGGAGAGAGAGAGTGGGAAGGGTTGTGAGAATGAAGAAGATTAGGTTTGAGCCGGCCTTAGGGTTATGGAGTCGAAATATCGGACTAGTCTAGACCATATCGGACTAGTCCGTTTTCTAGTCAGAGAGAAAATCGGACTAGTCCGTGGTTGTCCGGACTAGTCCGGACTAACGGACCTAGTGCGGACTAGTCTGCAAGTGCGGACTAGTCCGGGGTGACCACGAACTAGTCCGTGGTCCCTTGTACAGAAGTGTACAAAACATATATATGTATGTATGTATTCAAATGATCCTATTAAGGGATAAGGGACAAAGGCACACATATATTCTTGATGAATATGATCAGTAAACATACAACAATCAAGCTATCACTATGATTCACCAAGATCAAGTAACTAACATAGTTTTTAGGAGAAAATAGAGAGAGATGATTTTTTTAACACAATTAACATGATTTTGAGGATGGCATACAGGTATGGAAGTTCTCAAGCCACGTTTCGAGTATCAAGGATATTTAGTTCATTTCGGAGCTCACAAAAGCGTTTTTCATCAAGTGGCTTGGTAAAGATATCTGCTAGTTGTTTTTCAGTGTTGATATGGGAAATGGCTATGTCTCCTTTCATTGAGTGATCTCTCAAAAAATGATGTCGGGTATCTATGTGTTTGGTTCTAGAATGCTCAACAGGGTTATGAGCAATTTTAATTGCACTCTCATTGTCACAAAGGAGTGGAATACGGCTCATATTGTAACCGTAATCCCTTAGAGTTTGTCGTATCCAAAGGAGTTGTGCACAGCAACTCCCAGCTGCAACATACTCCGCTTCGGCCGTGGATAAGGCAATTGAATTTTGTTTCCTAGAGGACCAAGAAACTAAGGATCTACCTAGGAATTGGCAAGTACCGAAAGTACTTTTTCTATCTACCTTGCATCTGGCACAATCTGCATCGGAGTATCCAATGAGATTGAATTTTGAACCTTTGGGATACCAAAGGACTAGGTTGGGTGTATGAACAAAATATATCAAGATCCTTTTAACGGCTGTCAAATGACATTCCTTAGGATTGGCTTGAAACCTTGCACACAAACATACACTCAACATGATATCAGCCCTAGATACACATAAATAGAGTAAGGAGCCAATCATGGAATGATATACCTTTTGATCCACATTTGGTCCGTCTTCATTTAGATCCAAGTGTCCATTTGTCGCCATGGGAGTCTTTATGGGCTTTGCTTTGTCCATTCCAAACTTCTTGAGAATGTCTTGAGTGTACTTTATTTGGCTTATGAACGTCCTGTCCTTTTGTTGCTTCACTTGGAATCCCAAGAAGTACCTCAACTCTCCCATCATGGACATCTCGAATCTATCTGTCATAATCTTGCTAAATTCTTGACAAAAGGGTTTGTTAGTTGAACCAAATATAATATCGTCAACATAGATTTGGCAAATGAAGAGATCATCATCAAGGTGTTTAGTGAACAAGGTGTAATCAACTTTTCCAATCTTGAAGTCATTTTCAATCAAACAGTCTCTAAGGCACTCATACCAAGCTCTAGGAGCTTGTTTGAGGCCATAGAGAGCCTTACGCAGTTTGAACACATAGTAGGGGTGCTCTTGATCTTCAAAACCGGGTGGTTGCTCCACATACACCTCCTCCTTGATCGGTGGTTGAGAAAGACGCTTTTCACATCCATTTGATAAAGCTTGAAATCATGGTGAGTAGCATATGCAAGTAATATACGAATCGATTCAAGCCTAGCTACGCTACGGGAGCAAAAGTCTCATCGAAATCCAAACCTTCGACTTGTGAGTACCCTTTTGCCACAAGTCGTGCCTTGTTCCTTGTTACCACTCCATGTTTGTCTTGCTTGTTGCGGAAGACCCATTTAGTGCCGACGACGTTAGACTTGGATCTTTCAACAAGCTCCCACACTTCGTTCCTTTTGAAGTTGTTCAATTCTTCTTGCATCGCCATCACCCAATCCGGATCTTTTAATGCATCCTCAACCCTGTATGGTTCCAAAGAAGATACAAAGGAATAGTGTTCACAAATATTAGCTATGCGAGATCGAGTTATTACTCCCTTTCGGATGTCACCGATTATGTTGTCAACGGGGTGATCTCTTTGGATGCTTTGGTGTACTCTTGGATGTGGCACTTATGGTCTTGAATCTTCATTATCATCTTTTCTCCCCCTGGATAGTTGCCCTCATTGATGTTTTGGTCTTCTTGATTTTCTTGAGGTTGATCTTGTACGGAAGCTCCCCCTTGATCATTTTCCTCCACCTGTGGTTCATTTTCTTCATTCGCATTTGAAGGTGGCACTTGTGGTCGAACATCGCCCAATGCCATGGCATGGAGCTTCTTCTTGATCTAGCACACACTGATCGACTTGCTCTTCTTGAGAGCCATTAGTTCCATCGAACACTACGTCACGTGCTACTTCAACAAGTCCGGAGGTTTTGTTGAAGACACGATAAGCATAGGAGTTTGAATCATAGCCAAGTAAGAAACCTTCATCGGACTTCGAAGCAAACTTTGAAGCCCTTGGCTTCTTGTTTAAAATATAACATTTTGAACCAAAAACTCGAAAATATGAAATATTTGGCTTGTTACCTGTGAGTAGTTCATATGAGGTTTTCTTGAGCAACCGATGAAGATATAGTCAATTTATGGCGTGACAAGCGGTGTTAACCGCTTCAGCCCAAAACCTGTCCAAAGTCTTGTATTCATCGAGCATTGTCCTCGACATCTCAATGAGAGTTCTGTTCTTCCTTTCGCTACTCCGTTTTGTTGAGGAGTATATGGTTCTGAAAATTCGTGCTTTATCCCTTCTTCGTCTAGATACTCCTCAACTTGGGTGTTCTTGAATTTTGTCCCATTGTTGCTTCGTATGTTCTTGATATTCAATGAGAATTCATTTTGGGCACGCTTGATGAACTTCTTGAGGGTTCCTTGAGTTTCTATCTTATCATGCAAATGAAAACCCACGTGAAGCATGAAAAATCATCAACAATGACTAGACCATATTTATTACCGCTGATGCTTATGTAAGCAATTGGACCAAATAAATCCATGTGAAGGAGCTCAAGCGGTCTTGTTGTAGTCATGACATTCTTCGCGGGATGGGGTGCTCCTACTTGCTTCCATACTTGGCACGCTCTACACGGTCTGTCTTTCTCAAAATCAACATCCTTTAAACCTCGGATGTGATCGCCTTTGAGGAGTTTTTGAAGATTCCTCATACCAACATGTGGTAGCCGTCTATGCCATAGCCAACCCATGTTGGTCTTTGCAATCAAGCATGTGTCAAGTTCGGCTTTATCTTTGTTGAAGTCAACTAGATAAAGTTTTCCCTTCAACATACCCTTGAATGCAATTGAGTTATCACTCCTTCTAAAGACAGTCACACCCTCATTAGTGAATAAGCAATTATAACCCTTGTCACATAATTGAGATATGGACAAAAGATTATAATCCAAGAAGTCAACATGTAAAACATGAGAGAGAGTATGTTGTGATGAAATTGCAATTTTACCGGTACCAAGCACTTGTCCTTGACTATTATCACCAAAGTAAATGCATTCGCTTGGATTTTCATTTTTTTCATATTCCATTAACATTCTTCTTTCTCCAGTCATGTGATTGGTGCATCCACTATCTAGCACCCATTTTGCTCCACCGGATGAATAAGTGTGCAAAAAATAAATTATGCCTTGGTCTTAGGTACCCAAGCTTCTTGGGTACTTTGAGGTTAGTCACAAGTGATTTGGGCACCCACACATGAGACTTGGTGTTCCCATGGCGTGGCCCAACATATTTAGTATAAACTCTTCCAAGATTACTTTTCATAAGTACATATGAAGCATCAAAAGTTCTAAATAGAGGTTGTTGTTCATATGTGTTCACAGTGTTAGATTTATCAACATTATTATGTTTTCTAACTTGAGAAGAGTTTCCCTTGACAAAGACAATGCAACCCTTGTTATTCTTGTGGTTTCTAGCGTTTTCCTTTTCACCATAAGGATATCCAATACCATATTTGACATTAGGAGGTCTTGTGACCGAGTATGCACTGCGTGCATACTTGATCTTCTTCTTGTCAAATATGCCACTTTGAGAAGATTGCTTGTCCTTTGTCAAGTTTGGCTTTTTCTTCAAGTTAGTGTCACTTTTGGCACAAGCACAAGTAACACTAGTTTCAGATTTTATATGTTGAGGAGGTGAGCTTGAAGTGGCTGAAGAACAATTTTGCTTGAGTGACTCAACTTGTACCTCAAGGATCTCGTTAACTTTGGTTTAGTTAGCAAGTTCATCCTTTATGATGGTGTTTGAGTCTTTTAACTTCAAGCAAGCTTCCTTGCTTTTGCTTGAAGCTAACTCAAGCTCTAGTGATTTATTTTGTTCCTTTTCAAGTTCAAGAAGCTTTTCAATCTCAAGATATTCCTCCTTTTGGGAGATGATCATATCTTCCTAACGATTGACTAACTTCTCCATATCAACAAGCTTATCAAGTAGAAATTTTATTTTAGCAGCTGTCTTTTTGTCGAAACCCCTAAGCATATAATCATTTTCATCACTTCTATCATCCTCACTAGAATTATCACTGTCACTAGTAAAAGAATGCGAGAAGGAAGATTTAGTTGATACCTTTCGTTTACCTTCCTTTGCCATTAAACAAGTGTTGTCGGTGTCCTTCCATGTGCCCATGGTTGGGAAGAGAGTGAATTTCTTGGTAGTCTTCTTTATGGCTATGGTGGCCATCTCCACTTCTTCTTCGGATGAGGGTTCATCATTGGAGTCCCACTCCTTCCCTAGATGTGCATGGCCATATTGCTTCTTCTTCTTGAATATTTTCTTTGGTTGAGGCTTGTTGTCTTTAGAATTCTTCTTGTATTCTTCATATGGACAATCTACTATGAAGTGACAGTATTCTCCACAGTTATAGCACGACCATCTCATCTTGGGTCTTTGTTTGTCTCTTTGTCTTCCTTCGTTTGAGCTGCTACCCTTTCTTCTTCTCATCATTTTCTTGAACTTCTTCATTAACAAGATCATGTCTTCTTCATCGATATCACTACTTTCATCATCACTGTCGTCTTCTCCGTGAGTTTCTCTGGCTTCCTTTGATACAGGTTTACAGGTTGACTTCAAAGCAACTCCTTTCTTCTTTACCGAGGTGAGATCGGCAATTTCCTTGACATGCTTTGCTTGCTTCTCCATCATTTCAAAGTTGATGATCTTGCCAAGAAGTTCGTCTGGGGTCATTTTTCGGTACCCAGGGATTTCTCTAATCATAGAGCAAAGAGTCACGTTGTGAGGCATGAATGCTCTGAGAATCAACTTCACGACCTCATGGTCATTCCACTTCTTGCTGCCATAAGCTCGGACTTTGTTGATAGGATTCTTCAGTCTATTGTACATATCTTGTGGTGATTCTTCTTCTATCGCGAATCTTCCTAATTCACCTTCAATCATTTCTATCTTGGCTTCGCGTACATGACGGTCACCTTCATGTGCGGTTTGTAGTGTGTCCCATATCTCCTTGGCAATTTCGAGTTCATCCACCTTGGTGAACTCGTCTCGGCTCAGTGATGACGTGATCACAGCTACAGCTTGAGCATTCCGATGAACGGATTGTTCTTGACTTGGTGTCAGCTCTTCATCATCATCCGGGATATCTATCCCTGTACACACTATATGCCACAAACTTGGCTTAAGAGATATAAGGTGCATTTTCATGTTTTTCCTCCACATTGAATAATCACTGCCATCAAAGTAAGGTGCTTTCCCTAGAGGAATTGATAAGTAATGATTGTTGTTAGAATTCAAACGCTCATAATCAAAAGGATATCGGGAGTAGTCTGTGTGACTACCCCCTTTCTTCTTCTTTTCATGATCGGTGTTTTTCCCTTTTGGGGAGATTGTCTTCTTCCGTAGAAGGGCCTTGAGTTGAAGCACCTCCTCATCATCATCCTCACTGTCTTGAATGGCGTCGAGTAGCTTCTTTAGCTTTTTAGTCCTTTCATCATTACTCTTTTCGTTGTCGATCTTCTTGTGTACATCCTTGACGTCCATATCGTCTCTTCGAGTGGTGAGTCTCTTTTGAAGAGTTAGGCTCTGATACCAATTGAATGTAGCCTAGAGGGGGGTGAATAGGCTTTTTGACGCTTTATTAATCCTTGAAACACTTAGTAGGTTTATCAAATACAGGGAAATCGAACTAGTCCGGTAGAGTGCGGACTAATCCGTTTTCTACTCAGAGAAATATTGGACTAGTCCAGTACTGTGCGGACTAGTCCGGTATGCGTAGACTAGAAAATCAAGATTAATCAATATGTTCACTTCTAGTACTCTATGCAGCGGAAATTAATTGATGACTTAGATGTATTGCAACAGTGATATAATGAATGACAGAAATCAACTTTGATTTCAATGCTTCAACGTTAATTTCACAAGATTAATTAAACACTAGAATATGATGAATAATAAATAAACAAGAGTAAGAGACAAGTGTTTATCCCGAGGTTCGATTCCACGAAGGAAATCTACGTCCCTGTTGAGGAGTCCACTAAGGATCGGGTCTTCACCAACCCTACCCTCGTCGAATCGCCACGAAGGTCGATTCTCTTCCACTAATCACAAAGGGGAATAAATCGTTCAAGGGGCCTCCTCACAAGTTGAGGGCTCCCCAAGAGTTACAATGAATGAACACAACTAAACACACTCAACAGATGAACAATTAACAAACAAGAGTGTGCGAGAGATCAAACCCAAGAGTTTAAGATGTGTAGAACAAGTCTCTCCTTTGATCAATTGCTAATCCCCAAAGAATTGATTCTTTTTGGGTTAGAATGTGTGGAGAGATGTGAATTTTTGGCTCTTGGTAGGTGTGACGGCGTAGGGGGTCGAAGAGTTATGGTGGTATGGCCGTACACCTCTTTTTATAGTAGGGTTTCCAATGGTTACGTTAGGGTTTGCGATGTCTGGACTAGTCCGTGGTTGACTCCAGACTAGTCCGATGTGCGATATGTGGAAAACCCTAAGTGTTGTGAGATATCGGACTAGTCCATAGTAGTGCGGACTAGTCCGATGTCTACTCAGAGATATATTGGACTAGTCCGGTCCATATCGGACTAGTCCATTTTGTGGTCAGAAAGAAAATCGGACTAGTCCGGTTGAAACCGGACTAGTCCGCACATGCTGATTTTGTTTATTAGTGTGATATCTTTCACTTGAGCTCTTGGGGTGTGTTTCTCTAACACACTCTATACTAAGTGATCTAATTTTTTCAGCTCTTGAGCTCTTATCAATTTGGATCCTCCTTCTCCTTTCTTTTTGCGCTTTCTTCCTAATTTCTTTGAGAACATGCGCTCATCTCAACAATTTTGTTAGGGTCTCATTTGTTTGTCATGAATCGGCATCTCCGTCGTTGCCCGTTGCACCTCGGATGGCCCCTACATCAACATATGTGCCACGCATGGCCCCGGCCTCCCTGACGTCACCTGTAGCGAGCCCAACGTCCCCCGTGTCACCAGCCGCACCATGCGCGGCCCCGACTGCGCCTCCGACTTCTCGCTTCACCAATCCCACACTTGTCTACCAGCAACAAGCGTGGAATGGTGCCCCAGCTCCAGCTGCACCACGCGCGGCACCGGAGCCCTCCACGCCAGTCACCGTGCCACACGCGGCTACGAGACCCACTCTCATATATCAATGATGGGAGCTGGGTGGTGCTCCGGTTCCCGCTCGCTCCGAGCGCCCGGTGTGCAATCCACCTCTGCTCCACAGGGGCAGTGGTCACGTACACCCGATGGTGACTCAATGTGCGTCCGGGACTCTCTGGCCAGTTGAGCGCTTCTCCAGAGTTGTCTTCTCGTCGAAGACATTTCCACCACCCGACTTTTCTTCGATCTCGCCCATACCGACTTCCGTCCGTAGCGCCCTCGCCGACCCCCACCGGCGTCACGCTATGGAGGATGAGTATGCAGCCCTGCTTGCCAACCGGACCTGGGACCTGGTTCCCTGTCCCGGTCGTGGCAATGTTGTCACGGACAAGTGGGTGTTCACACATAAGAAAAAAGCGGACGGTACCGTGGAGTGGTACAAGGCTCGGTGGGTACTTCGGGGCTTCACTCAGCGCCTTGGAGTCGACTACGACGAGACCTTCATTCCAGTGGTGAAGTCGGCGACGGTTCGTACCGTTCTGTCACTGGCCTTCTCGCGTTCTTGGCCCGTCCACCAGTTGGATGTCAAGAATGCCTTCCTCCACGTCACACTGACATAGAAGGTGTACTTTAGTTAGCCGAAAGGGTTTGTTGACTCAGCTCATCCAAACATGGTCTGTAAGCTGAACAAATCATTGTACGGTCTGAAGCAGGCACTGCGAGCGTGGTATAGCCAGTTTGCCTCTTTCTTGGTCTCAATAGGCTTCATCGAAGCCAAGTCGAATACTTCATTGTTTGTCTATCGACGTGATGACACTGCTTACCTTCTACTGTACGTCGATGACATTGTACTGACAACGTCCAGTCCAACTCTCCTTCGGCATACTATCTCTACTTTATAGCAGGAGTTCGCTATGAAGGACTTGGGCCGCCTCCACCAATTCCTGGGTATTGCGGCCAAGGACCAACCAGACGGCTTGTTCCTTCACTAGCAACAGTACTGCCTAGACATCCTCCAGCGAGCAGGCATGGCTGAGTGCAAGTCGTGCTCCACTCCAGTGGATACCCGTCACTGACCCTACTACTTAAGAAGTCTTGCAGGTGCCCTTCAGTACCTCACCTTCACTATACCAGATATCTCCTACGTGGTTCAGCAGGTGTACCTCCACATGCGTGACCCGAGGGAGCCGTACCTCACCGTTGTGAAGTGGATTCTTTGGTAGCTGTGTGACACCCATGACTAGGGCCTCCTCCTTCAGCATGACTCGGCCTCCGAGCTGGTCGTGTACACCGACGCTAACTGGGCAGGCTGCTCAGACGCTCGCCAGTCTACTTCTAGTTACGTAGTCTTCCTGGGCGGTAACCTCATCTCCTGGTTATCGAAGCAGCAGCATGTGGTGTCGCGCTCGAGTGCTGAGGCGGAGTACCGCGCCGTGGCTAACGGCGTGGCTGAGGCTTCCTGACTTCAGCAGCTACTTCAGGAGCTCCACACTCCCGTCGCCAGGAGCACTCTTATCTACTGCGACAACATCAGCGTCGTGTACCTCTCCACCAACCCGGTCTAGCTTCAGCGCACGAAGCATGTGGAGGTTGGCATCCACTTTGTTCGTGCGTAGGTTGCACGTGGCGAGGTTCGGGTACATCATGTCCCGTCGACGCCACAATTCACCGACATCTTCATGAAGGGACTCCCGTCATAACTGTTCTCCAAGTTTCGGTCCAGTCTCAACATCTATTGTGGCTAGATGTTGGGACTGCGGGGGGGGGGTGTTAGGCTGTGTAATTAGTGGGATAATTAGGGGCAGTTTAGTCTTTTAGATGGGATTAGGGTTAGGGGCTTAATAGTCTTTTTTCCTCACCTAATCCGTCTATGTATTGTAACCATGACCCCTCTAATTAATCATCCAATTGACTCTCCTAGATGGGATTAGGGTTAGGGGCTTAATAGTCTTTTTTCCTCACCTAATCCGTCTATGTATTGTAACCATGACCCCTCTAATTAATCATCCAATTGACTCTCCTCTAATATCCGGATCGCACGGTGGAGCGAGATGAACACGGAGGCAGTTCTGCAAGGAGTGCTAAGAGCTTGGCTCCACCTCTGTTCTGATTTATATGCTGGAAATAACACACAACTGACCACGACGGACTCAGTCCACTCGCCATGATCCGCACTGTCCGGCATGCATGGTTAACATGCCGCACGACGCGCTCCGAGCGCACACGACACGCTCGACGAGCTCCACTTACACACACTGCACGATCTTCAGTCATGCAACACAAACAGACCAACACCAACTAACTGCACATGGATTACGCCTAACAAACTCCTCCTAATCCTTGCTGCTCAAAGAACCAGTTTCCTGCATCCCAATTCTTGCACGTAGCTCCTGAAATTTAACCCTTCCAAGAGCCTTTGTCATAATGTCTCCGAGCTGGCTGTCTTTTCCAACAAAACTGACCTTGATCACTCCTTTTTCAGCATACTCTCTTATGAGATGATATTTCACCTCAATGTGCTTGCTATGCCCATGGAGCACTGGGTTCTTGGTCAAGGCAATTGCTAATCGATTATCAATATTCAGCTCAGGGACATTTAGTTCAGTACCTTGCAGTTCATCCAATACTCTTGCAAGCCATCTGCCTTGACAGGCAGCATTTGCAGCTGAAATGTATTAAGCCTCGCAGCTAGACTGAGCAACCACCTTCTGTTTCGTAGACTGCCAGGTGACTGGACTTTCTTCCAGAAAGAATATGATGCCTGTGGTGCTTTTCCTCGCATCAACATCTCCAGCAAAGTCGCTATCGTTATAGCCAGTCAGTCTCACCTTTTCACCTTTGTTTCTCTTGTATAACAGTCCCCAACCTACAGTTCCAGCAACATACCTTAGCACTTGCTTTACTGCACTCAAGTGATCTTCCTTTGGATTCTCCAGGAACCTGCTAATGTAGCCCACTGAGAATGCAAGGTCAGGTCGAGTATTAACTAAATACCTTAGGCTTCCCAAAATGCTTCTGAATGTTATAGCATCTACTGACTGTTCTTGACTGTCCTTGCTCAGTTTCAGTCTAGGCATCATTGGTGCCTGACAGGGGTTGCAGTTCTTCAGTCCAAACTTCTCTAACACTTTCAGTGCATAAGCTCTTTGACTAACTGCAATTCCATCCTTCTCTTGATTGACCTCAATGCCCAAGTAGTAGTGGAGTAATCCCAGATCACTCATTTCAAAAGTGGCTGCCATTTCTCTTTTGAACCTTCTGACTTCTTTAGTACTTGCTCCAGTGATCACCAAATCATCCACATATACCCCTACGATGAGTTGAGCTTCATTTCTTCGGCGAGTGTACAAAGTATACTCTGATGGGCACCTCTTGAACCCAAAAGACAACAGGTTTTCATCCAATTTTGCATTTCAAGCCCTGGGTCTTTGGTGCAGCCCGTACAAAGCCTTGTTTAGTCTGAAAACTTTGTGCTCCTCTGTTGGACTGACAAAGCCTTCCGGCTGTTCCATGTAAACCTCCTCTTGAAGATCCCCGTTCAAGAAAGCAGATTTGACATCCATATGATGGACCTCCCAGCCTTCATGAGCTGCAAGTGCAAGCAACAACCTCACTGTGTCCAATCTTGCCACTGGGGCAAACAACTCATCATAATCTACACCTTGGCGTTGGGCATAACCTTTCACAACCAGCCAGGCCTTGAGCTATAAAATCCTCAAAAATGCTAGCAAGTAATTCAGCAAATTCTCACTTAGGAAAAATGAGGAGAATTAAAACTTTTAATTTTAACGGTGTGAGTTCAAAGTGCTGATTCAAATCTCCCAAAAACTTCCAAACATGGAGATCTAAATTCATAGTTTGGGTCCCCATATTTCAAATAATAAACCTGCCAAATTTCAGCTCATTTGGAGGGGGTTTATTATCTGTTTGGAATTAAGAGAGGAAGCACTCAAATCTGAATTCAAATTTCAGTTTTAAATTCAAACTTCTCCAAAATGGCAAATTGAGTTCACAAATGTGTTCTCCACATTTGAAATAGTATCCATGCCAAAATTCAGATTATTTGGGTTTAGTTTGCTAGGGTTTTGAATCAATAAAAGGGGAGAGATTCAAATGTTGATTCAAATTCAAAAACCCAATTGCAATTCAAAATTTCCAATGAAATAGAATTCAGCGGAATTCAAATTCGAACCCATGACTTTGAGAGTAAGCAAAGCTTTTAATTTGGAGGAAGTTAGAAAAATATCAGTAGCTTTATTAGGTGGGGTGGGACCCACATGTCAGCTGGCCAGTGCAACACAGTCGGTTCTCTGTTTTGTTCACCGATGCCACTGAGCTGCTTGGCGCGCGCGGCCGACCGAGTGACATGCTGACGTGCCCTCCACCTCACCCACACCTCCTCCACGTCTTAAGCAGCCAGGCCGGCCACAGAACTGTCCCTGCTCACGCTTTCTCGTTTCACCAAGCCACCGCACACCGAGCGAGCGAAAACTCATCCCACCGCCGGACAGAACTCGCGCCACCAGGGACCTCGATCGTGAACTGGCGTTCTCAGCCATGCGAAGCCCTGCGGAGCAGCAAAACGGAACCGGGAGATCGTCTTCGATGTCCCCAATGCGAGAACGGTCGACCATCGGCGTGTGAGAGCTCGAGCGCGGCGAAACTTCATTCGGCGGACCGAAGTTTGTCACCTCCTCAGTTCACCGTCGACCCGGCGACTCACAGTCTCTTCCGACCAAGCAACGACGCCGAGAGGTTGGTAGCTCAGTCTAGTTGCTCTCCCTGCACCAGCTCTTAGCCTCTTGCGCCCTAGCCGATGAATTTCCAACTTTAGATGGGGCGGTTCTTTAGAAAACCGAGGGTTTTTCAGGGAAATTCGGCGTGATCTGTGTAGCTCCACGGTAGATGAGCCTAGGTTAGCTTCTCCATACTCTTCCGAACCTCTCCGAAGACCTAGTCGTTTAAATGGTCACGTAGAGGTATCGTGAACCGAGTTTTTGTTGTCGCCGCCGTTTTGCGTGCTCGGGTCGCCGGTGAGGTCCCACCTCCGATGGTTTTCATGGAGGTCGGGGTACAGGTCAAGGTTTGCCATGCATCACTGGTGATTTTGGAGCAAACCCTAGCCCGAATGACCAATTCCCGAGTGAGAACGAGGTCGCCGAAGTGGAGCTCGACATGGCCGCCGGTGCAAGCATTGTTCCGGTCATTATCACCCTTCACTGACCCCACCATCGTGTTCAGCATGGTGTAAAACTCACAGGCGGCGAATTTGGTGGAGCTTGCGGCATGGGAACCCAGCCCCGGTGAGCTCTCCGGCGAGGGTAGCCGCGAGTGAGCGGGGGCAGCACGAGGTAGACGAAGGGGGAGCGGTCCCACCTGTCAGCCTCTGTATTCAGCACAGGGATCAGTTTGCGGCCCAGATCGGGTGCGGCTGCACGGGTAGAACCCCGTGGGCTTCGGTGTGGCCGCGAGCTCAGTGGCCCAATTTAAACAGTGGGGCCCACGGCCAGAGTTTAAACTTTTTCCGAATTTCAGATTTAGGTCAAACTTCAAACCTCCATAACATTCAGTAGGAATGTCCAAAATTTGTGAAACAAATTTTTTTGAATTCCTCTCAGTCAGTAATTTGCAAAAATGCAACGAAATGGGTCTGAAGATCCCTGAAATTTTCTCCAAAATTCCTCAAAATTAAATCTTTGGCAATTAATTCCAGGAGATCCCTGTTATGGAATTTTCTCAAATTTGGCCAGAAGATCCTTCATAACTCTAGTGATCCGCTGTAAAAATTTTAGCCTCAGTAGTCTTCATATGTTAGGCCAAATTGTCTTACCAATTTCAGCCTTCATTGGAAATTCCAAATTTAAACAGAAATTTTTCCAACTTTTCCTATCAACTTCAAAATTCCATTTATCCCTGTATACAACTCAAAAAATTATGAAACAAATTTTGCTAGAACTATGGAGACATTCTGTAATTAGATTTTCCACTGTTAGCTATGTCAAAGCTGCAGATTTGAGATCAAATTCAGAGAAGGTAAGTACTTGTGGGAATTTTGGAGACCACAAGCTTCCAAAAATTTCCTCAAATTTTGCTCAAATCATCCTCATAGAATCTAGTCTCCACTAGAAAAATGTCAAATCCAATTACGAACCCTTAGTAGCAGTAACTATTAGTAGAAGCTTGCTTCTTATAAATCATTATCACTTATACGTATATTTTGTTGCATATCATAGAGTGACTGAAGTTGAGGATGCTCCGGAGGCCTTGGAGATCCTCCCACCAGAAGCTAACTTCCCGTTTGACTCACAACTAGGCAAGCCCTGATTTACATTTAATTACTTTTGCAAAGTTTTTCTTTGTATCACTTATGCCTAGGTTGAATTATTTGCATTAAAGTTAAGGTGCTTGAAACACCACTTGCATGACCTCTAAATCCTATGGAGGGTTGGGTAGTCTACGGCGCGATGAGTAGAGAATGTCGTGCTAATGTTCTTAGGATCTCGGTCGAAGTCGAGTAGTTGGAATCTACTCGTGAGATATGATTTTATCACACTGGATAGAAGGAAACAAAGAATGGCTTAAGAATATGAAATTGAGACCCGGCAGGGGGGACATGATGCAGTGAGCGGAGGTCTCACGTGCGTAGACCTGTTGGTGTCGGTTGTGGACCGAGCCATGTGCAGCCTACTGGACAAGTTTGAACAATACCGGATGCATACTGTCTATATGGGAACCAGGAAACTGATATAATTTGTTAACTGGGGTGCCGAGGCTTACCCAACCATTTTATAGGAGTGGGTTGAGTGCAGCAAGGTGTAAATCTGCCGGTGGGCATAGACACACTCCGTGCAGGGACCTCCAACCCGTTACGGATGGACCAGTTCAGCATTTGGGTTTTCTTTGAAAGGTTCCTGCATACAACAGAGTAGGAAGGTGTGAGACACCACACTTCTGAAATGGGTGTATGTGATGTGTTATCCGAGTGTCTATTGATTGCAATCACGGTCCCTCGCGGTTATTTAAGTATTGCTTGTTCACTACGCTGTGACGTAGTAGGAATTGAAAGAGGCCAGAAGAATATGATGCATTGATCTATTATTGTATTGCAACCATGTATGATGTAGATGTAGAGCTCACTAAGTTTATATTCCACTTTGGGTAGAACCACATCGGAAGGGAGCGTTTCTTGTTAGATTGTGGAATTCTGATGTGAAGGCTGCTCAAGGCATATAAATTGCTGCTATAAAAGTGAAAATAAGGATTAACATGTAGGAGAGTTCTTTATCGCAATACCATTTTCCTATATTAAGAATCCCCGTGTGACGGACCGAAATCCATACACTCCAGGATCATAGAGGGTGGTGCCGCACGACGAGACACCTGACAACACACATGATAAGGAAAAACACAGTACTACATTGAAACTTGTTGAATTTAGACAAAAGTAGTACAACCTTCAATTTATAACTACTTTACAGAGTTTACTGCAGCGGAAATAATTTATACAAATCACGCCTACTCCTAACTAGCAAAAGTTGGTTGTCCAGCCCTACGGACAACCCACACTATCTGCACTCAGCTTCACTGCGGCGTGTACGGCTCCCACACAGCCGTAGTCCCTGACAGTGGATAGCCCTCGCTGGTGAACCTGTAATCCGAGTCTGTGGGGGTACTTCTCACCTGCAAACACTCATAGCAGCAACCGTAAGCACGATGGCTCAACAAGTCTTAACCGACTCTCCTACACATAAAACTCTACATGCAAGTCATACTCAAAAATAGGATGGCAGTTTGCAGCAAAGGACACGCCTACAAGTTTATCCTTAATTCATCTTTTAGCCACAAGTTAACGGTTCACCAATCTGAAATTTAGTGAGCAATATTTGGTGGCACACATGTAACAATACAAGTTATTCATAACAGCAGTAATGCATCAAATCTTCCATAGATACTCATAACCGCGAGGGGCGGTGAATCGACCCGATATACATCTGTAGGGATACCCGAATAGCACGTCACATGCACCCATCCTCGGAGGTGCACAGCACGCTCAACCGATGTCGTATGGGACGGCCTTTCACCCAACAGCCCAAACATCGAACTGGTCACACCGAAACGAGCAGGAGGTTCCCTACACAGAGCATCTCTCTATGCCCGTTAGTGGATTTCCACCTTGCTGCCCTCAACCTACACCTATAAATCGGTGTGCTATGCCTCGACACCCGGAGGTACAGGTTACATCAGTTTATCGGACCCCATATATCCGATATGCCTTCGGTACATTCAAACTTGTTCAGTGGGGCCGCACACGGATCAGTCCTCAATCGACAAGGGAAGGGCTACAAACACAAGATTTCCTCTTGCTGCGTCCTACGCCCCTGCCTAGTCTTATTTTTCTTACTAAAGTTATCCCACATCTCGAACCAATCCCGTATGTGGCGTATCCTATACTCACAAGTAGATTCCAACTACTCGACTTGTACCGAAGTCTATACACATTAAGCAAAGCATGTTCTACTCGAGGACTTAGACACTATCCTCACTTTTTTTTTGAAATAATCTGTTAATGCAATTAGAGTTTCATCCATCCTAAACTTAATGCACATACATACCTCAAACTAAGTGAATATAAAGCAAAACTTGATAAACTTTGTTAAATGCAAATCGGGGCTTGTCTTGTTGCTGCTGGTAAGTAGTTAAAGTCTCCTCCAGAGGTATGAAGTCCAAGATCTTCGGGGTTTCCTCGTATTCAGCTACTACACGTAATCAAATTAACGATATGTGTCGATTTAATGCAAATATGTTGAAGTGACAACTATAAAGACCCTAACTTTAGGTAGACATCTCTTTTGGCTCTAAATTTTTTACTGTGGCTTGGTGAAAACCCAACCATAGAATTGGCCAAATTTCATTCGAAACAAAGCTCATTTGAGCCCTGCACAAACAAATGCCTAAATGGCCATTCCTAAAGCTTCTAAAGATTTCTAGTGATTTTCATGGCTCAAACCATTACTTTCTGGAAACTAGAATTTGATATGGTTCTAATGGAGTTGGTTTCATATAATTTGGAGAATCCTAGATAAGGCTAGGCTCTAATCAAGTTTGAGAAAATTTCTGAAAAATATTTCTGTCCATTTTTCTATTTTCTCAGGGCAGTTCACTTAATCATGCATTAGGGGAACTAATTGAACTCATATGGATCTAAAATTTTTCATGTGACTCAAGGATATTTAAATGAGCATCCTAGCCAAATTTCAGAATTTTCCATAAAGGAAATCTGCAGATAAAATTCCCAACAGTTTAAATTTTGGAGAATTAATTCTGGAACAAGAATGGGTTTTACCGAATGAAACTTGTTTTGTAGGAAAGTACTCGGAGAGCTGAATTTAACAAAATTTGTTTCACTAAATTTGGACCATCCTAGCAAAAGTTATGGGCATTTGAAGTTTGAACCAAAATCTGAAAATATTGGAAATGTTTAAACACTGACCGCGGGCCCCACCCCCTTCCGTCGTCTTCCACCTCGCGCCAGAACGCTCGTGCAGCAGCACGCCGGCGAGATCCACCGGAACGGCATTCCCGCTAACTCCGAGGCTGATACTCGCCGCCCCTAGGTTTTAGACCTCGGGGAATTCTTTGGTGGGGTCAGCTAGGCCTCTCGGCGGCCGGAACCTAGACAGTGACAGCGGCGGCTTGAACTCCGGCAAGGTCGCCCAAGCTCTACCAACCCTTATTTTTAAAACGGTTTCCTCCTACAGCTCCGAGGTGAAATTCCAAGCACGAATATGGAGCCGGTTTTCCATGAAAACGGCCGGAGGTAGGAGCTCACCGTCGACCTAAATCAAAATTGGCGGCGACCTGAAAAACTCAAACAATAGAGGCTATACTCAATGTTTTTCAGTGCTTTTTGATCCTAGATGATTGTAGGGAGGTCTAGGACATGTGGTTCATTGGACACGAGCTGCTATAGACTAAGCATCAAGAATTTCGAAGATTCTCACCCGATAGTGCATTTAATGGTGTAAGGTTTTCACCATAGGTTCGAGCAGAGGGTGGCATGTCTCTTTGATGTGGAAAGTTGGCCACGATACGGACTGTATCGCCGGGATGTCGAGGAACTGAGAGGTGCTCGGGTGGCGGCAAGAACAGAAGAGAGCGCTCGTTGAGAGGGAGGCGAACGACGAGTGAAATGGTCCCGTGCGCGGCCAAAGTACGTGTTGCTCACTTCTTCACATGGTCTGATCGCCAGGACGTGAGGTGGAGCGGTGAGTTCATCGGGGCGGGGTTCAACCGGGCGCTGGCGTGCTCTCGGTGCTCGGCTGAAAACAGAGTCGGTTGTGGTTCTCTGTGGCTCCAGTCACGAACCAGTGGGCCCCTCTTCCCCTCTAATTCTTTTCCATTCTTTGCTGATATTTCGCTCATCTACTCACAATTAAATGTTAGACTTCACCCCTAAGTCATGAGATGAATTTGAATTCTTCAAATTGAAGTTGGTTTGGCTAAATTTGATTCACACTTGAATTTGAATTTCAAATTCAGTTTTGAATTAATTCAAATATAGCTCCCGACAAGATGAACTCCAATGAGGATGAAAATTGATAGAGTAACTCGGAAAAATGTGTTGAGTATGAATACGAATCCATATTTTGAATTTAGATGATGAAAGTAGCTTAAATTTGAATTTGCATTCAAATTAGCCCATTTTACAATTGGATCCAAAAATGCCTCAAAAAGGTTTGGATTAGCATGAAACTTGGCATGAGCATTCCTAAAAATGTTTAGGGCCTAATGGTGAGCTAAGCCCCTCATGTTTACATGTGTGAAATCCTACTTTCGGATTTGTGAGTTTTTCCTCTAATCAACCTATTGATAGTGGCTACTTGCTCTTCACATGTGTTCATGAGATCTCCACAAAATGAGCTAGGTTGTGGTGATGTGATGAACACTCTAGCAAGTGAAAATCGTGGGCTTTTACGTCCCTCCTCCCTTAAAAGAATCTCGTCCCAAGATTATAAAAAGAAGAGACGAAGACGTAAGAGGAATTACCCGAGATGAGACGCCAAGAAATCCAGATAGTTTGAGCGAAGGAAATCTTCACTCTCCCAGGTCGCTTCCTTAGCGGTGTGGTTTCTTCACAAGATCTTGTAGAATCACAGCGTTCGGTTACGCATGGTCCTAGTCTTCTCATCAATAATTTCAACCGGATATTCAGCGTAGGTTAATTCCGGTTGTAACTCGCCTATCTCTTCAGTGGGAACAGCAGCTGTATACTTTAGACATTTCCGAAGTTGTGAGACATGGCAGACATCATGAACACCCACGATAGACATCGGTAGTTCCAGTCTATACACCACTGGTCCGCACTTCTCAGTGACAGCATAAGGTCGAATAAATCAGGGAGCAAGTTTCCCCTTCATGCCAAATCAGTGCACGCCTTTCATCGGAGATACACGGAGATAAAACGTGTTCTCCGACGTCGAAGTGTTGTGGCTTACGCCTCTTATCAGCGTAACTCTTCTATCGGGATTGAGCATCTTTCAAGTTTGCTTGAATTATCAGAACTCACTCTTTCGCGTCGTTCACTAGATCAGTCTCGAACGTGACCCTTTCACCAGATTCGCATCAATTCAATGGGGTGCGACATTTCCGTCCATAGAGAGCCTCATAGGGTGCCATCTTGATACTTGCTTGATAGCCGTTGTTATACGAGAATTCCACCAACGGTAGATGATCATCCCGATTGTTACCATGGTGAATGGCACACACTCTCAGCATGTCTTCTAACACTTGATTCACCCTCTCAGGTTTCCCATCTGTCTGAGGGTGATATGCAGAGCTTCTAATCAGTTTGGTACCCAAAGCAGCATGCAACTGCTCCCAGAAATGAGCCATGAACAGTGCACCTCGGTTTGAGATTATAGTCTTGGGTACTCCGTGCAAGCATAAGATTTTTGCAATGTACAACTCCGCATACCTGCTAGCATGGTAATTTGTATGCACGGGGATGATGTGAGCCCACTTGGTTAACCGGTCAACAATTACCCAAATAGAATCATGCTTGTGAAAAGTCATGGGTAATCCCAAAATGAAATTCATGCTCACATCTTACCATTTTCATGCTGGAATTTTAAGGGGTTGCAGCAGCCCTGATTTCCTCATGTGATCCGCCTTCACTCGTCTACACGTATCACACTCGGATACGTATTTTGCAATTTCATCCTTTAGCCGTGTCCACCAAAATTTACTCTTCAAATCTTGGTACATTTTGTTGCTGTCCGGATGAATGGAAAACTTAGACAAGTGAGTTTCATCAAGGATGCTATTTCTCAGCTCCATATTTTGGGGTGTGACTATGCGGTCATTGAACCATAGTGTCCCCTCTTCATCCTTCCGGAAACATTTTATATCACCGTTGTCTATTCATTTCCGGAGATGTGCCATGCCTTTGTCAATTTTCTAAGCTGCAATAATATCCCCCCTAATAGTAGGGATGAGAGCAAGGTTGTAGAGTGATTCATATGGAACCAAGTATAAACTTGGTTCTTCCTCTTCTATCGGTGTAATAGTGAGGTTATGGATATGTGATTTCTGACTCAGCACGTCGGCGACCACATTGGCCTTGCCGGGGTGGTAATGAATCTCAATTTCATAATCTTTGATTAATTGTAACCACCTCCTTTGTCTCATATTCAGCTCCTTCTGGGTGAATATGTATTTTAAGCTCTTGTAGTCGGTGTAGAGATGCACCAAGTTTCCAAGAAGATAGTGTATCCACATTTTCAGCGCCAATACCACAGCAGCGAGCACAAGATCATGAGTCAGATAGTGCTGCTCGTGGTTTCGAAGTTGACGTGAGCCATATGCGACCACCAGTCCTTCTTGCATCAACACGTAGCCAAGCCCGATACAGGACGCATCACAATATATGTCAAAAGGTGGTAGAGACGAAGGTGTCACGTCTTTCGATGAGATGGTAACTATCATTTTTGGTGGAGTAGACTTTGACGATCTGACTACGAACGTGTGAGGACGTCGCGCCTTAGCAATCGCTAAACCAACTCCAAGAGGTTATTGAACACGCCGGAGCACGATCAACCTGACCATGAGGGTCTATTTCCTGCAGGCAAACAAAGAACAAGCAAGAAACTGGGATTGCAATCAGGATATTGCGAATTTAAGAAGAAAACTTTATTGATGAAAGTGGGGTTCTGAAACGTCATGGCCTAGTCGTTGGACACAAACAAGCTACGCGAGTTACAGCTATGGTAAACTTTTATCTAAACAAAACCCGCCCCTCTAAATGAGCTCTTGACCTACTTAAATAGGGGAGAGAAGAGGGAAATTCGTATAGCAACAAAGGTAGGACGTGATCTCCCTTATTCCCTTCCTTTTTCTGAGTTAGACTACATTTTAATAGGGAAAGAAAGAGGGAAATCCATCCAGCGGCAAGGCAGAATATGATTTCCTCTATTTCTTTACTTATTATAGCACATCTATCTTTAAATGGGGGAAGAAAGAGGGAAATTTTGTCCAGCAGCAAAGGTTGGACGAGATTTTCCTTATTCCTTTCCTTATTTATCTAAATCTATCTTTATTACATGGCCCCAGCCTCAAGATTTGGTGCACAGTACCCCATTCATCCACTTGACTTTATTCTGGTCCGCCAGCTTTTATATTTCGTCTATGTCCTTATATGTCATTATGGTGGCTTCAAAGTGCTGAAAATTCCACTGGAAACTCCGTTCAGGTTCTCTTCTCGCGTGTCTTCATCTCCCTGTTTGATTATGCTCCCATGTTCATTGCTCTTGTCCATGTTAGGCCCTTCATTTGTAAGCAACACAAATGTATCCAATTTAGTCAACGTCATATTCTCATGAACATTAGAAACATTACCAAAAAAGGAAAGTACCTGATAATTTAACTGGCGTGCGTGAGCTATAGTAATTGGTCTCATATGTGTGGTAGCAGGGGCTATGGGTGTAACCGTGGTAGGGATGTCCTCATCATCCTACCCTTCTTGAATTGAAGTCGTCCTCAACGGAAGCACATCTTCCTCAACCAAATAAGGCTTCAAATCTGCAATGTTAAAAGTGGAACTAACCCCAAAGTCTGCACGCAGCTCAAGTTTATATGCATTATCATTTATTTTCTTGAACACCTTAAAAGGACCATCAGCACGTGGCATTAGCTTTGATTTGTGCAAATCAGGAAACCTATATTTTCGTAAATGTAACCAAACAAGATCTCCTGGTTCAAACACAATATGTTTTCTACCCTTGTCACCAGCAAATCTGTATTTAGCATTCATGCACTCAATGTTTTCCTTAGTTAACTCATGCCTTTTTTAAATCAATTCAGCATGTTGTTTAGCATCAAAATTAAGCTTCTCCGAAGATGGAAGAGGCAACAAATCAATGGGCGCATGAGGTAGGAAACCATACACAATTTCAAAAGGGCATATCTTAGTAGTAGAATGCAGCGAACGATTATAAGCAAATTCAATATGTTCCCACATTTTCAGGTTATTCTTCAAAACAAACCCTAAGCATAGTAGACGATGTTCTATTGACTACATCAGTTTGACCATCAGTTTGGGGTGACATGTAGTACTAAAAAGTAGTTTAGTCCCCAACTTAGCCCATAAACATCTCCAAAAGTGGCTAAGAAATTTAGTGTCACGATCTGAAACAATTGTATTTGCCAGACCATGCAAACGAATAATTTCATGAAAGAACAAATCAGCAACATTAGTAGCATCCTCGCTTTTATTACATGGTATAAAGTGTGCCATTTTCGAAAATCTATCCATGAAAACAAATATGTTATCGCTCCCCTTCTTTGTTCGAGGTAACTCTAAAACAAAGTCCATGGAGATGTCCTCCCATGGAACACTAGGTACAGGCAAAGGCATATACAAACCATGAGGATTGAGTCATGACTTAGCTTTTTGACATGTAGTACAGCGAGCAACAAAATGCTCAACATCTCGTCTCATCTTTGGCCAAAAGAAATGTGTAGCAAGTAACTCCTCCGTTTTCTTCATGCCAAAGTGTCCCATTAATCCTCCTCCATGTACCTCCTACAACAACAAAAGACGAACGGGGCTAGCTGGAATGCATAGCTTGTTAGCACGGAACACAAATCCATCATTATAGACGAACTTGTTCCACGTTCTTCCTTCCTTACAATTCTGCATTACATCTTTAAATTCAGCATCATGCAAATATTGATCTTTGATGGTCTCCAAACCAAATATTTTAAAGTCAAGTTGTGAAAGCATAGTATAACGTCGAGACAATGCATCAGCAATAACATTTTACTTACCCTTCTTGTGTTTAATTACATAAGGGAAAGTCTCAATGAATACGACCCATTTAGCATGTCTACGGTTCAGTTTTGGTTGACTTTTAATGTGTTTCAAAGATTTATGATTAGAATGTATAACAAATTATTTGGGCCATAAATAATGTTGTTTCCAAAGTCCGAACAAGAGCATATAATTCCTTATCATAAGTAGAATAATTCAAACTAGGCCCACTCAATTTTTTAGAAAAGTATGCAACAGGTTTACCATCTTGTAATAGCACACCTCCTAATCTAATTTCACTAGCATCACATTCAAGTTCAAAAGTCTTATTAAAAGCAGGAAGTTGGAGTAAAGGAGCATGTGTCAACTTATCTTTCAATACCATGAAGGCTTTTTTCTGTGTGGTACCCCAAACAAAATGCACATCCTTCTTTGTAAGTTGATTGAGAGGTGCAGTAATGGTGCTGAAATCTCTCACAAAACGCCTGTAGAAACCAGCAAGACCAAGAAAACTCCTCACTTGTGTGACTGTTTTGGGCTGCGGCTAACTCTCAATTGCTTCAATCTTAGATTTATCAACTTCAATTCCCTGTGGAGTAACAACATAGCCAAGAAAAGTTACTTGGTCGGTGCAAAAGGTGCACTTCCCAAAGTTATCAAGCAAACGTGCATCACGTAGAGCAATAAAAACAGCACGTAAATATTCCAAATGTTCCTCCAAAGTTTTACTATAAATCAATATATCATCAAAATAGACTACCACAAATCGTCCATTGAAAGCACGTAAAACTTCGTTCATTAATCTCATGAATGTGCTAGGTGCATTAGTTAACCCAAAAGGCATGACTAACCACTCATATAAACCAAACTTAGTTTTAAATGTTGTTTTCCATTCATCTCCCAATTTCATACGAATTTGATGGTATCCACTACGCAAATCAACTTTGGAGAATATGATAGAGTCACTTAATTCATCAAGCATATCATCGAGCCTAGGAATAGGATGACCATATCGAATAGTAATATTATTAATGGCTCTATAATCAACACACATACATGATGTACCATCCTTTTTTGGTACTAGTGTAACAGGAACAGCACAAGGACTAAGGGATTCCCGTATATAACCTTTGTTGAGTAGCTCCTAAACTTGACGCACAATCTCCTTCGTCTCATCAGGATTGGTACGGTATGGCGCACGATTGGGCAGCGAGGCACTGGGAATGAAGTCAATCTGATGCTCAATCCCGTGAATAGGTGGTAATCCCGGTGGCACCTCTTGTGGAAAGACTTCAGTGAAATCCTGCAAAATTTTAGTGACAATAGGAGGCAAAGAGGGAGGCACTTCCTCGAATGAAAATAATGCCTCTTTGCACACAAAAGCATAGCAACAGATTTGCTAAAATCCAGATCAGTAATATCAGATTTGGTGGCAAGTAAACAACCACTTTTCAATTTTATTTCAGAGGCAACACTAGATGATGGTTTGTTAGTAGACTTATGTTGTTGCTTAAATTCTTTTGCCACAATCTGATTTTCAATTGTATTTTGTTCCTGCTTTGCCTTACTAGCGCTAGTAATATCATCTTTCAAAATATGTTCTGGAGACATAGGAAGCAAAGTAGTATTTTTATCCTTATGAACAAGAGTATACTGATTTTTCCTACCATGGTGTACAGAATTTTTATCAAATTTCCATGGTCTACCAAGTAAAAGGGAGCATGCTTACATTGGTACCACATCACAATCAACATAATCTGCATATGTAGCGATACTAAAATGTACACGAACAGTACGTGTTACCTTAACCTTGTCGCTGTTGTTGAACCATTGTATGTAGTAAGGGTGAGGATGTGGTATGGTGGTGAGAGATAGCTTCTCCACCATGTCCATACTAGCTAAGTTGTTGCAACTCCCACCATCGATGATGATGCGTACACACCGTTCCTTAACAACTCCCTTTGTATGGAACAAATTGTGATTCTGATTTTTCTTAGCATGTGTATGGAACAACTCCCTTTGTACGGAACAAATTGGTGTCGAATGTCTTTTCAAAGCCATCTAGCTTCTCCATGGCCTCTCCAAATCTGTTCAGCACGTCTTCCACCTGTTCACCCATCATTTGTTGAAATTTATCATGTAGCTCCCTGTTCGTCATGTTCTCCCAGTCCAGCTCGTCGGCTTGTGATCCTGTCATGGTTAGTAGAAATAGAAACACACAAGAGTATGGTTCTAGTGACTATTAATAGAATGTAATGTGGTGGAAAGTCACAAGTTCGTCAAGGGAACCACAAATTCTTACCCATTCTTACCAACCAGTAGATGGTGATCGGCAACCGTTATAGTCAAACTCTCAAAGATTGTATAAAGCGATTGCCAGGTGGTGTCAAACACACGATGTAGATGTATGTGGAGCTGGTAAGGCTTAAATTATGGTAGCAAAAATGTAAGCAATAATCAATTCAGAGATGCAAAGTTGAATAAACATTCAACGACGGTATTGTGTTGGTACTAGGCTAGACCATACTAGAGACGGGAGCCTAGACACAAAGGAATTCACACCAGTAACACAATAGACTACAATAGCAGCAAGTGAACTTTGTACTTTTCCTCTTATTTTATTGTTCTTTCTTTCTTCCTTTTCTATCTTTTTTCTTTCTTTTTCTTACACAGTCCCATAATTCTAAAAGATTACACAGGGATCAGATGATAATCTACCAAATACCACAGATAACACGCTTATTTTCGCAGGTTCCTTGCAGGTCTTGTAGATATTGCTTTCCCAAAGAAAAAGATACACAAGAGATCTTGAAATCTCTTTGGTGATTGCGATGCGCACAAATGGAACTTTCAGGCAAGGTTAGATCTGTTGGAAAGATGACGAGATAACCTTTCCAGATTGTGCTTACACTTTCTAAACGGACAAAGGATGAAGAAGTTATGACCTTTTTCTTCCAAAACCGAAAAGATACTCGAAATAAGATCTGATATGATTATTTCCTCTTTTGGAGATACAAATTAGGAAGTGAATATCTCTCTTATTTTATGATAAGAGTGGTGATGGTGTTTTTTTATGCAGATCAAATGTGACAGGAACTCGAAACTCTAAATGACTAAACACTAAGACCAACAACTTGACACGATGATGCAACCGACTATTCAACAAAGCAAACAAAAACTGAAAAGAAAATTGCGAAAGGCACAGATTGGCTCGGATATGATGGTCCAACCCTAATTTTTTTTGGATTTTTCGTGGACTAGAGGTATGAAGGAACAGATGTGATCTAGACTACGAAAATCTGGTAAAATCTCACCGAGCAACCTGGAAATCTGATACCACTTGGTAGAGACGAAGGTGCCCCGTCTTTCGATGACATGGTAACTATCGTTTTTGGTGGAGTAGACTTTGACAATCCGACTATGAACGTGTGAGGACGTCGCGCCTTAGCAATCACTAAACCAACTCCAAGAGGTTATTGACCACGCCGGAGCACGATCAACCAAACCACGAGGGTCTATTTCCTGCAGGCAAACGAAGAACAAGCAGGAAACTGGGATTGCAATCTGGATATCGCGAATTTAAGAAGAAAAATTTATTGATGAAAGTGGGGTTCTGAAACGTCCTGGCCTGGTCGTTGGACACAAACGAGGTACGCGAGTTGCAGCTATGGCAAACTTTAATCTAAACAAAACCCACCCTCTCAATAAGCTCTTGTCCTACTTAAATAGGGGAGGGAAGAGGGAAATTCGTCAAGCAACAAAGGTAGGACATGATCTCGCTTATTCCCTTCCTTTTCTGAGATAGACTACCTTCTAATAGGGAAAGAAAGGGGGAAATCCATCCAACAGCAAGGCAGAATATGATTTCCTCTATTTCTTTCTTATTATAGCCCATCTATCTTTAAATGGGGGAAGAAAGAGGGACATTTCATCTAGCAGTAAAGGTTGGACGAGATTTCCCTTATTCCTTTCCTTATTTGTCTAAATCTCTCTTTATTACATGGCCCCAGCCTCAAGATTTGGTGCACAATACCCTATTCATCCACTTGAATTTGTTCTGGTCCATCGGCTTGTATATTTCATCCATGTCCTTGTGTGTCATCATGGTGGCTTCGAAGTGCTGAAAACTCCACTGGCAACTCCATTCTGGTTCCCTTCTCACGCGCCTTCATCTCCCTAGTTGATGCTGCTCCCATGTTCATTCCTCTTGTCCATGCTAGGCCCTTCATTTGTAAGCACCACAAATGTATCCAATTTAGGCAGCATCATATTCTCATGAACATTAGAAACATTACCAAGAAATGAAAGTACCTGATAATTTAAGTGGTGTGCGTGAGCTCTAGTAATTGGTCTCATATGTGTGATAGCAGGGGCTATGGGTGTAACTGTGGTAGGGATGTCCTCATCAAAAAGCTTGGTCGTATCCGGTTGAGCTAAGACCGGGGCTGTTGTGAAATGCTTCACCAATGCTTGGAACGCTCCTTCACATGCTGAGTTCCAAACATATTTCGTCCCCTTCTTCAATAATTCAGTCATTGGCTTAGCAAGCTTGGAGAAGCTCGGGATGAACCTCTAGTAATATCCTGCTAAACCGAAGAAGCTTCTAACTTCATGGACAGAAGTGAGGGCTTTCCATTTCAGCACGTGTTCAATCTTGCTTGGATCAACCGCAATGCCTTCCGCTGAGATGATATGTCCCAAAAATGGCACTTGGCTGATCCAAAACTCTCATTTTCTGAACTTGGCATAGAGCTTATGGTCCCGTAATCGTAGAAGGACGATACGCAAGTGTTCGGCATGTACTTCTTCCGACTTGGAGGAAACCAAGATGTCATCAATGAACATCACCACAAACATGTCCAACTCCGGCATAAACACTGAGTTCATGAGGTACACAAAATGTGCCGGGGTGTTGGTGAGACCAAAAGACATGACGAGATATTCATATAGTCCATATCTCATCGAGAATGTCGTCTTCAGGATATCCTTCGCCCGGATCTTTATTTGATGATACCCGGAGCGAAGGTCCATCTTTGAAAACACACTTGCACCCACGAGTTGATCGAACAGGATATCAATGCGGGGTAGTGGATATTTGTTCTTGATGGTGACGGCGTTTAGCGGTCGGTAATAAACACACAATCTCAAGGTTTCATCTTTCTTCTTTACGAACAGCGCCAAGCATCCCCTGGCGAGGAACTCGGTCTAATGAAACCTTTGCTCAACAAGTCATTGAGTTGTTCCTTCAACTCTGCCAGCTCATTCGGGGCCATCTTATACGGTCTCCACGATATTGGTGTAGTCCCGGGTGCAAGTTCAATCTTGAACTCCACATCCCATTCAGGTGGCGTGCCTGAAGATCATCCATGAACATATCGGGGTATTCTCGGACTACGGGGATGTCATCCAACTTGGGAGCTTCAGTATTGTAGGCTGCTGAAACTTTTGGGACAGGATTGTCTAATAGGATTGAATGCGGACGGTGGAATGGAGAATTCAAATAAACCGTCCGTGATAGAGTTTCTAGGACAGCGCCATGGTAGCGTAACCATGACATTCCTAAGATTGCATCAATCTTTTGTCCCACAAGGATAATCAAAGTAGTGGGATATATCTTCCCACCTAAGCACAGCGGTGCTTTTGGAATCATCATATTCATTGAAATCTTCCCTCCCGGTGAGCAAATCATATATGAGTAATCGGTTGGGAAGACTTGCAGTTGATGCTTAGCCACATATGATGCACTTATGAAACTGTGGGTTGCACCCGAATCAAATAAGATGATGATTGTGCGATCGTTGAGAGTGAACGTACCCGTCAGCACATTCTCTCCTTCCAAGGCGTCCTCATTGTCGAGGTAACGAACGCCCCTGGGTCGCTGACCTCCCTTCTTAGCCAGTGGTCTGCCTCGAGCACCGCCATGATATTGGGCTTGCCCGCTGCTTTGCTGCCCCTATGGGCAGTCCCTGGAGAAATAGCCGGCCTGGTCACACGTGAAGCATGTGTAGCGAGGTGGTCCTCCGCTGACCTGTGGACGGAATCCCGGGGCGTTTTGTGGTGGTGGAAATGCCTAGGGTACCATATGATGTCGTTGCGGTCACGGTGGTGGCATCGGCGGTCGGAATGGGGATGGGTGATAATGACGACCCCCAAACTGTTGTGGTCGTGCCGGTGGATGCCACTTCTGACCGAATGGTGTCCGATACACCATTTGGTATTTTTTAGGAGTTCCACTCCGGCTGCTCGGTGGAGCGCTGCGTTTCCTCTGCTGAGCCGCAAATTTACGCTGAGCATCCTCTTGAAGAATCGCGGCATTGATGAGGTCGTTGAAGGTGCCATGATTGCATTGCGCAAGGTGAGTCTTCATCTCGGGATTCAAACCCCGACAGAACTGCTCGTGCTTTCTCTCCTCGGTGGAGATGTAGTCCGACGCATACTGCCCCATATGGTTGAAGACACGGGAGTAGTCATGGGCACTCCTCCCGCCTTGCTTCAGTTCCAAGAACTCTTGGAACTTTCTCTTCATCATACCGGGGGGTATGTGATAGGCGCGGAACGCCTCCCAGAATTCTTGCCATTCGACGGTGTGGCCAGTAGGTAGTGCGGCAAGATAATTTGCCCACCATGCACCGGCAGCACCGTGAAGCTATTGTGCCACGAAGAGAGTCTTCTGCCGCTCCATGCATTGGAGCAGCCTGAACTTGGACTCGATAGTCCGAACCCAGTTGTCTGCCTCCAGTGGTTCCGTCGCTTCGGTGAACACCGAAGGATGCATACTCATGAAATCCGAGTACGTGTTGATGTGGGGCTCACAAGGCCCCCTTCTTGATGCATCCCTGCCCGGAACGTATTCTGGAAAATCGTGCATTGCAGGTCGGTCTGCTCCTCACGAGAGCCAACTAGCATCGAGATCACATCCGCTAACGTAAGCGGAGGAGGCGGCGGTGGTTGTTGTGGTGGGGTGTTGTCGTAGGCAGGTGGCTGGGAGTCATCACCCCCTTGCTGACTCGAGCCCCCGACCTCCTGTGTGGCCCATGTACGAACCATCTGCAACCATAACGACAATTCAATTAGTCCCACAGCATACTCCATGCAGTCCATAAAATAGTAGTAAAACATAATGACGGTAAACATGCGATGCATCTCGTACATGGATAATGTAATAACTTTGCACAAGCTACACCATTACCAGACCAAATACAAATTAGTGAAATCCAAATTGATGGACTTCCTCTTTGAACGTTCATCTCAACTAGATTTGGTCACTACGAGACGTTAATATCGCTTTGTCATGATGTATATTACCCTTTATCTTCAATACGACACAAACATGGTCTCTAGTAAAAGGAACTTAAGTAAGTAATATACTCAAATCTTTCACTAGTTTAAGATAATCAACTCATGAGTATGTCCTATCCCATTGATTGTAATAAAACCCAATAGGTACAACAATCCCTCAAATGAGTTCAATTGTTCATTCCTCCGCCCAGAATGACCAGTTTCTACTTATCCCAGATTTTGACCTGGTACTTGACATTTTCATAACTCAAGTTGGATACCAAAGCTAAAGTTAACTTCAGCATATTTCCAATGAGTACTTATTTGACCCCAATCAGCTCTGAGTAAAAAGTTATGATACCTCAAAGTTGACAGAATTCCTGGAAGAATTTCAACAGCACCTCCCCTGAAAGTTGATGTTTTCAACTCAAAATTACACTGGATTCTGCATTGCAGCTGTACAAATTTTTGAATTACTAAGATGTAACACATATCCTAACCTTTCCAAAAAGGTATCCTATGCCTATTTTAGATTTTTCTACAAGAAGTTATGCTTCAAAAACAGAACAGTCCAGAGAGAGTTTGAATCTGTCCGGGTTCTGGACAGTTTACAATCATCTGGAATTTCAACCAGTTTGATGTGTGATTCTGTTCTAAATGTCTCAACAAAGTCGTAGAGCACTTCCTCAGCTTTCCAGAACTATATCCCACACGTCCATTGTCTGAGTAACATGTGAGTTATGCTTTGTTACAGTTCAGCAAACTTGCGGCCATCTGTTTTTCAAGTCCCTTAGGCTGAACTACTTAAATTTTTAATTTTTCTTCAAACCAGAGTCCTAAGAACTAATATTGGTTATATTAGTTCCTTTACAAAGTTGTTTTAATGCAATAATGATTCTTACATATCGATACTACGTTCCTCACAAAATGGAAAATCCTAACCAAATTATACTGCCATATACGACTCAATTGTGGCACTAAAACGATCTCTCGCAAACGTGCTCTACACGAGATACATATGTGGTTAGCACCTGCAGAAGAACACTCAATAATGATTCACTTAGATGGTTTTTCATTTCAGGCAGGTCCATATTTAAAAGTAAATACATACGTTTGTATCATTGCCATACAGCCGTCCTTGAGTGAAGCCACGTCTCAAGGTACATGGCCGGATTATTCACCACCCGACGTAGGGCTCCACACCTTTGCTATTAAACACACTGGTGGACCAACGTTCTCGTATGCCCCATATAACATAAAAGTCCTAAAGTACATCGTGTTAGAAACCACATGATGGGGTCTCCTCCTCTTGCCCCTGGGTTTGCGCACCGGGGGCTAGTGTCGTTCATATGTCTCTAAGACATGAAGAGTCGTAGAAAACATATTCACTTTATGCTCGTTGCCGAATGGAACATCCCATGCCACATTCCTCACATGAGTGAGCTAACAGAAAATGAACCGCTTTCGGTGGCGTTCCTTACCAATCTTACCTTAGCGTAGGTGCGTCGTTACATAATCAAAATTCAGAATTATAACAAGTTAGTCATGCCACTTTAAATAACTATACTAATATAGTCCTTATTTGGGAATACTAGCGATTCCTCACCGTAATCCTAAGTTTTCCTGTAATACTGTCCTTATTTAGTGTGTTATCCCTTGAGCATCTCTTATGCAAGCCTGTGACAGAATGAAATCCATACACTCCAGGATCACAGAGGGTGGTGTCGCACGATGCGACACCTGACATCACACACGATAAGAAAAACATAGTATTACATTGAAACTTGCTAAATTTGTATAAAAGTAGTACAACCTTTAGTTTACAACTACTTTACATAGTTTACTGCAGCGGAAATTTATACAACTCACGCCAACTCCTAACTAGAAAAAGTTGGTTATCCAGCCCTACGGACAATCCACCTAGCTGCATTCAGCTTCATTGCGGCGTGTACGGCTCCCACACAGCCGTAGTCCCCGATGGAGGATAGCCCTCGCCGGTGAACCCGTACTCCAAGTCCGTGGGGTACTCCTCACCTTCAAACACTCATAGCAGCAACTGTGAGCACAATGGCCAGCAAGTCTTAACCGACGGTCCTAAACATAAAACTCTACATGCAAGTCATACTAAAAAATAGAATGGCAGTTTGCAGCAAAGGACACGGCTACAAGTTCATCCTTAATTTATCTTTTAGCCACAAGTTAACGGTTCACCAATCAGAAATGTAGTGAGCAATATTTAGTGGTACACATGTAACAATACAAGTTATTCATAACAGTAGTAATGCATCAAATCATTCCATAGATTTACTACGTCACAACATAGTGAACAAGCGGTACTCATAACTGCGAGGGACGGTGAATCGACTCAATATACACCTGCAGGATACCCGAATAGCACGTCACATGCGCCCATCCTCGGAGCTGCACAGCACGCTCAAACAATGTTGTCGGGGCAACCTTTCACCCAACAGCCCAAACGTCGAACCGGTCGCACCGAAACGAGCAGGAGGTTCCCCACACGGAGCATCTCTCTATGCCCGTTAGCATATTTCCACCTTGCTGCCCTCAGCCTACACCTATAAATTGGTGTGTTATGCCTCGACGCCCGGAGGTATAGGTTACATCAGTTTATCGGACCCCATATATCCGATACGCCTTCGTTACATTCAAACTTGTTCAGCAGGCCGAACACGGATTGGTCTCAATCGACACGGGCAGGGCTATGCACACAAGACTTCCTATTGCTGCATCCTACGCCCCTGGCTAGTCCCATTTTTCTTACTAAATTTATCTCACATCTCGAACCAATCCCGTATGTGGCGAATCCTATAATCGCGAGTAGATTCCAACTACTCGACTTGTACTGAACTCCATAAACATTAAGCAAAGCATGTTCTACTCGAAGATTTAGACACTACCCTCACTCTTTTTGGAATAATCTGGTTATGCAATTAGAGTTTCATCCATCCTAAACTTAATGCACATACATACCTCAAACTAAATGAATATAAAGCAAAATTTGATAAACTTTATTAAATGCAAACCGGGGCTCGTCTTGTTGCTGTTGGTCAGTAGTTAAACTTTCCTCCGTAGGTATGAAGTCCAAGATGTCCAGTGTTTCCTTGCGTTTAGCGACTACACTTAATCAAAATAACAATATGTGTCAATTTAATGCAAATATGTTGAATTGACAACTATAAAGATCCTAACTTTAGCTAGACATCTATTTTGGCTCTGAAATTTTTACTGTGGCTTGGTGAGAACCTAACCAGAGACTTGGCCGAATTTCATTCGAAACAAAGCTCATTTGAGCCCTGCACAAATAAATGCCTAAATGGCCATTCCTAAAGCTTCTAAAGATTTCTAGGGATTTTCATGGATCAAACCATTATTTTCTAGAAACTATAATTTGAGATGGTTCTAATGGAGTTGGTTTCATGTAATTTGGGGAATCCTAGAGAAGGCTAGGCTCTAATCAAGTTTGAGAAAATTTCTGAAAAATGTTTGTGTCAATATTTCTATTAATCACACCATTAGGAGGACTAATTGAACCCGGATGGATCTGAAATTTTTCATGTGACTCAAGGATATTCAAATGAGCATCATAGCCAAATTCAGAATTTTCCATAAAGGAAATATCCAGATAAAATTCTCAATAATTTAAGTTTCGGAGAATTAATTCTGGAAAAGAATGGGTTCCATGGAATGAAACTTATCTTGCCGGAAAGTACTCGGAGCGCTGAATCTAATAAAATTTGTGTCACTAAATTTGGACCATCATAGCAATAGTTATCGGCATTTGAAGTTTGAACTAAAATCTGAAAAATTTGAAAATGTTTAAACCCTGACCGCGGGCCCCACCCCCTCAGTCGTCTTCCACCTCGCGCCAGAATGCTCGGGCGGCGGAGCGCGCCGGCAAGATCCGCCGGAACGGCATTCCTGGCCGAATACGAGGCTGATACTCGCCGCCCCTAGGTTTTAGACCTCGGGGAATTCTTTGGTGGGGGCAGCTAGGGCTCTCGGCGGCCGGAACCTAGTCGGCAACGGTGACAGCGGTGGCTTGAACTTCGGCAAGGTTGCCCGAGCTCTACCAACCCTTATTTTGAAAACAGTTTCCTCCTACAGCTCCATGGTGACATGCCCAGTACGAATATGGAGCTGGTTTGCCGTGAAAACGGCCGGAGGTAGGAGCTCACGGTCGACCTAGGTCAAAAATCGACGGCGACCCGAAAGACTCAAAGAACAGAGCATATACTCGATGTTTTTTGGTGCTTGTCGATTCTAGATGATCGTAGGGAGGTCTAGGACGTGTGGTTCAATGGACACGTGCTGCTATAGACTAAGCATCAAGAATTTTGAAGATTTGATCAACTCGGCTCTATGAACTCACACTCGGTAAAATGGAAAATTCTCACTCGACAGTGCATGAAATGGTGTAGGGTTTTCACCATAGGTTTGATCATAGGGTGGGGCGTCTCTTTGCTGTGGAAAGTTGGCCGCGATACGGACTGTATCGCCGGGATGTCGAGGAACCGAGAGGCGCTCAGGTGGCGGCAAGAACTGAAGAGAGCACTTGCTGAGAGGGAGGCGAACGACGGGTGAAATGGTCCTGTGTGTGGCCAAAGGACGTGTTGCTCACTTATTCACACGGTCTGATCGCCAGGACGTGAGGTGGAGCGGTGAGTTTGTTGGGGTGGGGTTCGACCGGGCGCTGGCGTGCTCTCGGTGCTCGGCCGAAAACAAAGTCGGTTGTGGTTCTCTGTGGCTCGAGTGACTGACCAGTGGGCCCCTCTTTCCCTCTAATTCTTTTCCATTATTTGCTGATATTTCGCTCATCTACTCACAATTAAATGTTAGACTTCACACCTAAGTCATGAGATGAATTTGAATTATTCAAGTTGGAGTTGATTTGGCTAAATTTGATTCACATTTGAATTTGAATTTCAAATTCAGTTTTGAATTAATTCAAATATAGCTCCCGACAATATGAACTCCAATGAGGATGAAAATTGATGGAGTAACTCAGAAAAATGTGTTGAGTATGAATATGAATCTATATTTTGAATCAGATGATGAAAGTAGTTTAAATTTGAATTTGCATTCAAATTAGCCCTTTTTACAATTGGATCCAAAAATGCCTCAAAAAGGTTTGGGTTGGCATGAAACTTGGCATGAGCATTCCTAAGAATGTTTAGGGCCTAATGGTGAGCTCAGCCCTCATGTTTACATGTGTGAAATCCTACTTTTAGATTTATGAGTTTTTTCCTCTAATCAACCTATTGACGGTGGTTACTTGCTCTTCACATGTGTTCATGAGATCTCCACAAAATGAGTTGGGTTGTGGTGATGTGATGAACACTCTAGCAAGTGAAATCTTAGGCTTTTACACCCTTGCATGTAGAGTCTCATGTTTAGGAGTGACGGATAAGTCTTGCTGAGCCATCGTGCTCACGGTTGCTATAACTGAGTTATTGCAGGTGAGACTTATGAGGAAGGCTCCGAGGATGAGGCGATGCCCGCGTCGGGGTACACGGCCGAGTTGGAGCCCTGCACGCCGCCGTGATCTTCGGATGTGTGTAGCTAGTGTGTAGCGTCCCCGGGCTGGACGGCTACACTTTTGCATAGCTAGGCTGAGAGTTAGCTATGAATAATAATTCCGCTGTAAATAAGTTTGTAAAACCGTTGTTTTATGTAAATAAAAGTTTGTATGTTTATCGTAATCTTTTCTTGTGTGTTGTTGGGTGCCGCATCGCACGACACCACCATCTGCGATCCAGGAGTGGGAGGACAAGGTGGCCCCCACATGAGCCTCCCCATCAGATCCGCCACAATGAGTGTTGATATATCAAGTAAGGTGATAATCACCACCACCACTTACCTGTATCGATGCGGAACACTTGTAATCATCTTCTGCACCACTTGAATCTCTTCAATTTTGTCTCCTAGAGTAGTGAGCTTCGACGCCATGCCTGAGAGACGCAGCGCAAAATCTTCGATTGATTCTCCCTCCTTGAAGGTTGCTGCATCAAATTGACGTCGTAGAGTTTGGGCAGTCGCCTTCCTAACTCAGTCGTCACCGGATCTCACGGTGGCAATGGCTTCCCAAGCATCCTTTGCAGTCTCCTTGTCTGCAATCACCGGCCACAACTCCGGCGACAAGGCACTGTAGAGCTTCCCAAAGAAGTCGAGCCGTGAACTTCACTTTCATCAGCAGAGCCCAATTGGAGTAATTCGTCTTGGTGAGGACAGGGTAGCTAGTCCCGCCACTCACCTCACGAATTACTCGGTGAACTGAGGCGCTGCTTCTATTTCTGCCCTTGTTGTCGCCTTTCATCATATCGTCGTCGCTCTTGCCGCCGACTTTCCCCATCAGGACTCACATACGCGATTCGCCGCAATCGCCACCCAGCTCGTCGCCGGCTCTGATGTCACTTGTCACGCGAGTGCAGGGCCATTGCGATGAACACACACGAGTTGGTGTCCGGATCGCACGGTGGAGCGAAATGAACATGGAGGGAATTTTTGCTAGGAGTGCCAAGAGCTCGGCTCCACCTCTATTTTGATCTATATGCTGGAAATAACACACAACTGACCATGACGGACTCAGGCCACTCGCCATGATCCACACTGTCCGGCATGCATGGGCAACATGCCGCATGACACGCTCTACGAGCTCCAATCACACACACTGCACGATCTTCAGTCATGCAACACGAACAGACCGACACCAACTAACTGCACAAGGATTATGCCTAACATGATATTGGAGACTGGGCGTTGAGTCCATCACGAGTTGGTATCTACACCGTGGATATGTATCTTCCCTGCTTCCATCTGGCACCTGTTGTGTTTCATGAGCTTCACCTTGTTGGAGTGCATCCAGCAGTTTCGAGCGACGGGTAATCATGTGGTACCATCTCCTGCTGCAGTAAAGGTCTGCTGGCTTGAGACCGGGGACATTGGCACTGTTTGGTACAGCTGAAACTTGTTAAGAAGCTGGCTTATTTCTGGCTGCTATTAGAAGCAGCTGTCTAAAGAAGCAGCTGGCTAGAGAAGCTATGTGTTTGGCAGTCTGCATTTTTAATGTGCTGATTTGCTGTTTTAAAGAGTAAATTGTCTGAATTGCCCATAATATTTTTCTGACTTGTATATAAAGTCACATTGGGTTCATTTCTCTATTGTATTTTATTTGCCACGGAATTGGAACTATTTGACATTCATTTACATGATAAAATAATAAGATGTAAATTATTTATATTATAAAATAAAGTTTGATCAAAAGAATAAAATACGTGAATTATTACACCATAGAGACAAATTTTAATATCAAAGGTCTATTCTATAAACTCATCACTACCCTTCCACTAATCCTGCTGCAATAGCATCACGTAGGTCTCCCATATCTCGGTCATCTGTAGCATCAGTAAGATTAGGTCCGATATCACCATCAATATATGTCTCGTCTGATATGGCAGTATCAAAATCCACATCTCTGAAATTACTATCACTAATAAAATTATGTAATGCCATGCAAGAAATTATGATCTTCTTTTACTTTTCGATCGGGTAGCTTGGCACATTAAGGAGAATGCGCCATTTCATCTTTAGAACACCAAATGAACGTTCAATAACATTTCGAAGAGATGAATGAGCATGGTTAAACACCTCCTTCAATACAACTGGTTGACTGCCACTTTGAAATTCTAGAACATGATATCTTTGACCTTTATAGGGTGCTAGATAGCCCTTTCGATTTGGGTAACCTGAATCAACTAGGTAGTACTTTCCTACAAAAAAAATATTTGAAAAGTTACTATGAGCTAGTAATTATATAATAATTTCGAAGTTAATAAAACACCTTCAGGGGGATGTGGAAATATGTCCTTGTACTTGACCAAAGTATCCCTCCATATACGTGTGTCATGAGCTGATCCAGGTCATCCGGGCACCACAAATATGAACCTCATATCAAAGTCACATACAGCCATAACATTTTGACTACAATATCCATGTCTATTGATATGCACTGTTTGCTCTGCTGATGGCACTGTCACATGAATATGTGTGTCATCTATTGCACCAATACAATTTCTGAAATGTGGCCAAGACCTATGTTCTCGAATCTTTGAGTGCACAATAGCAAAGGTAGGATCTTTGGGCTTGATGTTGTGAGCAGCCAATTTTGTTACACATTCTAAAACTTCAGTAAACTTCCGACTAATAGTTTCTATAGAATGTGTAAAAATATGTGTTGCCTGACGAATTGACTGAGCTGTACCGCACATCCACAAAAACATGCCTAGTGCTTCTATTGAGTGCATCTCATGTGACGATGTTAAGTCGTAATTAGTAACCAACACTTCATGTAAACTATAAAATACTGACCTTATCATTCTGAACATATCATAACAATTATCATAATGTGTAAGATGTCTTTGAACCCATTGAAAACCTGTCTCAATTGGTACTTTCCTTGCTCTTTTTACACATGTGTTACCGTAATCAAGCATTGCATAAGTTGCAATCCCGGCAACCATCATCAACCAATCATCGTCTTCATTGGATACCATATTGTCAACATCAATTGAGCCACTCGAATCACTTGAATCACTTGACATCTGTTACCAACAAAACATATATAAATAATAAAGGTACGAAATAGAAGTATGTGAAGCACACAAGGTTGAACACACATAAACAATGAACTTTCAAAATACTAAAAAATAGATGTATGTAAAACACACAAAGTTGTCATACATAGAGGTTCATAAAAACATAAAGATAAATATACATAAGCAACTACTCCTATCTAGTGTTTCTTCCTCGCCTCCCATGCCCTCCTAAGCCATATTAGTTTCCCTTCTGGCTTTGTCAAAGTAGAAAACACATCCCTATACTCCTTTTTCATAAAAAGTTGTGTGGCATAAAAATGTTCTTCAATTCCTTCTTCTGCCCCAGCCTGAATAACAGATTGTAACATTTCAGTTATCTCTTGGCGTGTTGCATCATGAGGCGAAGATGATGCCGAAGACTTGTTCGAGCTAGCTCTTTCCGCGAAGGAATCCACAAGTCGCTTGAATTGCACGTCTCTAAAATTCTTCTTCGATTTCTTTGCAGGAGATTTCTGAGCAACTCTTTTTCTAGGTTGCTTATCCATGAGAGGTGCAACAGTTGAAGGTACCTCCTCAACATCATCAGTATCATCATCAATATTAACAACTCCCTCAGCTGCACCTGGAACCGTGGCGGAGGCATTTGTACAGGTTGCACCACTGAACATGATTTCTAAATATTCTTCATTTTCTAAAGGGGAAAGTCTAAACTTTTTGCATCCCGGCATAGCTAAAAAACAAAAACACAATTAGCCCATTATTTGTATAGTACAAGATGTCATAAAACAAAATATAATACATGGTTTCATACCACAATTTTTTCTTCCCACCATTCATTACTAGCTGCAATTGAACCGGTCTTCGGATCTCTTCCTAACCCAGAGGCATGATTAAGTAATGTCTTCCATGTCACATATTCAGCTTTCAAGGCATCCCATCGATTTTTCATTTGAGCACGTGTATAGTTTCTGCCCGTGCGTTCATTAAACTGAGCAATGAGATTGTCATAACCTTTGGCATTCAAGCAACCATGTGGCCTGTTATTAGCAAGTACTTGTTCCACACATAACTCAATAAAAATTTTAGTTGCATTTGTATCCCAATGTGCATTGGCTTTCCTGGGCTTTGAGACGTTTTCCATCTACAGACACTATTTTCATAAGCAAACTACTCAACACTAATCAACATGTTGTACTCTTAGATCGCTAATGTCAAAAGAGTGTTTCAACGTACAATTCCTAAATGAAGCATGACATTTTTACCTTGTGAAAAACAGTTGAAAACAGTCTTCGATCTTTGCTCAAAATCTACATAATATTAAGATTTGACGGTAAGAAGACAATAACAATCATTGCTGCAAATTGCTTTGTAGGAACCTCATGTAACTACAAAACAAGGCAAATTCTATACCGTGCAGCGCTAATAAACTAATCGAACACTACCAGTCAACTAAACAAATCAACGCTGAAAGCGGCGGCGGGGGGGGGGGGGCTTTCGTGGCCGAGCTCTTCGGCCATGGTCGGGCGAGAGTCGGGGGGGGGAGCTCTGCCGTGGCCGGTCGTGGGGGCGGCGGCGGTGGATCTCTCGTGGCCGGCGGGGCAGGGGGGCGGGGGGGCAAGCACCATACCTGCCCGTAGCCGCCGCAGCAAGGTCACGGAGGCAGCGGCGCACTGAGCTCGGGAGAGGAATTGTGAGGGCTGCCCTAGACCGATCTCTATTTATATGATGGCAGTTGCGGGTAAATCCCTTTGAACTTCAGGGGTATTTTCGTAACTCAGATGCGCAGAAGCGAGGAGAAGCTGGTGGAAGGCCGCTTTTTTGTAAAGCGGTTTCGTAGTTCATTTGGAGAAGCGATTTTTTAACAAGTTGTAACAAAAGCTAGGTGTTTGGAGGCTTAAGTGCTTAAACTTGTTAAAAAGCTGACTAAAAGCTGTCCCAAACAGGCCCATTGATCGGCTTGATTTGAGTGAGGCCAGTTTAGTTGTTACAGTCTAATTTTCTCTTCCTGGCTCCACAACATCTACCAAGAAACCCATCCAGGCGTAGGCACTATCATCTTTTAATTCCTGTATCGCTGCGACGAGCTGGGACTGGGATGTTCCAAAGTAAATGTATGTCGAATTCTTGAACATACAAAATGTTCAGCTTGGCTATCAACTCCTCCAAGGTGTTCAGAAAATTGCTTGGTGAGACCTGAGAAACACGGGACGTTGGTCACTGACTTCGATTCGCAACTGCAGATTCATCCTATGGAAAAACTCACCATTTAATGAGTTACTGTCAAGAACCAATTCATACAGATTTCTATGTCTCCTGGCTTTTGTTTTTCAACTCTATGTTTACTGCCATTAACAGTTGAACTACTTAGCAAAAATCCTTTAGTTCATGGAGCAGTCGGCTCATCCGAATAGCGGTGCTAGTGCGCAAGTGTGTGCATTCTAGTTTTGTAAGCAGTAAGGTACTTAGAGAACATCAGTGCTTCATCTGTACGACAAACTTTAATATTTCAATGAAACAGTACCGCTTCAGCAAAATCTATGAGCGTCATGTAACGAATTAAAATTGAACCAGTGAACTATTTCAACTAAACTTGGTGTGTTGGATGATGTAGGGACGGGGAGAGTGAATTTTGCATTGAAACAGAAAAGAAGAATGAGTGAGTAAAGTTGTTAGCCGCATCGATAGCACCAGAAGAATACAAGAAGCGCACCTCAACATTCTCGTGGTATCACATGACTAGTACTACCTTTCTGTTCTTATCACAATCAGGCCAACATAGATAGAGTTTAAACAAATATATTCTTACAGATTTATCTGTTCATGGGTAGCTCACATTTGACCTCGAGAAGTATCAAATTGAGGGGAATAACCAAAGCGAGTTAATGCCTAATCCATTAATACCATGACCAACAAACTTAAAGATGATTTAACAGTAACGATTTAAATTGTCGTCAACAAGAACGCTTATTAACTACGAATAGCCAATCTGGTGGTGCATCAGCTTGATCAGCACTACGCCATGAATTGGTCGACGAGTTTGTAGTTGGAAGCCGACATGTCAAACTGTAGTGTGCACTTGCTGTTGTCGCTGAAAACGACCTGAGCGCCGCTGGAGCCCCATATGTCCTGAGGTAGAAGCTCACCAACCATCCTCTTCCTATAGATGACCATGGACTTAAGTGACTTGGCTGCCACTAGGAGGAAGTTGGTGAACGCCAACTTCTGACGAACCAGATTGTTCACCCTAAGGACGATTGTCTTGACACTGTTCTCGAGGCATAGGATGGGGCTTCCGGTCAGTTCCTCGAAGTTGATTGGCTTATTCCTGCTACTGGCACCTTTGGATCCGTTCATCATCTAAATGGGAAAAAGGAAAGTGTTTCATTTGATGTTGATAGAATTTGCATGCCAAGCAGAACTCAAATGAAAAAAACAAAAGCAATTTGTATGCAAATAGAAGTTAATTAGGAGATGAGAGGATCAACTAACCTTCAAGTGAAGTGTTTCTAGTTGAGGCAAATGACGCAGCGTTAGGATGGCCTGCTTCAAGTCCATCAAGTTATTCACATCGGTGAATAGAACAATGACCCTAACATGTTCCAACATCACTCCATCCTCAAATGGGCAACGGTGCAAGATGCCGAGAGTATGCAAAGCTAGCCGTCTTTGCTATCATATCCTTCTCGGAGGTGAGTTTTGGTGTCAGCAGCCACCACAACAACCTTTCAAGCTTAGGCGCATCCACAATGCGGATCTCGTACTGCCATCTAGAATCCACTTTGGTCAGACTCAGGAGGTTCTTGCATTTGATGTCCAATATCTAATAGCGTCGGGGATAGCCAAGCGATAGGCTCTGCAATGCTAGACATCGCGCCAACAGGTTTTTGACAGCCTCTGGGGTCATGTCCATGTCGGTCAGGGTGAGCTCCGCCACACATGGGAGCGTCCACTCCGACGAGTAGACTGCCGGAACATCATTTTGAGGCCAGTGACAATTGGAGAGTCTCAGTGATCGAAGTGAGCTGCAGTTCAAGATGGAGTGTGACAGTCTAATGGAGTATGGAAGAGGCATCTCGAGGACAAGCTCCTCGATAACCCTGCTTTGGAACAATGTGTAAAGCCATCTCGACACCACATCATCCGGCGTGAGTGTTTGATGGACGATGAACCGACGAATGAAGTGGTGGTGAGCATCGAGCAAAGAGGTGATTGCATCGGAGCGCCACTTCGTATGTCTGAGCTTGATGTAGTCGAGCTTGTATTCCGAAGACGAGAATACACGCCGCCAGGTCTTGGACACTCTAGTCATCCGCACAGCCTCGGTGATACTCAGCAAGGTGAGGATGCAATCTAGTATGCTGTTCGGAAGAGAGCTCATCCTTTCTACCCCATCTTCAATGTTGTCTGAGGATGATGGGGTGGAAGTGTCCTTCCTCTTCTTTGAGTCAGGATTCATTGGCACCATGAAATGCTGCTCAAAAGGAGAAATGAATGATAAGATTGCAAAGTGAAATATGTATATTGTATGACATAAATATTTTATCAAGATTACAATGATGAAAAACATGAAAAATTATAGTCTTTCTTCCTCACCATTAACCCATATATAAGAATATTACATAATTCAATGAATGTGTTCTGTTGTTGCCAGCGAGTCCGTTACACTAGTAGGACTTTTATGGAGAAAATGAGACAAGTTGAAAAATCAATCCACGAACTAGGCACCGGTAAGCTTCAGTTGTAGTTAAAACAAATACAATAAATGGTAATGAACAACAGATGTAAGGTGGCATGATTGCCATTTCCAAGCTATTCTAGGCCAGACAAAAGATAACACCCTCCTTATGTCTAGTGCACTAATGCACATTTAATGCTTGAAACTATCAGAAACCTCTACAATCACAATATCAGGGTTTAACCAAGCATGAGTAGCCAGATCAACTGCTCCACAAATATTTCCATATAATATGCAATCACACTCTACAAAACAGTGCAAGGCGAACATTTCTTCCATTCTTTTTTGAGAAAAATATAACATTTAACCACTTCCTAGTTCCTACCACCCCTTTTAAGTATCTCAAAACAACCTACTAAAGAATCCACCTCACAATTCAGCAAGGTGACCTCATTAAATAACATCTAACAAAAACAATTGCAGCAACAATCATAGCTCCACTCCAAACCCAACTCTTCAGCACACCAACCCCAAGCAAAACGGCCACGTCATAAACTAGGAAAGAAGAAGGATGTCCTTCACTCGGTAACCAACTCTTCGGTACACCAACTCCAAGTGAAATGGCCAGGTCACAAATTAGGAAAGAAAAAGGATGTTGAAGCATAACAAAATAGCCGTTGGCGCTCCACCACAACACGATTATAAATAGAACATGAAAGAGCACCTAACTCACCAACATCACTAAGAATCGAGCGGCATAAAGGGGTTGGGTCAAGTATCGTACCTAGGGATGGCGTCGCACTGATGCCGGATGGTAGACTAGCGACGGAGCGCGAGACGGGAGGCGGTGGAGCAACGTTTATTGGCGGCGGATCAAAGGTTCGGTGGCCGGAATTGAATAAGGCTAGGGTTACAAGTTAGGGGCTCGGGATTGAGAATTGGGAGTCGAGGCTAGTCGCTGGGGTGTCTGGTGTGCGGTGTGAATGATGATTGATGAGATGACTTGGTGGGCTGCATTCTACCCCGTGGGCTATGATATAACTTGCTGCTAAGCTATTTTGGACACACATGGATGGAAAACGAAAGTCACACCCACACCTACGGTGGGTTGGATCAGATCTGGGTCACATCCATAGATGAAAAATCTCACATGCGCCCGCACCTTGTTAGGTGCATAGTCCAACGCCTGTTAGGTCCATAGTCCAATGGGGCGTTGGACTCATGGGCGAGATTGCCATCCCTAGTCCTCGCCCAAGTCCTGTGAGAACCTCATTGATGACCACTATCTCGTCAAGTCGACCAATAACTTGATTGAGTATTGCCGTGTCCACGACATCGAGGTCTTGTACAATATTAATAAGTGAATACCCATTCCAATTAGAAATCATAGTTCTGAAATTTAAGAGTACGATTTTAATTTGTGCAGTAGTTGATTAACACCCTATGTTGAAAAGAAATAACTCATGGGTATTATCCTATTATCTGAATGTTGTGAACGAAAACGCAATGCACTGGTTTAACTTGGCTTGTTTGTGTGTTTCATGCCTGCATAGAAATTTAAAATGTAGTTTCTTGTTACTCTTCTTTGAAATCAAGAAAAACTAGTTCTCACTTTGTCTGAACCATGTTCTAGTACATTGATGTATGAGTGGAGATACGAGTGGAGCTGCATGTGAGTTGTCCCTGGTTCATGGCTTACTGAGATCTTGTCAAATGAACCATTCCTTCGTTTTGCTGTAGCTGCTAGTTTTTCTCTGTGTGTGGACAAGCCTTGCTTTATCATTGGCCTTATGTCTGTAGGTACTTAGCGACAGTAATTTTCATGTGTCATTTAAGTCATGAAAACTGTTTTTTTTATTTCAGTAATCCCTGGCTGCTTAGCTTCTTTGTGCTGTTTAAAATCCTCTATGAAATGCCCTGTTGATCTATGAATTGCTTTCTTGCTACACTGCTATAATCTTTGTGTGACTATTTATTGGATGTTTGTTTTTTTGTAAATTTTGTTATAAACGAAGACATGGTTATGGACATTTTGCTTTGCTTTGTCATTTCAACATCATGGACGGGAAGAGGCACATTACCTGGAGGAGCAAGAGGAATATAGTCTAGTGAACAAGTCATTTTGATCTACTTTTTAATCTAATTTTTTAAGTTGTAGACTAAATATTTTTTCTGCAGGGAATCCCCACGCACTTAGATAATTTAAGCCTAGTTTATTTTCTCTTCCATATCTAGTAAGGTGTGTTTGATACTGATTTTGTAGGAGCAAGATTTAGTACGTGTGTGGCTGTCTTTAAAACCTTCAAACCATAGGTCTATTAGTAAGTGTGCATGACTAAGCATGTTTCACACCATCATATTGCGAAGCTCAGTTACGGTGTTTTGCTGAAGTTCATTAAGTATTGAATATTAGGTAATAACCCCCACCCACCACCACTACCATCACCACCACGATTAGACCGTACAACTTTGATCTCTGCATTCAATTGACTTTCATTTTCAACCTTAAAAATCTTTAATTTATGCAAATCTTTCAACCAATCGCGTATCAAATAAATATATCCATTGTGAGTGAAATAATCCGTGAACATTATCAATGAAAAAACATCACAGATTTTATATTAGGATTTCTGCATATGTCACTAAAACCCTCATATGTCAATGCATTTATGTGCGGAAGTATAATAAAATAAGCTTTTCATTTTTAATTAATCGCTCAATTCCCCCCTTGAGATACAACATAGGCGGCGCCCCTGCCATGAATTAGAATAAGTCCTCACACCTTTCTATTTCTTCTCAACGTTACATTTTTTATTTACATCATCCACATCATTTATATCATTCAACATGCGACACAAAATTATGAATAAATAACAAATATAATTTTTCTTGTTTGAAGGCGAGACCAACATTTTTATTACAACTCATCAAACTATATTGTTTGCTACCAAATAAGCATCCATAATTGTTATCATTAAACATGAGATTAAAATGATATTCCTACTTAAAAAGGATAAATAAAGAATATTATTTAATTGAAGAGGAAATTCGAATTGTAGTTCACCATAAGAGACCCCACAGCTGCGATATTCGTGTATTTCTTATTCAGCGTTGTAAGCTTTCTTTCCCTTCGCCCATAGTTTTGATTGTTTGGAATACCTACATAGAATTTGTATCAGGAATAGTTGCGACTGAGCCGATCCACTATGTATTATAAAGAATCAACACAAATTCATCTATAAACCTAATTCTATGATTACCTTTTTCCTAAGTCATTTCAAGAATTCTGGACTATCCTTCCCGAAATGTCCTCTTTTCTTGTAGAAGTTGAACTCGTCCTCGGGCAAAACAGAAGTACTTGATGTTGAACTTTCACCTTTTTATTTCTACGACTAGTTTTTGAATGACATTTTCTAGGGCTTAGAAGGACTGGACCATTCTATTCATTCTTGCTCTTGGAAGTGCTAACATTAAAGGCTTGGTCCTTTGCTTGTTTTATTATTCTTTCTTTCTCTTGGACAACTCTTAACAAGTGTTTATTTTTCCTTCATTGATTTATAATTGGTCTTAAATGGACTAGACTCATTTGGAAGGGACTCCAATTTCACAAAGATAAGAATATTTTCACTTAATTCACAATACAAAGCAATAACCTTCAAAGAAGCATTCACCGTCCTTAAGATGTTCACTTCCACATTCCATCCATGTTGTATTTATCAAGTAGCTTTTGTGAAAATGTCATGAGCATATATTTTTTCAGAGCTTCTGAATTGTTTCACTGTCGCTGTGAAAATTCCTTGACAATGTCCTTTTTTTTGTAGGTTCCTACAATATCCGAAGATATTGAGACATTCATTACGAGAAGGGCAACACGGTTAAAATTCTCCCATTTCCAACTTAGCCTCATAAGTAATTTTGAGATGATCATACCCAATGACACCTACAATAGGTGCCACTAATTTATCTTTTGTTAGAATGTAATCAAGTTAATTAAACTCTAAGGATACCATTTATTCAAAAAAGCGTCTATCGAAGTGTGTAGTCGACACTTCCCCCGGACCTGCTCTGGGCAGCCCGCGGAGGTTCTTTTTCGGAGGGGCTAGTCACTCGCGGAGAGCTTCAGCGTTAGGGACGAGTGCGGGAGAAGCTTGACACGGGGAGTTTTACGTGGTTCAGGCCGCCGGAGCGTAAAACCCTACGTCCACGGTGAGCAGAGGTGCTCGCTGTATTGCTTGCTGCTCAGAACTGGAGTCCTGAGCTTGAGAGTGTGTAAGAGGCGAGTCAACAGAGTTCGAACCCTTTGTAACGTTGCCTACCCGAGCCTTTTATAGTCTAAGGCTTGGGCGGCTTACAAGGTGGGCCCCGGGGACCCGACAGGTGGCCCCGGTGTGATTTCCTACCAGCTTCTATGTCTTGGCGCTGGCGTCGAGGTCCTCGTCCTGCCACCCTGCCCATGCTGCAGGCTAGGTGTAGCGTGCAGCCGTTGGTGATGGTAGGGACGGTAGGGCTTGTCTTGTCTGTGTCTTGTCGCTGCCTTCAATGGACTGCAGCTTCTGACACTGTGTGCCTGTCTTGACTGTGACTGGTCACAGTGGCGCCTGCCTGGCGTGCCCCGCGCCTCCGCGTCTTGGGAAGGCGCGGGTTATGAATGCCTTGTACGGTAAAGGCATGGCGCGCCTTTACTCTTGCTGCCTACTGCACTGGGTGGACAACGCTGCTCTGCTGGCCACATGGCAGGCCCGGAGCTCCCCTCTGAGGAGAGGGAGGTCAGTCCCCGCGACACACGTGGAGCCCTCGGATCTCTCCCCGCGAAGGGGGGAGGTCCGGCTTCTGCTGGCCACGTGGCGGACCCGGATCTCTCCTCTGAGGAGAGGGAGGTCCGGCCCCGCGGGACACGTGGAGCCTTCGGAGCTCTGCCCATGGAGGGGGAGGTCCGGCTCAGTTGGCCACGTGGCGAGTCCGGAGCTCTCCTCTGAGGAGAGGGAGGTCCGGCACCGCTGGACACGTGGCGCCTTCGGAGCTCTCCCTGCGGAGAAGTGCGAGGTCCTTAGGCATTTCCCCCTGTGCGCGGGGGTACCCCGTATCGAGGGTACCGACAGTGGCCCCCGGGCCCATCTCGGGGGAGATAGCGAGCCCGAGGTGGGGCCTCCCTCTCTTCCACTCCGCGCACTTTCTCTAAGTCTCGCATTGACCGTGGCCGGAGCACGAACAGTCGCAGGATCGTGGGAGCGTGCGCCCACTTGATGGTTGCTTTTACTGCGGCGGTTCCCAAGGCTGCCACTTCTGCACGTCACAGCGCTTTTTTTTTGGGAACCGCCGAAGCGCCTTGCCGGCTCGTTTCCTTGGGAGACTGACTTCTTGGCCCACCGCTTTAGCTGGACGACTTGGGTCCACTTGTCATCGACGCTTGGTCTTGGAGCCGAAGCGGTTGCCCAAGCGGCATATTCGAAGAGTTTCGAATCGCTTTGAATCACACCTGGGCAGTTTTAAAAGGGGATCTTACCCACATTGCGACTTCCCTTTGCACTTCCCAGCGCTAGCACCTTCCTTGAGTTCTTGCGCCTTTGTCTTCTGCCATGGCTTCCAACCCGCCTCCAGAGAAGAAGCGCGCTCAATCTCCTCCGGTGGCGGCGTCTGCGCCGAGTCAGGGATCCAGGGCGCCTGCACGCCCTGCTTCTGGAGATGGCGCCCCGTCCGGTGGCGACCCCAAGAGGTCTCGGGATCATCATCCCGACGGGAATCCTCTTGAGCGACGACGGGCTGAAGGTTCCCGGACGTCGCGTCCTCCCTCCTCAGGCGGTGGAGTCTCCAAGGAAACTGCTGACGCGTCGAGGAGGGCTTCAGGCGGTGGAGTCTCCAAGGAAACTACTGGCGCGTCAAGGAGGGTTTCACACGGTGGAGTCTCCAAGGAAACTGCTGACGTGTTGAGGGGAGCTTCAGGAGCATCCCCTGCTCCGTCAGTCCGGGCGACTACGGAGCAGCCGTCGGCGGCGACGGCGGGCTCTAGTGGTCCTACCCTGGCTCAGAAGCCGGGGTTCAGAGCCATGTGGAGTGCCCGCGTTTCTCGGCCATCCCTGACTGATGGGGGGTCTGCGCCGCAGCGCTCGGAAGCCGGGACGGTTGCCGCGACCCCCAAGCCAGCGCAAGTTTCTCCTGTACCGGTCAGCCCGGATTCTATGGCAGCATCGACTCCCCTTGCCGAGACGGTTCCCGTGGCCCCCAAGCCAGCGCAGGTTCCTCCTGTACCAGGCGGCCCGACTTCTGTGGCAGCGTCGACTCCCTCCACTCGTCCTTCTCAATCGGCTCACGAGCCAGCTATCGGTGAGGGTTCGGCGGGTCCGGCTGTCGAAGTCCCGGCGCCGGCTTCTCCTGACTGGCATCTCATCCCGGTCGCCGGTGCGTCGTCTTCTCTTGATGACGACGTGATGGAGGAGGTCGGGGGCGCCGCTCCGGCCTCTGCTGCCCCACTGCCCCTGGCAGATGCTCTCGTGCTCACCCAGACGAGCGTCCGGCAGGTCTTGGCCGCGCTCGGTCGTGAGCGAGAGGAGCAGGTGGTTGAGAGGGATCGCCTCCTCACCTAGGGGAACCTTTTGCGGGAGCGGACCGCGAAGGTCAAGGGGGAGCTCGACTCCAGGCGGGAGTCGCTTGATATCATGGAGGCACTCCTCGACCGGTAGAAGCAGGCTGTCGACCGTCTGGACTCCGAGACGCGGCGGCTCCATAGGGAGGCCCTTGAGGCGCATGCCCGGGCCGAGGATAACTTCTCTGCCCTAGAGGAGGTGCGGCAGAGGCTGGCGCGCCGTGAGCGCGCCGTTGAGGATCAGGAGCGCTCCGTGGCGGCCGAGGCGGAGAGGGTCGCCGCGTGGCTGGCAGCGGGCGAGGGCGACCAGCGTGCCCGGGCTACGGATCTAGAGGCCCGGAAGGCAGACCTTGCCACGAGGTAGGAGCAGGTCTCCCGGGAGCGCCAGGCGATCCTGGATAGGGAGCTGGCTGCCGACTTCCGGGCTTCAGAGCTGGAGGGGCTTGCCTAGACTCTCCGCCTTCGGGAAAGCTCCCTGGCAGCCAAGGAGAAGGAATTCTCCGAGAGGAGCCACGACGCCTTGCTGGCAGCCCGCCGCGAGGTAGAGGAGCTCTTGGCCTCGCGGTCTTCCGAGGCCCGCGCGGTCTCGAGCTTCGTCGACCAGGCAGGGTCCGCCTTGGTCCCCCTTGGCTTCAGCCCGGTGAAGACGGTGGCCCCTGCGCTGAAGGTGGCTGAAGTGATCCCCACGCTGGAGTCAATCAGCGCCAAGCTGAGCAGGCTAGATGCGGTGGTCGCCGGTGAGCTCGAGGCAGAGGGACGGGGCCTGGCCGTGGAGGTTGCCACGCACGTGTTGGCATGCTTCAGGAGCCGGGACCCTTCCTTCTCACTAGAGCCAGCGAGACAGAGCCCCGCCGCGGAGCGGGAGGAGACCGCCAGGGCTGAAGTCGGGGACGTGGCCGCCCTTGTAGCCTCTAGGTTCCGGCGCGAGCCAGGGGAACCCTAGGACTTGTATCTCTTTTTTTATTGAGTCTGTAGTCCAGCTCATAGAGCCATGAATAAATAGACTCTTGTGACTTTTAGTGTCTGTCATGCTTTTGTCTTCTTCTTGGTTTTGCCTGGTCAAGCCCTTAGCTCCGCAAGGTACTCAGAGGCCTTCACCAATCTCGAAGCTCTGCACAGACACCTTCCCCAGGTCCTTATTGTATTGAGGGCCCCGGAGGTCTCTGGAACTCGCCCCATGAGAATGGGGAGGTCCGGATCTGCCGGCCACGTGGCGGGCCCGGAGCTCCCCTCTAAGGAGAGGGAGGTCCGGCCCCGTGGGACACGTGGGGCCTTCGGAGCTCTCCCCTCGGAGGGGGAGGTCCGGCTTCTGCCGGCCACGTGGCGGGCCCGGAGCTCCTCTTGAGGAGAGGGGACCCCCGGCCCCGCTGGACATGTGGGGCCTTCGGGACTCGTCCTTGTAGAAAGGGCGAAACCCGGATCCTCCGGTCTTGCGCTAGAGTAGTCGATAGCTCCTTGCTCCCCCCTTCATGCGGTCCCCATAGCTAGAACCTGGAGGTCCTGCACATAGGTAGAGGAAGTGTAATTCTCCTCGGGGGGTTCTCCCCTCCCCGTCTCTTAGTCTTATTTGGCTTACGGTCCTAGTCCGGTATACGGGGCTTGGGCAATTCTATGTGCGAGGCACCGGGGCTCCGGCTCCCTCCAAGGTCCGGGTACGACCGTCCGGCCCCTAGTATCGGACCGTACACCGGGGAAGCAGAGTGCACAGGCTTTGGGTACGGAACCAGGCAAAGAGGTTGTACTCCCCTGGACCTCCTGAGGGCAGGGTGCGCACGCTTTGGGTACACAGCCAGCTGAGCGGGATACGCACCCTAGACCCCCCATGCACGGCGCAGACCTTTCCTGGAGGGTGACCAACTGGCACCGCAACACCTGACTGGGGGAGGCCCGAGAGGCCCCCTGGCCATCGGCAGGTGCCTCAAGCGCAACCGCCTTCAGCAGGATAGCAAATGCTAACTATGGATGAGAGCGGGAAAGGGGAGCTAAATGTACGGTGAGCATACATAGAAGGTCCGGTCATAAAAATTAATGCGTAATTTAAATGAGCACATGAGTGAGAGCGAGGTAGAACAAGTTTCTGTGTAAATGCCCATAAGAGGAAGGCATGTTGTACATGGAGGCAACAACCCGCCCCATTAAGAAGGGAAGCAAGACTCTACGTGCTTGGGGTCGGAACCAGGCCAAGCTGGACGTAGTCCTGGACCGTCCCCTGAGGCTTAGCTGCTCTGAGCGCTGTTCCTGGACTCTATGGGATTTATTACAGAAAGGTAAAGCCCTGTTCTACTAATGCTCAGGAGGTAGAACTTAGTGTGATGTTCCATGCTCCAAGGGTTCGGGAACGGATCCCATCCTTGGTGGAAAGGCGTGTGTACCTGGGACGGCAACTTTCGTGACTCGGAAGGGACCTTCCCGGCTTGGGGAGAGTTTATAGGTCCTTCGCGGGAAAGTGTGTGCCGCGGCACCAGGTTGCCTTCTTGCAGGTCCGTGACGCGCTTGGTCCTTTGGCGGTAGTGCTAGAGCACCAGCCGAGGCCGTGCGTTGTGGGGTGTTACCTGCAGTCGTGCCTCGTCAACAAGGTCGATATCTTCACGCTGGAGCGGGTCCTGCACGGCTTCTCCCAGGAGCCCCAGGGTACCTTCCCCTTCTGGCTAAGCCCGTCAAGAGGTAGGAGGACCCGGACTCTTCTTGGGAGACCCAAGATGTCATTCCCCTTCTGGCTAAGGCCGTCAAGAGGTTGACAGATCCTGGGCGGCCCCCAGGGGGTGAGTCCGAGGCACAGATACATGCACTCGGGTGAAGATGGCCCGGTTCTGCACCGCCGGGGCTGGTGCTTGGGCTGCTGCAACTGCTTGGAGCTTCTCCAAGGCTGATATCGCGGCGGTGCAGCCTCCAGTGATCTTTCAGGGCAGCCGTAGTCGGCTATTGCCCTGGCTCGTCGTCACTGGAGCTGGAGTCCCCACCGTTGTGCACCGTCTTTATGCCGCGCTAAGGCTCCTGAAACCCCACTTGGTGGCCGACGTTGACTGAGGTGTCGACCTTTTGCTTGCCCTCCCTTTGACAGAAGGGCGGGGCATCAGCTCGCAGCTGCCTCCCTTTGCGGAAGCGCTCTGCGAGCCTCTGGATGTCCCGGCACTTAGCAGCAGTATGGTAGCTGGTACCGTGCACGGGGCATAGCTCACCTTGGTCTCCTTCTGGAGCTGGTGACTGTCGCTGCCTTTTGTCGGGGCGTGGCCCCCGAGCTCCACTGGGTGCTGCTGCTGCCGCAACGGGAGCAGTGGCCGGTGGCTTCATCTTGCCACCGCACCGGTTCTTGATCTTCTTGCCGCTTCCATAGGAAGCAGCGCCGGATCCAGGTTGTCCTCCTGACTTGGAGGTTGGCAGTGAGTGTCAGTTTCGCCCTTCTGCTGCTCTGGCGCACTTGTCCGCCAGGCTGAAGAGCTCTGAGACGTCGCGAACCTCTCTGGTCGCGAGCTTCTCAAGCATCTTCTTGTCCCGGACACCCTGTCGGAACACCACCACCACAGAAGCATTTTGGATATGTGGGATGGTGTTCCATACCTGGGAGAACCGCTGGATGAAGTAGCGCAGCGTCTCTCCAGGTTGTTGCTGGACGGCATGGAGGTCGAGCTCCGTGCCAGGCCGGGTGTAGGAGCTGCCGAAGTTAGCAGTGAACTGTCGGCAGAGTTCTCCCCAAGAGGTTATAGAACCCTGGGGAGGTTCATGAGCCAAGACCGGGCTGGGCCGGTCAAGGCGACGGGGAAGTAGTTGGCCATGATGGCCTCGTCCCCTCCTGCAGCAAGGACGGCGGTGGAGTAGATATGGAGGAACTCCACCGGGTTGACGCTGCCGTCGTACTTCTCGGGCAGGTGCGGACGAAACTTGCGCGGCCACCTCACGAAGCGAAGGTGTGGCGCTAGGGCCGCACATCCTGCTCCTGTTGCTGCAAGCGTTGGTGCCGCGAACGCTTGGTTCGCTGCTGGCACTGTGTACCCCGGTATGGCCAAGGCTGTGCCATAGACCGGGGGCACCGTTTGCAGGGCATATGGCTAGGGCATATGCTGCGCGGTGTATGCTTGGGGCAGAGATCGCGTGGCGAATGTCTGCGCCTCTGGCAGGGTTGAGGCAGACGTCATGCTATCGCCGGCCTCTTGGTTGCGATGCCTTTCTCGTCGTCGCTCAATGAACACTCGGGCATCTTTGCCCAAGTGGCATCGTTCCAGCTCTGTCCTCAGGTCCGTCGATGGGAGCCTGGTGGAGCTGGAATATGCCGTCTGCCCGTCAACCTTTGGCGTGCGCATCAGCGACACAGCCGGTTGACCGGGGCGTCGTCCCCGCCGAATCTGAGGGTTAGCGGCGGCGACGACGAGGCGGTCTACCTCACGAATCCACTGTTGGGTCGCTGACTGAGGCGCGTCCCCAGCAGGTGGATTGCGCAGTAGCGCTCTTGCTGCAGCTAGCGCGCCCCCGTGGGGGACGCTCAGCACTGCAGAGGATCTCACACTCGCTGGAGCCTGCATTGTCGAGCTGCCGGAGTCAGCTGCTGGCATCCAGCTTGCGCCAACACACTCCGTCCTGATTGTGTCGAGACGTAGTCCCCGCTAGTGACCGTTCGTCGTGAGCGCGGGGGAGGAAATCTTGCCGCTGAAGGAAGCTTCGTCATCTTCGCCGGCAGAAGCTCATCGCGCAAGGGAAAAGCCCCCTACCTGGCGCGCCAAATGTCGAAGTGTGTAGTCGACACTTCCCCCGGACCTGCTCTGGGAAGCTCGCGGAGGTTCTTTTTAGGAGGGGCTAGTCACTCGCGAAGAGCTTCAGCGTTAGGGACGAGTGCGGGAGAAGCTTGACACGGGGAGTTTTACGTGGTTTAGGCCGCCGGAGCGTAAAACCCTACGTCCACGGTGAGCAGAGGTGCTCGCTGTATTGCTTGCTGCTCAGAACCGGAGTCCTGAGCTTGAGGGTGTGTAAGATGCCAGCCAACAGAGTTCGAACCCTTTGTAACGTTGCCTACCCGAGCCTTTTATAGTCCAAGGCTTGGACGGCTTACAAGGTGGGCCCCGGGGACCCGACAGGTAGCCCCTGGGTGATTTCCTACCAGCTTCTATGTCTTGGCGCTGGCGTCGAGGTCCTCGTCCTGCCACCCTGCCCATGCTGCAGGCTAGGTGTAGCGTGCAGCTCTTGGTGATGGCAGGGACGGTAGGGCATGTCTTGTCCGTGTCTTGTCGCTGCCTTCAATGGACTGCAACTTCTCACACTGTGTGCCTATCTTGACTGTGACTGGTCACAGTGGCGTCTGCCTGGCGTGCCCCGCGCCTCCGCGTCTTGGGAAGGCACGGGTCTTGAATGCCTTGTACGGTAAAGGCATGGCGCGCCTTTACTCTTGCTGCCTACCGCACTGGGCGGACAGCGCTGCTCTGCTGGCCACGTGGCGGGCCTAGAGCTCCCCTCTGAGGAGAGGGAGGTCCGTCCCCGCGGGACACGTGGAGCCCTCGGAGCTCTCCCCGCGAAGGGGGGAGGTCCGGCTTCTGCTGGCCACGTGGCGGGCCCGGAGCTCTCCTCTGAGGAGAGGGAGGTCCGGCCCCGCGGGACACGTGGAGCCTTCGGAGCTCTCCCCACGGAGGAGGAGGTCCGGCTTAGTTGGCCACGTGGCGAGTCCGGAGCTCTCCTCTGAGGAGAGGGAGGTCCGGCCCCGCTGGACACGTGGTGCCTTCGGAGCTCTCCCTGCGGAGAAGGGCGAGGTCCTTAGGCATTTCCCCCTGTGCGCAGGGATACCCCGTATCGAGGGTACCGACAGATGGCCGCTTAAGTACCGGCACTGGGTGGTGGTGTTAAGCGGTCAGACGGCTTTTTTCTGCTTCGGTCCGCTTTTTTTCCGCTTAATTCTGCTTTCCATTATTTTTTGTGTTCATATAAAAAGAACAACTAACTTTAATTTTTTTTCTTATCCCTATCGGTGGCAATTGTTGTCGGGAAGATAATAGTGCCCTGCCTTAGTGTTGACTGTCTGCACAAGAGGGTGCCACACTCTATCTCATCTCATATCATGTCATCTCATCTCATTGTTTGATTAAATATATTTAAATTAAACATATATATATATATATAATATTATATAAATTTAACTCCACTTTCTGCGAAACACCTAGGCGCTAAGCGAAACTCCTTCGCTCGCTTTTTCTACTACTTTTTAAACACTAAGGATACCTAAATTAGTGGTGGACATAAAACCCGAATCCGAACAATATACCCGAAAAAACTCGAACCCAAACCCGAAACCAGCAGACTCGAAATCCAAAACCTGAAATCTTTTTTTGGGTATGGATTTCAAAACACAAAAATATTTCGGGCATTTTCGGGCAGTGATTCGTAAATTCCAAAATACTCGATCTGCTTTATCCGAGTCTAGGATGTGGTTGCCTGAGTGGATGGCAATTTCACTTATGGATTTATAGAGAAGATTGTCATATTTTAAAAGTCAGTTGGTTAGATTTTTAAAAGACAATGAGAAGAAAAATGTGACCATCAATTTTATTTCTTTTTGTTGTTGTAATATTGTTGATATTTTATTATGTTATTATAATGTTAATGAAATTTTAGTTTTACTACTGAAATATTAATTTTATTGCTATTCTGGCTCCTATATTTTCTAACTGTTTTTAGTTGTTACACCAGGTAATACTGATTACCCGAACCTGAATCTAAATTTTCGCTACCCGAAGTTTCGTGTAACCAAATATTTGAGTACAATTTTGGATAGTGATTTTGAAAATCTGAACTTTTAAAAATCCGAATCTCCGACCCAAAATTCTGGGTAATCCTGAACGCCGACCCCTGACCTCAATACGGGTCTTTCAACTAGAGAAGTTACTATCCATAGTTATTTGATATTCTCATATTGAAACAGTGTTACGGTTGTTGTCATTAGGATACTAGAGACATTAGTAAAGTAGCATGGAAATAAACCTATGCTAGTAAATAAATAAACATACAATAAAATTATAATTTTGTGCCATATCACTGTCGTGCAAAAAATAGCATTGAATTATTACTTATAATAATATAAATTTTAAATATGTCTCATAAAATTAAATCAATGTTGATAAAAATTATTTTTACAGTAAAAAGTCTCAAATTAGTAATCAAATTAAAATTTAAAATTTTCATCATTAGCTGATGTCTAAAATGATGAACAATAAAAAATATATTAAATAATCTAAATAAAGTTATCTTGTTGGTTCACATTTGTTCAGATTAAATAATATATTTAATTTAAAATTTATATATTTAATATTTTCTGTTTAATTATATCATCGGATTAAACAGAAAATGCAGAAATTACTAAACAGTAGTGGGCTCATTAAGTGGCCCAGCCCAGCAGTGAAATAATAAAAGATATCATGAAATTAGTTCGGGCCGAAGCCCCGTGGCCGAAATTCGCCCATTAGCCCATCGCAGAGAGCTGATCGCCTTGATCCCCACTGTCCATCAAGATTGACGGTCGACATTTCTTTTTGCCGGAACAAAACCGGGAACTCCCCCGAAACCCTAGTTCATTCTGTTCTTCCCCGAGCCGATTTTCTCGGAGAGACTGAGAGCAACGGCAGCGGGTGAGGGGCGGGTGCGGAGGGCCCGACGACTAGCGCGTGTGGCGCGGATTTCCCCCTCGGAGAAGTGGCGGCGCCGTCGTCCTCGCCTAGCATGGTGCTGGGCGGGATCCCGTGGGACAGACGACGACGCGGCCGGCCGGAGGTACATTCATTAATATTTAAATTCCGATTTGGATCTTAGGGTTTCGGGTAATTGGGGATTTTCATATTAGGGCTGCAATTTTATGTCGTTTCCTCTAATTGGTGCCGGATCAGTCCAATTCAAAGGAAAACTTAACCAACTAGAGGTAAAACAAGGCTAATTAAATTAAACTGAACTAAAACAGTCCCTAATTAGATCCTTTTCCTTTATTTTTGAGGGCTTGAAGGTGATTAGGTTGGCTCTGACGCCACTGTTATAGTTAACGAAATTAGGTATATCACGTAATCATCAACTAACCATCAACTCATTCACCTAATCAACTCGGTAATTTAAATTAATAGGAAAATTACCAGGGACTTGATTGGCCATTCCTTCTTGCTCTGTTTTCTTTACAAATCTCAATCCTTCGGGTTCCCAACAGGTTTGCCCCTGCATAGCACGGCACAATTTGGCCTTTCCCGTCATACTTGCGCTTTCTAGTATCAGGAATTCAATTTCGCGATTGTTGGAGTTGTAGAAAAACTGTGTACTCGTTTTTCCTTCTTCCCTTTTTATATTATAGCGCAAGACAGCAGGGGGACCGAACCAACTGTCGATTAGGCACCCCTGATCACAGTGCCGAGTCGGTTAGGGACTACAGACGTGGTCACACGACTCCCCTTTTCTGTCCTTATTTGACTAGTTTTTATTGAAGTTCGAACCGGAGATCAAACCAACATCCTTCCCTAACTGTCACTAGCATGTAGCCAACTACCAACACAAGCAGGTACCAACAGTGCAAGCAACATCAAGTGATTCAACATGTTCTCAGTGATAAGAGGCTTATTGTTCTTCTATTGGGCCCAGTGTTCAGAGAAAAAATGGACAAAAGTAAGCGGAGGAGCTCTACCTAGCGTCTAAAACACCTAGGCGGTGCTTAGGTATTTTTAGGTATTTCACAAAGAGCAGAGTCAAATTTATATATGTATATGTAAATATTTAAATTTGATAAAGATGAATACTTCAGTGTTCTATCGAGATTAAAGCAACAACAAATGCCTCAAAGGTCAAAGCAACTGTGTGCAGAAAGCCAGAAACACACGCAAATGCCTCAAGCCCTCAACTCAAAGAAACTAGTAGAGCCAGATGCACACCATACCTGTTCTGGTAGTAGTAGAGGGAGATGTGACTGTTCCACCACAGTTGTAGCAGCCACCGCCACCCTGGGTGCAGTCCCTGTCGACAGGGGACAATATCCGGTGAGCTCGATTTCAGATGGCACAGGCGAGATCGGGGAGGGCCGGAGGGCGCTTGTGGGACAGGCTGCCACCAGCGGAATGGGATGGGAAATCACTAGGTCAGGACTTCTTTTATATGGCAAAGAAGCCCAAAGGTAGGACCCACCTTTCCTCCCTGCAAATTCTTTGGATTCAACGCAGATGAGTATTGGTCCCTCTGTTGCATGACTGAGTAATCTCCCTTCGTTCTCCGCGCTGACTTGATCGCCAAGGGGCAAGGGTTTAACTTCACGACTTACATCTCGCCGGCAATGGTACGGGAGCTTCACTTCCCCCTTCCTAGAGCCTTGAGGTTCCGTTGCTTGTGTGCCTCCATCAGGTCTCGCTTCTGAGCTTAGTTGCCAGGGTTTTGTGCCGTGGTGGGTCTGGGTGAGGATATGCTACTAATTGAGTTGATTTATTAGATGAGCATGCAGATTACTTCTACCTGTTGTTGCTTGTTAGGGGCACTGAGTTAGCTGTTAGTGCTGGCCTAGTAGATGAATGATAAACCCCTTATCACTGAAAACATGTTGAATCACTTGCTGTTGCTTGCATTGTTGGTACCTGCTTGTGTTGGTATTTGGCTAATTGCTAGTGACAGTTGGGGGCGTAAGGGATTTATGAGCTTTGTCAGCTTCTTTCCAATTTGATGGTGGGAGTAGCATGTGGATCACTGTGTTTTGATGTCTGGATGAATCTGGTTCTGTACCTTCCTGGTATAGGTTTCATTGTGATTGTGTCAGGTGTCCACAGGGCTACAAGATGTAATATGAATTATGAACTATGAAGGCTTGAAGGGAATGCTGTTCCAATGAGGGTAATAATGTGAAGTGGATGGTCCACGAATTTGCCTCCGTGTTGCTTGTGATTCTTCTTCATTAGCATTTGTATATTTGGGGTTAGTTTTCTGATTGGACCATTTAGTAGGATATTAAACTTCACGTCTCTTTAATATTTGACATTATGCATGTCAAGTTGTTGACTATATAAAAGTTTCACGATGATGTATTCTGTAGCGGTGCAGCCATATGTAATGGAATTTGTTGGTTGTTGCTAGGATGTCATTGCTGCTGCTCTGCGCAAACATGTTGAAGAGGAAGCCCGAGATCTCAGTGGCGAAGCTTTTTTAAGGTTTATGGAGCAGCTCTATGAGCAGATATCTACTCTGTTGCAAAGCAATGATGTTGCTGAGAATTTACTGGCTCTCCGTGCCATTGATGCCTTAATTGATGTGCCCTTTGGAGAAGGTGCATCTAAGGTTTCTAAGTTCGCCAACTTCTTGAGGAATGTATTCGAAGTAAAGCGTGACCCTGAGATTCTAGTCCCAGCAAGCACAGTGCTGGGTCATTTAGCAAAAGCTGGGGGAGCAATGACTGCAGATGAAGTGGAGCGACAAGTAAGCTATAAGTTTTTCTAGTTTGCTTGGAAAAGAAACTACATTTTTCATTTTGCTGAGAAGCTTTCCTTTTCAAAGATTAAAACGGCTTTGGGGTGGCTTGGTGGGGATCGGGTGGAGTATCGTCGATTTGCAGCTGTACTTATTCTCAAAGTAAGTTGAAGTGATCAGCCCTTTATTTTTATGTGCATTCTTTCAATGAGCCTTCTATCATGAAGGTAAAAAAATGCTACTTCTGTTTCGTATATCCCCATCTTTAACTTATGTAGTTGTTGGCGCACCCTGGATTTAGAATTACTGTTTACACAAACTTGATGACAAATCACATGGGTAATGTGTATATTATGCATTCCACTCATCTTTTTTTTTTTCAGATGCGTATACTAACTAATCAATAGGCTTAGTATTTACAGTGTCAGATCAGGTGTACTATGTTTTAGCCCTTAGTAGTGATAAAGCTGCTGCTTCAATTCACCTATGACTTTGATTTATGTTTCATCGGACCCATCCTATAAACTGAGCATATCTTCTTTGTTGATTCTAGATTAAAAGACTGTTGTATGCCACTAATTGTGTTTAACCTTTGTGTCGTGCATGTGTGGCTGAAAAGGATAGGCTTCACATCCGTTTTCTCCCTAAAACTAGAAATAAAAGAGAAAAGCAGGGTTTAAAAGGCGTAATCTAGGTGACGCCTAGTCGCCTCCTAGGCGTCTAGGTGCTCTGGCCTGGACGCCATGGCCGGTCAACTCGTCTGGCCTCGCCTAGGATGCCGCTGCTGTGGGCTGATCTGCCCCTGGCTCAGGGCGGCCAGAACTGGGCCGAGTGGGCTGGTCTGCCCTGGCCCAGGCCGGCCCCCTTCTAGAAGAAATCTGAGTTTAGTTGTCTTAGAGATAGACTAAAAGATCCTTTTGTAATAGATTAAGACTCTTGTAAGGGGGGGGGGGCTATAGATACAAGCCAAAACACCCCAAAAGTTGAGAGAGTTGAATAAAAAAAAAGAAAATATTTCCTCCGTTTTTTCTGCCCTAGCCGCCTCTCTCCCCTGCTGCAGCCACCACCCCCCTCTTCCTCTCCCAATTCGGCGCCACCACCAAAAACCCTAGCCGCCACCAGGGGCTAGGGTCTGCCTCCGCCCAGGTCTCCAGCCGCCGCCAGGTCTCCTGCTGTTCCAGCCGGCGCCAGGGGATCATCTTCCTCAAGCTGCTGCCTCTCTCTTCAACCCTAGCCGCCACCAGGCTTGGTTCAGTCACCATCAGAGCGTGGTCAGATTGATCTGCTAAGGGCAGATCAGTTCTTACAGCAAGAACAGAGAAGTTTTTGGGGCTGGAATTGCAACATTCGTGGCATCAGAGCCGGTTTCAACCCTAAGCTGAATTCTGCAAGATGTCATCTACACCTACAAGCAGCGGCAGCGCCATCAGCCATGGAACTGTTAGTAGTTGGATTCTTACTCTCATTGGAAGAGAGGATGACACTAGGAGTTGGGGCAATTTTCTTGTCTATTTCTCACACAATGCCATGCCAACCCAAGGGGTTGAGGCTACATATTTATAGCTGCCATGGCAGCCAAGCATATGCCACAAAGATGCTAGTCTAAGATGCTTAGATGCTGTCCTAATATGCTGTCCTTGGCTGACACTAAGATGCTGTCCTAGTGTCCTTAATATGCTGTCCTAGTGTCCTTAGATGCTGTCCTAATTGGGGCCACAAAGACCAAAGGACTAGAGTACAACAAAGACCAAGGACCAAGGACTAAAGTGCAACAAACTAAAGGACTAGGGTACAAGGGACTAGGGGACCAAAGACCAAAGGACTACAAGACTTATTCCAACAGGAACACCCTCACCGGCAGCTCGTGAGGTGAACACCGGGACAGGGTTGTTGCAATTCCGGTGTTGAACACACCAAAAACCTGCCTCTGTTCCACCTTGCTGGTGATCCCCTGCAGCAGTTTAGCACCCCGCCTGGGTGCTGTTCTTGCTGTCCTGAGAGCAGGGACTAATAGCAGCAAGTAGAACAGAACAGAGAGGAGAGCCTGGCGTGTCTACAGGAGAGAACAGACCCCTACAACAGTAGAGAACAGAGCACAAGGACTGCTGGACGTGCTGCACAGGGTGACCTACTGTAGCAGATCTGTTCTGCCAGCTGAAGGATACGTGAGCAGGGAGAGTTCAGCGCAGGGAAAAAGGTGGAGGATTAATCTGGGAGGAGGTGTTTTTTTCCTTGAGAATACCTGGCTATTTATAGCCTTTTACAGATATACTCCTAACAGATTTAAAACTAATCAAATCTTATCTCAAACAAACTCTATCTAAACTGGTTCTGATCTGTTCAGATCAGAACTGACTCAATCTGTGTGCCCCCTCCTGGGCGAGCTGGGCCTGGGCCTGGGCTATTGGGCCAGGCCTGGGCGAGCTGGGCTTGGGTCTGGGCTGTTGGGCCGGGCCTAGGCCCAGCAGAGGAAGGATCAATCTACAAAGGTTCCTCGTGCTCACCAAGACCAACTACGCGGAGTGGGCTGTCATGATGAAGATCAAGCTGAAGGCACGACTGCTTTGGAAGGCCGTGGAGGAGGGGAACGTGAGCGAGCAGGAAGATATGATGGCGCTTGACATCTTGGTCAGCGCTGTCCCGTCGGAGATGATCATGACGATTGGAGAAAAGAGGACGGCGAAGGAGGCATGGGACACGATCGCCATCATGCGGGTCGGGGCCGACCGCGTGAAGAAGACAACATCACAGCAACTCCGGAAGGAGTTCGAAGATGTTGTCTTCAAGGATGGTGAAAGCGTGGAGGACTTCTCCCTCCGCCTGAGCGGCATGCTATCACGGCTTGCGTCGCTAGGGGAGGAGATAGGAGAAGAGAGGGCCGTGGAGAAGCTCCTGCGAAGCGTTCAGAACGCTTCCAACAGATCGTGGTGGCGATCACCACATTGCTAGACATGTCGACCCTCACCATGTCGGAGGTGTCGGGGCGTCTCAGGGCGGCTGAGAAGGCCTTCGACTCGACGCAATGGAAGTGAGGAGTACACAACGGCCAACTGTACCTCACTCGGGAGGAGTGGGAGGCACAACGGAAGGAGGAGCGGTCTACCCAGTCCGCGGGTTCTTCTAAGAGGGGCGGTCGAAAGGGCCCGCCCAAGAAGAAAGGAGGCAAGAAGGGAGGTTCCGGGAAGGATATTCCGCGGGATCAGTGCAGGAAGTGCGGGAAGAAGGGCCACTGGGCAGGGAGTGTCGGTCGAAGCCTAAGGAGGAGCCTTAGTAGCATGCTTTCGTGGCGAAGGCGGAGGAGGAGGGCGCCTTGTTTATGACAAGGGTGGCCTCTGTACAGGAGGAGCCTGTCCAGGAACGTCCTACGCGCCCACTGGAGATAGTGGAGGGACGTGTCTTCGCTCATCGCAGCAACGACGACGACTTTGACGACACTCGTTGGTACCTCGACACCGGTGCGACCAACCACATGACGGGTTCGCGCGCCGTCTTCTCCGAGCTCGACGAAAACGTTGTCGGAACCATCAAGTTCGGCGACAACTCCGTCGTGCGTATCCATGGGAAGGGTACGGTCCTATTCGCCGCCAAGACGGGTGAGCACAGGAGGCTCACCGGTGTCTACCTCATCCCGCGCCTCACCACCAACCTCATCAGCGTTGGCTAGCTGGATGAGGATGGCTACAACATCACGGTGCAAGGAGTGATGCACATACGGGATGAGCAGCAACGTCTCCTCACACGAGTTCAGCGCGACGACATCAAGCTGTACTCCATCAGGCTCAACATCACACGTCCGGTTTGCCTAACCGCGAGGCGTGATGATGTTGCGTGGCGTTGGCACAAACGCTACGGACATGTCGGCTTCCAAGCGCTTCGGAAGTTGGCACGAGAGGAGATGGTGCTCGGGCTTCCGCAAATTGATCACGTCGATCAATTGTGCGAAGCGTGCTTGGTCGGGAAGCAGAGGCGCTCTAGCTTCCCCAAGCAAGCTCGGCGGCGCGCGGAGGGCGCACTCGACCTTGTCAACGACGACATCTGCGGGCCTATCATGCCGACGACTCCAGACGGCAAGAAGATGTTCTTGTTGCTAGTGGATGACATGAGCCGCTATATGTGGCTTTATCTTCTAGCAACCAAGTACAAGGCGCCCGACTTAATTCAGCAATTCAAGGCGACAACTGAATTAGAGTCCGGGAGGAGGCTGAAGCTACTCCGTACTGATCGCTGAGGGGAGTTCACCTCACAAGAGTTCGGCGAGTACTGCGCTCAGCGTGGAGTACAGCGTCAGCTCACAACCCCGTATACGCCGCAACAAAACGGGGTTGTGGAATGGCGCAACCAGACGGTGGTCGGCATGGCGAGGAGCATGTTGAAGGCGAAGGGTATGCCTGTGAATTTTTGGGGTGAGGCAGTTATCACGACTGTCTACATCTTAAATCGATCCCCCACCCATGGCCTCGACGGGAAGACGCCATATAAAGCTTGGCATGGAGAGCGACCGACCGTCAATTATTTCCGAACTTTTGGGTGTGTGGGGCATGTTAAGAACACACGCCCCCACCTGAAAAAGTTGGAAGACCGAAGTACTCCGATGATTTTTCTTGGCTATGCTGCAGGAACGAAGGGCTATCGGATGTATAATCCGGCTGATGGGCGCACACACATATCACGTGACGTGATATTCGACGAGGCAGCCAAGTGGGACTGGGGAGAAAGAGCAGGAGAAGAGGACTACACCGCCTTCCACGTCGACTCCTTAGGTCCAACACCTGCTGGACCTGCTGTTTCAGCACCCGGAGAGGTGTTGCAGGGTTCGGAGGGGCCGAACAGCACCCCAGAGGTGCCCAGGAGGGGCACAGAAGGGTCTGTCCAGACCCTAGGAGTTCCTGTGCCAGCCTACAGACCTGCTGGAGAGAGCCCAGCACCTGCAGCGTCGCCCCAAAGGTCCCTGCAGGGACTGTCCAGTGCAAATCAGGGTTGGGATAGTCCTGCACGGGGGTCAACAGCAGCGGGGAGTTCCGGACTTGAAGATTCCAGCACCTTCGTCACGCCCCGAAATCCTCCATGGCCCATCTGCTTCGCCACACCGCTGTCGGACCCCGACAACAACGTTGTTGATGCCTACTACGACGACGGCACGAAACTACGGTTCCGCACGGTGCGCAACGTGCTTGGAACTCTCACCCCTCCTGGTCGGGCTGAGCGCTCACCAAGCTTGGAGGAGGGGGAGCTCATGTTCACCACTGTGGAGGAGCCCACGTCCTTCGCCGATGCTGAGGAACAACCGTGCTGGAGACGGGTCATGCTCGAGGAGATGGAGTCTATAGAAGAAAACAAGACTTGACAACTTGTTGATCTTCCTGCAAGACACAAGCCCATTGGCCTCAAATAGGTGTTTAAGGTGAAAAAGGATGAGCATGGGGAGGTGGTGAAGCAGAAGGCTCGACTGGTGGCAAAAGGCTATGTCCAACGGCAAGGAAAAGATTTTGACGAGGTATTTGCTCCTGTAGCTCGTCTCGAATCTGTTCGCTTGCTCCTTGCAGTTGCTGTGCACAAGGGGTGGGAGGTACACCACATGGACGTAAAGAGCGCCTTTTTGAACGGCGACTTGATGGAGGAGGCGTACGTCTCCCAACCCGCTGGCTTCATCATCGACGGAGCTGAACATAAGGTGTATCGGCTCAAGAAGGCTTTATATGGACTTCGTCAGGCGCCCAGGGCCTGGAATGCCAAGCTCAACGATAGCTTGCTATCGCTTTGTTTCCAGAAGAGTACGAGCGAGCACGAGATTTATTTTCGTGGAGCTGAAGATGAGAAGCTCATCGTCGGCGTGTACGTCGACGATCTTGTGATCACAGGAGGAGGCGATCTCAAGAAACTCAAAGGGGAGATGATGAAGAGGTTTAAGATGAGCGACTTGGGTCTCTTGTCATATTATCTTGGCCTGGAGGTGCGACAAACTGATGCAGGGATAAGCGTTGGGCAGGCGGCCTACGCTTCCAAACTTGTCGCTAAAGCTGGCCTAGAAGGATGCAACACCTATGCATTTCCCATGGAGCAAAGCCTCAAGCTTTACAAGACAAGTGATAGCCCGTTGGTGCATGCAACGGACTATAGGAGCTTGGTTGGAGGGCTGTGATACTTGGTGAAGGTGATACTTGGCCTGGAGGTGCGACAAACTGATGCAGGGATAAGCGTTGGGCAGGCGGCCTACGCTTCCAAACTTGTCGCTAAAGCTGGCCTAGAAGGATGCAACACCTGTGCATTTCCCATGGAGCAAAGCCTCAAGCTTTACAAGACAAGTGATAGCCCGTTGGTGCATGCAACGGACTATAGGAGCTTGGTTGGAGGGTTGTGATACTTGGTGAAGGTGAACACACGTCCCGATCTCGCCTACTCGGTCGGGTACGTGAGTCGGTTTCTGTAGGAGCCCAAGGAGGATCACTTTGCTGTAGTCAAACGCATTGTACGCTACATAGCAGGTACAATCAACTATGGAGTCTTCTATGCAAGAGGAGGAGACATGGAGCTTATTGGGTACTCGGATAGTGACTATGCGGGAGACGTGGAGGACCGCAGGAGCACAAGCGGGGTGCTGTTTTATCTTGGAAACAGCCCCGTTTCATGTCAGTCCTGCAAGCAGAAGGTGGTGGCCTTGTCCTCATGTGAAGCAGAGTATATCGCAGCAGCTTAAGGGGCAATGTCAATGTGTATGGATGGCACGGCTGATGGAGGACTTAGCTGGAAAATCGAAGGCGCCGGTGCTGCGGGTTGATAACAAGTCAGCTATAGACTTGAGCAAGAACCCGGTACACCATGACAGAAGCAAGCACATCGATGTCAAGTACCACTACATACGGGAATATGTGGACAGCGGTACTATTGTGCTTGAGCAAATCTCCACTCAAGACCAGATGGCGGACATCTTTACCAAGGCTCTTGTAAGACAGAAGTTCGTGGAGATGAGGAGAAGGATCGGGACCCTAGACGTGGGCCAGTGTCAGGATCAGGAGAAGAATGTGGGCTGATCTGCCCTTGGCTCAGGGCAGCCAGAACTGGGCCGAGTGGGCTGGTCTGCCCTGGCCCAGGCCGAGCCCCCTTCTAGAAGAAATCTGAGTTTAGTTTTCTTAGAGATAGACTGAAAGATCCTTTTGTAATAGATTAAGACTCTTGTAAGGGGGGGGGCTATATATACAAGACAAAACACCCCAAAAGTTGAGAGAGTTGAATAAAAAAAGAAAATATTTCCTCCAGTTTTTCTGCCCTAGCCGCCTCTCTCCCCTGCTGCAGCTGCCGCCCCCCTCTTCCTCTCCCAAGTCGGCGCCACCACCAGAAACCCTAGCCGCCACCAGGGGCTAGGGTCTGCCTCCGCCCAGGTCTCCAGCCGCCACCTGCTGTTCCAGCCGCCGCCAGGTCTCCTGCTGTTCCAGCCGGCGCCAGGGGATCATCTTCCTCAAGCTGCTGCCTCCCTCTTCAACCCTAGCCGCCACCAGGCTTGGTTCAGCCACCATCAAAGCCTGGTCAGATTGATCTGCTAAGGGCAGATTAGTTCTTACAGCAAGAACAAAGAAGTTTTTGGGACTCGAATTGCAACAGCTGCCTCTGCCCGCCGCCTCCTGCTGCCGCCCAGGCTGTCGCCTCCTCCGCCCGCTGCCCAGGCTGCTGCCTCCTCCGCCTGCGTCCGCCGCCCAGGCCGCTGCCGCCTCTGCTCGGTGCCTTCCCGGCCGCCACTGCCTCCTCCCAGGTGGCCCGCCAGCCAGGCCGCCGCCTCCTTTGCCCGCCACCTCCTAGGTCGCTGCTGCCTCCCAGGCTACCCGCCGCCTCCCAGGCCGTTCGCTGACGAGCCCGCCGCCGCCTCCTAGACCGTTGCCACCTGCCTGACCTGCCTGGTGCCATGTCCTAGGCGGTCGCCTTGGCGTCCAAACGCCCATTTAAAAGCCTGTACAGTAGTAATCGTTTCCTTATGCTCTATGACATTGATATGATAATCATAAGAAGCATGTCATACATAGAATATATGCTCATCCTACAATTATCCTGAAAGGAACGATCATACAACATTTAAGAATGGAAAGCATCATAAGCTTGATCGAATAACATAAAAAACTCGGCCCTAGGGGAAGACCACCCTGGGTATTGCAAGCAGAAGAAATTTTCTTGCTGCAAAACCGAGAAAACAGTCCAAAGGCCTCGTCCAACCAGGCATCTGCCCAGGTGCAGCCAGGACTTGCCTGCATGCCACACATCTCTGTAACTGTGGACTGTGGACAATAGGGCAGCAGGGGGAAGGGGTGTTTTTTTACCCAGGCCTGTTTAAATTCGTTCCCACGGGGTGCTACTATACCTCAACCACTAAGCTGCGGACCCGTTCATGATTCATGATTGAATCACGCAAGCATGTATTTGGCTGTAGACATGATCTACTTGATATTTTTGTTTGGAACTTCGATCTATTGATGATATGATGTGGGAGTGATCACGAATCAGTGATTCCTGTGCACAAGATATTTGGCCATGAACTCTAATGTCACTGTGACCAGTTTAGGATAATAAAGGTATCTAGTTGTGTGACGATACAAGCAGCTATACATGAGCACAGAAGCTGTCTGACATAAATTTTGATAGAATCGCTAGAAAAAGGAGAAAATCTTATAACTGTCATTTCAAGTGTCACAAATTATAATTTATATGTAGCCTAAATCTGATGCTCGTTTTTGGCAAAGATAATTTAATCCTTGGTGTCCACGACAACTAAATGTAGTTGGAACAATCAAAAATATATATATATATATATATTAGAAGATTGCATGTACTGAAAATGGATGCTATCCTAGGCCAGCCAGGCCATGATTTGCACAGGCAGTGTGACTAGTCGCTGGCTTCTAAATTTGCACTCCCATTTGAATCATTGACAAACCCTGTAGACTTCATGGTCTCAACTTAGCACATCAGCAGTTACGATAAGGGATCTTTCACCAGTCAAATCAGCTACAGAAACATTTTTCATTAAGTAGTAAAGTCAGTAAGCTTTGTCCTCTTATTTTGAAAATGCAATGTTCCTTAGTTTCCTGTTGCAACTACAGAGGACCTAGGCAAGTGAATCAAGATTGATTCTTGATGCTTCATGCTTCTTACAAAAATGGTTTTCATGTATATGCTGCTGTTTACATCCATGACATACCTGAATTCCATACTCTAATTTTCACCAGATAAAACTTGGCGCTACACTTTTTCAGCCACAGCTTTCTTCAAGCTCATAATTTCTTCCCAAAAGTTATGTGAGTGGTTGCGTGCATTCTATATTTTGCCCCTCCCCCCTTCTGTTATTCTTGTTGGACTGTACGTGTATTAGGGGGTATTTTAGTCTTTTGTATTAGGGTTGCTTAGCCCTTAAGCTGTGTCCCCCTATATATGTATCCTCCTTGACAGACTGTAATGGAACTAATCACTTTTCCCTAATCTAATTTGGTATCAGATTAACTTCTCTCTCTCTCCCAATCCCGATCCCGATGCCACCCACGGGCGCCGCTGGCGCGCCGGCCTCGCCGCCGCAGCAGCCGCCGCCGGCCGGCTCGCCGCCGGCTCCCCTTCCCCTACCCGATGCCTGCCCGGTCGCGGCCGCCGCTGGATTCAGCGCTGCCGACCCGGTCGCCGCCTCCTCAGCGCTCGCCGCCACCGGATCCGGCGCCGCTGGCCGCGCCGCCCGTCGCCTGACCGCCGCCCCCTCCCTTCTTCTCTGGCGCCGCCACGGGCTTCGGTTTCGGCACTCCCGTGTCTGGCTCCACCGCTACCACGGCCGCCGCCTCGACGTCAACATTCGCCTTCTCGCGCAGCTCGGGGGCTGCCGCGTCGAGCACTGCCTCCACCCCGGCCTCTGCATCGGCTCTAGGGTTTGGGGCCGCCACAGGCTCGTCGCACCCAGCCTGTTCGGTGCCACCGCCGCCACCACAACCCCGAGCCTCGTCGACACCACCTCTGCCGCGGCAACCACCCCGACCCTGTTCGGGTCGACTTCATCCGCGGCAACCACCCTGGGCTTGTTCGACGCGACTTCCTTACCGGCCCCCACCCCGAGCCTATTCGGAAGCACCTCCGCCACCGGCGCCGCACCAAATCCGTTCGGCGCCGCCGCCTTTTCCGCTGCATCCACGCCAAGCCTCTTCTCTGCTGCGCCGCCAGGCCGCAGCTACCTCCTCTCTTCCCCGATGGACTGTGCGCCTCTACCATCGTACGCTGGCGCCCCTTTGCTGCCACCCACCGGCGCACCCCTGCTGCTGCTCGCTGGCGCATCCGTGCTCCCGCCCGCCGGCGCGACCTCGCTGTTGGCCGCCGGCGCTCCTGCAGCCCCCAGCGCTGCCACCCCTCGAGCCGCTGCTGCCGCTTGGCCTGCCGTCGTTGCCTCTGCAGCACCCGACGATGGGGCCGCTACCTGGCCCGCAGCAGCTGCAGCCGCCCCTTGGGCCGCCGGTCCTGCAGCCCCCCACGAAGGCGCCGCTTGGCCTGCTGCCGCCCTGGGAGGTACTTCTTGGCCGCTATTGGCTGATGTACCTGGATCGACTGTTGCCTACTCGGTTGGCACCACCGTCGAGGGTCCGAGCGTGTTGTCTTCTTTCTCGGCGCCACCACCGCCGGGGCATGTCGCGACCCGTTCTACACCGTCGATCTACCTGCGGGGTCTCACGCCGTCTGACCCTGACTGGGTGGTGGACTCCGGTGCCTCGTACCACACTACCCCTGACGTCGGTATCTTCTCCTCTACACGCCCTTCCCGTCCCTCTGATCCTTCATCTATCGTTGTTGGGAATGGGACGACCCTTCCAGTCACCTCAGTAGGTAACTCGGGTTCGTCGGATTAGTTTCAACTACGTGATGTTCTTGTTGCTCCTGACATCATTCAGCACCTTCTTTCAGTTCGTCGTTTTACTACTGACAACCATGTTTCCCTTGAGTTTGATCCTTATGGTGTAACTGTGAAGGATCTTGCTACTCGACACATTCTCTTTCATTGTGATAGTACGGGTCCCTTGTACACGATGCGTCTTTCTGCTTCCGCTCTGCCTCTTGCCTTGACTACGACAGCCTCTTCGACCATTTGGCATCGTCGGCTTGGCCACCCTGGTGTTGATGCTATGTCGAAGTTGTCTGGTAGTTCAGTGATTTCGTGTACTCGTGGTACTCATGAGTCTCTTTGCCATGCTTGTCAGTTGGGTTGCCACGTTCGACTTCCTTTTCCGCATTCTGTCACTCGTGCCGAGCACATCTTTGATTTGATTCACTGTGATCTTTGGACTTCACCTGTTCTCAGTGTTTCTAGATATAAGTATTACTTGGTGGTCGTTGATGATTTTCCGCACTATTCGTGGACTTTTCCCTTGCGACAGAAGTCTGATACGTTCGGCACTCTTTCTCACTTCTTCACTGGGGTGTCCACCCAGTTTGGGCGCACGATCCGTGCGGTCCAGTGCGATAACGGGCGCGAGTTTGACAACTCCGCGTTCCGTGACTTTCTGCTTTCTCGCGGTGTTCAGTTGCGCATGTCTTGCCCTTACACTTCCCCCAGAAAGGCAAGGCTGAGCGCATGATTCGGACCACCAACGATGTCATGTGCTCCCTGATGTTTCGGGCTTCTATCTTTGCTCGTTACTGGGCGGAGGCGCTTCACACCGCCACCCTCATTAATCGCCTTCCTACTAAGGCGATTAGTGCTCCCACCCCTCACTTCGCTTTGTTCGGCACCCCTCCTCTCTACGACCACCTTCGAGTGTTCGGGTGCGCTTGCTACCCTAACCTCTCCGCCACAGCTCCCCATAAGCTTGTGCCTCGCTCGAATCGGTGTGTTTTCCTTGGATACTCCCCTGACCACAAGGGGTACCGGTGCCTTGACCCTACCACCCGTCGTATCTTGATCTCCTGACACGTCGTCTTCGACGAGTCTTCCTTTCCTTTTTCCACCCCGTCTTCTGACTCCGTCGCTGAGTTGGATTCCCTCTTCTCCACTGACCCCGAGGCCGCTCCTGTACCGCGACCTTGTCTTTTACCTCTTGCAGGTTACCCTCCCGATGCGCCACGCGCAGCTTCGGCGTCTTCCACGCCACCTGCTGTACCTTACATGGCACCGACGTCCCTGACGCCACCTGCTGCGCCACGCGCGGCGCGGCGTCCCTGACGCCACTTGCTGCGCCACGCGTGGGCCCGGTGTCCCTGATACCACTTGCTGCGCCACGCGCGGCCCCAGTGTCCCCGGCGTCGCCCGCTGCGCCACGCGCGGCCCCGACATCCCCGACGACACCTGCTACGCCACGCGCGGCTCCGGTGTCCCTGCCGATGCCTGCTGCGCCGCGCGCGGCCTCGGCGTCCCCGACACCAGCAGTCGCGCCGTGCGCGGCCTCGGCGTCCCCGACTTCGACTACTGCACCACGCGCGGCTCCTGCAGCGCGGTACGCCGACCCCGCTCTTGTCTATCAGCGACGAGCGCGGGATGGTGGATCATCCTCTTTGCGTTTCGAGGATCTGGTATATCACCCTCCGCTGATTCACCGGGACCCTTGTCATGTTCACCCGATGGTGACTCGACGGGCCGCCGGCGTCCTTCGTCTTGTGGAGCGCTTCTCCGGGGTCGTCCTCGACCTCCCTGCCGCCTGTCTTGTCACCCATCTCGCCTATCCCCTCTTCTGTCCGTAGCGCCCTCGCCGATCCTCATTGGCGTCAGGCTATGGAAGAAGAGTATGCGGCACTGCTTGCCAACCGGACCTTGGACCTGGTTCCCCGTCCTGGTCGTGGCAATGTTGTCACGGGCAAGTGGGTGTTCACGCATAAGAGGAAGGCGGATGGGTCTCTGGAGAGGTACAAGGCACGGTGGGTGCATCGCGGTTTCACGCAACGTCTCGGTGTTGACTACGACGAGACTTTCAGCCCGGTGGTGAAGCCGGCGACGGTTCGCACCGTTCTGTCGCGTTCTTGGCCTGTCCACCAGCTGGACGTCAAGAACGCCTTCCTCCACGGGACGTTGACGGAGACGGTGTATTGCAGTCAGCCGACAGGGTTCGTTGATTCAGACCGTTCAGACATGGTCTGTCGGCTGAACAAGTACCTGTATGGGCTGAAGCAGGCGCCTCGGGCTTCGTACAACCGGTTCGCCTCCTTCCTGGCCTCGCTCGGCTTCGTCGAGGCCAAGTCGGACACTTCGCTCTTCGTCTACAGGCGTGAGGGTGACACTGTCTACCTCCTCCTGTATGTGGACGATATTGTCCTCACGACGTCCAGCCTGACTCTTCTTCAGCGCACGATCTCCGCCCTGCAGCGTGAGTTCACGATGAAGGATCTCGGCCAGCTCCACCACTTCCTGGGCGTTGCAGTCGAGCACCGCCCAGGTGCTTTGTTCCTCCACCAGCGCCAGTACTGCCTGGATATTCTCGAGCGAGCAGGCATGGCTGATTGCAAGCCGTGCTCCACTCCCGTGGACACCCAGGCGAAGGTGTCTTCGGCCGACGGCGCTCCGGTCGCCGACCCCACCACTTACAGGAGTCTTGCAGGTGCACTGCAGTACCTCACCTTCACCAGGCCGGACATCTCCTACGCGGTTCAGCAGGTGTGTCTTCACATGCATGATCCGTGGGAGCCGCACCTCACGGCGGTTAACCGGATCCTTCGGTACCTGCGTGGTACCCACGACTACGACCTTCTTCTACGGCGCGACTTTGCCTCTGAGCTGGTTGTCTACACCGACGCTGACTGGGCGGGTTGCCCGGACACCCACCGGTCCACCTTCGGCTACGCTGTCTTCCTGGGCGACAACCTCGTCTCCTGGTCCTCGAAGCGGCAGCACGTGGTGTCCCGCTCGAGTGCCGAGGCGGAATACCGTGCCGTGGCCAACGGTGTGGCCGAGTCCTCTTGGCTTTAGCAGCTGCTTCAGGAGCTACACTCCCCCCTCGCTCGGAGTACGTTGGTCTACTGCGACAACGTCAGCGCCGTCTACCTCTCCACCAACCCGGTGCAGCATCAGCGCACGAAGCACGTAGAGGTCGACCTCCACTTCGTTCATGAGCGGGTGACTCTCGGGGAGGTGTGAGTCCTGCACGTTCCGATGTCGTCGCAGTTCGCCGACATCTTCACCAAGGGACTCCCTTCGACGGTGTTCACCGAGTTTCGGTCCAGTCTCAACATCTGCCGTGGCTAGATGTTGGGACTGCGGGGGGGGGGGGTGTTGGACTGTACGTGTATTAGGGGGTATTTTAGTCTTTTGTATTAGGGTTGCTTAGCCCTTAAGCTGTGTCCCCCTATATATGTATCCTCCTTGATAGGCTGTAATGGAACTAATCACTTTTCCCTAATCTAATTATTCTGACCCTATAACTAGTACTGTCACGGGAACATGGAAGAAAGCCAGGTTAATGAGGCACCCAGTTGGGAAGTATATGACTTCTTTTTCTACGTATATAGTATTCCATTTGTGAAGGTGCCTAGAAAAGGACTATCCACTAGAACTGCTCACAGATGATCCTGATGCACCAGTCTTGGGCTCTTGGCCTGTGGCACTTAACTATATAACAACAACAACAAAGCCTTTGTCCCAAGCACATTGGGGTAGGCTATCATGGGGCAAAACCCTACATTATGATATAATTGAGATTTATGCAAATACTGTTCCCAGACGCATTGCAATGCTTTTTATATAAGACCTAAACTTTCTCATATTGCAGGAAATGGCTGAAAATGCATCTACAGTTTTCAATGTTCATGTTCCTGAGTTTGTTGATGCTATATGGGTAGCGTTGAGAGACCCCAAACAGGCTGTTCGTGAAAGAGCAGTGGAAGCATTGCGTGCTTGTCTACACGTTATCGAAAAACGGGAGACACGCTGGCGCGTCCAATGGTGAGCCTGATTTATGGTTTGCAGATTTGGTACCTAGATGTCATAGAATGGCTATGAATTGTCAATTAACTTGCTTGGATACTAAGATAGCTTAAGGTATGAGTTGCTTAGTGTCACTCTTATTTATACGAGTACGAGATTATAACGCTACTTCGGATGGAGAACTATTGCTGAAGTAGTGGGCCTGCTTTTCTTATTTTTGAATGAAAGAAATTTGCGTAAATGAACTACAAATGGCATTTAGAATTACTTAGTATTGGCAAACTACGATTAGAGTTTTTTTATTTTGTATTTGATGATCAATGGGTAGTTTGTCAAAGATGAATAATTGGACATCATAACTTTTAAAGAAGAAACAAATTAAAAGATTTATGCTATTTTTATTGGAAGTTAAGGATTGCTTTGGGCTTGATGTGGATGCGGGTGGCTCTGTGGCTGTTTGAGTCCTAAACATCCTCACCAGTGATCTTGTATATATAGGCAAAGGAAGAATACATGAAACAGGTCTATTTGAGATTAAAGATGGTACTATATGCATTTAAGCTTTTGTCAGCCTACTTTAATGAAAACATTCAGTCTACTCATTCGGATTTGCAAGTTCATTTATCAAGACTATAGAGCTTGGTTACAACGGATGTCGCCAAACTAGATAATTAAGAGTGTGCTGTTTTATTTATTCTACGGTGAATTTTATTGTTCTTTTCTTTGCTTTAAAGATAATAAATTGCCCATGTGCTTCAGCAAATAGTCGTCCATGTACTTCAGCAATACCATCTTTTATGGCTTATTTTTTTATTTCATATTTTTATTAGGTATTACCGCATGTGTGAAGCAGCTCAAGTTGGGCTTGGCAAGAATGCTTCGGTTCATAGCATTCATGGCTCACTATTGGCTGTTGGAGAATTGCTGAGGTAAGTGGCTTTTTTGTTGGAGTTGGAAGTCCTTTTTTTTTAAGTTATGTGTTTACATTTTTTCCTTTATAAGGACATTTTATCTTGTCTGATTCTGTCGATGTTTCTTTCTCTAATTATGGATTTCATTTCAAAGTATGTAACATGTGAACAATGTTCCAAGATAGCATAAAACGATATAATTTAATTCTAACATCAGTGCACAGCTTCTCATCATATAATCTTGTGGCATGACAAATTATAGGAATACGGGGGAGTTCATGATGTCTAGGTACAGAGAAGTTGCTGATATAGTCCTTGACTATTTACGACACCGAGATCAGCTTGTTCGCCGTAGTATAACATCACTTCTTCCTCGAATTGCTCACTTCCTGCGTGACAGATTTGTGACAAACTACCTTAAGGTTATTCCCAGAACCACAATTCTTTAATCTTTTTTGTTCGTATGCAACTTTCCTTTTTCGTCACCGATTCTGATGTCATAATAGAGAGATAGGAACGTCAAACTATGCTGTTGCTTGACAAGTGATTTTCTCATTCCCAGATCTGCATGGATCATATCCTGTTTGTTTTACGTACACCAGACGAGCGAGCTAGTGGGTTTGTTGCACTTGGAGAGATGGCCGGTGCTCTGGGCGTTGAACTTGTGCCTTATGTACCAGCAATTACCTCACATTTGCAAGAAGCAGTATGCTCTGGCAGCCCTATTTTACCGTGATATTTGCTTGAACTTTGTCAGGCTTGTTGTCTAACTGGTGCTTTTATTTGCAGATTGCTCCTCGCAGAGGAAGGCCATCTCTTGAGGCAATTTCTTGTGTAGGAAGTTTTGCAAAAGCTATGGGTCCTGCAATGGAACCTCATATTCGTAGTGGACTGCTTGATGCGATGTTTTCTGCTGGTCTTTCAGATAAACTTGTAGAAACACTCGAGTCTATAAGTATGAGGTAATTCTTTTTGCATTTGAATTACTTGTTTTATTTATGGCCAATTGGCCTTAATGTAACCTTACCCTTTCGTGCAGCATTCCATCTTTATTACCCACAGTACAAGAGCGTTTGTTGGACTGTATATCTCAAGCACTTCCTAAAGCATCGGTGCGGTCAGGTGTTAGTATTGGTCGAACAAGCAGGTCAAACAGTTTGCAGCAGTTTGTAGATTCTAGTAGTCCTGTTCTTGTGCAACTTGCACTACGGACACTAGCAAACTTCAACTTCAAGGTTTGAAATACTCTAGTACGCCGAACAATGGTAGTATCTTCTGAATATATAACAGTTCTATATTTGTTTCAGGGTCATGAGCTCCTTGAATTTGCAAAAGAGAGTGTCATCCCTTATCTAGAAGATGAGGATAGTAGTACCAGAAAAGCTGCCTCTGTATGCTGTTGCAGATTAGTTGCACATTCCCTTTCGGCTTCCTCTACTTCACAGTTTAGTTCAAATAGGTCAAATCGTATGGGAGGAGCTAAGCGCCGTCGCCTTGTAGAGGAGGTTTGTCTCAAACCTTTCTTATTCTTGTTAGTAGCTGTTTTCTATAGTGTGTCTTTCTGGAAAGAGTACCATAACTTTACGTGAGTAGTTTCTGTTTGAAATCCGGGCTAAAAATAAACTCGGATTTTCTTGATTGATTCCTCACATATACCTGGCTATATATAGCCCAATTATGAATAGAGTCCTAGTAGATTGCAACTGCTTAGACTCCTAACTAATCTGAACTGAATCAAATTTCATTCTATCTAACTAACCTGATTTAATCATATCCTATCTCCAACTTTATCTAAACTAACTAGAAAACAGGATTAACTTCAACAGTCACCTCCTTAATCTTGTTTTCTAGATCACACTGTCACTAATTTAGTATGGCGACACACCTATTCCACACTATACTCAATTTTGGGATGGACACATTTACACCCCGAGGATGCTTAAATCTTCTCCCCGCACAACTAATTTTTGGGATGAACACATCTACACCCACAAGATAGTCACATCTTCACCCTGCACATTTGGGATGGGAACATCTTCATCCTGCACACGAATTCGGGATGGACACATCATTGAAAGAAGGCTAATGATAATTGTATTGAGATGATTGAAAAGCTGAGGTACAGGTGTGATTATATAGAGGGATTAGGAGGGGAGAAAAGACTAAACTACCCCTAACCCTAATCCCTCTCTAATGACTAATATACCCCTGTGCCATACCCCTAATTACAGTGTCTAACACCCCCCCGCAGTCACAACATCTAGCCGCTGCAGATGTTGAGACTGGACCGAAACTCGGAGAACAACGATGACGGGAGGCCCTTCGTGAAGATGAGGCGAACTGCGTCGTCGTCGGGACATGGTGTACCCGAACCTCGCCCCGTGCTACCCGCTCACGAACAAAATGAAGGTCAATCTCCACATGCTTCGTGCGCTGATGCTGGACCGGGTTGGTGGAGAGGTACATGGCGCTGACGTTGTCGCAGTAGATGAGGGTGCTTTTGATGACGGGAGTGTGGAGCTCCTGAAGTAGTTGCTGAAGCCAGGAGGCCTCAGCTACGCCGTTAGCCACGGCGCGATACTCCGCCTCTGCACTCGAGTGCGACACTACGAGCTGTCGCTTCGAGGACCAAGAGACAAGGTTGCCGCCCAGGAAGACGGCGTATCCAGAAGTAGAGCGTCGTGTGTCCGGGCAGCCTGCCCAGTCAGCGTCTGTGTACACGACCAGCTCGGAGGCCGTGTCACGTCGAAGAAGGAGGCCGTAGTCGAGGGTGCCTCGTAGGTACCGAAGAATCCGCTTGACAGCGGTGAGATGCGGTTCCCTCGGGTCATGCATGTGGAGGCACACCTGCTGAACCGCATATGAGATATCCGGCCTGGTGAAGGTTAGGTACTGGAGAGCACCTGCAAGACTCCTGTAAGAAGTGGGGTCAGAGACGGGTGTCCCGTCGGTGGCGGAGAGCTTCGCCTGAGTATCCACTGGAGTGGAGCACGGCTTGCAGTCAGCCATGCTTGCCCGCTGAAGGATATCCAGACAGTACTGTCGCTGGTGAAGGAATAGGCTGCCTGGTCGGTCCTCGACCGTAATACCCAGGAAGTGGTGGAGACGGCCCAGGTCCTTCATAGCGAACTCCTGCTGTAAGGCAGAAATGGTTCGCTGAAGCAGAGTCGGACTGGATGCTGTTAGTACAATGTCATCGACGTACAGTAAGAGGTAAGCTGTGTCACTGCCCCGTCGATAGACAAACAGCGAAGTGTCCGACTTAGCTTCAACAAACCCCAGTGAGACCAAGAAAGAGGCGAATCGGCTGTACCAGGCTCGCGGTGCCTGCTTCAGTCCGTACAGGGATTTGTTCAGTTTACAGACCATGTCTGGGTGAGCTGAATCTACAAATCCTGCCGGCTGACTGCAGTACACCGTCTCGGTCAGTGTACCGTGGAGGAATGCGTTCTTGACGTCCAACTGGTGGACAGGCCAAGAACGTGAGAGAGCTAGCGACAGTACGGTACGAACTGTCGCCGGCTTCACCACCGGGCTGAAAGTCTCGTCGTAGTCAACTCCAGGGCGCTGAGTGAAGCCCCGGAGTACCCAACGAGCTTTGTATCTCTCCAAGGTGCCATCCGCCTTCTTCTTATGCGTGAATATCCACTTGCCTGTGACAACATTGCCACGGCCCGGACGGGGAACCAGGTCCCAGGTCCGGTTGGCAAGCAAGGCCTCATACTCTTCCTCCATAGCGCGGCGCCAGTTAGGGTCGGCGAGGGCGCTACGCACGGAAGTAGGTATGGGCGAGATCGAAGAAGGCTCGGTCGGTGGAGTCGTCGTCGACGAGAAAGCGGTACTATCAAACCGCTCCACTGGTCGAAGACTCCCGGATGCACGTCGAGTCACCATCGGGTGGACGTGACCAGGATCCCTGTGAAGTAGAGGGGGGTTGTACACCGGCCGGTCGGGTACAACCATCTTCTCTCGTCGTGGATAGACGAGAGTGGGTCTCGATGTCGCGCGTGGCGTCGTCGGAGCAGGAGCCTCTCCTCGCGCTCGTCGCTGGTAGACAAGTGCGGGGTCAGCAAAGCGAGAAGACGTCGTTGGTGCCGCGCGTGGCGCGGCTGGTGGCGTCGTACTCGCTGGTGGTGCCGCTGGTGCCGTACGTGGTACAGCTGGAGACGCCGAGGGCTCCTAGGGTACAGTAGATGGTGTCGGGGAAGCCGAGGCCGCGTGTGGCGCAGCAGGTGACGTCGGAGGCGTCGATGCCACACGGGGTGCAGCGGGTGACGCCTGAGACATCGATGCCACACGAGGTGCAGCAATCGGTGTCGAGGGCGTCTGGGATGTAGCTCGTGTCGATCCTGCAGAAGAAATAGGCCAAGGCAACTGGGAGGCAGCCTCGGGGTCAGTAGGAAAAAGAGAGTCCAGCTCTGTGGTGGAATCAGAAGAGGTGGTGGAAAAAGGAAAAGATGACTCGTCGAAGACGACGTGCCGAGAGATCAAAAGACGGTGGGTAGTGAGATCTAAGCATCGGTAACCCTTATGATCAAGGGAATACCCGAGAAAAACACACCGTGTCGAGCGGGGCGCAAGCTTATGTGGGGCGGTGGCGGAAAGATTAGGGTAGCAAGCGCATCCGAAAACTCGAAGGTGATCATAAAGAGGATTGGTGCCATATAGAGCAAAGTAGGGGGTGGAGGCACGAATCGCTTTGGTGGGAAGACGATTGATCAGAAGTGTGGCGGTATGAAGAGCCTCCACCCAGTATCGGGCTGGAATAGATGCCTGGAACATCAGAGAGCGTATGACATCATTAATGGTGCGAATCATGCGCTCTGCCTTGCCGTTTTGAGGAGAGGTATACGGACAAGACATGCGTAGTTGTACCCCATGTGCGGAGAGAAAATTACGAAACGCAGAGTTATCAAACTCTCGTCCGTTATCGCACTGGACAGCTCGAATGGTACGCCCGAATTGAGTAGAAATCCAAACGAAGAAGTGAGAAAGAGTTACTAAAGTTTCAGACTTCAATCGTAATGGAAAAGTCCAGGAGAAGTGAGAAAAATCATCAATTATCACCAAATAGTAATTAAAGCCCGATATACTGGAGATGGGAGAAGTCCACAAATCACAATGTATAAGATCGAATGAGTGCTCAACATGAGTCACAGATGTGGGAAAAGGGAGGCGAATATGGCGACCAAGTTGACAGGCATGACATAGAGAGTCATGTGTACCCCTAGAACACGAGATAACTGAGCTACTGGACAACTTCGACATAGCATCTGCACCAGGGTGGCCAAGCCGGCGATGCCAGATGGTAGATGAAGCTGTCGTAGTCAAAGCAAATGGCGGTGATGCAGCGGAAGTAGGAAGCCGAAGTGTGTATAGGGGCCCCGAGCTATCACATCGGAAAAGAGGTCGCCGGGTGGAAAGATCCTTCACAGACAAACCAAAAGGATCAAATTCAATGGAAACATTGTTGTCAGTGGTAAAACGGCGAACAGAAAGTAAGTTCTGAATGATATCCGGAGCAACAAGAATGTTTTTAAGTTGGAAAGTACCCGGAAGACCGGAATCACCTACTGAGGTGACCGGAAGAACGGACCCATTTCCAACAACGATAGATGAAGGAAAAGAGGGATTGGGAGGATGGGTGGAAGAGAGTATACCGGAATTAGGAGTGGTATGGTATGATGCTCCGGAATCAACTACCCAGTCGGCACCAGGTGGTGTAAGGTGCATGGTGCTGAAGGAGGAAGCAAGCGACTGTCGATCCCACGTCGACGGTGGCTCCTGAAGGGGTGCCGATGGCTCCGAGTTCCCAACAGGGTAGTCAGTGCCTCCGTAGGTCGGGGCTGACTGCCCGCCTGAAGAGTAGCCAGGCCCACTATAGGCCTGAGCTGTCGGCCTACCAGCACTGTGGGCTGGTCCACTATAGCCGGGGGTAGCCGCAAACGCCGGCTGAGGACGCGGTGGTCGTGGAGGCTGAGAACCTGGGGACGGTCCAGGCCACATGTAGATCTGGCCAGTCCACGGGTTGTAGGGTGTGGGCCAGGGTGCACCTCCCTGGCCGGTACCACCACTACTTCCAGTAGTCGAAGCCGTGGGGGTGCTGCCTGCACTGCTGCCACCACGGCCGCCGTTCTTTCCTCGGCGACGACGGTTTCCACCTCCTGTACTGGTAGGAGTAGAAGGTGGACGTGACGGCGATCCACCAGCTGCTGGTAAGGGTGGACGCGGGGACTGCCCGGAGCCATAGAAAGCTGTGGCAGATCCAGAGCCAGTAGAGCCTCCTGCAGTGATCTCTTCAAGTTCAAGATCAGACCATACCTTCTCGAAGGTAGGTAGTGGCTCCAGTCGAAGTAGCCATGTCCGTAGGTGACAATAGCGCTCGTTCAGGCCCTGAAGGACCCGAAGGACAAGAGCGCTGTCAGTGACCGGCTCACCAAGGTCACGTAGGGCATCCGCCATGCCCTTCATCTCCCGACAATAGGTGGAGATGGAACGATCCCCCTGGACGGTGTTCTGGAACCGAGTGCTTATGTGGAGGGCTCGAGTCGCACGGTTCCCTAGAAACCGTTGCTCAAGTACTAGCCAGGCCTGCCGAGCAGTACCGCCACCGCGTTGCCTGACGATGTCCTGTAGCTCCTCTGTCAGGGAGCCAAGGATCCAGGATAGTACCAGGCTGTCCATGCTGATCCAGGACACCTGTACTGAAGACTCATCCTGGAGGACGTGGTCATCGAGGCAGTAGCGCCTCAGCGTGAGGAGCACCATATCACGCCACCGGGCATATGAGGTGGACTCGGAACTGAGAATAACCGGCACGAGCGTCCGGATGTTCTGAATCCCTGCGGCCTGTGCATGAAGAGCGGCCACAAGCGAAGTCGAGTACGTACCAGCGTCCGAGGGAGGCTCATGAATAGCACTCGTTGATCGGCGAACACTCTCCTCAAGTTGGTGGGATAGTGATGCCACGGAGGCACGCTCCTGCTCTAGGGCAAGGGCGAGTGCCCGCTCGCGCTCGCGAGAGGCGGCCAGTGCTGCGGCGATGTCAGATGTCTCCGCAGTGTCGGTGCCGTAGGAAGAAGCTGTGTTCTCCATGGTAGTACCGGCAGCTGGGAACGGAATCGGCGGGATCGCCGTGGTGCTCCCGTCAATGTCGAGGCCGGTGGCGTCCCGTAGCGCGGAGGTACCTGCCATGAAGGTAACAGCGGTGGCGGGGTTTCTGGAGGTACCGACAAGGGGTTCATCGGCGGCTGGACCGGTTCTCGAGAAGGAGTGGGTGGCTGCAGAACCAGCAGCGAGGGGCCTGGGGGCTGTGGCTCCTCCTAGGAAGGCGGCGCCCCCTCCAGAAGCTGCTGTTCCTCCAGTTTCAGCAGTCCAGAGGGTGGCGCCCCTTCCAGTGGGGCTGGCGGACCCCCCAGGGGCGGATGCGGAGCCCCCAGGGGCGTTGGCGGCCCAGGCAAGCCAGGGGGCGGCGCTCCCTCCAGGGGGGCCGGCGGATCCCCCAGGGGCGGCGGCGGCCCAGACAGGGGCGGTGACCCCCCCCCCCCCCCCCGTGCGCGCACGGCCCCAATCCGGGTGGGGGCGGCCCGAATCCGAGCGGGGCCGCCCCGATCCAGGGCGCCGCGGCCCCGGATCCGGAGGTGGCGGCGGCGGCGGCCCCTCCCCGCGCCCAGGGTGGGGTGGCGGCGGCTCCGGCCTCCGCGCCCTGTCCTCCAGAGGAGGCGGCGCCCCCCCTGCGTGCGCAGCCCAGATCCGGCGGCTGGCGGCGCCCTGGCGGCGGCGGGCGGCGCACCAGGGGCGGCGGCGGGCGGCTGCTCGGGGGCGGCGGCGGGCGGCTGCTCGGGGGCGGCGGTGGTTCTGGCCCAGGGTGGGGTGGCGGCGGCGTGCGCCCAGGGCTGCGGCGGCTGGCCCATTAGGATTAGGGTTAGCCCTAATCCTGATTATTCCTAGCTAATGATACCATGAAAGAAGGCTAATGATAATTGTATTGAGATGATTGAAAAGCTGAGGTACAGGTGTGATTATATAGAGGGATTAGGAGGGGAGAAAAGACTAAACTACCCCTAACCCTAATCCCTCTCTAATGACTAATATACCCCTGTGCCATACCCCTAATTACAGTGTCTAACAATCATCATCCCTAAGATTGCGGCAACTTTTCCATCCTACACTTGAACTCGAGATGGGCGCATCTACATCCCGAGCACACCTTGATCATGATCAAACTCCACATGGTCATATCGCTTCTGGTACACCTCTTGTGTATGTTCAGCAAAGAAACAGGGAACTCCTAGTTACACTTCACTGGGTTCCTTTGCCAAAAGTCCCAAATCCCCATCCCTCTCTTGTTGTCCACTTGACCAGCACTAGATTGGATCTGTCACCAACACGCCACTAGACCCAGCCCAATCCAGACCTTAGTCTGATCCTCTTCCTCTTTGTGGAAACAAATCAAAGGCACAGCCGAAGCCTTCGTCACTACAAAGTCCCTGCCACGCTGTATCTCCTCAATGCTCCTCAGCCGCAGCTTTCCCACCGGCCGAGAACCTCGAGTGTCCACTGAGACACACGTGCCACTTCTAGCCGCCCCATTGTTCAGCGGTGCCTCAGCCTGCACCAGGAGTGCTTCCTACGGTTGGCTTTGAGCCTGTTGTGCTGTTCAGTCCCGGGCACACGCCGTGTTCGCCCCTTCGCAGCAGACCTCGAGCATGACATAGACATGATCTTGGGCGCCATTCCAGGCTGGCACATCCCAGCGACACTCAATACTCAGCTCGGGACTCCTGCCTCAGTGCGCACCAGCACTTCAGCAACGGGCCTTGCCCATATGCGCTTAGCACACCTTCTGCCGCCGCACTCGTGTCAGGCGTGCCTTAGACTTCAGGAACTCTGCAGATCAGCTCTCGGTCTCACGAGCAGCAGCTTGCTGCTCTAGTCTCAAGCCTCGCTGTATCCCAGAGCCTGCTGCACCCCCCCCCCCGGCCCGGGTGTAGCGGGATAAGATCTACAACCGAAGCTATGTATACCAAATGTTGGAAATCGGGCAAAAAATAAACTCAAATTTCCTTGATTTATTCCTCACGAATACCCGGCTATATTTGCCCAATTATAGAGTCCTAGTAGATTACAACTCCCTCGACTCCTAACTAATCTGAACCGAACTTTATTTTATATCTCTAACTGGTCTGATCTAATCATATGATCATAGCCTAACTCCAACTCTATATAAACTAACTAGAAAACAAGATTAACTTCAACAGTTTCATGGGAATAAATGACTTACGGAGGTTCAGATTTTATTCCGTTAACTAGCTATATATGATGAAACATACTTATATTGGAATCTATACATTTGATGTAAAATTATTGAAAATTCAGAGTAATTTAGCATGGCACATTAAACTTGATTTCTGAACTATGTACTGCCTATTTCTTTCTCCATTAATTGTGTAAAGATGCATAACGATGACTTTTACTTTGGAAGTCTTGTATTTGAAGTGATGTTAATCTTGTGTGCAACCCATCATTCAACATTCTCACTAAACATTCCGAAATAATTTGTTACTATAAATTGTTAGCAGAAGTAAGAGTGAGCAGCATAGCAGCACCTTTTTCTTTTCATTTGCCTCTAAGAGAGCATATGATAGACATGGCCCTTTTCCACCATATGTTGACATGGCTAAGTAGTAGATTATTCTGCTGCGGAACATGGCAATATGGGTCCCTTATTTTGATGTTTTTTACTTCTTGGCCTTAACTCCACCTATGTTGTAATGACATAGCCGGTCCAAGCCCGGGTAAAGGAGGAGGGGGTTGTGATAGGCTTGGCGAGCCAACAACTACACTTAGCCATTCTCATGAAAATGAAACCCGATAGAAATTCGTTGGGGCGTAACCCTCTTAGCGACGCGCCATATCAGAACCCGGGTATGGTGTTAAGTGGGCAAGGGCCGGGTCGCCACCGCCTTAGTGGCGCGCCATATCGGAACCCGGATATGGTGTTAAATGAGCAAGGGCCGGATCGCCACCACCTTAGTGGCGCGCTACATCATCGTCCGGATGTAGTGATAAGTGAGCAAGGGTCTTTGCATCTTACTCGACGGGTGCAAAGCGTAAGGAAGCTAGCCGAGGAACATAGATTTCGGGTGGGTAGTTGGAATGTAGGATCCTTGACGGGGAAGCTACGTGAGTTAGTAGGTGTTGCCATTAGGAGACGAGTAAATATCCTTTGTGTACAAGAGACTAGATGGGCGGGTCAAAAGGCGAGAGAAGTCGAGAATACCGGTTTCAAGCTTTGGTATTCTGGTTCGGCTGGGACTAGGAATGACGTAGGTGTTCTAATAGATAAGAGTCTTAAGGATGGAGTAGTGGATGTTCGACGACGAGGGGATAGGATCATCTTAATCAAGATAGTAATTGGGGAAATTGTCTTGAACGTCATTAGTGCTTATGCCCCACAAGTTGGGCTCAACATGAGTGCTAAGAGGCAATTTTGGGAAGACTTGGAGGATATGGTTAGTAGTGTACCGATAACCGAGAAACTCCTCATAGGGGGAGATCTCAATGGTCATGTGGGTGCAACTAACCTAGGATTTGAGGGAGTACATGGAGGTTTTGGATGCGGCGATAGAAATCAAGAGGGTAAGGACATCCTAGACTTTGCCGTAGCCTATGATCTGTTGATAGCTAACGCCCTCTTTAGGAAGAGGCAATCTCACCTAGTGACCTTTAGTAGTGCCCAACACTCTAGCCAAATTGACTTTGTCCTCACTAGGAGAAAGGATAGACGGGAGTGTCTTGATTGTAAGGTGATCACGGGGGAGTGTGTTGTGACACAACATAAGCTTGTGGTAGCTGACTTTCGCTTCCATACATGTTCTTTGCGGGACAAAGGTGTCAAAATCACAAGAACAAAGTGGTGGAAGTTGAAGGGAGAATCACAAGAATCCTTTAAAAATAGGGTGATCACAGAAGGACCCTGAGCAGAAAATGGAGATGCAGATAGTATGTGGATGAAGATGGCAACTTGCATTAGGAAGGTAGCTAGTGAGGTGTTCGGTGTGACAAAGGGAAAGAAACTTGTGGATAAAGACACTTGGTGGTGGAATGAGTATGTACAAAAGGCCATTAAGGAGAAGGAGTGTTACAAGAGTTGGCATAATGATAGAAGCGCAAGCAACATGCTTAAGTACAAAGAGGCTAAGAAGAATGCAAGGCGGGTTGTGAGTAAGGCAAGAGGACATGCCTATGATAAGTTATATGAGAGACTAGAGACAAAAGAAGGTGAAAGGACATATACAAGGTAGCAAAAATCCGCGAGAGAAAGATGAGGGATCTCAATCAAGTTAAATGCATCAAATATGAGACTGATCGCATTCTAGTGAAGGATGAAGAGATTAAGAATAGATGTCGTGATTACTTTAATGGGCTATTCAATGATGGGAATGGGAGCACTATGGTTGAGTTGGATGACTCCTTTGATGACTCCAACAGGCGGTTTGTGCGGAGGATACAAGAGTTTGAGGTTAAGGAGACCTTAAAAAGTATGAAAGGAGGAAAGGCCCTCGGCCCTGACGATGTCCCTATTGAGGTGTGGAGATGTCTTGGGGACGTGGCAATAGTATGGCTCACGAAGCTATTCAACCATATTTTTCAGTCAAACAAGATGCCTGAAGAATGGAGGAAAACTATATTAGTACCTATCTTCAAAAATAAAGGAGATATTCAAAGTTGTACTAATTATCGAGGTATTAAGCTTATGAGTCATACTATGAAGCTTTGGGAGAGAGTGATTGAACACCGCCTGAGGAAAGTGACCAATGTCACTAAAAACTAGTTTGGTTTTATGCCTGGGAGGTCTACAATGGAGGCGATTTTCTTGCTTCGCCAGCTTATGGAGAGATATAGGGAGCAGAAGAAGGACTTGCATATGGTGTTCATCGACTTGGAGAAGGCGTACGTCAAGATACCAAGGTCAGTCATGTGGTGGGCACTAGAGAAACATAAAGTGCCAACAAAGTACATTACCCTTATCAAGGATATGTACAATAATGTTAGGACAAATGTGCGCGTAAGTGATAGTGAGACTGATGCATTTTCTATCACGGTAGGACTACATCAAGGATCAACTTTGAGCCCATACATCTTTTCCTTGGTGATGGATGAGGTGTCGAAGGATATACAAGGGGATATCCCTTGGTGCATGCTCTTTGCTGATGATATAGTGCTGGTAGATGAAACTAGAGATGGTGTTGATAAGAAATTAGAGTTATGGAGACAAACCTTAGAATCCAAGGGGTTTAGACTTAGTAGAACCAAAACCGAGTATATGAGGTGTGACTTTAGTGGTGTTGGTCGTGAAGAGGGAAATGTTAGTCTACAAGGACAAATAATATCTAGAAGGGACTCTTTCCGATACTTAGGATCAATGTTACAAAGCAATGGCGATATTGATGAGGATGTTTGCCACAGGATCAAGGTAGGGTGGATGAAATGGCGACAAGCCTCTGGAATACTATGTGATAGGAAAATCCCACAAAAGCTAAAAGGGAAGTTCTATAGGACGGTGATCAGACCCGCGATGCTCTATGGGGCGGAATGTTGGCCAACTAAACGGCAATATGTCCAACAAATGAGTGTCGCAGAGATGCGCATGCTACGGTGGATGTGCGGGCACACGAGAAGAGACCGAATAAGGAATGAGGCGATTCGTGATAAGGTATGGGTGACGCCGATTGAAGAGAAGTTAGTCCAACATCGACTTAGGTGGTTTGGACATATCCAACGGAGACCTCCAGAAGCACCGATTAACAGTGGGATTTTAAGAGGTAGAGAAAATACTAGGAGGGGTAGAGGACGACCAAGGTTGACCTGGGAGGAGGCGGTAAAACGAGATTTGAGAGATTGGAATGTATCCAGAGACTTAGCTCATGATAGGACCGCATGGAAAGTAGCAATTCATGTGCCAGAATCGTAGTCTTGTTTTTTTTCTTTTTTCTTTTCTCTTTTTCTTTGTCTTTTTTCTTTTCTCTTTTCTCTTTTCTCTTTTTCTTTTTTCTTTTTTCTTTTTTCTTTTTTCTTTTTTTTTTCTTTTTTTTTTCTTTTTTTTCTTTTTTTCTTCTTTTTTTTCTTGTTCTTATATCTCTTCCTCTCTTTTACTTTATTGATATTGGGTTTCATGTCTAGCCGACCCCAACAGGCTTGGGATAAAGGCTTGGTTGTTGTTGTTGTTGCTGTTACTTCTTGGCCTGACTGACGGACCCATATGTAACTCCTTCAATTGCCCTTATTTCCACCATCATTTCTTATCAAAACATTGTGATAGGAGGATCAATGCAGCTTGACAACATAGATCTAGTAATTGTGAGTTCTTACACTAAGTAGATCTAGGGTTTAGGTGGTGTATTAATTTCCACCATCATTTTCATGTCAAAACATTGTGATAGGAGGATCAATGCATCTTGAGAACATAGATTTAGTAACTGTGATTTCTTACACTAAGTAGATCCAGGGTTTAGATGGTGTATTAGAGGCATTGGAATCTACAACCATATCACTCGGTACATGTATTACTTAAAAGAAGTGCATGTCGTACATGAAACATGAGAGTGCAATTATTAAACTAGACTTCTCTATTTGTGCTTATGATTCAGTTTTTGCCGGTGTGCTTATGGTTCATTGAAATAGTGCGTGATGGTATCTTCCGAGCTCGAGTTTGGTTGTTTCTGTGTACTACCTTAAGTTAAACCTCTCATGGGACAAAAATTTGATTCTGTAGAAGGGTGCTATTAGCATATTATACATGCAACGAGGAGGGGAAACCGTAGTGGTATAAAGAGAGGTGACTTTGGCGCTAGCTATTAGTTGAAATTGAACTTTTTGGGATACTTTAACCACTAATCAGGGTATGAAAAAGAGCAGGACAACGTTCTTGCCAAAAGTTCTTACTGCTGCTCATGCAACGTCATCAATATGTAACATGGGATTCTTCACAAGTTGACTTTGGGTTCTTGTCAGTCTTATACTTTATGTGCTTATGCTATGGGCACTGGATACTGTATTAATGCTAACTCCCATGATATGTTTGGCATGGACTTATGTTGATGATATCTGTGGTAATGTTGGATTTTACCTTCATTTGCAGATTGTGGAAAAACTTCTTATTGCTGCAGTCGCTGATGCTGATGTTGGTGTTAGAAGTTCGGTCTTCACGGCCCTGTATAAGAATCCGACTTTTGATGATTTTTTGGCCCAAGCAGACATCTTGACTTCAATTTTTGTTGCCTTAAATGACGAGGTAGACCGAACTACTTATTATCATAGAGTAGACTTACTACGAACTGCTTCTGCACCATGTTATTTATGCTTAATAATTATTGTGTTCTACCTCATTTAAGTTCCTCAAAATAGTGTATTTATGAAAGTATCATTCGGACTCTGTTCTGCATTTAGCGGCTGCTTTACTTTGGATTGCATGCAGTGTCTTAAACTAAAATGCACTTAATGCATTCTATTGCAATATGGATATGGATCCAATGTATTCTGTTTATAGTAAGTGAATTTCTAAAATCAGTGACCCCTTTTGAACATTGACAAACTTCATTTTATTTTAACTTTGTGAACTCCTAGGAATATGACGTCAGAGAATTAGCAATTTCAGTTGCAGGCAGATTGTCTGAAAAAAACCCTGCATATGTACTGCCTGCCCTTCGTCGCTATCTTAGACAGCTTCTCACATATCTTGACCAGAGGTTCAAACAACTGAGTTCTCATCTGATTAGGAATTTGGATTCCGAACTTTAATATTATACTGCTTGAACATCATGCTTCTGGATGTCTGTTTTTTTGCAGTATGGATAGTAAGTGTAGAGAGGAAAGTGCTAGATTATTGGGTTGCTTGATTAGGAGTTGTGCACGGCTAATACTTCCTTACATTGCTCCTGTTCACAAGGTTAGTAAGAAATAAGATAGTTTGTGCCTTTTTTTTCATAAATCGTGCTACTGACATTGTATTTTGTTTCAGGCACTAGTGACCAGGTTGTGTGAAGGAACAGGACCAAATGCTAATAATGCATTAGCTGCGGGAGTGCTTGCTACTGTTGGAGAGCTGGCCAAAGTGGTAATTGTCCATCACTTCTTCAGTTCTTTCATCTTGCGGTGTTTGATCTATTTATCTGGTTTGATGATGTTGAATATAGCCCAATTTGTGACAATTCTCTGCATCATAGGGCGGTTTTGCTATGAGGCAATATCTTCCTGAGCTAATGCCTGTAGTTGTGGATGCTCTGTTGGATGGAGGTGCTGTTAGTAAAAGGGAAGTGGCAGTAGCAACCCTTGGACAAATTATCCAAAGCACAGGGTAGGCTACTTCCATTATCTATTTTGCATGTTTACTGAGTTTCATTCAATTTATATTCCTGAAATAGTGTTCAAGATCTTTGTGACTAATATTTACTATTGAACTTTAAGGCATGGTTAAACTCGGCATGTCTTTAAAATTTAATTTTAGCCGTTAATTCTATTGTAGTACATGCTTATAGATAAATTGTGTCTGTCTGAAAGTGTTTTAAAATCTGAATCCAGTGCTACCATAATTGTATCACATACATATTGTTGGGCTAATTATTAATCAAATATCAAGATGTTTGGACATGACATTCTTTGCATGGCTGATCCACTAGGTATGTTATTGCTCCCTATAATGAGTATCCACCATTGCTTGGCTTACTCTTGAAGTTGCTGAATGGTGAACTGGAATGGTCGACTAGACTAGAAGTGTTGAAGGTATGTTTTGATTGATGATTATTGTTCCATGAAATTTTATAATGCTCTGGATGGAGCAACCATGCAATAATCTCTTTCTTCCAGGTTCTAGGGATTATGGGTGCGTTGGACCCTCATGCTCATAAGCGCAATCAGCATAATCTACCTGGTCAACATAGAGAAGTCTTGTGGCCAACAATTGAGGCCGCACAACATATCGTCTCCACGGAAGAGTTGCCAACAGACTTCTTGCCATCTTTTCTGGCATCTGAGGACTACTATTCAACAGTACGTATTGTGTTATATTCGAAATGTGAGATTTAATTACTATCCTGTGTCACCTTGTTCTCAAATTGCCAGGTTGCAATTAGTTCACTCATGCGGATTCTTCGTGATCCATCCCTTTCAAGTTATCATCAAATGGTGGTTGGCTCTCTTATCTTTATTTTTAAGGTATTTATTTAACTTGCAATTTTAGCTGTTTTCTCCAACAATTTTATATTCTTCAGCACCATATTCACTTTAATTTTGCCATGTTTATCTAGTCAATGGGCCTTGGCTGTGTTCCGTATTTACCAAAGGTTAGTCACTCTCAATTTGCTTTCTTTTACTGTGATTTCTGTTCTGTTTTTGTAGCATTCTTTTTTTCCCATTCCATTATGCCTATATGTTTACATACGACCATACTTGTGTCAGTATCACTAGGATCTGCCTGTATGATCCTATACTACCTATATTTTCCACATGTGCCTCATTGTCTCTAATTGACACCAAAAGTACATGTATTAGCTTCAATAATGTCAGTATTAAAACTAATAAAGAGATGCATGTATGGCCTCAAAGCCTGGGAGAATTGAAATTGACTTGGCTAACAAACATCTGTTATATTTTTGAAATCATTAGCGCTAATTCAACAAGTTTGGGGAAATTGTGACTGATCTTGGGTACATGTTGCATTATTTTTGAGGAAAATACAATAGGGGAAGCCCCTACCGTGCTATTATATATTAATAATAAAGAAACAAAAACTGCTTTACATCCAAAGAAAATAACTACTAACAACCCTAAAAAAGGGGGAAACATCCTTTTCCTGAAGGCACTAATAAATCTGTACAACCCTGTATGGATGTAACCTGACTGTCTTTGAAGTGGCACACGGGAGGGCCTCCCGTAACAAACACACACTTGTGCGGCTATAACCCTAAACCATACTGATCTCCCTTCCATGTTGCATTATTGAACCTCTTTTTTTACTCCTGGAACTAATTCATGATAGCATGATTTGAAGAGTCTACCTCAATCGAATAACCGTTATGCCATAGATAAACTTGAATCTTAAGCTACTTGAAGCGCACAAGATTCTGGAGTAACAACTCCATGTCACTGCCATAAATTGATGATATGCATTGTAATTAATCTAGTACATCACATGTATTGGAGGAACCTCTCCTATGTGCTGGTTCTTGTATGTAACTCAAAGTGTTGAAGGAACAACTTCTATGTGCTAGTTATGCATGCAGGTATTGCTTTTCTGGGTCATTGGGCTGAATCAAAATGCCCTCCTTTGAACTATGCATGCTCTCCCGCTAATTGACTTTAGTGAACTAAAGGGCTGACCGAGAATTACTCACTGGGATCCGTTTGCATTCCTGGTGCTAGTAGATAATTCCCTAATGGCACATTCTGAATCTAAGGATAGCAAGAGCTTAATACAAAGCCAAGGACGATATCTAATCCAAGATCGGAACCATCAAATTTCTGTTGATATTCAGTGTCAACTAATATTAATTGGTGGTTCGGACCCTTCTTCGTACCTTGCGCAAGCGGGAGCTACATGCACCGGGCTGCCCTTCTTATTCAGTGCCAACTAATATTAATTAGTATCGAGATGGAAATCAAATTGACAAAGTAGGATATCACTTATAACATCCCGTGCATTCAGTAATACCTAGGAGACAACTCAAAGGTGCATACCCTATGCCGAAGGCTCCCACACATTCTGGGGTCTGGGAAAGTGTTATTTCTAGACAGCCTTACCCCTGCTCTTGCAGAGAGGTTGGTTTGAACCGAAGGCCTCAGTACACAAGTGGAGACACTATGCGCCAGGTCCGCCCTTCACCTAGGATACAATTCAGTGCAATCAATACTCTTCTAGGGATCAGCATGTGTCATGACAATTCTTCTTAACTAGGCTAACTGTTCATGAAACATTTTGTAGCAAAATCGAAAGCTGTCTCCTAGTGTAATATGTCTATTCTGTTTCATATGTTGGAAGTATTTATGTTGCGTAATGTTCAGGGCATGTTGTTGCCTTTATTAGAGAATAAACACTGGATTAAGTCATGATAGTGTTAGGGTAGTGGGGTACATATATATAGGGCTACAAGACTTGAGGGCCAAGTAGCCTAATGGCTAAATAACCCAAATACCCTCTAACCCTAATATACATGCGCTAATAGCCTTCCGGTTTTCGACAATTGTTTTTCACTTGGAATGTGCAAATGGGCAAATGGCCATACACAAGATGTCCCTGATAGTGGTAATTCCTTGTGCTTTTGCTTTCATTGCCTTGCTTAATTAACTTAGTTAGCATTGCCAAGTCAGCCATGGCATGTGGGCAAGTTGAGAATGAATCCCTGCAGGATAAGATAACAGCAGACAACCACTTGCTCTGGTGATCTCCGCGCCTTGCTCAAAGTTGCAGTTTCTCATAATAGCTAGTTGCAACCGGGCAGGCATTATGTAATATATGTAGCAGACCAATGCACTGAGAAAAATAGTGCTTCAGTAGCAAAACCATACCTGTGCTGAACTGCCCCTCCAGTCCTCCTGTTCTGCTCTCCTCTGTTTCGCTGCAAGTCCAACAGCCCTGACTGATTGTTTTGGATTATGTCGGGACTGAGTAAATAATATAAACATCAGAGTTTTAAGCTTTCAAGTATAATGTTTGATCTAATGCTAACTATTAGGCACCTTTATTTTCTTGTAAAGGACAGAATAAGTGGGCAGATATTTAATATCTTTTCTTGTATTAAAGGTTCTCCCTGAGCTATTTCGTGCTGTTCGCATGTGTGAGGATGGTGGTTTGAAAGAGTTTATAACCTGGAAGCTTGGGACATTGGTATCTATTGTACGGCAGGTGATCTATCTTAAATGTGCTCCATTTTTGTTCAAGATATATTGCAATTATTGCAATTTTTTCTGTTGCAATTTCTGCCTAGCTGTTTTACTAACATTGACTTGTTTTGCAGCACGTTCGCAAATACTTGCCAGACATGCTGTCCCTTATCTCTGAACTGTGGACTTCCTCATTCAGCTTGCCCGCACCAAACCGGACTATACAGAGTCCACAGGGTTCACCGGTACTGTACACTTCTTTAGATCCTTATCTGTTGTTATGTTCCGCAGGATTTTTTAGGGTAGGATTTGCTTACAGTGGACCCATCTATTAGACCATACCACTAGCAAAACTGCAAAAGACAGGGCCATGTCTGTGGAACTATGCCTATTAGTAGATCCAGTCATAGACTCATAGTATGTTGTGATTTATCTGAACAAGACAACAACAAGAAAGCTGTTGTCCCAAACATGTTGGGGTAGGCAATTTATCTGAAGAATCTTTCTCATAATATCTTCCATTGCTGAAGGGGAATATTGACATGAAATTGTATTTTTGATAAATTCTGAAATTGTTTTCTCGGGAACTATTTTTGCTTCTTGGCAATCTCTGGTAACCATTAGTGGATCACTAATGGTCAGTGTGACATTTGCGATGCTAAAACTCTAGGTATGAATCAGCATGATTGTTATAGTTATTAATGTAGAGAAGGACTGCCCGTTGATTCTGTGCACTACTTGTGAGGTTGCTTGTGTATGCATAGAATTGCTTCTTAGTTATTTTCTTTTCTATATTGTTATTTTTACATTATCTTTGGTTGCATATCATGATTATGTTATGTCAAACAATGTTTTTTTTTGCTTTTATGAACTACTCTGTCTCCTCCAGGTTCTTCACCTTGTTGAGCAACTATGCCTAGCATTAAACGATGAGTTCAGAATGTATTTACTTCACATTCTACCAAGCTGTATTCAAGTCTTAGGTGACGCTGAACGATGCAACGATTATTACTATGTTCCTGATATACTACACACACTTGAAGTTTTTGGGGGTTCGTATCCATTTCCCACTCCCATTAATGTTCATAGTGGCTGTTACATTGATTATAAACTGTGCTGAATCGAGTGGGTATTCCCCAGGGAATTTGGACGAGCACATGCACTTGGTTGCTCCAGTGCTTGTTCGTTTATTTAAAGTGGAGCTGGTTGATATCAGGCGACATGCCATTGTCACTTTGACCAAGCTTATACCTAAGGTGCAGGTTAGTTGATACTCTTACTGGTTTGTATAATGTAATTTTCTATAAAGTGATCTGCAATTTAGAAGCTTCATCTCTATAATGTATATATCATGTGTATTTTACATGTCTTTTTCAGGTTGGTACTCATGTTTCATCTTTGGTGAACCATCTGAAGCTTGTACTGGATGGGTAAGATTTATGGTTAGAAGTAATTCCCTGCAATAATGTTTCTGTCTTTAGTAAAGTTGGAATAATTCATTATTGACTGTCAATCATTTTTTAATCTTAATAAATATGACCTGTTAGATTAAGCCCAACCATATTGGTTTCCATCTAGAATCCCTATTATATTTTGCAAATGTTATCAGCAACATTCATTTAGATTTACTGGATGTTATTGAAGTATGGAGAGAACACACTGTAAAAGTTTAATTATTCAAATACGAAGTGAATGAACAGTGTCTTTGAACTCTTGTTTTGTGTGTTATGATTCTCATGTGAAATTATACATAAGAGTTGGCATCATGATAGAAATGCAAGTAACATGCTGAAGTACAAAGAGGCCAAGAAAAATACAAGGCGGACTGTGAGTAAAGCAAGATGACATACCTATGATAAGTTATATTAGAGACTAGGGATAAAAGAAGGCAAAAAGGATAATATACAGGGTGGCGAAAATTCGCTAGAGGAAGATGAGGATCTCAATCAAGTTAAATGCATCAAAGACGAGACAGATCGCATTCTAGGGAGGGATGAAGAGATTGAGAATAGATGGCGAGATTACTTTAATGGGTTATTCTATGACGGGAATGGGAGCATTATGCTCGAGCTGGATGACTCCTTTGATGATTTCAATAGGCGGTTAATGCGGAGGATACAAGTGTTTGAGGTTAAGGAGACCTTAAGGATGAAAGGAGGAAAGGCCCTCGGCCCTGATGATGTCCCTATTAGGGTGTGGAGATGCCTTGGGAACGTGGCAATAGTATGCTCACGAAGCTATTCAACCATATTTTTTAGTCAAACAAGATTCTGGAGAGTGGAGAAAAAGTATATTAGTACTTATCTTTAAGAATAAAGGAGATATTCAAAGTTGTACTAATTACCGAGGGATTAAGCTTATGAGTCATACTATTAAGTTTTGGGAGATAGTGATTGAACACCGCTTGAGGAGAGTGACTAATGTCACTAAAAACTTAGTTTGATTTTTATGCCCGGGAGGTCTACTATGGAGCCGATTTTCTTACTTTGTCAGCTTATAGAGAGATGTAGAGAGCAAAAGAAGGACCTACATATGGAGTTCGTTGACTTGGAGAAGACGTATGACAAGATATCAAGATCAATCATGTGGTGGGCGCTAGAGAAACATAAAGCGCCAACAAAATACATTACCCTTATCTTGTGATGGCCTCACTAATACAAGTATGTTGCATACTTGAATCACAATTCACAAATATTTGAGTGCTGCATCTAATAGAAGTATAGAACAGAATAACATCTAACATTTGAGAAAAACAACTAACATTCAGAATAACATCCAATGTTTTCAAGTCGCCTAGTCGACCCTAGTCGCTTGAGGGGCGACTAGGTCGACTAGGAAGACTAATTGTTGACTAGGGCGACTAGTCGACCCTAGTCGATCCTAGTCGACCCTCTAGTTGCCCTGTCTATTTTTTGTTGCAGTTTTCTAGTCGACCCTATATATATATATCATATATTAGCAGTTTACAACATATTATATATATATATGTACACACACATATATATATATATATATATAAACAATTAGTATTACACAAGAGATATATAGACTAGATGGATAAAACAGTCAATAGTTGATTAGGAGAAACATATACTATTAATACTCACAACACAAAGGCAGAATTAGAACTTTCTGTTTCTGAACAGTTCAACAAACAACAAGAGTTAAAACACAGAGACAATAAAAACAACAAGAGTTCACATTTATGCACTATGCTAATAGCAAGAGTTCAGAAAGACTAAAAAATAGACAAATAATTCATAATTTAGTTCATAAAAACAAGAGTTCAGTTCAGCAACAATTTATTCTAAAAAAGTATGTCATCATCAAGTTGGAAGCCTCCATTTTTTGCTGGGATCGAAAAGAGCAGAGGAAGAGTTAAACAGAACAAAGGAGAGAAGGTACTGAACCCTAATGGGCTAGCAGCAGGAGGCCCATATTTTTTTTCCAGCAAGTCAGCCTGATCGCCAGACCCCCTAGTCGGACGACTAGTCGCCCGACTAGGGACGACTAGTCGCCCGACTAGGACGACTAGTCGGACGACTAGGTTTCTAGTCGCCCTGATCGAGTCGATAGGCCTGATCACGATCAACTGGGCGATAAGGACGACTAATCGCGACTAATCGCGATTAGTCGGACGACTTGAAAACACTGATAACATCTAACATTCTGAAAAACAGTATAGAACAGAATAATCTCTAATGTTAGCCTTAAAAAATGACAAAGTCCAGTCAGTAAAAGTGTAAAACAGTAGCTTTATGTTTGAATTGAGCTAGTTATGAAAGGATGAAGATGAAATGTGGGCTACTGGCTACTGCAAAGTATTTACCTCAGTTCTCACTCCTCAACAAAGGAGGCACTTGAACAGAGGGCGGCACAAGGCTGAGAAGAGCAGAGGGTGGCAGCGGGGAGCAGAGGGCGGAGGCGCAGGTGAAGGCAGCGGGGAGGAGAGGCGGCGGCGGTGACGAGAGGGCACGAGCACGCAACAATTGGCGGGAGGCGACGCGGCACTGGCTGAGCAAGTCGAATCGGGCGCAGGAAGAAGCCGAAGATGGCGGGAGACGAGCAGGACGCGCGAGCTGCAGAAGCTCCCGCCAAATTTTTCTTTTCGCCTCCTTCTGCCGCCTCCTCACGCCTCCACCCACCGCGCACCGCCTAGCCGTTGTGCCCGCCTCTTCCCCGCCTCACCCCCTGGGCGCCGCGTTTGGGCCTCACCTAGCGCTTAAGAGGCGCCCGGGCGAGGACCTTGGACTGCTTTTTGGAACCCTGAAGGATATACAAGGGGATATCCTTTGGTGCACACTCTTTGTTGATGATGTAGTCTTTGTTTAAAAGGCGTCGCCTAGTCGCTGCCTAGGCATTCAGGCGCTCTCGCCTAGACGCCATGTTTGGTCGCCTAGGTGGGCGCATGGACGCCTTGGGCGCCTAGGCGGGCGCTTGGGCGTCCAGGCGTGTGGCAGTCGCCTAGGCATCTAGACGCCCTTTTAAAACACTGGATATAGTGCTGGTAGATGAAACTAGAAATGGTGTTGATAAGGAATTAGAGCTATGGAGACAAATCTTAGAGTCCAAGGGGTTTAGACTTAGTAAGACCAAGACCGAGTACATGAGATGTGACTTTAGTGGTGTTGGTTGTAAAAAGGGGAATGTTAGTCTACAAGGACAAATAGTATCTAAGAGGGACACGTCGAAAGGAATGGTGATATTGACGAGGATGTTTGCCATGACAAGCCTTTGGAATTCTATGTGATAAGAAGGTTTCATAAAAGGTAAAAGGAAAGTTTTATAGGACAGTGATTAGACCTGCGATGCTATATGTGATGGAATGTTGGCCAACTAAAAAGCAACTTGCCAGCAAATGAGTGTCGTTGAGATGCACATGCTACAGTGGATGTGCGATCACACAAGAAAAGACCGAATTAGGAACGACGTGATTCGTGATAGGGTAGGGTGACACTAATTGAAGAGAAGTTTGTCCAACATTGAATAAGGTGGTTTGGGCATATATAGCGGAGACCTCCAAAAACACCGGTTAACATTAGGATTTTAAGAGGTACAAAAAATTTTAGGAGGGTCAGAGGACGATCAAGGTTGACTTGGGAGGAGGTGGTAAAATGAGACCTGAGAGATTGGGATGTATCTAGAGACTTAGCTTATGATAGGACTGCATGAAAAGTAGCAATTCATGTGTTAAAATCTTAGTTTTTTATATATATTGTTACTCTTATATCTATTACTCTCTATTACTTTTTTAAAAAATGAAAAATAAACTTATTGGGTTTCATGTTTAGCCTATAACATGCTTAGGATAAAGACTTTGTTGTTGTTGTAATTGCTTGGTTTTTGGTAGTTGAAATGTTTGTTATGGGAGAATAAAATGGAAGCACATAATGTAGGCTAACTTCACTAGCACTAGTAATGGAAATTGGTTTGTATAACAATTAAAAATCATATATTTTGTGGATAACTAATTATTTGGGATGCATCTTTTATTGCACCCTTTTTTCATTGGGGCATACCATTTGCAGCATTTCTGCAAGAAGTTTGCATATTTGGCTTATATTTCATTACACTATTTGTATGTTTGATGTGGTGGATTTTTTTCAACTCGTTTCCTTTCATTCATTTTTATTAGCTTAAGTATTTCTTTTATCTCTCTCGTGACTAGCAACAATGATGATCTGCGGAAAGATGCTGCAGAAGCTCTTTGCTGTCTTGCACATGCTCTTGGAGAAGAATTTACGATATTTATACCATCAATACACAAAATTCTCATGAAGCACCATTTGCGGGTATCTTAATTTTATTTCATTCATATATCATCATAGATATCTGTCTAATTTAAGCTTATTGTCATTATTTACAGTACAAAAAGTGGGATGAAATTGAAAATCGTTTAGTCAGGCGAGAGTCACTTATAACTGAAAATTTGTCTGTACAAAAGTACACTCAGTGCCTACCTGATGTCATTAGTGACCCCCTTGATGATTTTGAGGGTGCTCCTTGTGAGGCTGCTGATGAAACACAGAAACAATCAAGAGGCCATCAAGTAAGGAGTTTTATCCTCGTTGTACCCTGCATAATTTTCTGTAATTTTGGTTTTCTCTGACTATTTAGCTCTAGACTTGAAGGGGTGCCCTGGCGCAGTGGTAAAGCTGTTGCCTTGTGACCATAGGTCATGAGTTCGAGTTCTGGAAACAGCCTCTTGCAAAAATGTAGGGAAAGGCTGCGTATAAAAGACCCCAAGTGGGTCGGACGTTTCCCTGGACCCTGCGCAAACGGGAGCTACATGCACCAGGCTGCCCTTCCTTTTATTTAGCTCTAGACTTCAGAACTAAACATGTGTATGCTTTTTTTGAAGTGAATCTTTCTGTTAGAGTATGTGTATGTGTGTGTCAAGGGTAATAGTGTAATTATCTAGAGGCTTCTTGACCCCCCAAGTTTGCACCATCATATATGTACCCCTTAGCATTACCACATTAGTGGCTTCTCCCACCCAAACTATTTATTACTACAGGTCAATGATGTCCGATTGAGAAGTGCCGGTGAGGCTTCTCAGCGGAGTACTAGGGAAGACTGGGCTGAATGGATGAGGCATTTCAGTATCGCACTTCTCAAAGAGTCACCGTCTCCTGCTTTACGCACCTGTGCAAGGCTAGCTCAGCTTCAGGTGAGGTAGTTCTTTAGAATATGTTACTCATTTCACGATGCATTTTCCTGACAAAAATTATCCAGCCTTTGGTTGGTCGAGAATTGTTCGCTGCGGGTTTTGCAAGTTGCTGGGCCCAAATGAATGAGTCATCTCAGGAACAACTAGTGAGAAGTCTCAAAACAGCTTTCTCATCCCAAAACATACCTCCAGAAATTCTTGCCACGCTGCTGAACTTGGTAAAATTGATCTTATTTTTTTACTCCTACATTTGTTTGGTGTATTGTTTCTTATATTCAATTAATCCCTTTTGCATGTAGGCAGAGTTTATGGAACATGATGAGAAGCCTCTTCCAATTGATACCAGGCTACTTGGTGCTCTTGCTGAGAAGGTAAGTTTTGCTTTGCTGTTTGTATGGTTTGACAAAAGTTTGCAATCTCATGATTCTTATTTCTTTCTTTTTAATCTTTTAACTTTTTATCAGTGCCGAGCATTTGCGAAAGCCCTTCATTATAAAGAAATGGAGTTTGAAGCTGTATGCACAAAGAAAATGGGCGCTAATCCTGTTACTGTGGTTGAATCCCTCATCCATATTAACAATCAACTGCACCAACATGAGGTTGATTCCTGTGTCTTCATGCTAGATTAAAAGGGTTATCTGTCATGGTATGTTAACACCTGCTATTTTTGCAGGCAGCTATTGGGATATTGACTTACTCACAACAGCACTTAGAAGTTCAATTGAAAGAATCATGGTATAGATTCTTTGCTCTTCTATTTACTGAAGTTCATGCTTTCAATACTACTGTATATTCAGATACGTTTACATTTTGTGGGATGGAGGTATGAGAAATTGCACCGTTGGGATGAGGCCCTCAGAGCGTACACCCTGAAGTCATCTCAAGCATCTAGCCCATTACTAAACTTGGATGCTACGTTAGGTAGTGTCAAATTTGTTTTTGTTCTGTCAGCCCTATCAAATTTTATGATAGCTAAACTAATTTATTCTTATGTTTAGGTCGAATGAGGTGTCTAGCGGCGTTGGCTCGCTGGGAAGATTTAAGTGCATTGTGCAGAGAGCAGTGGACTGGTGCAGAGCCATCTGCTCGGCTGGAAATGGCTCCAATGGTTATAGATATATCTTATTGTTTATTGTATTGTATATCATACTTGCGATATGAGTCCTAACTTTTTTCTATTTCCATAGGCTGCAAATGCTGCTTGGCATATGGGTGAATGGGACCATATGGCAGAATATGTTTCTCGTTTGGATGATGGGGACGAAAACAAGCTCCGTATGTTGGGTAACACAACAGCAAGCGGTGATGGGAGTAGCAACGGTGCGTTCTTCAGGGCTGTTCTTTCAGTCCGTGGTAAAAAGGTATTTGGTCATTGGCTCATTGCTGCTTATTGTTGCATTTTTTGTAATTTGATTATATTTTTTAGTTAATTGTGTTTTGTTTCACAGTATGATGAAGCGAAGATATATGTTGAGCGAGCTCGTCGGTGTTTGGCTACAGAACTTGCAGCACTGGTATAACATATCAGTATTATGATTTCATGTATTTTTTCAGGATTTTTGTCCTACTTATGCAATTAAAGGTTAAGGTCCCATTTGGATACATACTTCTTTTTTCTTTTTCTTTTTTAAGTTTTGAAGAAATACTAAGGTTTTGCCTACCCCAACGTGCTTGGGACAAAGGCTTTGTTGTTGTTGTTGTTGTTGTTGAGAAATACTAATGTTTTATAAAGCTGGTCTTTTGAAAAATTAAGTCGTAACTGGTTGTAACAAATCTGCAGTCTTCAAAGCCATAATAGTGCTAAAATTGTAGTCTTTTAAAACTTTTTGGTACTACACCTAAGACCCCTGGTCTCTAAACAATTATCACCCCTGGTTTATAGAACTATAGTTTATTAGCTTCTCAATACCATGATTTTCATAATTAAAAACAACCAAGTAAGCCATAATGATTTTTGTTATTACCAGTTTGCAGTTTATTCTTTAAGAATTTAATTATCTGCATCGTAATTCTATGTTTCCTTAAATGGCCTCATACATGTGGCCAGGTACTTGAGAGTTATGAGCGTGCTTATAATAACATGGTGCGGGTCCAACAGCTTTCAGAACTGGAAGAGGTATTATTATTCTGGGTTATAAGTTACATTCTGAAAACAGCTTCTGTGATTTGCTAACAAAATGAATGGTGAAATTAGGTGATTGATTACTGCACTCTTCCAGCGGAGAGCCCAATTGCTGACGGAAGAAGAGAACTTATTCGCAATATGTGGAATGAGCGTATCAAAGGAACAAAAAGGAATGTTGAGGTGAGTAGGTTTCTGTGCTGATGGAAACTATTTTCGCAATGTGCTGCATATGTTTTGACTTCCTGAAAATATTTCAGGTATGGCAAGCCCTACTTGCTGTTAGAGAGTTGGTTCTTCCTCCTAATGAAGATAGAGACACCTGGATAAAATTTGCTAAACTTTGCTGGAAGAATGGCCGTATTAGTCAGGCTAGATCCACATTAGTCAAACTTTTGCAGGTGTGTTACCATTCATTGTTACTCAGGCATGTGCCTGTGATATCATGTCTCCTTATGAAATTAATTTCCTATGCCACTTGCAGTTTGATCCTGAATCTTCACCTGAAATGACACTGTATCATGCACATCCACAAGTAGTCCTGGCTTATCTAAAATATCAATATGCCATTGGTGATGAGCTGAAGAGGAGGGAGGCATTTTCTAGCTTACAAGTAAGCTTTTCTCTGCTTAGACATCTGCAGCACAAATATATTTTAAGTGTTGTACCAAGTACATAATTCATACTTTCCTTTTCCTTCGTGAGAATAGGAATTGTCTGTGCAGCTTGCCACCACCATGAGTAATTTCTCTGGAATATCAGCAAACCATGGTACCATGCCAAATTCTGGTGTACCACTTATTGCGCGTGTTTACTTGACACTTGGCACCTGGAAGAGAGCACTATCACCTGGGTTAGATGATGATTCTATTCAAGGTATAGAAAAAGAGTTCACCTTTCTCACATTCAGATATTCCCCCTTCCCTTTTATTTGAAATGACTTTGTTTTCCCTCCCAGAAATCTTGATCTCCTATAAAAATGCCACACTAAGTGCCAATGACTGGGGCAAGGCTTGGCACATATGGGCTTTATTCAACACCGAAGTCATGTCACGCCATACTATGCGAGGGCGGCCAGATATTGCAGGAAAATATGTTGTTGCAGCAGTAACTGGATATTTTTACTCGATCGCTTGTGCATCTACAACCAAAGGGGTTGATGATAGCCTACAGGTGAATTTGCTATTTTCTGATTTTGTTCTTCTAATTTATTCTGGGAAGCCAGAAGCTAGAATTTTATATCCTAATGCTTTACTTAGTTTGTCACCATCACGATGAAGTGTTCAGTAGTAGGCGCAATGTCCCAGGCCTTCCAATGATAGCTTCAGAAAAATCGCACAGCTGGTGGAACCCAGATTAAATGCGTTTAGCTTGTGGGCATTGCTTTTATGTTATTTTTCTCTTGAGTAACAGCTCTCATTGTGGTGGACACAGTCTAATCGTTCTAGAAACTTGTTTAATTATTTGTGTGATGATGAATGGACTGCTATAATTTGTATATAACAAGAAAGTTAGTGGAACAATTTCCTTGAGCTGGTTCATTATTGCTATCCCTACTATTCAATTCCAGCTTATGTGTAATTTTTATGCATAAAAAATGGAAATTTGTGCACTTGAATGTTTTTGAAGATTGATGGTAACTTGGAAGGCCTAGCAAGGCTGAGACTAGACTGGCCTTGACCTTTAACTGCTGAACACTTATACAAAAATAGACTCTATTACAACTTCTTACAACAACAAAGCCTTTGTTCCAAGCACGTTGGGGTAGGCTAGATATGAAACCCAACATAAACGCATTGAAGTTAAAGAAAGAGGGAGGAAAGAGTAAACAAAGTACGAGTAAACTAAGATTCTGACACATGATTTCCTAGGTACATTCCAATCAAGAGCTAAATCTCTAGGTACATTCCAATCCCCCAAGTCCCATTTTATCGCCTCCTCCCATGTCAACCTTAGTCACTCTTTGCCCCTCTTACCCTCTTACCCTTTAGGATCCCATTGTTAACTGGTGCTTATGGAGATCTCTGTTTTATATGCCCGAACCACATTAGTCGGTGTTGGACTAGCTTTTCTTCAATCAGTGTCACCCTTACCCTGTCACAAATTGTTGACATGATATTATATCCATGCTCTGGTATGAAGGAAAAAAGGGTTACCTAATGCCTTGTTTAATAATCTTTTACATGAATTTTAGCTGTTGAAATGAGTTCTATTTAATTGTTTTTGTAGGATATCCTCCGTCTCTTGACCCTTTGGTTCAACCATGGTGCTACCTCAGAAGTTCAAATGGCGCTGCAAAAAGGCTTTTCACTTGTCAAGATTGAAATGTGGTTGGTTGTATTACCACAGATAATTGCAAGGATACATTCAAACAATAGAGTAGTTAGAGAACTGATACAATCCCTGCTGGTTCGTATTGGAAAGGGTCATCCACAGGTTTGTATTTTTCTCTTCTAGTTGCTACTTTCACCGCGATCGTATTTTATTATAGTACCTCCACAGGTTTGTAGGTTTTGACATTTGCATTACAACTTCAACTTTATTTCAGTTTACTATGAAATGGATACAAGTGGATCTGTCACCCCTATCCAATAGTCTAGAGAAATAACTAAATATCCTTGTATTAGATACATACTTAAAATCGGATCATTCAAAATTAAGCTTTTAAATTGTGCATGATGGTTACTAAGTTAGTAGTATTTTGTGGATCGTCCTCATTTTATGATTAAAGGACGAATCTGGCGCCTAGTGTGTCTCCACTTATGACCTGAGGTCTTGGATTTGAACAAGCCTCTCTCAAAAGCAGGGGTAAGGCTATCTAGAAATAACCCTTTCCTGGACCCCACAATGTGTGGGAGCCTTCAGCACTGGGTATACCCTTTATCCTCATTTTATGATTGCTGTACTTTTTATTCCTCAATCCGTTCTTTGTGTGTGTCTGTGTGTAGCTGGGTGGGCGAGGGACGGGTGGACTGGATTCCATCATGATTTCATGTTACTTCCCCTGATAATTGTTTTGTTCCATTTTTCTTTGTTCTTTTCTTTAAAATTTTGATTTTCCTTAGCGTTTAACGCAACATTCATCTGGAACAGACCTATCTACTTAGTTACCAACTTAACGGTTACAGGCAGACAACTGATAACTGGCTGGTACTCATCAGGAAGTCCAGCCTTTTTTGTCAATTTCACTTATATAATTTTCTTTTTGGTCGATTCCTCTAATATCTCAATCAGGCATTGATGTACCCTCTCTTGGTTGCGTGCAAATCTATAAGTATACTGAGACAACGTGCAGCACAGGAGGTAGTTGATAAGATCCGCCAGCATAGTGGAGGTCTTGTTGATCAGGTTTGCATCGTTAACTGTGAACGAAGATGCATAACATGTCTAATTTCACTCATTTGCCGTTAATCTGATTTGTTATTTTAGGCACAACTTGTTTCAAAGGAATTGATACGGGTCGCAATTTTGTGGCATGAGATGTGGCATGAAGCTCTCGAAGAAGCTAGTAGGATGTATTTTGGTGAGCGCAATATTGAGGGAATGCTTGCAGTACTTGAGCCATTGCATGCAATGCTTGAGAGAGGGGCTGAGACCATCAAAGAGAATGCCTTCATTCAGGTATTATTTTCACAGAAACTTCATGCTCCAGTTTAGAACTTTTCATCAGTTGTGTGGTGACGGATCCAATTACTTTCCCAAAATCTGGGCACTCTTTCATGAGAATATCCTTATTGTATTCTGCATCTTGTTTTGCTTGAACCTTTGATCACCTTATTTTTGTTTGACTTTTGAACAATAGGCCATTCTGCTGATTGACCTATGGTCCTATGGAATTAGCAAAGTATAATTCAATTCTCAAATAGAATTAATTCAAGCTGCTTCATAACTTATGTTGATAACAATATGATCAGGCTTATGGACATGAACTACTGGAAGCCCATGAATGCTGTTTAAAATATCGGGCTACAGGCGAGGATGCTGAGCTAACGAAGGTACATAAAGACCGTCTGTTTGACCTTATCTATTGGCTTTTCTTGACATGACTGCTGATGCCTGCTTTATTTCTTAGGCATGGGATTTGTATTACCATGTTTTCAAAAGAATTGACAAACAGCTTCCAAGTCTTACAACTCTCGATTTGCATGTAAGCAACTTATTATTGTTCATTCACTAGTAGTTTGTTGCCCTGTTTCTTCTCTGATCATCCTTTTTTTCTTTTCAGTCTGTTTCACCTGAGCTACTCAAGTGTCGAAAGTTGGAACTTGCTGTGCCAGGAATTTATACAGCAGGTTATTTGATTATTGACAATATATTTATGGTGATGTGTTTCTTAAATTACTGAGTCACCAGTACCCTAGATTTTCTTTTTCTGATCCCCGATATATAAGTGTCTGGTACATATTTGTGTTGCTGCTATTTTGCAATGGTATCATGAAGTACAAATACATGGAGAATCCAAAAAAGCTCTAATGAGTGACCTGCTTTTTCATACGCCCCTACAGACTCGTTTCCACCAGTTGTCACCCTCTAAGTGAATACCATATTGACAAACCACTCGCTACTCTTCTCCATTATTTGTCACTTTTGAAGTGTGGAGACCTGGTTATATCAGCGCAAGTTAGTGTGAATTTAGACAATCTATCATGGCACGGTATATGTTAGTGTTGAAAAGCATAATCATTTTTTATGGACCCCTCCCTCCATGTTTTATTTATTATTTGCCAATGAGAGAATATAATGCTTCCAATCTAAATGCTTATATTAACGTTTGTTGTCCTTTAATTCTATTTAGATAACTATAGTTTTAACACCCTGAACAAAATTCTTCTTCCAGATTCACCACTTGTTACAATTGAATATTTTGCTCCGCAATTGATTGTGATAACATCGAAACAAAGACCAAGAAAACTGACAATTCATGGAAGTGATGGCAATGATTATGCATTCCTACTTAAGGGCCATGAAGATTTGCGGCAAGATGAACGCGTAATGCAGGTCAGTGTTCCTATAATATATCTATTCTTATACTAATTTAGATATTCCTTTCAGTAAATAGCATTAAGAAACACGCGTTGTTAGTGTGACCATGCAGTTATGACAGAGTCCAACACCCATGAGGCTTTAAATATGAGTATTTATTTGTCCCTTCAACTTGTATCGCCAAAAATATAAAATTCATTGCAAAGGCTGTTCATATGCCCATTCAAAAGTGTTAGACACTGTAATTACGTGTGTGTCACAGGGGCATATTAGTCATTAGTGAGGGATTAGGGTTAGGGGTAGTTTAGTCCTTTTTCCCACCTATCCCTCTATATAATCATCCCTGTACCTCAGCATTATCATCCATCTAATACAGCCACAATTACTACTCTAATATGGTATCAGCTAGGAACTAATTAGGATTAGGGCCTAACCCTAATGGCCCAGCCGCCGCCGGTGCGCAGTCTAATGGGGCCGCCGGCGCACCCCCAGCCCGCGCCGTTGTGCCCTGGGGCGCCGCCGCCGGATCCGCGCCCGGGCTGCCCGATCTCGGGCAGAACCGGCGCGCGCCCGGACCGCCCGGATTCGAGTTCGCTGGGGTTGCTGGTGTCCACGACGCCACGCCGTCTGATGGGGCCGCCGGCGCGCCCCCACCCCGAGCCGCCGCGCCCTGGGGTGCCGCCGCCGGATCAGCACCCGTACCACCCGGATTTGGGCCTAACTGGCAGACGCCCGAGGGTGCAGCCACTGTGCCCTGGCCAACAGCAGCCGCCGCCACCTTTGGATCTCTCAGACCCATTGTCTCCTGGTCTGCTGCTGCTGTCGTCCCTCCTATGACCCCGAGGACCGGTCTGGCCGCCGGTAGACCTCTTGTAGGTACCACCGGCAAACCTACCTCCGCTGTTGTCTTTGTTAGACACTGTAATTATGTGTGTGTCATAGGGGCATATTGGTCATTAGTGAGGGATTAGGGTTAGGGGTAGTTTAGTCCTTTTCCCCCTCCTAATCCCTCTATATAATCAGACCTGTACCTCTGTATTATTGTCAACTAATACAGCCACCATTAGCCCTCTAATATGGTATCAGCTAGGAACTAATTAGGATTAGGGCCTAACCCTAACCCTAATGACCCAGGCCCAGCCGCCGCCGCTGCAGTGGCCCTGCGTCGCCACCGCCTTCGCCGGTGCGCCGCCCGGCGGAGCTGCCACCGCCGAGGCGCCACGCCTCCACGCAGCCGTGCCGCCCGCTGTGGCTGCTGCCGCCGCCGCCCCATTCGCCTCCGCTGCCCCCAACCACGCCACGGCGACTAGGGCCCGGCCCGCCACTGGCGCCACCGCCAGCACCCCAGTCGCGCCGCTCGCTGGGGCCGCCACCGCCACTGCAGCGCCCCTCGCCCACGCTTTCGCGCCGCCCGGCGGGGCCGCAGCGCCCTGGGCTGCCGCCAGATCTGCGCCCGGATTTGGGCTTGAATGGCAGGCGCCCGAGGGCGCCGCCGCCGCCTCGGGGAGGGCCGGCGTGGCCTCCACCGCCCCCTGGCCAGATGCTGCCGCGTCACCACCCTAGGCCACCGCGCAGCCGCATCTGGCCGCCGCTGGCGCTCTTGCAGCCCCCACCGCCCATCCAGCCCCCAGCGCTGCCACCCCTCGAGCTGGGCTCGCTGCTGCCGTCTGGCCCGCCGCTGTCGCCTCTGCAGCACACCACGACAGCGCCGCTGCTTGGCCCGCAGCAGCTGCAGCCGCCGGCCCCTGGACCACAGCCGCCACTCCCTGGACCGCCGCTCTGGGAGGTGCTTCTCGGCTGCCATCGGCTGATGTACCTGGATCGGCTATTTCCTACTCTGTTGGCACCACCGTCGAGGGTACGAGCGCGTTGTCTTCCTTCCCTCCGCCGCCACCACCGGGGCATTGTCGCGACCCGCTCTACACCGTCGATCTACCGGTAGGGTCTCACGCCGTGTGGCCCTGACTGGGTGGTGGACTCCGGTGCCTCGTACCACACCACCCCTGACGTCGGTATCCTCTCCTCTACCCGCCCTTCCCGTCCCTCTGATCCTTCATCTATCGTTGTTGGAAATGGGTCGACTCTTCCAGTCACCTCAGTAGGTGACTCGGGTTAGCCGGATTCGTTTCAGCTGCGTGATGTTCTTGTTGCTCCTGACATCATTCAGCATCTTTCCGTTCGTCGTTTTACTACTGACAACCATGTTTCCCTTGAGTTTGATCCTTATGGTGTAACTGTGAAGGATCTTACTACTCGACGCTTTCTCTTTCGCTATGATAGTACAGGTCCCTGTACACGATGCGTCTTCCTGCTTCCGCTCCGTCTCTTGCCCTGACTACGACAGCCTCTTCGACCATTTGGCATCGTCGGCTTGGCCACCCCGGTGTTGATGCTATGTCGAAGTTGTCTGGTAGTTCAACGATTTCGTATACTCGGGGTACTCATGAGTCTCTTTGCCATGCTTGTCAGTTGGGTCGCCATGTTCGACTTCCTTTTCCGCACTCTGTCACTCGTGTCGAGCACACATTTGATTTGATTCTCTGTGATCTTTGGACTTCACCTGTTCTTAGTGTCTCTGGATGCAAGTATTACTTGGGGGTCGTGGATGATTTTTCGCACTATTCGTGGACTTTTTCCTTGCGACAGAAGTCTGATACTTTCGATACTCTTTCTCACTTCTTCGCTTGGGTGTCCACCCAGTTTGGGCTCACGATTCGTGCGGTCCAGTGCGACAACTGTTGGATATAATCCCGTTTTTCTAGAATAATTGGTGTTAGAGATTGAGTCCTAGTCCAATAAGAGTAGGAGTCTAGGTAGTATTAGATTAGGACTCTGTAATATGGGGCTATATATACAGCCCCCCTCCCCCCGTTGAGAATAAGATAAGAAAAGAGAACAGTTTAGAGGAAATTAATCCCCGGATTTCCAACAATTGGCATCGGAGCTAGGGTTTAGGATCTAACCCTGTGCTGCCCCGGGAGAACATGCTCCCGGGGCGGCCAACCCCTAGGCGCGCGGAGGAGGCGGCGCAGGTGGCCGGGCGGGCAACAACAAGGGGCGGCGCGGCCAAACTGGCCGAGTGGATCCCGGCGCAGATCCGGCGGGCGGGCGACGGCCAGCAGCGCGAGGGCGGCCAGCGTGGGCGCTAGCGGCCGCGCGCAGTTGCAGGCAGCGCGACGCGCGGCCAACGCGCGGGCCAGGCACTAGCGGCGCGCGCGGCAAAGGCGGCGCGAGCGCCGCTAGGGCGGGCGCTAGCGGCGCGCGCGGCAAGGGCAGCACGAGCGCAGCCAGGATCGGGCCCGCGCAGCGGTCGAGCCGGATCCAGAAGGAGGGTGAGGCGGGCGCGAGCGTGGAAGCTCGTTGGTGGCGCGAGGAGGAGACTGGTGTCGGCGGCTGCTGCCAGAGAAAGGAGGCTGAAGGTAGCAGAGAAGAGGCGACGGCTGCTGTTCTGTGAGAGTGAAGGCTGCTAGGGTTTCTCAAAGAAGAGAGAGGCTGCTAGGGTTTGGAGGCAGTTGGGCCAGCTTGGTTACGTTGTCTTGTTGGGCCAGGTGGTGAGAAAGAAGCAGGCCACATGGGCTGGGCCCTGGAAGGTGGCCACGTGGGAGTAACTATTCTTTGCTAAGGACACCCAAAAAAAAGTATAGTTGTTGGTGTTATTTGCCACCCGAAGTGGACCAGAGGAAGTCAAGTGCTAGCCCACAACCAAGGAGGTGTCTGCAGAACATGGCACATGGTTCGAAGTTCAGGCCAACGGAGGACGAGCTGATGCTTCACTTTCTCCGACCACAGCTGCGTGGTTTTCCACCGCGTGAGGCGGACATTGTGATAGAAGCAGACTTCTATGATGTGACGCCGTGGGACCTCTTGGCGAACTACGGCCTACGCGACTTGGGATACTTCTTCACGTTACGCAGGCGGAGCAAGCCTCGAGTACAGCGGTCCGGTGGCGGTGGCATCTGGAAGCATAGCGCGACCAAGTGTGCACAGTCAATTTCCAACATGGGAGTTGTGGTGCAATGGCGTATGGTCAAGTTTTGCTTCTACATCCGCGGAGAACTCGGGAAGCGTCGTAGCACGGGATGGATCTTGGAGGAGTACAAGATCACTGACCCGAGGTGCTATCGCCACGACGATGAAGGTGACGAAGAAGAATATTGGGTGCTCTGTCGCGTGCGGAAAAGCAGGCCAATGCGAGGTGTGCTCGAGATGAAGATGTGACCATCTCGAGTGTGTGGGTATGTGGTCGGAATGAAGATGTGTCCATTCCGAGATCAAATGCAGGATGAAGATGAGTCCATCCTGGGGTTGAAGATGTGACCAACCTAAATGCGTGTGCAGGATGAAGATGAGCCCATCCTGGGGTTGAAGATGTGACCAACCCGAATTTGTGTACAGGATGAAGATGCGGCCATCCTGGGGATGAAGACGTGCCCATCCCAAAATTGAGTTGTGCAGGGTGTAGATGTGACCATCCTGGGGGTGCAGTTGTGTCCATCCCGAAAGTGTGTTTAGGGTGGAAGTGTGTCTCCATCCTAATTAGTGTGAGTGTGATCTAGAAAAACGAGATTAGGGGGTGATTGTTGGATATAATCCCGTTTTTCTAGAATAATTGGTGTTAGAGATTGAGTCCTAGTCCAATAAGAGTAGGAGTCTAGGTAGTATTAGATTAGGACTCTGTAATTTGGGGCTATATATACAGCCCCCCTCCCCCCGTTGAGAATAAGATAAGAAAAGAGAACAGTTTAGAGGAAATTAATCCCCGGATTTCCAACAACAACGGGCGCGAGTTTGACAACTCTACGTTCCGTGACTTTCTGCTTTCTCGCGGTGTTCAGTTGCGCATGTCATGTCCGTACACTTCCCCCCAGAACGGCAAGGTTGAGCGCATGATTCGGACCACCAACGATGTCATGCGCTCCCTGATGTTTCAGGCTTCTAGCCCTGCTCGCTACTGGGCGGAGGCGCTTCACACTGCCACCTACCTCATTAATCGCCTTCCTACTAAGGCGATTAGTGCTCCCACCCCTCACTTCGCTTTGTTCGGCACCCACCCTCTTTACGACCATCTTCGGGTCTTCTGGTGCGCTTGCTACCCGAACCTCTCTGCCACAGCTCCCCATAAGCTTGCGCCTCGCTCGACTTAGTGTGTTTTCCTTGGGTACTCCACTGACCATAAGGGGTACAGGTGCCTTGACCCCACCACCCGTCGTATCTTGATCTCCTGACACGTCGTCTTCGACGAGTCTTCCTTTCCCTTTTCCACCCCGTCCCCTGACTCTGTCGCTGAGTTGGATTCCCTCTTCTCTACTGACCCCGAGGCCGCTCCTGTACAGCGACCTTGTCGGTTACCTCTTGCAGGTTACCCACCCTCTATGCCACACACGATTTCGGCGTCTTCCACGCCACCTGTTGTGCCTTACGTGGCCCCGGCGTCCCTGATGCCACTTGCCGCGCGGCACCGGCGTCCGTGACGGTACCGGCTACGCCACGCGCGGCACCGACATCCCTGACACCACCGGCTGCGTCACGCGCGGCCTCGGCGCCCCCGATGTCACCCACTGCACCACGCGCGGCCCCGGTGTCCCCGACGACGCCTGCTGCGCCAAGCGCGGCCTCTACGTCCCCGACGTCGACTACTGCGCCACGCACGGCCTTAGCTTCCCCGACATCACCTGCAGCAACCCCGACGTCACCAGGCGCACCAGGAGCAGCACCGACGACCACTTCTCGCTTCGCCGACCCCGTACTTGCCTACCAGCGACGAGCACGGGGGGCGGCCCTACTCCAGCTGCACCACGCGTGGCCCCGAGACGAGAGAAGGTTGTTGTACCCGAGCGCCCGGTGTACAACCCTCCTCTTCTCCACAGGGATCCTGGTCACGTCCACCTGATGGTGACTCGACGTGCATCCCGGAGTCTTTGGCCAGTTGAGCGCTTCACCGGAGCTGCCTTCTCGTTGACGATTTCTCCACCGACTGACTCTTCTTCGATCTCACCCATACCTACTTCCGTGCGTAGCGCCCTCGCCGACCCTTACTGGCGCCGTGCTATGAAGGAAGAGTATGAGGCTCTGATTGCCAACCGTACCTGGGACCTGGTTCCCCGTCCTGGTCGTGGCAATGTTGTCACGGGCAAGTGGGTGTTCACGCACAAGAAGAAGGCGGACGGTACCTTAGAGAGGTACAAGGCTCGGTGGGTACTCCGGGGTTTCACTCAGCGCCCTGGAGTCGACTACGACGAGACCTTCAACCCGGTGGTAAAGGCGGCGACGGTTCGTACCGTTCTGTCGCTGGCGCTCTCGCGTTCTTGGCCTGTCCACCAGTTGGACGTCAAGAATGCCTTCCTCCACGGTACACTGACCGAGACGGTGTACTGCAGTCAGCCGGCAGGGTTTGTTGATTCAGCTCACCCAGACATAGTCTGTAAGCTGAACAAATCCCTATACGGACTGAAGCAGGCACCGCGAGCCTGGTATAGCCGATTCGCCTCCTTCTTGGTCTCACAGGGGTTCGTCGAAGCTAAGTCGGACACTTTGCTGTTTGTCTATCGACGTGGCAGTGACACTGCTTACCTCCTACTGTACGCCGATGACATTGTACTAACAGCGTCTAGTCCGGCTCTGCTTCGGCGCACCATTTCTGCTTTACAGCAGGAGTTCGCTATGAAGGACCTGGGACGTCTTCACCACTTCCTGGGCATTGCGGTCGAGGACCGACTAGGCGGCTTATTCCTTCACCAGCGACAGTACTGCCTGGATATCCTCCAGCGAGCGGGCATGACTGAGTGCAAGCCTTGCTCCACTCCAGTGGATACTCAGGCGAAGCTCTCCGCTACCGAAGGGACACCCGTCTCTGACCCCACTACTTACAGGAGTCTTGCAGGTGCTCTTCAGTACATCACCTTCACCAGCCCGGATATCTCGTATGCAGTTCAGCAGGAGTGCCTCCACATGCATGACCCGAGGGAGCCACACCTCACCGCTGTGAAGCGGATTCTTCGGTACCTACGAGGTACTCTCGACTACGACCTCCTCCTTCGACGTGACACGGCCCGAGCTGGTCGTGTACACCGATGCTGACTGGGCAGGCTGCCCGGACACACGACGTTCTACTTCTGGGTACGCCGTCTTCCTAGGCGGTAACCTCGTCTCCTGGTCCTCGAAGCGACAGCCCGTGGTGTCGCGTTCGAGTGCCGAGGCGGAGTATCGCGCCGTGGCTAATGGCGTAGCTGAGGCCTCCTGGCTCCAGCGGTTGCTTCAGGAGCTCCACACTTCCGTCGCCAGGAGCACCCTCATCTACTGCAACAACGTCAGCGCCGTGTACCTCTCCACCAACCCGGTCCATCATCAGCGCACGAAACATGTGGAGATCGACCTCCACTTTGTTCGTGAGCGGGTTGCACGCGACGAGATTCGGGTACAACATGTCCCGACGACGACGCAGTTCGCCGACATCTTCACGAAGGACCTCCCGTCGTCGCTGTTCTCCGAGTTTCGGTCCAGTCTCAACATCTGCAGTGGCTAGATGTTGTGACTGCAGGGGGTGTTAGACACTGTGATTATGTGTGTGTCACAGGGGCATATTAGTCATTAGTGAGGGATTAGGGTTAGGGGTAGTTTAGTCCTTTTCCCCCTCCTAATCCCTCTATATAATCAGACCTGTACCTCTGTATTATTGTCAACTAATACAGCCACCATTAGCCCTCTAATAGTCTTCATGGCAGGTACCTCCGGTTCACGCGACTATCGACGGGAGCACCACGACTTCTGTCCCGCCGATTCCTTTTCCAGTCACCGGTGTCGTTGCTGAGAACGCAGCTTCTTCTTCCTACGGCACCGACACTGTGGATACTTCCGACATCGCCGCAGCACTGGCTGCCTCTGGCGAGCGCGAGCGGGCAGCTCGCTCTCGCCCTAGAGCAGGAGCATGCCTCCGTGGCAGCACTATCCCACCAGCTCGAGGAGAGTGCTCACCGATCGATGAGTGCTGCCCACGAGCCTCCCTCGGACGCTGGTACGTACTTGGCTTCACTTGTGGCTGCTCTTCATGCGCAGGCCGCAGAGATTCAGAACATCCGAGACGCTCGTGCCGGTTGTTCTCAGCTCTAAGTCCACCTCATATGCCCGGTGGCGTGACATGGTGCTCCTCACGCTGAGGCGTTACTGCCTCGATGACCACGTCCTCCAGAACGATTCTTTAGTACTGGTGTCCTGGATCAGCATGGACAGCCTGGTCCTATCCTGGATCCTTGGCTCCTTGACGGAGGAGCTATAGGACATCGTTAGGCAGCGCGGTGGCGGCACTGCTCGACGGGCCTGGTTGGTCCTTGAGCAGCGATTTCTAGGGAATCGCGCGACTCGAGCCCTCCACATTCCAGAACACCGTCCAGGGTGACTGTTCAGTCTCCACCTACTGCTGGGAGATGAAGGGCATGGCGGATGCCCTACGTGACCTTTGTGAGCTGGTCACCGATAGCGCCCTTGTTCTTCGGGTCCTTCAGGGCCTGAATGAGCGCTATTGTCACTTACGAACATGGCTACTCCGACTGGAGCCACTACCTACCTTCGAGAAGGTATGATCTGATCTTGAACTTGAGGAGATCACTGCAGGAGGATCTACTGGCTCCGGTTCTGCCACAACCTTTTATAGCTCTGGGCAGTCCCCTCGTCCACCCTTACCAGTTGCTGGTGGACCGCCGTCATGACCATCTTCCACTCCAGGCACTCCTGCCATAGCTGGAGGTGGAACCGTCGCCGCTGAAGCAAGAACGGCGGCCGTGGTGGTGGTAGCAGTGCAGGCGGCACTTCCACACCCACGGCTCCGACGACTGGTGGGAGCGGTGGTACTGGCCGGGGAGGTGCACCCTTATCTACCCACGACGAGAGGAGGTGGTTGTACCCGAGCGGCCAATGTACAACCCTCTTCTCCACAGGGATCCTGGTCACGTCCACTCGATGGTGACTCGTCGTGCGTCCGGGAGTCTCCGGCCAGTTGAGCGCTTCGCCGGAGCTGCCTTCTCGTCGATGACATCTCCACCGACCGACTCTTCTTCGATCTCACCCATACCTACTTCCGTGTGTAGCGCCCTCGCCGACCCTCACTGGCGCCGCGCTATGGAGGAAGAGTATGAGGCCCTACTTGCCAACTGGACCTAGGACCTGGTTCCCCGCCCCGGTCGTGGCAATGTTGTCACGGGCAAGTGGGTGTTCACACATAAGAAGAAGTCGGACGGTACCTTGAAGAGGTACAAGGCTCGGTGGGTACTTCGGGGTTTCACTCAGCGCCCTGGAGTCGACTACGATGAGACCTTCAGCCTGGTGGTAAAGCCGGCGACGGTTCATACCGTCCTGTCTTTGGCTCTCTTGCGTTCTTGGCCTGTTCACCAGTTGGATGTCAATAATGTCTTCCCCCACGGTACACTGACCGAGATCGTGTACTGCACTCAGCCGACAGGATTTTTTGATTCAGCTCATCCAGACATGGTCTGTAAGCTGAACAAATACATGTACGGTCTGAAGCAGGCAATGCGAGCCTGGTATACCCGGTTCCCCTCCTTCTTGGTCTCACAGGGGTTCGTCGAAGCCAAGTCGGACACTTCGCTGTTTGTCTATCGACGTGGCAGTGACACTGCTTACCTTCTACTATACGTCGATGACATTGTACTGACAGCGTCTAGTCTGGCTCTGCTACGGCGCACCATTTCTGCTTTACAAGAGGAGTTCGCTATGAAGGACCTGGGCCGTCTCCACCACTTCTTATTTATTGTTATCGAGGACCGACTAGGCGGCTTGTTCCTTCACCAACGATAGTACTGCCTGGATATCCTCTAGCGAGCAGGCATGGCTCAGTGCAAGCCATGCTCCACTCCAGTGGATACTTAGGCGAAGCTCTCCGCTACCGACGGGACACCCGTCACTGACCCCACTGCTTACAGGAGTCTTGCAGGTGCTCTTCATTACCTCACCTTCACCAGGCCGGATATTTCCTATGCGGTTCAGCAGGTGTGCCTCCACATGCATGACCCGAGGGAGCCGCATCTCACCGTTGTAAAGCGGATTCTTCGGTACCTACGAGGCAGCCTCGACTACGGCCTCCTCCTTCGACGTGACGCGGCCTATGAGCTGGTCGTGTACATCAACGCTGACTAGGCAGGCTGCCTGGACACACACCGGTCTACCTCTGGGTACGCTGGGTACGCCGTCTTCCTGGGCGGTAACCTCGTCTCCTGGTCCTCTAAGTGACAACCCGTGGTGTCGCGCTTGAGTGCTGAGGCGGAGTGTCGCGCCGTGGCTAACGGCGTGGCTGAGGCCTCCTGGCTTCAGCAGCTGAGCGGTTCGACGGGACCGCTTTCTCGTCGACGACATCTCCACCGACTGATCCGTCTTCGATCTCGCCCATACCTACTTCTATGCGTAGCGCCCTCGCCGACCCTCACTAGCGCCGCGCTATGGAGGAAGAGTATGAGGCCCTGCTTGCCAACCGGACCTGGGACCTGGTTCCCCGTCCCGGTCGTGGCAATGTTGTCACGGGCAAGTGGGTGTTCACGCATAAGAAGGCGGACGGTACCTTGGAGAGGTACAAGGCTCGGTGGGTACTCCGGGGTTTCACTCAGCGCCCTGGAGTCGACTACGACGAGACCTTCAGCTCGGTGGTGAAGCCGGCGAGGGTTCGTACTGTACTGTCGCTGGCTCTCTCGCGGTCTTGGCCTGTCCACCAGTTGGACGTCAAGAACGTCTTTCTCCACGGTACACTGACCGAGACGGTGTACTGCAGTCAGCCGGCAGGGTTTGTTGATTCAGCTCATCCAGACATGGTCTGTAAGCTGAACAAATCCCTGTACGGATTGAAGCAAGCACCGCGAGCCTGGTATAGTCGGTTCGCCTCCTTCTTGGTCTCACAGGGGTTCGTCGAAGCTAAGTCGGGCACTTCGTTGGTTGTCTATCGACGTGGCAGTGACACTGCTTACCTCCTATTATATGTCGATGACATTGTACTGACAGCGTCTAGTCCGGCTCTGCTTCGGCGCACCATTTCTGCTTTACAGCAGGAGTTCGCTGTGAAGGATCTGGGACGTCTCCACCACTTCCTGGGTATTGCGGTCGAGGACCGACCAGACGGCTTATTCCTCCACCAGCGACAGTACTGCATGGATATTCTCCAGCGAGCAGGCATGGCTGAGTGCAAGCCATGCTCCACTCTAGTGGATACTCAGGCGAAACTCTCCGCTACCGACGGGACACCCGTTTCTGACCCCACTGCTTACAGGAGTCTTGCAGGTGCTCTTCAGTACCTCACCTTCACTAGGCCGGATATCTCGTATGCGGTACAGCAGGTGTGTCTCCACATGCATGATCCGAGGGAGCCGCACCTCACCGCTGTGAAGCGGATTCTTCGGTACCTACGAGATACCCTCGACTACGGCCTCCTCCTTCGACGGGACACGACCTCTGAGCTGGTCGTGTACACTGACGCTGACTGGGCAGGCTGCCCGGACACAAGACGTTCTACTTTCGGTTACGCCGTCTTCCTGGGCGGTAACCTTGTCTCCTGTTCCTCGAAACGACAGCCCGTGGTGTCGCGCTCGAGTGCTGAGGCGGAGTATCGCGCCGTGGCTAACGGCGTGGCTGAGGCCTCCTGGCTTCAGCAGCTGCTTCAGGAGCTCCACATTCCCGTCGCCAGGAGCAGCCTCATCTACTGCGACAACGTCAGCGCCATGTACCTCTCCACCAACCCAGTCTAGCATCAGCGCACGAAGCATGTGGAGATCGACCTCCACTTTGTTCGTGAGCGGGTTGCACGTTGTGAGGTTCGGGTACACCATGTCCCGACGACGACGCAGTTCGCCGAAATCTTCACGAAGGGCCTCCCGTCGTCGCTGTTCTCCGAGTTTCGGTCCAGTCTCAACATCTGCAGTGGCTAGATGTTGTGACTGCGAGGGGTGTTAGTGTTGGAAATCCGGGGATTAATTTCCTCTAATCTCTTCTCTTCTTATTCTCAATGGGGGGGGGCTGTATATATAGCCCCAAATTACAGAGTCCTTATCTAATACTAACTCCTACTCTTATTGGACTAGGACTCTATCTCTAACACCAATTATTTAGAAAAACGGGATTATATCTAACAATCACCCCCTAATCTCGTTTTTCTAGATCACACTCACACTAATTAGGATGGAGACACACTTCCACCCTAAACACACTTTCGGGATGGACACAACTGCACCCCCAGGATGGTCACATCTACACCCTGCACAACTCAATTTTGGGATGGGAACGTCTTCATCCCCAGGATGACCCCATCTTCATCCTGCACACAAATTCGGGTTGGTCACATCTTCAACCCCAGGATGGGCTCATCTTCATCCTGCACACGCATTCAGGTTGGTCACATCTTCAACCTCGAGCACACCTCGCATTGGCCTGCTTTTCCTCATGCGACAGAGCACCCAATATTCTTCTTCACCTTCATCGTCGTGGCGATAACACCTTGGGTCAGTGATCTCGTACTCCTCCAAGATCCATCTCGTGCTACGACGCTTCCCGAGTTCTCCACGCATGTAGAAACAAAACTTGACCAAACGTCATTTTACCACAACTCCCATGTTGGAAATTGACTGTGCACACTTGGTCGCGCTATGCTTCCAGATGCCGCCGCCACCGGACCGTTGTACTCGAGGTTTGCTCCGCCTGCGTAACGTGAAGAAGTATCCCAAGTCGCGTAAGCCGTAGTTCGCCAAGAGGTCCCACGGCGTCACATCATAGAAGTCTGCTTGTATCACAATGCCCGCCTCACGCAGTGGAAAACCACGCAGCTGTGGTCGGAGAAAGTGAAGCACCAGCTCGTCCTCTGTTGGTCTGAAAGTCGAATCATGTGCCATGTTCTGCAGACACCTCCTTGATCGTGGGCTACCACTTGACTTCCTCTGGCCCACCTCAGCCCAGTCAGCTACCAGGCCCAGATGGCCCAACTGAACTTTCCTGTCTTGTCCACCTGACCAACACAAAATCCAGCCCAGCCCAGATCCTCTTGACCTCCTCTACACCTCAGCCCAGCCGGCCCAGCTGAGCACACTTGGCCCGACAGGCCTCAGCCTTGGTCTGTGTCACAAGCGCAAGCTCAAGTCCGGCCCACTGCCTCTGTCTCTGTGCGCACAGCTCAAGTCTGGCAAACCCTAATCAACAACCTCTCCTCTCTTCTTTTCACAGGACCACGAGCAGCCGCCGCCTCTTCTCTGCTCAGCCCGAGCCTTCGCCGCCGCAACCCTAGCGCCAGCCGCCTCCTTCCTCTGCTCAGTCGCCGCCTCTACCTTGTGAGCGCCGCTGCCTCTTCTTCCTCCTCTTTGAGAAACCCTAGCAGCCTTCACTCTCACAGAACAGCAGCCGCCGCCGCCTCCTTTGACCCCGCACGCGCTACTGGCGCCCGCGCCGCCCTTGCCGCGCGGGCCCGATCCTGGCCGCGCTCCTCGCGCCCGCGCGCTGGCTGCGCTGGCCACCGGATCTGCGCCGGGATCCACTCGGCCCCCGTGCTTGGTGACAGCGGCCAAGCTGCGGTCGTCGGTGGGCCGCCCTCGTCGCCGGGCCAGTTTGGCCGCGTCGCCCCTTGCTGTTGCCCGCCCGGCCACCTGCTCCGCCTCCTCCGCGCGCCTAGGGGTTGGCCGCCCCGGGAGCACGTCCTCCCGGGGCAACACAAGGTTAGATCTTGTACCCTAGCTCTGATACCAAACGTTGGAAATCTGGGGATTAATTTCCTCTAATCTCTTCTCTTCTTATTCTCAATGGGGGGGGCTGTATATATAGCCCCAAATTACAGAGTCCTTATCTAATACTAACTCCTACTCTTATTGGACTAGGACTCTATCTCTAACACCAATTATTTAGAAAAACGGGATTATATCTAACAGTTAGACACTGTAATTACGTGTGTCACAGAGACATATTAGTCATTAGTGAGGGATTAGGGTTAGGGGTAGTTTAGTCCTTTTCCCCATCTAATCCCTCTATATAATCATCCCTGTACCTCAGCATTATCATCCATCTAATACAGCCTCAATTACTACTCTAATAAAAAGTAACAAGTCAGCCCTAAGTTCCCTTGTATTCAGTTTGGGTGTAGGTGAAAAATTACATGCAATTCCACCGATATACAAGCCAGTTTTTAATGGATACAGAATATTGAATGAAACCGTTAGAAAATGTATGATTGAACATAAATAGTGCTGTCTTTCTCAGTATTATGACTTTCAAGTGCCACTCTGATGAGATGGAGCCCTTTGGGCATTAAGCAAATATCAGTTAGGCGGAATTTGCTAATTTTGATGTTTTCGAGTAATTTATTTTGTATTCTTTACCTCGATATCTTCTTTCTTCATTTTAGCTTTTCGGTCTGGTGAATACTCTCTTGGAGAACTCAAGGAAGACATCAGAGAAAGATTTGTCAATCCAAAGATATGCTGTTATACCATTATCACCTAACAGTGGTTTAATTGGATGGGTTCCTAACTGTGACACACTTCATGCTCTGATCCGTGAGTACAGAGATGCTAGGAAGGTTTGTTTGTTGCAACACTTTTTTTTTCGGAAACGAGCCACAAGTTTTTTGTATTTTGATAGCAACTAATTTTTCTTTCCTGTCCAGATTTTCTTAAATCAAGAGCACAGGCTCATGTTGGCTTTTGCACCTGATTATGATCATTTGCCCCTAATTGCAAAGGTGGAAGTATTTCAGCATGCTTTGCAAAATACTGAAGGAAATGACCTTGCAAAGGTAATTATCCTGTACTTTCGCTCAACAACAACAACCAAGCCTTTATCCCAAGCCTGTACTTTCGCTCAATGAAAAGTATTCCCCTTGTTTGTTAGAACGTTCAAAACATCATTTTACATAAAAAAAAACTGTTGCAGGTTCTGTGGCTGAAAAGTCAAACTTCTGAAGTATGGCTTGAGCGCCGTACAAACTACACTAGAAGCCTGGCTGTTATGAGCATGGTATGTATTACTGTCAGGTTATTCAAATGAAATATTTATGAGCACATTTATTTACATGCTCAAAATGTATTTTTTAGGTTGGCTATTTGCTTGGTCTAGGGGATCGTCATCCAAGTAATCTTATGTTAGATCGCCATAGGTACATCTGCAGAACTTAATTCAAGTGAACCATATTGATTTAACTTCTTGCACGGTTATATTTTGTAGTCTTGGAGTCTAATATTTCTTTTGCTTCAGTGGAAAAATATTGCATATTGATTTTGGGGATTGCTTTGAGGCTTCGATGAATCGAGAGAAGTTCCCTGAAAAAGTAAGTAGCTTTGTTCTGGCCTTTTGTTGCGGCAAATATTGTATAGTCAAATGCACAGTTCTTGCTTTGCTGCCTCTCCAATATATTTTCTTTTTTTTCCTTTCAGATTGTCATTCTCTACCTCTACCTTGCTTTATTGTTTGAGACAGTTTCTTATCAATTTGTATATGGTGTAGGTACCATTCCGTTTGACTAGAATGCTTGTGAAAGCTATGGAAGTTAGTGGTATCGAGGGTACTTTCAGAACAACTTGTGAAAATGTGATGCAAGTTCTTAGAACAAACAGAGACAGTGTCATGGCTATGATGGAGGTGAGATGATTGAGCTATTCATTTATTTTTCATATGGGACTGCCACACAGCAAAACATTTATCCTGTACAGATGATTGTGTTTTTAGTTGCAGATAGATTTTGAAGTCTTATTACTAATGCAGAATAAACAAAACCTTTTAGGAGTTCAGGTTGACATTTTGTTAACGGGCTATTGTGTTTATACCTTTTTGGTTGCAAGTCTAATATTGATTTTACTCTTTAAAATTAGAGTTTGTGATTGTACCCCAACTTTTTTAAAATGAAGTGAAAGTATACCCCTACTCCGTTATGTTGACGGTGTTAAACTTGTTGGAAATATGTGGGTAATTAATCTCTTAATCTTTTTTCTTATTAATCTCAATTTCGATGGCTACATATAAAGCCCCAAATACATAAGTGTCCTAATCTAATAATACCCCTACACTTGACTTGGACTCTTATAACTCTAGTTAATCTAGAAAACGGGATTATTACTAACAATCACCCCATAATCTCGTTTTCCTAGATCACACTCACTATTTAGGATGGAGATACACTTCCACCCTACATCCTGCACAACTCAATTTTAGGATGGACACCACTACATCCCCAGGATGGTCACATCTTAACCCTGCGCACGTATTCAGGTTGGTCACATCTTCAACACCAGGATGGGCTTGTCTTCATCCTGCACCTTATCTCGGAATGGATGCATCTTCACTCCGACCATACACTCACACACTCAAGATGGTCACATCTTCATCTCGAGCACACCTCACTTGTGAGATTAAAACAAAGTTCCTTCCGACGCAAGAAGCGTCATCTCATCTTCCTTTTTGTTTTTGGAGCGTTCTTTGGCAAAGTGACCAAGTTTTTGACAATTGAAGTATCGAATCTTCCATTTGTCAAATTTTTTCTTCTTCTTTTGATCATCCTTTTGAGTCTTCCACTCTTCCCTTGTAAAAAAAGTTTCTCTTCACCCTTTACCTCTCTTGCTCTGCACTCCTCTTTTGTTAAAAGGAGTCTTTCTTCATGTTCTTGGTTGTTGAAGCCATGCACACGTTCCTCATGTGCCTTGAGCCTGTCAACGAGTTCCTCCATAGCCTTCAAGTCCACAAATTGCTCCATGGTGGATGCAATATGAAGAAATTTCGAAGGCAGAGCACGCAACAACTTCTGGCTTTTTAACTTTTTCTCCAAAACCACGAATCTTTGTGACAATGATCATCACTCCTGTGGCAAAGTCGTCGATTGAGTCTCCTTCATTCATGTGCAAGAGATCAAACTTGTTCTGGAGAGTTTAGATCCTTGCTTCCATTATGTTCTTCACTCAAGAACTTGATCTTGATTAACTCCCACGCTTCCCTCGTCTCCCTAAAAATTTGCATGAGTGTCTTTGTCAATAGCATGATAGATGACCGCAAGAGTCAACTGATCTTGCTTTGAATCAACATTGCTCTTTGTCTCCTCAACAGCTTCCCATACCCCCTGTGCCTTTAGAAAAACCTTCATCTTAATTGTCCATGATGTATAATTGGTCTTGGTTAACAGGAGGATATTGCAGTGCCATTGATTTTTCCTCCATGTTGCATGCACCTTCTGTGTATGTTAACAGAACTGTGGGTAATCTTTGTGTGACCCTAGCAAAACACCAGCAACCAACCCAGCCAGATCAGTTCTGCCAAGGCCCAGCCTTGCTTCAGGAGATAGTATGGTTAGGGTTTCCTTCAAACACAGAGCCAGCCACCTAATAGCAGCGCTGCACCTTGCTGCCTGGTCGTGAGCACCACTGAGCACCGAACCCTAGCAGCCACCGCCAGCCAGCACCGCGCGCTTGCAGGAATGAATGTCGACACCTCGACGACTTCCGTCGGTGGCCCCTCGTCGTGGAACTCGCCGCCCCTGAGCCTCTGTGCATCGCCTTGTTTCGAGCCCGACACCTGAGAATCAAGGGCTCCGCCTCCTACTCAGCACGGCCAAGCGCAAGCATCGCTCAATTCAGCGGTCGTAGCGTTCTTCTTTGCTTTGGGCCGCTCGCCTACGCCTTCGATCTAACCGCGATGCCTCTTCTCGGTCGGGTCTCCGCCTCGTGCAACCAGGTGTGGCACTCCTCGGAGATCAACGGCGGCTGAAGAGCTAGGGTTGTCTTTCACCTGCCACGTATTAGATCTAAACCTAGGCTCTGATTATCAATTGTTGGAAATCCGTAGGTAACTAATCTCTTAATATTTTTTCTTATTAATCTCAATTTCGGTGGCTACACATATAGCCCCAAATACAGTGTCCTAATCTAATAATACCCCGACACTTGACTTGAACTCTATCTCTAACTCTGGTTAATCTAGAAAATGGGATTATTACTAACAAAACTATGATGGGAAAAGACAGAAATACCCTTGTGAATTTTAATCTGTGTTTATGATTTTACCCATATTTTAATATAGTCACATATTAAATTATGTTTATGCAAAATAGCGGTAAAATCACATACAAATTAAAACTAGAGGCAAAATCACAAGGCATTTCTGCCTTTTTTTTTCATCATATTTAACACAGTTAACATAGTAGGGGTATACTCTGGTTTCGTTTAAAAAAACAAGGGTAAAACTACAAACCCTAATTTTGGATGGTAGAATCATAATTGAACTTGCAACTGGCGATATAAACACAATAAACCCTTTTGTTAAGCGTTGATAAAATTCAGACATCAACAGCTTGATAAATAGTGCAAGGTAAAACATATGAACCCTAGGATTGTTCTGTTTAATTTGCCAGGCATAATATTTTCTGATATTTCATTTTCTCAAGTTGAACTCCACCTATATTATAATGACATAGCCGGTCACAAGCCCGGGTAAAGGAGGAGGGGTTTTGATGGGCTTGGCTAGCCAACAAGTACACTCAGCCATTCTCATGGAAATGAAACCCAATAGAGATTCGTTGGGGCGTAACCCTCTTAGCGACACGCCATATCGGGACTCGAGTATGGTGTTAAGTGGGCAAGGGTTGGGTCGCCACCGCCTTAGTGCTGCGCCATATTGGAACCCGGATATGGTGTTAAATGGGCAAGGGCCGAATCATCACCACCTTAGTAGCGCACTACATCATCGCCCGGATGTAGTGATAAGTGAGCAAGGATCATTGCATCTTACTCGACGGGTGCAAAGCGTAAGGAAGCTAACCGAGGAACATAGATTTTGGGTGAGTAGTTGGAATGTAGGATCCTTGATGGGGAAGCTACGTGAGTTAGTAGATGTTGCCATTAGAAGACGAGTAAATATCCTTTGTGTACAAGAGACTAGATGGGCGTGTCAAAAGGCGAGAGAAGTCAAGAATACCGATTTCAAGTTTTGGTATTTTGGATCGGCGGGAACTAGAAATGGCGTGACGAGGGGATAGGATCATTTTAATCAAGATAGTAATTGGGGACATTGTTTTGAACGTCATTAGTGCTTATGCCCCACAAGTTGGGCTCAACATGAGTGCTAAGAGGCAATTTTGGGAGGACTTGGAGGATATGGTTAGTAGTGTACCAATAACCGAGGAACTCCTCATAGGAGATCTTAATGGTCATGTGGGTGCAACTAACGTAGGATTTGAGGGAGTACATGGAGGCTTTGGATGCGGCGATAGAAATCAAGAGGTTAAGGACATCCTAGACTTTGTTGTAGCCTATGATCTGTTGGTAGCTAACACCCTCTTTAGGAAGAGGTAATCTCACGGTGACCTTTAGTAGTGCCCAACACTATAGCCAGATTGACTTTGTCCTCACTAGGAGATGTGATAGACGGGGGTGTCTAGATTGTAAGGTGATCTCCGGGGAGTGTGTTGTGACACAACATAAGCTTGTGGTAGTCGACTTTCGCTTCCATACATGTTCTTTGCGAGACAAAGGTGTCAAAATCACAAGAACAAAGTGGTGGAAGTTGAAAGGAAAATCGCAAGAATCCTTTAAAAATAGGGTGATCACAGAAGGACCCTGAGTAGAAAATAGAGATGCAGATAGTATGTGGGTGAAGATGGCAACTTGCATTAGGAAGGTAGCTAGTGAGGTGTTCGGTGTGACAAAAAGAAAGAAACTTGTAGATAAAGACACTTGGTGTTGGAATGAGGATGTACAAAAGGTCATTAAGGAGGAGTGTTACAAGAGTTGGCATCATGATAGAAGCGCAAGCAACATGCTTAAGTACAAAGAGGCCAAGAAAAATGTAATGCGGGCTGTGAGTAAAGAAAGAGGACAGGTCTATGATGAGTTATATGAGAGACTAGAGACAAAAGAAGTTGAAAAGGACATATACAAGATAGCAAAAATTCGCGAGAGAAAGATGAGGGATTTCAATCAAGTTAAATGCATCAAAGATGAGACTGACCACATTCTAGTGAAGGATGAAGAGATTAAGAATAAATAGTGGGATTACTTTAATGGGCTATTCAATGATGGTAATGAGAGCACACTATGGTTGAGTTGGATGACTCCTTTGATGACTCCAACAGGCGGTTCGTGCGGAGGATATAAGAGTTTGAGGTTAAGGAGGCCTTAAAAAGGATGAAAGGAGGAAAGACTCTCGGCCCTGATGATGTCCTACTGAGGTGTGGAGATATCTTGCGCTGTGGCAATAGTACTCACAAAGTTATTCAACCATATTTTTTGATCAAACAAGATGCCTGGAGAATGGAGGAAACGTATATTAGTACCTATTTTCAAAAATAAAGGAGATATTCAAAGTTGTACTAATTATCGAGGGATTAAGCTTATGAGTCATACTATGAAGTTTTGGGAGAGTGATTGAACACTGACTGAGGAAAGTGACCAATGTCACTAAAAACCAGTTTGGTTTTTTGCTTGGGAGGTCTACTTTGGAGGCGATTTTTTTGCTTCGTCAGCTTATGGAGAGATATAGGGAGCAGAAGAACCTACATATGGTGTTCATTGACTTGGAGAAGACGTACGACAAGATACTAAGGTCAGTCATGTGGTGGGCACTAGAGAAACATAAAGTGCCAACAAAGTACATTACCCTTATCAAGGATATGTACAATAATGTTAGGATAGTGTGCGCGTAAGTGATAGGGAGACTGATGCATTTCCTATCACGGTAGGACTACATCAAGGATCATCTTTGAGCCCATACATCTTTTCTTTGGTGATGGATGAGGTGTCGAACGATATGCAAGGGGATATCCCTTGGTGCATGCTCTTTGCCGATGATGTAGTGCTGGTAGATGAAACTAGGGATGGTGTTGGTAAGAAATTAGAGTTACAGAGACAAACCTTAGAGTCCAAGGGGTTTAGACTTACCAAGACCAAGTATACGAGGTGTGACTTTAGTGGTGTTGGTCGTGAAGAGGGAAATGTTAGTCTACAAGGACAAATAGTACCCAGAAGGGACTCTTTATACTTAGAATAAATGTTACAAAGCAATGACGATATTGATGAGGATGTTTATCATAGGATCAAGGTAGGGTGGATGAAATGGAGACAAGACTCTGGAATCCTATATGACAGGAAGATCCCACAAAAGTTAAAAGAGAAGTTCTATAGGACGGTGATCAGACCCGCGATGCTATATGGAGCGGAATGTTAGCTAACTAAACGACAACATGTGCAACAAATGAGTGCCGCGGAGATGTGCATGCTACGGTGGATATGCGGGCACACGAGAAGAGACCGAATAAGGAATGAGGTGATCCGTGATAGGGTAGGGATGGCGCCGATTGAAGAGAAGTTAGTCCAACATGGACTAAGTCCTTTGGACATATCCAACGGAGACCTCCAGAAGCACCAATTAACGTGGGATTTTAAGAGGTAGAGAAAATATTAGGAGGGGTAGAGGATGGCCAAGGTTGACCTGGGAGGAGGCGGTAAAACGAGATTTGAGAGATTGGAATGTATCTAGAGACTTAGCTCAGGAAGACCACATGGAAAGTAGCAATTCATGTGTCAGAATCTTAGTCTTTTTTCTTTTCTTTTTTCTTGTTACTTTTATATCTCTTCCTCTATTTTACTTCATTGAAATATATATATATATAATTATTGGGTTTCATGTCTAGTCGACCCCAACATGGTTAGGATAAAGGCTTGGTTGTTGTTATTGTTGTTGTCGTATTCTCAAGTTGATGTTCTCAATGCACTATATTTTGTGGGGAAATTCGTTCGCTTTCCTTCAATTAATGCTCCTTTCTGTGTGCATTTATCCTACATGCTTGGCTATGTATGTTTATTAGGCATTTTCTAATTTTCTGCATTTTTTCCAGGCATTTGTACATGATCCACTAATCAATTGGCGTTTGTTCAATTTCAATGAAGTTCCTCAAGTTCCAAACTATGGAAATGCTAATGCTCACACAGTTGTCAGTAGCGAAGAAGCTGCGACTAATCGAGAGCTCATGCAACCTCATCGAGGAGTCCGTGAGAGGGAGTTGCTTCAGGTTGCCTGTTCTTTCATATCCTTCATTGTTTCATTACATGCTATAGTTCGATTATATGCAGGACCTGGAGTAACTATGTTACCCGTGCAGGCGGTGAATCAACTCGGTGATGCTAACGAGGTTCTGAATGAGCGCGCTGTAGCTGTAATGGCACGGATGAGTCACAAGCTAACAGGGCGTGACTTCTCTTCTGGGTCAGCATTGTCAGGAATAGGCAGCTCGACCCAACATAGCTGTGATCACTTGGCTTCAGGAGATGCCCGGGATGTGGAACCTGGTTTATCCGTGAAGGTCCAGGTTCAGAAGCTCATACTCCAAGCGACTTCCCATGAAAACTTGTGCCAAAATTACGTCGGGTATGTATCATAACTTTACCCCTTTTGGCTTCAAAAAAACTTCATCCCTTATCTGGTAGCTGTCATTTTATGTTTTGAGTAGATAACTGTTTTTACCAGGTCACTCACTGTTCGTTGTTGCCTGCCTTTACTTATTCCACAGGTGGTGTCCCTTTTGGTGAGCTCTGCTGCAAGCAATGGCATGTAAATATTGTAAATACCCTGTACAGGTATGTTAGTGTGTTATCGTATGTAACGTGTACAGCATTGTATGTAGCAGAATCATATTCGTTAATGAAAGATGCCGTTTGCCGCTCTATTTTCATCTTTGCTCCCTTTCTGAGTGAATGTGTCGCAACATTTCATGTGGTTTCAGTGTAACAAATATTGTAGTGGAAATGGAGCAAAGTAACATGCAAATAGCTTCATGATTAAACTTGACATTAAAAATTGCAGAACTCTTCGCAAACTGTACCAGCTACTGCAAATTCCTAGATCCATCATCATCGAATGAACCATTGCTGCCGGGCCTTAAAAGCATTCCACTCGTGGCGAAATTTCCTGAGGCGTCACCCATGCTCCCATCATATCTCTGGGTCTTTCTCTTGTTACCCCATCTCGTTCTTGAATTTCTTTTAAAGAAAGAATATTTTAACATGTGAATTACAAAAAGGGTGTGTTGTTTCAAACAATTTAAGAATGGGCCTATATAGCCCTTTGGGAGCAATCTATCCACTGTTAGGGGTGTTAAAAGGGCTCGGCCTATGGTCCATTTCACAAATAAAACCTGTCCTTATTATATTTAGGCTAGAAATTAATATAAATTTAATCTGATTCAGCCCTCCTACAGTTAATTTTTTTTGGTCCATTACTAGGCCTATCAACTATAGCGATTAATTGTCCACCCATCGCTACAGTAGATAAATCCTTCCACTGCGATTTATCATTATAGGGACTCATTTGCAGGAATTCAGCCCTGTGATTTTGCATGCAGCCCTCGGTGCATGAGTCAACCTTCCAACGGACGATTTTTTTCTAAACAGTGGATGAATCGCTTGTGGGAGCATGATTCATCGTCCACCAGTTTTTTAAACTTGTTATATTTGGATTTTTATTTTGTAAATAGAAGATAATTAAAACTTTGAGCAAAAATAGAAATATGCTACATGATATCCATCTGTTCAATTTATTTCATGTCGGTTAGTTCATTTTTAAACCAGCCAGCATAAGATAAAAAGGAATGAAAGGAGTATTATACAAAAATGTTTTGATTCAAACAAATAAAAAGTACATGATAATGGTACGACCAACTATCCAGTCCAACTCCGAGTGATCTCTTGCTCCTACAGCCGTGCCCGACCCTCCAAGTATGTCAATCTATTTGTAGGCCGTGGGGTGCACGAGGCAATGGGGTTGGTGCCGTGAATGTCGCGCCATTAGTCAGGGCGTGTGTCCCCTAAGTGTACCGCAATACGACTCATTATGATGGCTAAAATCGTCGTAAGTAATCTAAATTATCGTAATTAGCTTAGTTACGACGGTTTAAGTCTAATTACGATGGTTTTTAGCCGTCGTCAGGATTTGATCATAAGTCACCGTCGTAAGTTACGCAACTTACGACGGCAGCTCGTAGCCGTCGTAGTAAGTGTCTGGGCCACGTGGTGGGCTGGGCCATACCACTTACGACGGCCTGAACACGGCTGTCATAAGTAACCATGTTACTTACAACGGCTGGGTCCAGGGCGTCGTAAGTTATTTGGGCTTACTTATGACGGCTACAGCAGCCATCGTAAGTAACATGGGCTAACTTACGTTATGGTTTTAATTTTTTTTAAAAAAAAATAAAAGAAACTAGCTGACCTGGCACAGTTGCGAGACGAGACAAATCAAACAGGCATTCACACAGAAAAATAATACAATACAGACTCGACGTTTCATTCATAAAGTTCAAAAAAAATCTAAAAACACATAACAACTACACACTCCCCTCATGACTACCTCCGGAGCCGTGAACGTCGTCTTTGCGCGTCTCTTCCGGTGGCGGTAGCTGCTTAGATGGAGTCTGCGCCTCCGTCTGTGAACTCTGCAAAGTAAATAAAAGTTAGACATGTCTATTCCTCTCTTTCCCTCGCTCTCCCTCGTTCTCTCTCTTTTTCACTCTCAGTACTCCTCTTTCAATCTCTCTCTCGCTCTCGTTGTCCCTCTCCCCGTCCCCCTCTCTCTTCTCTCTCTCTCTCTCGCTCTCGTTGTCCCTCTCCTCATCCCCCTCTCCCTTCTCTCTCTCTCACTCTCGTTGTCCCTCTCCCCATCCCCCTCTCCCTTTTCTCTCTCTCGCTCTCATGGTCCCTCTCCCCACCCCCCTCTCCTTTCTCGTTCTCTCTCACTCTCGCTCTTGTTGTCCCTCTCCCATTCCCCTCTCCCTTCTCTCTCTCTCTCTCGCTCTCTCTCTCTCTCTCTCTCTCTCGTTATCCCTCTCGACATCCCCCTCTCCCTTCTCTCTCTCTCTCGCTCTCGTTGTCCCTCTCCCCATCCCTCTATCTCTTTCACTATCTCTCCCCCACTCTCTCTCTCTCTCTCTATCACTTTATCTCCCTTATTATATTAAATAGTATTAAGGATTTATAGAGTGCCATTTGTACCTGTGCTAGGACGGCTGTGACGAGGGCGCCTGTGGTGGCAACGGCCACGAAGGAAACGGGAGCTTATGGCCACTCTGTCGAGCTAAAGCATGTCATTACAACATATTAGAACACATGTATATTACTGAAATGCTAAAAATTTAAAATACAGTAATTTAAATTACTTACCTCCACCGTAGGCTGCATCTCGGCGATGAGGTTGGCCTAGTACTTTTGGACGGCCCTCGTCCTGTTGAGCTCCTCTTAGGTCCGTGCAAGCCAATCCTCCATGGCACGGAACCTCAAGTCCCTCTGCGACAGACGGCCAATCGAACGGCCCAACAAACGAAGCCTCCGTTGATGGAGTGCCTCTCGAAGGTCGCGCCGCCCTCGAGTCGACAACTCTAAATGGCAAACCTACGAAAGATAGAAAAATAATAAGTAGAAGAAGGAAGTTTTAAAAAATGAAACAGTTGACCAACTCACCGTCCATGGGCCTTCCGCCGCCGCTTGCGTGCACGGCTCTAGGCTCGATTGGCACTTGTTATACTCGTTGATGGCCTGGATGCGGGCGTACGACAACGCCTGCACCACGAGCTTCCGAGCATTGTTGTGGAACATGGCAGTCGCGTGCTCCATCATGCTCTCGCTCGAGTCCTCTAGCTAGTACTGCAACTTTAAGAAAACAAAAATCTAATTAATCCGTGTGAACAATTTAAAAGAGTGTAAAAAATACAAACATTTAAACTTACCATAAAATCATTCCACACAGCCCCTGAAGGGTGTCATGGACCTTGTGAGAGACACAAGCGCAGTCGTCCCACGCCAAAGCAGGGACACCGTCGATGACACCGGGATAGTGCAACCGCAGTAAAGCCCCGATGACACCGTTAACCTGCCTGTGGTGTCCCTGGCCCGCGTAGTCTTGCCAAGATCTGCAAATTTTTTTAACTTATTATGTATTGACAGACAACATCTAATATTTAATACTATACAATTTATTTACCTGTCTCCGAGTGGACGAATTATGATCCATACACGAGGAACATTAGGAGGAGCAGCAAAGTGGGTCCTCCTCGTGCGTCGCCTCATCGGCGGCACCACGTGCGGTGACCCGGACGTTTGGTCACCACTAGAGCCCAAAGGATCAATGCTCGCCGGCTCCGAGGACTGGAATTGCAAATAATGTGATTGGCAACTGAAATTACCTCCGTGCGCTGAAAGGCCAGAACTCGGTCCGAAAAGTGTGGAAGGTGCGTCATCAGCAGAGAGTGTTTGCTCGTACCTGACGAGGTACCTCAGAAGACCAAGTCCGAGAGTTGGGTGAGGAACTCTCTCACCCCCTTCCTCCCATTCCCCTTTCAATTTGACGACGACATCTTAATGCAACGAGTAATTGATAAATATACTAAGATAATATACAAAATTCATGATAAGTTAGTGAAGAAAATATTACTTCATCAATTTCAAAATTCATCAACGTCACGATCATGTACCCTACTCCGTAAACCAAACCATTGATCTTCTTTTCTGAGAGCTTGGACTAGATTTTGTTTTTATTTTCGTTTCCGTATATCATAAGTCTCGACATCTTGAGCGTCTCCAACCAAGTCATCAAGTTCTACACCAGGCTCGACGATGAACGACTCTGGCAACTCTTCTCCTTGGTAAACTTCATCAACTTTATTAGTATCATAATATCCATCATCTCCTAGAGTGTATAACCACTCACGAGGATTCACCTTATGTACCACCCACCAAGCTTCAAGTTTTTTGCATGGATAAGATAGATAATACACTTGCTCCACTTGGTGAGCAAGAACAAATGAATCGTATCCTCATAGCCGTTCTTTATGTTTGACTTTCACCATGTCAAATTGGTTTTGTCGAATTCCATTATTTGTTATCAAACCAATAACAGTGAAAGAATACTGCTTAAAGATCCTTATTACGGACGAAAGCAAATTCAAGAATTTTTTAATGATCCTATAGTAATTAGTTTCACATCCTTGAGAGTCGATTGCCCTCATCATAACTCCGGATTTGACGTTGCTGTGAGTAGACGATGAGATTCAAATTGAGTTGTATAGAATCGAAAGTCATTGACGTCATATCGATCGTAACTTCTAACTTTAACCAATCCGTAGACTAGTTATCGCAAGTCTTCATAGATGTTGGCATCTTTCATGCACTATTAAAAATATGAGGTTACAAGAAAACTTTGTAAATATTTGTAAGTTATAAGAAAAAATTGTAAATACTCCTAAGTTATAAGAAATTGTTACATGACCACAAAACCATAATAAAAGTTAGGTCTTCCGTTTATTCCATCTCGTCGCATTGCTTCTACTTGTTTGCTCGTAGGTTGATGTTTATGTGTCCAATTCTATTTGTGAATCTCTATTAATGAAAAGAAAAATTTTAGAACAGATCTGTTTCATTTATAATAAGTAGCATAAATATAGGACAAACACTTACTCGAAATATTTATCCATCTCATCTATATTAGCATACATGTAGAGGAAAGCAGCAATTATTTCTTCTACGATAGAGTTGTAGGAATTGCAATTACCAGATACAATGCCTCTTGTTGCAAAAATAGAGAGATCGGTACAAGAAGGTTGATTATCCATGTTGTACCGCATTGCCGAAGTATTGACATTGTGTTTCTCTGCAAAGTAAACACTTGAAAATATATCCTACTTCCTTAAAAGTAAATGCTTCGACGATGCACTCTTCTACCTTTGCCCTGTTATGAACCATTAGTTTCAGATATCTTAGCGTTCTTTCAATATGATACATCCACCTATATTACATAGGACCGCCCACTTTAGCTTCATATGGAAGATGAATAAGGAGGTGTTGCATTAGATTAAAAAAACCTATAGAAAAAATTTCATCTTACATAATAATATCAGTATCACCTTCTCTAACTTACTCATCATCTCTATCGTGATTTCTTTAGCATAGAGTTGTCTATAGAAATGGCTACGCTCGGCTAGCACCTTCCACACCGCATCGTCAAAATAGCTCCGAAACATAACAGGTAGAAGTCTTTAATGATTATGTGATAATCATAACTCTTTAACCCAGTTAGTTTTCTCGTTTTCACATTCACGGCTCGTTTCGGACTAGCTGCGTAACCATTTGGGAATTTCAAACTTTTCAACCATTCGAGTGCTTCTTTCTTTTCTTTGGATCGAAGACAGAAGGAAACACATGGTTTACCACCACTTTCAGAAAACTCAAGAGTTGTACGGTTACAAAGCTCAACCTGATCCTTTTGAGGCTTTATATTATCTTTCGTTTTGCCCGTCATGTTTATTCATGTGCTTATGATACATTTCCCCATGTTACGCTCTTGATGCATGACATCAGTGTTGGCATTAGTATCAACGACTTCACATATGGTAGCTTCCATAGTCCACATATATTAGTCCAATTGTGATCATATCCGAAACCGATAAAATATACAAGACGATCTTTATCTAACAACAGTTTATCTAACATATCATATATTTACAACCTGTTAAGACGTTTCGCTGGTCCTTTATTGACAACGGTGTCTTTTCTGAATACATTCCTCTGTTGCCTAAAAATATGATTTGAAGGAAGCCAACGTCTGTAACAATCAAAGTAACATATCTTTCTGCCATGAGTAAGTCGAAAACAGTCAGTGTCAGAAGCACATATTGGATATGTCAAACGACCGTGAGTGCTTCATCCAGAAAACATGTCATACGCCGGAAAATCATGGACAGACCATAAATAAGCAGCTCGAAGGTTAAATTACTGCTTCTTTTAATTGTCGTACGCTTTGACTCATGTCCATAACATTTTCAATTCTTCGATCAGTGGTTTCAACATTACGTTGAGACGTGATCTAGGATGACCCGACCCAGGTAAAATGAGACTAAGGAACATGAACTCATACTTCATACAGAGGGTCGGTAGTAGATTGTAGGAAACAACAAAGATAGGCCAATGGGAGTATGGTGAAGCGTTTGTACTGAACGACGAGAATCCATTTGTCGTCAACCCAATCCGAACATTTTTCGCATCACGGCTGAACTCTGGATCAAACCGGTTCGGCGCCTTCCATGCCTCAACGTCGGACAGATGCGTCATGACTTTTTTGTTCTGACGTACACCTTTGTTTCATCTCATGTGTCTGGTAGTTTTTTTCGAAAGAAACAAATGCTTCAACCGAGATGTCACGGGTAAATATCGAAGTTGCTTACGTGTCACTTATGTCGTAATATTTTCACTATCTTCATTAACGACTTTGACATACCTGATTCACCATATTGTAAACATTTATTCTCTTTCGGATGTCCCTTTCAGAAAAGTATGCAGTTGTCTGGACACACATCAATCTTCTAATATTTCATACCGAGATCCGAAAGCAATTTATTCACGTGATACATATTTTTAGGCACTTTATGGGGCCGTGGAAGGATATCGCTAATCAATTTAATGAGGTCGTTGTAATAGTTATTAGAAAAAAATACTTAGACTTAATTGTCATAAGTCTAGTCATGAAAGTGAGGAAGGTCACTTTCGTGTGTTCATACATCGGCTGTTCTGAAGTTTTGAGAAGCTCGAAGAACGCTTCAACCTCTATTGTAGGTGGATCCTCCGTAAGGTCTGGTTGTATAGCTTCTAGCATCTCATCCATCCTATCATCCCCGTAATATCATCAATGTCCTCTTTCACTTCTTGTACAACTTTAGAATTTATCTTGTCATGATCCAGACCACATAACATGGCGTGTAACCGTTTTGATAGAAAGTTCCACTTTATCTAAAAAATTAGTATTCCGGCATTTCGTACATGGGCACCACAACTTATCGGTATTTGACAACGAAAATGCTCAATCTACAAAAGCATATGTATTGGCGGACCACTCATATGAGTGACCACCAGATATGCTCTTCTAACCAGTATACATTCAACTGTGGTCTTTACCCATGTTTTACTCTGCAATATAAAGTTATAGAAATTATATCTATTAGAAGAGATAGATTCTAAACCCAACCCAAGAGTGACCGAGGGGAGCGTGCTTATAACTAGACGTGGGGTCCAGATCCAGACGAATTTTTGTCAGGATAACCCTGTTGTTCTTCAATTGCACGCTAGATAATGGTGCAGCGGAGAACATTAAGGTTACACCGTCGAAATTTCGTTCGAATCCAGACCCCGCTTCTCAGAAGACGGCGGTGAAGCTGCGCCCAAGGAGAGAGGAAGAGCGCAACAGAGATGACGGCGAAGGGCCGGGCCCAGAAAAGCTGTTGTCCAGCAAAAGAATGAGTAGAATACTGGACAGCTTGCACGAAGGAGAACATGGCCGCGCTGGACGTCGCCACCCGGATGGCCACCGCCCGCCCGCGGTGGCGCCGTCGCTCCTTGCGCTATTGCTGCTGGTGATGGTGGCGACGCAACATGTTGCCGTGGCTCCCCAGGGCGGTGGTGCAAGTAGGAGCAGCGAGTCCGGCGCGCCGCTAGCTTAGTATACCACGCCACGCCGCGACACCGACGGCTTAGCTTTTTGCTTCAGCTGTGGACTTGCGGTAGCTACACTGGAAATGCTTTTTCCTGGCTCGGACGCGTAGGTCTGTGGTCTGCAGACCTGGTCCGGCTCCGTTGCTCGTTACGGCACTGTCGTTCTTCTTTTACCTACCTCAGCGACGGCATCTCGATGTCCTCTGCTGCCCTGGTCTCGATGTCCTCTGCATGCAGAGCGTGTCCGATCTCAATAAAAGTGACTGAATTTTGTTAACTCAATTCACCTTTTCAAGGACCAAATCAACGGATTTATCTGAACGCAGTGCTAGCTGAATATCTGCTTTGCACCCACACGAAACACATTTCCGAAGAAGAACCTGAACCTCCAAAACAAAATAACACCCACACTTGCAATTCCAGGCACTGCATTTCAGTCGGGACGCAGGGCTCGGCACCCACCTGCCCTGCTCTTTTCGGGAGGAGGGACGAACGCGCGCAACTGGCGCTGTTTAAATATTTTACTCTGAAAAGACGATTAAATCATGTTGAGTTAATTTGAGAGCAGGCTGGATTGCTGCAAGTGCTTGAGGTCTTTTTCATACTCCGATTACTCATCCTCCTCAGAAAAAAAATCACTCATCCAAAATAGCGTACTGGTAATAGATAGATGATGGAAAAAAAATATGAAGCAGGGCGTGGGCCGTAACAGGCACTGCAACCACTTTCCAAATCCATACTCCCTCTCTGAACTAAATAGTGTTTAACACAGCTAACTTAGTTTAAATTAAACTAATTTTTTTATCCTAAACGTGATTTATTTTAGAATGGAGGGACTATTTTATTACTGTTTCTAATAATAAAATAATAAATGAAAAGTGAAAAATAGTAAACGTGGAAAGATGACTTATAATCACTGTTTCTATTCACTTAATCTCTTTTCATGTGTCAACTGCTTCCATCTCCCCAGATATATAGAACGCTCTAGGTGTCTCCTCGCACCTCTCTCTCTCTCTCTTCTAAACCCTAACGCCGCGACCCGGGCGCCCGAGCAATCGGTTCCCCGCGCGAGGTGAGCCGCTGCCCGTCTCTCTCTCTCTGTCGGATGGGAACGGGATTCCCGCTGTTCCGGTGCCAATCGGCGTCGGTTCCTGTTTCCTGATGCCGTTTTTTGTTCGGTGGCTGGTTTCCGGTGCAGGCGAGGGGGTTGGTTGGACCTGCGGCGGGATGGCGGAGGAGAAGGTGGGCCGGGTTTTCGTGGGCGGGCTGTCGTGGGACACCACGGAGCGCACGCTTGAGCGCGCTTTTGGGGAGTACGGCAAGGTCATCGAGGCGCAGGTATAGCGATGCTCTGCCCCTGTGGTGACGCGTGCAAGTGATTTTTTCAGGGGATTGTTGGATCCCCTGTTTCGATTTAGTTTTTGACGGATAGGGCGTTCTGTTTTTTATCTATAGGAATTGTTGTGTTGAGATAGATGGTGATTGTGGGACATGGATCTGTTCCGTTATACCTTACTGCGCAATTGTCTGATTGATTCGTTAGAAACATAATCTTGGTAAATACCTCCTTTCGGTAATCAAAACAACTTTCATGAAGACATGTACTGCCACTAAATAATCATTTTTTGTGTGCTAGGCTGGGCTAGAGGAATGTGAAACCGATTGTTGGAACTTTGATGTGTTCAGTTAGCTAATAACATGTTTATTGATTATCAGATCTGTCACCTTTCCGATCATGTTTTCACATTTTCTCCGTAACTTGTTGGAACCATGTTCTCTGAATTTAGTGGAATTATATGTTTCATGCACCATAACTGGCCTACAATTTAAACTAGGCGCTAAGCAGGGGGTGTCCGCCTAGAGCTTAGGCGTGTGTTTTTAAGCGTTCCTAAGCAGCACCTAGTCGTTGTGCACTGGAGCAATGATGCATTCTAAAATTGTAAAAATACGAGTGTTTCCAAACCCAAAAGGCAACATGAAAAGAAAAAATGTAAAAAACAGCCCACGTAGAGCAGCAGCAGCTCAGCAGGCAGACACATAAAGCAGCCCATCATGGCAAGGCGACGCTATACCAGCAAACAAATAACAACATAGTAGCATAGACAAGGGAAAAAAAGAAATAAAAGGAAGTGGAAGGGAAGGAGGCCCAGCCCACACACAACCAGACTACCTCATGTATGTGTTTAGGTCTTAACAGATTCTCAGCCTGTGACCCACCACCAATGTCGCCTCTCTTTCTCCCTCCCTCAGGATTGAGAAGAAGAGGCGGGCGTGGGATCGACCAATGATGACTGAAACGCTCCGCCAGCCTATCCACCGCCTCTCCTCGTGGCTAGGTGGCACCCTGCCTCCTAGCGCCTAGGCGAGCATGGAATGCCACCTTTTGTTTTGCTGATTTAAACTGTACCTTGGTTGTACTGAAAATCATTTTAACATCTTGTAGGAAATTGATTTTTCCTAGCTGAATAAATATAGAAGGGGAACTCTGGCGCAGTGGGATCATGAGGTCATGGGTTCGAGTCTTAGAAACAGCCTCTTGCAGAAATATACGGAAAGACTGCGTACAAAAGATACAAATTGGTTCAGACCCTTCCCTGTACCCTGTGCAAGTTGGAGTTACATGCACCGGGCTGACCTTTTCTTAGCTGAATAAATATGGAAACTGTGGTTATGAGCATCAGTTTATAAGTAGGTCCATGCCTGTCATATTTCTTGTTTTGTTACGTTAGGGCTGATTTTATTTTCATGCCTTACTACTTCAATCTAATGGCATTTACTTATTCGCAGAGGATGCGTTCATTTCCGTTTCAATGTTTTAGAAAGTACCAGGAAAGGAAACTCACTAGTCAATTCAGCTCACTGGTTAGCTTTTTTGGGTGGCAAGTTCAGTAAAATCAGTTGGAAGTTTTGTTAGAGTCAGTCTTGATAGATTGCCTCTGTTTTGTGAACAGAACCATATATACCTGTCTTTGCCCTGTTACTACTTAGGATAACTGATGTCAGGATAAGACCACAGAAAACTAATTGTCATTGCCATGGCTGATGAATGCCACAGAACAAAACATGTTTAACAGTGTTGGATACAAAATTATGGGAAAGTTTGACCTTCTTCCAGATCAGTTTCATAAGAAAGGCAGTTGTCCTTTGATCTGTGCTTATATTTGCTTAGGAGCTGTTACTCAGTGCCTATACTGCCCTTCCCTGTGGAATAGAAATGCTTAGTTGTATGCTACACACAAAAGATACAAAGATTAGAAAAAAATTGTATCTAGATTTTTTATGTTGCATTTGTATTATCATAAAGGAGCCTAAGTAAATCTCACCTCCTGTTACCGAAAATTCAGTTCTTAAACTATTGTTTCACTCCTCTGCTGGCAAAAGGTAGCTGGTCTCAGTTCAGTTTGTCGGGTTCGAGCTACTGGTTCCGCAGAACGTGGACTGCACATGAAAGTATTTTCTTTCAGAAGCTCTGCTAATATCCTTCAGGCTCAACGGCAGTGTTTGTGATCACATGCTTCAAGTCCTGACTTCTGACCTTTGACCATATGATGCCTGATCACTAGTGCTTTGTACCGTTGGGGCAGCTAAAGCTGGTTGTGATTTAACATTTGAGATGTGAAGACTGACTTGCTACACTACAGATGTATTAGATGGTCTCACTGATTTGCGTGCTTGGTTATGTATCAGCTGTTGTCACTTTCATATCACCCAGCTTGTATGTGGATTTTATTTCTCCTTGTTAAAAGGGCGTACCCAATGTCGAAGGTTCCGACACATTGTGGGGTCTAGGGAAGGGTCATTTTAGACAGGCTTACTACTGCTTTTGCAGAGGCTGGGGAAGGATTATTTCTCCTTGTTAGTGGTAGACTTTTTGGCTGCTCGCTACTATATATTAGTTGCTATATTCCATCGGTTCACTTTCATTATATGTATAGGTTGTGGTCGACAGGGACACTGGCCGCTCCAGGGGGTTTGGATTTGTTACATTTTCAGAACCTCGGGCTGTGGAAGCTGCCATTCAGGGAATGCATAATGGAAAACTGGACGGCCGAGATATTTCTGTGAACAAAGCTCAACCAAGGATGAACTCTGGTGATGGTTATGGATATGGAGATGGTGGTGGTGGTTACTCATCTGGTGCTAGAGGTGGATATCGCAGCGGAGCTGATGTAGTTCGGGCAGCAAGTGATGATTGCTTCAAATGTGGCCGCCCTGGACATTGGGCTCGTGAATGTCCTTATTCAGACGGTGGCAGAACTGGAAGGTACTCTCCTGCTAGAGGTGGATATCGCAGTGGAGCTGCTGTAGTTCCGGTAGCAAGTGATGATTGCTTCAAATGTGGCCGCTCTGGACATTGGGCTCGTGAATGTCCTTATTCAGACAGTGGCAGAACTGGGAAATACTCTCCTGCTTCGAGGTATGGTGGTGGCACTGTGGGACGTGGTGACCGCTTTGGAGGATCAGACCGTTTTGCTAGCCACTATGATGATGATAGATATGATAGTGGGCGTTACATGGACAGCAGGGATACCTACTACAGTGCTGGGCGTGATCGATATGCCAGTGACCGCAATGCACCAGCAGCTGATCACTATTCTGGTGACAGATATAATGGTGCAGATCGTTATGTATCAAGTGGCTTTGCCAGGGAAAGAAGCTATGAAAAAGATAGAGGACGTTCTAGTGGAAGTTACTACCGCAATGATCCTAGGAGCTCTGGTGGTTATGGCAGGGGTGGGTCACGTGTGGGGGGTGGTGGGCCTGCTCGCTTTGGTGGGAGTTACAGAGATAGACCTGCCCCCTATGATCGTCCTGCCAGGGCAGCTCACACTGATGATCGCTACTGATGAAGGTTACCATGGAGCAGGACAGGGCGATCTAGTATGTTTCAGCTATCAGTCTATACTTCTATTTATGTTTGCTATATGATGCCCCCTCAACTCTCTGTTTTTCAACAGTGCAGTTTACCCAAGTAATCAAGAGAAACGCATCAGTACTTTAATTGTTAGTATGTTGGTACAATAAACTGTAGGCAGTGTGTGATCCTGGTTCCTTCAGTCATATTTGTAAGCACTATATGCACTCTTGTTGAAGGCAGCATGTTATCTTTGAATTAGACCACTGTCATGGATTTGTGCTATCGCGTTGAGGCTACTGTACACATTCTATCTTTGGACGATTTTTAACTAAGAATGGTCGACGCTCATTGCCGAAGCTATACAGAAGGGTGACACTGCTGGTCTGTTGAAAGGGGTGTTTGCACATGTATATCTATTTGCCGGACAATCATCCAATTTGTTCTGCTCTTCTCCTGGAATGTTACTCAGAAATCGTAGTTGCATAATTAGCCGAATGCAGACTGGGTGTTGAGTGTGCTATACATTTGAAGCTGGGAAATATATTGTTTGTGCAAATGCAGACCTCGTGGCAGGATATACATGCACTTGCATGTCATGTTCACGATTACTAGCGATACCTGGTGCAGATGCATCTGGCTCGTTTCCAGCATTAAGTCTGCTTCTCTTGATGAATTACTGTACATCTACTGTACCAATTGTTGCATGAAACCTGTGTGGGATGCTGAATTGTCTACCTGATTCATTGTTGTATCTGCAATACATTGTTTAAGATGGCTCAATAGAAACTGAAGAGCGTACACATAATTTAGTACGAGTTGACCACCGTGGTGAATTCTTGCTCTCTTACGACATAAAAATACGCCTTTTCTGCTACGACGGCCGAATTGGAATATTTTTTCTTTATTAGTACACAAGTCGTCCCTAATTTCTGAACTTTAAGGACTCACGAATTACAACTGGTAGACTGAACCGGCAAAATTCGAGCACTGCTGTATCCTGGGTATTGTTGATGACTAGAATTGCCTCCAATACTTCACTTGTTCATCCAGGCAACGTTTACAGGTATATCAGCTACCCACGTCTGAATGAGTTACAACAAATGAACTTTATGCTTCTCCAGTTCGTTTACCGTCCATTTTTTTCTGACGGAGCTAGCAGAGGCCTTGCTCACATCAGCTATCGCTATTTAGTACAGCAGATCAATCTGCATTCAGCTACGGGATAATGGAGTACCTTCAGCACAGCACAGACTGAGGTAGAACCTTGTAGGGAACTATGGATTTAAAATTAAACTGGAGTCCGGCAGCTTCTTGATGGGGGCCATCAACTGCACCTAATCAAATAGAACATCAGTTGGGCTCGGGCATGAATGACAATGCATAGAAATGTCACTGGCGATTAGAAATGCTGAAGAATCGATACAGGATGCTGGTTGTTCATAATGTACATTTTGCATTAGGTTAGCATTAAGCTAATCCGCATTGGGCAGGGAGAGATGTTCCCCATTTAGCAAAAAAGCGTTCTGAGCTATGCCACATGTCAACATAGCAGCTAGCAGGGATGATTCCCAGGTTGTACCGAAACTGCCAAGAAAATGGTAAGTCCAATGCAAATGTAAAGTAGCAACTAAACTAATGTAGCTTACTCGGTCATCTTTCCTCAACGCATCGTTCACTTGTACATTTCAGGCTCCAGAGCTCCTCCAGCCGATGCAAGCTTCTAATGGCTCCGTCCTCGATCTCAACCTCCCTCAGCAAATTCATGGAGCTCAAGTACAGGTGTCTGAGGTTAGGGAACCACCCAGCACGGAACGTCAGTCTCAGTCACCTCGTAGCACCGGTAAAGACTAAGGTGACCTATATTCTGGAACACGACCGAGAAACAAAGCCAGTGGATCTTCGTGGAGACCGGAAAAAGCCTAAGGCTTTTCAGTTTGGAAAAGTGATCAGATGCAGGAGGAATAGCCCCTTTCTCTAGCTTGCCACTTAACATAAGCTTCTGCTTCTCCAGGTATGGTCAGGATTTTAAGCCTGCCAGACCAAGAACATCTCTGTCACGATCTGCTGCGGTGACTGATAAGGAACTCAGAGAAGTCTCCTTGTTAATTGAGGTCCAGAAATCTTTGTTGTAGGATCCTAGTACCTTCCTGATGGCATCCAAGTTTCTCATCCTTGGTGGCCTCTATGTTCTTCAAAGTCTGCAAAAGTTGCAGCGGTGGCATATTTTGTTACCTGCTGAGCTTCCAAACCTTCCAGCATCCATAAGTAGGTGTTGAAGCCTCTTTAACATAGTCATGTCACCTGGCAGCTCCATTATCTGACACTATAGGTAAAGAGTTTGCAGATTGTTAAGCTTCCCGATAGATCTTGATATATCCTTCAGTTTGTATATCCCATGTCAATGTAAGGCTGTCTAGAACAGCTGATCCAAATGGGAGCCCATCCCTATTTTGGATGTTGAGAACGGGCTCAAACCCCCTCCAACAGATGCCCCATAGATTAACCCCATTTTAAATTTTTTTTCTCATGACCCAAAAATAGGAACTCTCCACGCACAACCCATTCCAACTACCCTCTTCTCTGGCTAGCTCAACCCATCTCGCGCCTCCCCTTCTCCCCGCCGCCCGGAGCACTCCCTCCTCCCCGCCGTCCCCCTCCTCCTAGTGCCCTTCTCCATGGTGCTCGACACGCTACCCCCCCCTCCCCGCCGCTCGGAGCGCCCCCATCCTCCCTGTGCGCCCCGTCCCATCGCCCTCCGCCCCGTGCTCCCCGCCTCCCACGCGCCCCGCGCCATAGCCCTCCTCCATGCTGCTCGGCACGTTTCCCTTCTCCCCGTGCGCCCCGCACCCAGGCCCTCCTCCCTGCCCCCTTGCGTCGCAGCCTCCTCGACGCCGCCCCTCGCCGTGCCCCTCTCCTCCCCGACGCGTCGCGGCTCTCCTCTCTGTCGCCTCCTCCTCCCCACTACTCCGTATCGCGGCCTCCTCGACGGTTTGTGCCCGACGGTGACCTTGGGGCGGCTCTTCTCTGTGTTGCCCGCGCCCACCACCTCCTTTTCGCGCCGGAGGAGATGCAGGCATCTGTGTCGTTGGCGAAGATTAGATGCAGGCAATTGTCGACGGGAGGGAAAATGAGGGTTGGAGAGATCCCATAACAGGTTCACTGTTGGAGAAGAGTGTACAAAGAGCCCCAAAACAAGTGTTCTAGGAGATTCAAAAGAGCAAATGAGTTTTCAATTTTACCTCCTTGTTGGAGACAGCCTAATGCAAGTTAAACAAATTAGGCATATTATCTGGTAAACATGAGGTCGTAGATTCGAGTCCTGAAAACAGCCTCTTGCAAAAATACAAGAAAAGACTGCGTACAAAATATTCAAATACATCAGACCCTTCACCCAAATACGTCGAACCATTCATTGAATCCTAGCGGAGCTACATGGGCTGTCTGTCTTTTTTTTATCTAGTACCTGCTGAATATGACCGCGTCCTTACAAACAAGACCCTTAACAATCTAAAGCATGGATGACAGTCCCTCAACAATCCAAAGCGTTGACGAGGGAGATGCACGCGGGCGCTGAGTGCAGGAGGACGGCGCCGGCGAAAGTGAATAGACCAGACCTACAGCTTCAGTTCCTACTTCGAGGGCTACATACTCACGTGGTTGCTATTTTGGCGTAAAAACAGGAGAAAATTTCTGTACACTACCATTTCTTGGTGTAACTGGCTCCGGCCACGTCAAAATCTCAAGGAAATTACAACGAAACGATTTATCTCCAAGAGATGGAAAATTTCCTGACCTTTTTTTTCTTTCGTTTCGTTGGATATGGGGGGGTTCCAAAGTTCAGGTCAGTGTTGTGCAGCGCTTAAGCTAATACTGAAATTCGAATCTGCAATTCATACCAGCCTTATACTTCCTCTGTTCTGTTTTATTTGACATTTGAAGAACTAAAACTAATTCTCTTAGCGTTAAATAAAATAGAACAGTAGTGGCATTTAAAGCAGTTAAATACACAATATATGTTCCACGTTATATTGTGCTCATATGTGCTCTGGTACTTCAGTGGTACAATCACCAGTATTGCATTTAGCAGTTTAAAGGGGTTCCTAACACACAACACGTGTGCATTTTTCACCGTTTACTACATACATACATACTACAGGAAGCGCTTAAAAATTCAAATTTATAATTTCGTAACTGGGCTTCCAATCAAAATTGAAGACAAGCCAGTTAATGCAATTACACAGAAAAAACAAAAAGTAAATGGGGACAGATCGAGTTTTCCAGTAACAACATGCAGGTTCACATGGTGATACAAAGTTTTGCAAGAACGAACACGACAGTGATGCATGTAATTATTATTGCGGGATCATGCAGACATCCTAATGCCAGGAGGGAGCTTGCTGATCACCTGATATGCTGATATGACGCCATACTCTACTGATAACCTGACACTACCACACAAACTCTATTGTAACTAGTACGAGAATCTCAGGTTGCAAGCTATGTACATTGTACATCGTGTGCCTGACATTTAAGGACTCCAAAGCCACAAACTGTGCCCATGATAAATAGCATTACAGACTGTCAAGGGCTTTGTACAACCGAGCAGAATTTCATAAATTAATCACCAGGGCCCTCACCTTCTCCGCCTTTTCGACTCCACCTGCTGAAGTATCAGTTCAAATGGGTTGTGAGTGCATTTGTCTCTTCATAATATCTCTGAATGCTCATAAAAAGTTGAATGGGTTTGAGAATTTTTCTTTGAGGTATCATCATCAACCGACGATAAAACACGTGCAAGTTGGCACGTTTTATTTCCACTTGGATTTGACATGCATGAACAGCCATTAAATAGAACTTTCTAATGGATATGTTACTTCAATACAAGTTTAGTTTGGTTAAAATTTTATGTAGATTGACATTTTATCCCCCCCCCCCTCTTATCTGTACTTTCAATGATTAACATTTGGATGGATGAGGGGAAGTGGATAAATGCACTAGCTAGTTCCCAGTTTGACAAATTCCACCGGGCGTTCCACTGACATAAAGCAGCACCTACATGTCAGCCTTAGTTAAATAGCACTTACAAAACTGAAGATTGCAGTGGCACTTATCCAATTTTGTTATAAATGGGATTACTACTGGTTTGAACTGCAAAACAGGATGGCCTCCCCCACGGCAAAGCCATAATATTGTGAAATGGGTTAAATACTTAACTACAGTTCTGTAATTAGAATCATTTCCAATGTTATACTAAACGGTCCTAAACAGCCGTTTAAACATGTAAACGTGTTTAAACGGTAAACAGACACTTGCTGTGTAATTTAGGCCCTAAACGCACATCTAAATAGATTAAACAAAATGGTTTCTATTCGTGTTTAAACGTGTTTTGACCTATTTAGGTGAAGTGAAAATGTTAGAACCGGGTTCTCTCGGTCCGTTAAGCTGCACATGCTCGAACACTCCCATCGCTTCCGCCGACACAGGTCTGCTGTAGTATACGATATGTTGTCGATCTGCCGCCACACGCCCCTGCCCCCTCCGGCTCGCAACAGAAGTCGTCGGCCACACACACGCACACACACCCAGTCTTCTGCCCGTAGCGCAGGCAGCTCCGTCCCCCTGCGCGCCCTCTCAGCACAGGAACAGAGATTATACATGTCATATGGGAGTTGCATCTTTTATCAGACTTTTCTCCCATAACTTGCTAGATTTGCATGTTTGCAGGTTGCAAGACAGCTTAAACTCAATAGGAATATGGGTTCTAATTGATCCAAATAACGTTAATGTGATTCAATGCATGTTATGTCTTTTAGTTATGAAGGCGGGAATTTATATATTAAAGTTACATATTTTACTTGCTGCAACAGTGTAGCTACGTTACAAACCGTTTAATTTGTTTAAACACCGTTTAGATAGGCTAGACGGTAAACAGACCTCCACCATCTGTCTACCGTTTACCGTTTAGGATAACATTGGTCATTCCTATGTGTTGTTATTTTGAAATTACGAAAAAATGATTATGCATGAATGGTTTGCAGTAGTCACATTACACCATAGTCTACCTTTTCTTCAGATTGTGCTGTAGCTTCATGAGAATTCTCAGCCATCTTTCCATTTTCAGCAGTACAGCTCTGGCAGAAAAAATGTTCCAGTCTCTTTGCTTCTTTGATAGTCATTCCAATGCAAGAAGGGTGAAACCTGGCAAAACAGAGGCAGCAGTTATAGACCCTGTAATTTTGTTTGGCCTCAGAGGGCCCAGACCCAGATTGCTGGTTCATTCGTGCACGTGGACACACAAATGCAGACAAGGTACTGAGTTATCCTTAAGTCTTATGGGAATACTTCCAACTGATGTGCACACATGTAAATTGTGTAAAAATGAGATATCATCCTCAGAGAAATTGATTTTGCTGTCCAGCTACAACAACAACAAAGCCTTTGTTCCAAGCATGTCAGGTAGGCTAGATATGAAACCCAACAATTTTGATTTTTAAACAAATGGAGATAAAAAAAAGATAGAAAAGAGGAAACAAAGTACAGTAAACTAATATTCTGACACATGAATTGTTGATTTCTATATAGTCCTATCATGAGTCAAAATCTCTAGGTACATTCCAATCCCTCAAGTCTTGTTTTACCGTCTTCTCCATGTCAACCTTGGCCGCCCTCTTCCTTCTAACATTTTTCCTAATTTTTAAGATTGCACTGTTAATCAGTGTTTCTAGAGGTCTCTGCTGTATATGCTCAAACCAATCAGTGTTGGACCGGCTCCTCTTTGATCGGTGTCACCCTTACCCTATAACGTATCATCTAATTCCTAATTCGATTTTTCTTGGGTGACCGCACACCCACCTTAACATGTGCATCTCTACGATACTCATTTGTTGGACATATTGTATTTTAGTTGGGTCAACACTCCATTCCATATAACATCACAAGTCTGATCATCGTTCTATAGAACTTCGCTTTTAGCTTTTGTGAGACCTTATCACATAGGATTTCATATGCTCGCAGCCACTTCATCCACTCTGCCTTAATCCTATGGGAAACATCCTCGTCAATATTGTTAGTGCTTTGCCAAGTATCAGGGTAAGTTCCTCGTATGTAGTATTTGTCCTTGTTACTAACATTTCTCTTTTCGCATCCAACACCACTAAAGTCACACCTCATATAATGTCTGAACTCTAATAGACAAATAAACCACTCATGAGCAAGCAAGAATTCAAGCAGAACTTGTTGTAAGTGATTAAAGTGCTCTGCATTTGCTTATAGCAGAAAACAGATTTGAGATGAATACAGAGCTACACTACCAAAAAACCAAAAGCAAGGTAACTCCATTGTGGCAGTTGGTACAATTTAGGTCACCTGTTTAGTTTTGGCATAGCACAGCAATTTTTACCAGCTATTTTGTGCATTACCTAATTTCAAACAGGTCCATTTCTAGGCACAAAACAATCTCCAACTTACAACGCACCAGGGGGAGTACAATATGATGTACCAACCAAACTCTACCTTAAACCACCATGACTCACCAGTCAGAGCATTCCTCACACTGGATCATAAGGTCATCAGGATTGTAAGGCATCTCACATTTGCAAAACCTGTCATATAATTTACAGGGGAGATGAGAAAAGTAAATAAAAATGGCGATGATATTGAATCAAGAAATATAAATAAAGAAAACCAGCAAACACGGATTGTTGTGAACAATGTCACTGCAGAATGCGCGGAGGTGAAGGATCCAAAGTTTGCTTCACTGCCTGCCATGTTATAGGGACTGCACTGCACAACAGTGCCACAGTGACATGTGCAACAGTAACATGAGATGGCATTGATTTGAGTACAGTTACAAACTTTGATTCAGACATCAAACCTCATACTCCCTACACTCCAGAAGAAGAGCGATATGGAGAAAATTTGATCATAACATGTCATGCTAGGAATCGTCAGCGGATTATCAGTGGAGTAACAGGTTTTGTAACAATGATTATTGTTAATTAATAGTTTACAAATTTTAGTCCTTTCCATAATATAACTGTCTACACACTATCAATAAGAAATCAATAGAGTGCCATGTGGGGGTGTGCTTCAAAAAAACCAAACCCAACTTTCCAAAAATAGTTGATGTTGGGCTGGATATAGCAAGATAATAATTCTTTACAGATGTCAAACCTAATAGCAATAACTTCTTAACAGTCTGCAAATACATCAAATGCAAATTTAATTGCAGAAGTTTCAATGAATGCTTACACGGCTATGCGGTCAGGTACGAAGCTGCCGGTAGCCGACTTATACTCAAAGCGGCAGAAATAGTCCTCGGCGTTGACAGAATCAAGCTTTGTATAGCTACGGAAGCTGTGGACGTTGCACCTTCCCTCAATGGTGTCAGCACTCTGTACATCATAGTGATCAGAGAGGAACACCTCTTTGGAACCATGAAATGGTCGCCTTCCACCAATGGACTCCTCTGGCCGATAGTACCATCGCACCCGTACTCTCACATTTGTGCCTCGAGATCCTGCTGCCTCAATTGCCTCAACTCTTGCGACATAGGGTGGCTTTGATGCATCAGATGCCCTCATCAGAACACAATCCCCAGCTGGAAGAAAAAGTGGGAGGGTCAAACAAATCACAAACCATCCAGTGGAAAGCTCTACATCAACAACATTATTATTTCAATGTAGCTTCCTGTACTATCTATAGCGAAAAGATACCGCTCACAATGCCCCAGATTGTGAGCCATGAACATATGTAGATCCGAGAAAGTGAAGCGCGCATAATCTAACCAACAACCACAAAACCCTAGTAAAGCATAATGTAACCGAAAATATCCCATTTTAAGGCTCATGTTGATGAAAGGAAGAGAGATACTTGCACTGGCACCTAAAAGGTTAAATTCCGAAGTTTACCAACATACACTACGATGATTTAATCTCTTTTAGGCCACAGTGAAGCGTTGGCATCACAGTCATATAGAGCGCTGTGTGACTGCAATGGCATCACAGTCATATAGAGCGCTGTGTGGCTGTGATGCCAACGCTCCCCTAAAATTGTTAGGCCTTTACATGTTACGTACTTGCTTCCAACCTTGATAATTATGCATCCATTTCTCCCCGGCGAAAGTCGGAACTCGGAAATTAGAAATTTCATCCATGGCAGTCGACGCACAGAAATTGCCCAAAATACCATCCCGCCCTCAAAACGAACGAAGCGAAGCGAACGAAATGGCCGAAATAAAACAGCCGTTTCGTGACGGCATCAATCAGCCCCGACCTAAAAACGCGCGAATCTCCAGGACCCGGAAACCGACACCCGCGTACAGAATCCCGGTCCACCAAAAAAATTGACAAAAAATACCACAACCAACACCCCTGAAAATCCCGGATCAGCTGGCGCGGATGAGAACGGAGAGGGAGGGACGGAGGGAGAGGTCTCACGCTTGATGACTTTGTCGGAGCCCTTGATGGTGTAGGAGTCGAGGATCCGTTTGGGCGGCCGCGACTTCGCCATGGGGCGCGACGGCGACGGCGAGGTGGGGGCCGGGAGCTAGGGTTTGGAGGACACGGAGGAGGAGACCACGGGGAGACGGGGATTTATTTTTTATTTTTTTCCCGTGCGGAAGGCCAAGGCGCTCGCCCTCCTGCCGGTAGTTTTTTTTTTACCGCCGCCCGCGCCTTTCTCGTGAGCGGCTTTGATGCGAGCAGTACGAGTTGGCGCGGTTGGCGTGGCCGCCGTGGAAGGTAAAAATGGCGGCAGTGAAATCGTGGCCAAGGGTGCGGAGGCGTATCGGCCGTTGGCTTGTGTGGAGAGCGCGGATCGCGGCCGTCGATGGCGGCTGTTTCTGGATCGTTCGGAAGAGGGCTGGATGGTTGTGCTTTGTACGGATTGTGCATTGATTAGACAGTAGACTCTGAGACGAGGCCCATTCAAATTTACGGACTGCAGTGCCTATATCGTTGTTCATTACTCTAGCCATTTGAACCTGTAATAAAAATATATTTTATGAGTTTATTAACTTTGACACTTACTAACAAATTTAACAAAATTATATGTAAGTTATTAATATTGTACTGCATAGTGTATGTGGGTGTTTAACTGATCAGTTTTGTGAAGTTGTAAAGCGTTGTGACGTACATAAACTAATCCTAATATTGTTAAGATTTATAAGCATTAGTTTTGAATAAATCTATTAATAGGTCACGTACATCCATAATAGGTCCAAGAGACATTTTAATCACCAAAACTAAACTGACAACTAACAGCTTCGAACGTGTATATAAATAGTCCAAGCATAATTTTAGTCTAGAAGTACTCTTTGTGCCAAAATCTACCATGGTTGGATCGTGATCTGAGGGGACACCATGTCATATTGGCACCATCACACGTCGGATCTAGTTGTTCTGCCGTCGGATTCGGTCACTATCATTCAAATGCAGTTGCCGCCGTCAACGCCATCATCGTCAGCCCACCACACTTAAAAGGAAGGAGCCCGTCGTCATCATCTTTGCATCCATGAGACAACGCCTTCTGGCGACATGGTTGGTTTGGGAAGGAGCGGGAAACACGATGGCGGTGTCGGATCCACCTCTACCCGACGCCACTTGTCACCTGAGCTCCGGAATGCCACCAAGATTCAAGAAGAACCTCACCACCACCATCCTAGTTTGTGCCCACCTTGCAAGTAGCTCACTCCCGCGGCAGCTGGATGGTTAGAAGTGGGGGGCAAATAAGGTTGGGTCTTCTCACTTAGGTTGTGGTGGTTCATGTACTGATCTAAAAATATTACTCTAAATTAGGTTATAAGCAATATTACTGTGTATTTAAATTGTTATTATACATAATCTAAAATGTGTTGATTGATAGTTGGGTTCATATCTTGTTTTGATAGTATATATATAGAGTATGGTATAGAATATGACGAGCATGGAATATTATATTATAAAGTAAGAAACCTTTTATAGTATATTGTAAAATATTAAAAACGTTATTTTAAAGAAAAGAGTGCAGTCAGTTTAACGAGAGAAAAAACCCACAAGTTTATCTTGAACAGTGTTGGGCATGCATTTGAAGAAAAATCCGGTCACACGAGTTTAGTTTTACATGGCTTGTGTGAATTTTTCCCCTAGCCAACATAAAATGCACGTACCTAATCCTTATGCCTTATCCTGCTACGGCTGGAAAACCGTCCGAATTCATCATTGAACCGTGTCGGCTTTTTCAGCTTCCCGTTGCACGAAAAGGAGCACCAACGGTCAACGGATGCCTTCATGGATTCCAGCCTATCCCCTGCGAATATTTTTTATAGTTTCTTTGTAATCCTATATTAATTCGTCTGAAGGCTTTAAATTAAAGGCAGGCAGTAATTAGAAACTGAGAGACATTTGCACGCTTTCTCGATTTTTTCCTGAAAATAATAAAGACAGCTAACCATAATCCATTTCACTCTGAATTTTTCGATCTCTCTTCGGTTAAACAACAAGAAGTAAGCATACACATGGAGAAGGCATGACCACATTGCAAATCGTTGGAAAATGTTAGATTAGTTGCTCCGCTCACAGTCAATTTCTTGAATCCCCGTGTTGATTTTGACCTCTTCCGTCCAAGCGAGCACACGTCGGCAAGGAGAGAACCGGAACCTTCGAGAAGAAACGCCCACGCCCGTGACGCTTGCCTCGACGACGAGCGCCATTACATCACGCGTTCCCGGTCAAGCCCTGCTGCGCGGTCGGGACGTGACGTGACGCACGGAACGGGAGCCCGCTGGGGGGGGGGGCATTTCCGTCAGTTCCTCGACCGTCCTTGTCCGGGGTATAAGTAGCCCCGGTACGCGACGGACGCGGAGGACACGAGAAGCAATCTTGCGACCCAGCCCCCCGGAGAGATCTTCAATCTTAATCACGTTCTCGATCTCGCCGAGGAAGAGGAATGGCGGCCGAGGAGGGCGTCGTGATCGCGTGCCATAACAGGCAGGACTTCGACTCCCAGATGGACAAGGCCAAGCAGGCCGGCAAGCTGGTACGCGTCCCCCCGGTCCCCATCTCCCTCTCCCTCAATCTCCCCTTGTTTTGGGGCGCTAGATAGGTGGTACTAGCTCTTAGGTTTCCTTGATCCGTGTTGGTTCCCCTGTGTCTTGTGGCTTCTCGCGCGATTATGGTGGGAATCGGGTTTAAATCCGCCGGAATCGTACTGTGGGTGCTTGCGCTTTGCCGATTACTGCGCAATTTCGACTAACCGTGAACAGATCCGGGATTGTGCGTTGCAGGCAAGCGCGTATGCGTTTTTGGCCCCCGATCCGATTGTTGAGGGTCCATGTTTGGTGATGATCCGCTTGTGATTTGTTTGCTACATGCTAGATGGTTCTCTAGTAGCTAGGCGTGGTTTCAATTCTTATTTAGCTGCAGGTTCAGGAGGCTTCGTGTCAGAATTTTAGAATGATTTCTTGATGGAACCGTAAGCCTGGTACATCCTGGAATTATTAGTCGTCTTGCAGGAGCCTTCGTCGGAGGCTGCTTGCGGTTGACATGAATAGGCATGATAAAACAGAGTAGAATAGAGTTTCATTCATGGATTAGTGTTAGGAAGTAGTCTTGAGAGTGATTTGGGCTGGAACCGGTTCCAATAGTCTGGTTTTTTGTTAGGCTGACTTCGCAACACAAGGCCATGGTACCACGCCTTGCTGTCCCCATTTACTAATTGTTAGATCCTCACACTCGTGTCTTGGCCCCTGTCACCCATATCGGACAGTGCCCCGTGGTGGCACCAGGTCAGGCATCGTTGGATTTGGGTGGGAATTTGTATTAGGCTGGGTTGGTTTGGTATTTTCAAGCTACTGTGCGGCTTGTGGTGGATTGGGTTCTCTTGAATTTCTAGAGTGCGGTAGGTTGGGTTTTTGAGCCCACTAACAGGCCTATTAGGAAGCCACGTTGAACTGGTATAGTAGAATCCAGCTGCTGTAGACCAGCTTCTGAAAATTATGTTTCTCATTGTGACTGGTTTGTTTTCTTGAGGTATCAGTAATGACGGATGAGAATTCTTTCACACATGACAATGATCTTTTCTAAAACTAGTCCACGCGTAGCAGTGTTGTCTATTGAACCATGAACATGTTTCTTGTACTTGTCAATTCCTTACAATGGTTCAGTAGTTTGACCTTGTCAATTTCTACCACCTGATGGTGGCTTCTGAACTCCTTGGCACTGCAGGTGGTCATTGACTTCACTGCTTCCTGGTGCGGTCCTTGCCGCTTCATCGCCCCAGTCTTTGCTGATATGGCCAAAAAGTACCCTGGCGTTGTCTTCCTGAAAGTTGATGTTGATGAGCTGAAGGTGAGCACGCTAACATCAAAATTATCCCAGGAGTCCTTATGATGCTGGACTTACACAGTTTCTTCTTGTTCCAACAGGATGTTGCCGCGGTATACAAAATCGAGGCGATGCCAACCTTCCTCTTCATCAAGAACGGCAACAAGATTGACAATGTTGTTGGTGCCAAGAAGGAGGAGCTCCTGGCTAAGGTGGAGCAGCACCTTGTCGCCACTGCCACCGCATCCGCCTAAGAGGGCAGCAAAGGGTTACCACCAAATAAGAGGCAGTGCCTAGTCGCTTGTCAGTTTGATTAGGATTTCGTTGAACTGTGCGTGGATTCAGGTTGAGGGTTTGAATATATCTGGCATTGACCTAAATGCTTGATAACTATATAGATATGCTTGTAGTTGTGAAGTTCGCGCCTGAGGCTGCTAACTACCCTGCTTGAATGTGACTGAAATAGGGTCATTTGCTGATAAACTTGTGCGTTGGTCTGGAGCTTCCTGCTTGATGGTTATAAAGTTACCTGCCTGATGATCTAAACATCGGCAAGTCACAGGGCAAATTGTTCGAGCTTCGGTAGCAGCAGTAGCATATGGTGCGATTGTTTGAGATGGTTGTGGCTGCCGTTGTGGCTGTAGTAGGAAGAAAAAAAAAGAGCTAAGCAGCAGCAGGCAGCCACCAGCTACAGGAATCTCAACCGATCACACCCAGAGTTAGGCTGAATATTATTCGCTTTCCCTGTGACATGCTACGCACTACGGGGTTGTGATATATTTGGTCGTGATGGCTTAGAAAAGTGACGATAGTTTCGTTAAAATAGCATTTTGACATTGCTGCACGGCTAAAATAGTATTATTTCGAAATTGAAATTATTTTTCTTTCCTTTTCTATTTTTGATCATACGAAAAGACCGAATGACCTTTGTTATTTTGCTAATGGGTCAATTGATTCTGTTTTTTCTTTATTATCCTGTCTCGTTCGTCCTTCTCTCGGGCGCCCCTCTGCCTGCCGCCTCCATCTGCGTTGCTCGCGTCTGCCCCTCCATCTATAGACAAATGTAAGCTGGAATCAGTGGAATCAGTCTAACAAGGAATCAGTGGAAACAATGGTCGATCAGTGAGAAAAAATCTTGGCTGGTGCGGACGTCTGGCCGGGGTGGGGTGGGGGGGCGCCGCCTGGAAGGGGCAACCTCTATTTTCCTACACTCAAATTATCTACATATTTTCCTACACTTAAATTATCTACATCATCCACTTAACCAACTGAACGAAATTTCGCTCGAACTATTTAGATGAAATTTGATTTTTTTATGAATACGTCTTCTGCATGCTTGACAATTAACTTGACCCGGGAACGCGCATCACAAACAACGCAGGTTGAAGAACCCGCTGTCCAGTTGGCGTATTCGAGGAATAACCAGCGCGACATTAAAAAGAAAAATGCAAAGCTCGTTGCTGCCTGTGGTGGCGCCGGAGCTCGCCTCTGCAGAACGTAAAATGACTAAATGAGACGACGACGGAGGGAATCGCCGAATAAAAAACCTAAGCAAAAAAAATAAAAGAGGCCGGTAACAGCTACGTGGACCGAAACATGCCCGACCCAACCACGCAGCCCAGTAAGAAGAAGAAGAGAAAAAAAAAAAGAGGGTTCATGTCGCCTCTGCTGCCCACGCTCCGGCCGCCAGCCGAGGCGAGCACCTCCCGTTGCGCCAGGCAGACGAGCCCTTGCCTTGCCCTGGCCTCGAAGCTCCAGAGGCTTCCGGCGTTCGGGAATCGGAGGGAAGGAAGGAAGGTTCCCGAGACGCCAGGGGCCCAGGTGGGCGTGCCGGATACGAAACGATCCGTGGCGGGCGCTCCTAAGAAATCGAAAAAAATCTCTTACGAATCTCAATCAAGAAGAAGGACAAGACAATGCCAGGTCAGCGCTCTGAGAGACTCCGCAGCCGTGTGTGAACGGGATCCCCGGCCCGGCCATTTGGTGGCTCGGTCAGTCGGTCAGTGGACCGACGCGGCGCGGCGACGCGTCGTCCGGAACGCGAGGACCACCACCCCACCCCACCCCACTCGGGGGCGAGGCCGGCGTGACCCGGGCAAGGCCGCAGCTGGACAGGCGCGCGCACACCACCACCAACGCCTCGGCGCCGCCCCGCCGTGAACGGAACACGGTAGCGTGAATTAGTGGTGGGCGTTGGTGCCGTTGGCTCACAGTACTCGTACTCCTACCTTTTTTTCCCAGAGATTGATGGTTCGGCATCGCACGAACGGGTCCTCGGTACAATCTTCTCAAACACTGACGGTTTGGCCGGCCTCACCTAAACGGAAAATTAATCTAGTATTGCCAAGTGCGACATCTTCGTTGACGAAACCAAGAGATTGAGATTTTTCTTTCCCACCACATGCTGAGAAGGACGTGACGGTTCGGCGCAACCGTGTAAGCGAACGAAGCAAACAGAGTAGTGGAGGAGCACGAGCACCCCGTGCCGAAAAGAAAATATGGAGCACGCAACAACAACAACAAAAAAAACGCGTCCTTTGTTTAGGAAGGACACATTCGTGACAGAAAAAAAAGTGATTTCGTCGCCTTAAATGAACGCGAAAAAATCCGTGAGGAGAACGATTTCCACTTCCACCCCCCAAAAAAAACGGGAAGCATGCATGCTAAAAATCGGCGGCACCTGTTTTTTCTTTTTCCTTTTTTTTTGAGCCGGCCTGCCACACGCGTAGAGGAAGGAAGGCAACGACCAGCCAGTGATGCCGCGCCAGCCCGGAGCCAACGCGGCTACGCTGCGCTGCGGGGAAGAGATCAAATCCAGCTCGATAAATCCCATTCATTCATTAATTGATTGATTAATTAATGGCGTCGCGTCGGTCTCCCGCCCCGTCCTCGTCATCGCCCAGGGCGGACAGGGGAGGACCGGAGGAGTATAAAGGAGGCCGGCCATCCCTCCTCGTCGCCGTCCCAGGAAGGAGCCCGCCCCCCCTCCGCCGTCCCATGGCCGCGCCTCATTCTTGGGACACCTCATTCCACGAAGCAGCACCCACCGCCAGGCAGTAGCATCCGTCCTGCATCTCGCGCGCGTCCGGTCCTGTGTTCGTCTGCCCCGGAGTGGAGCGCTTTTGTGCTTGCAGCAAGGGGAAGAAGAAGAAGAAAAAGAGGGAGGAGGAGGAGATGGGCAAGTACGTGGAGCTGCTGGACATGGGGGTGCGCATCGCGGCCCGGTTCCACTCCCACTGCCCGCAGACGGCGCGCATGTACTACCACCCGCCCGCCGGCGACCGCAAGGGCGAGGCGGCTGCGGCGGCCGTGGTGAAGCAGCAGCAGCAGCAGCACCACCACCAGCTGCAGCAGGGGCTCGGCGCCTCGGAGGTCATCCTCTACGCCGCCGTCTAGGTGGAGGAGGAAGACGAGGAGACGGGTGTCGTGCGGCAGACGCTATCTTTCCAATTTTTTTTTCATTTTCATTTTCCGTTTTCCATTCGGTCCGGCCTGGTCACCACGGGCCGACCGGGGAGGCTTGATTCTCGAACCAATCATCATGTGAGCTTGCGAACCAGGTTTCGGTCAATCCGTGACGATGCGATTCTTTGAAAGTTACTGCTCTGCCTGATTCGATTTACTCGCAGATTCGGCATTTGTTCTCGACTCGACTCGTTCCCGCACAAACAGACGCCGCCGCCGCCGCCGCTTGCCAAGGCGGACACGAAGATGCGCCGCTCGCGGTTGCCGTGTTCGGGGCGGAGGGATTTTCTTCCCCTTCTGTCTAGTTGCACGGGGCCCCTCCGCTGCTGCCGCCGCCGCGTTTGATTTTCTGCGGGGACCGGCCGATTTGTCGTTTGCTTCCTTTCCTGCTTCGGCCTCACGAGCCGTGGTCCTGCCCCCCACGTTACGTTACGCGTCTTCCTGTTGGTCCGTGACCGGCGACCGTACGTTGCGTTGCGTCGGTCCAAAGCAGACGCGCAGGGCATCAGGAATATGCCTTGCGTTTGCGTGCCCTGTCCGGTTTTTTCTTTTTTGAAAACAAAAAGATGGGGTTCCGTGTCTAGACACGGAATCAAGAACAAGTAAAGAATTTTGTAAAAAAAAGAGAACAAAAAGGAGAATTGGCTAGCGGCGCGATTGGTCGCGACTTGGCTCTCGTGGCGTGCGGTACACTGGCTGGCTCCCCCGGAGAAACGAGCCGACTGATGAGACCCTGGCTCGTGGATGCACGCGACCGACCAGTCAGTCACGCCGCTAGCATAGCAGCCCCGTGCGTTTCCCCTCGCCGCGTCGCGGGATCTTTTTTCTTCGGCTGGCGTTGTTGGCGCGGCGCCGATCGGGACGACGCGGCTGCCTGCCACGACCACGACTTTTTGTTTTGTTTTTGCCCGCTCCACAGATTCCACGAGGACTCGTGCCCACGTTCTGCGGCCGCGGCAGGCAGGCAGGCAGGTGCAGGCGTCGGACGATTACCATCATCGCATCTTTGTCTCGGAGTACACGCGACCCGGCCACGGAGCCCGTGAACCTCGTTGCGCGATTGATTGGGTCCGCCCGTGCTCGCTGTCGCGTGCTTTTTTTTTAAAGGCGGGCGGACAGGTGCTGTGCCGTGCCGTTGAGTAAAATCTGTAGCAAGACTTTCGGCTCCGTCCCGTGCGTCTTCCGCCCGTTGAAGAGCATCCCGTCCCCGCCCGCGCTCCTCGTCGCCGAGCACCGGGTCTTCGCTTTTCCCGGCGGCCGCCCAGATTTTCTTCTGCACCACCTCCACAGATGCCCGTTTTTTTCCACGGGTGCCCGCGTTCTGCGGCTGGGAGCGGAGCAGGGTGCAGGCCGGCCGCGGCGCCGATTCGCGGGTCCCGCGCTGGATTCCCCGCTCGCTCGCTCGCTCGCTACACCGATACGCGGGCCCATGAAAAAGTCAGCCGCGCAACTCGTCCGCCGGACACGGACCCGCGCCGCCCGTTCGTCGTTGCCGGCCAAACAACTTTAGGGCTTCTCCGAAGGGCGGCAGCAGCAGCAGACGGACCGGCGCCGCCCACTCCTGGTCCTGGATCGATACGACAGGAAGAAGATTTCCATTTGCTTTTTCCTGCGAGCCGTTCCTGCGATCCAAAGGCGTGAGTGAGCAGCACTCAATCCCGTAGGATGGAGGTCCTTTGCTTTGCTTTCCCTCCAGGATCCATCTGATCCAAAGGTACGAGTTGGACGGACGAGACAGAGACACGTGGCGCCGCGATACAGTGCCGGCGCCCGACCTTTGCGCGCGTGCCTGGTGGTCCCGGCTGCGGAGTTACTGCTGTTCGTGGCCGGCTTTATTGGAGTTGGACCGTTCCTATTTTTTTAAAATCTCTGAGCGGAGCAGCCTGCCATGATGATCTGTGACCGCTAGTGCTGTTGTACCTGCTGCGGCGTGGGCCGTCGCTGCTACTCATTTACTACCGTGCGCGACCCACCTGCGCGGGGCAACTGTTCGAACAAGAAAAAAAAAGGAAAAAAAACTGCGTAGGGCAACGACACGAGATCGGATCGGGTCCGCCCGGACCAACCACCGACGCCAGCTGCCTGCGTGCCGTAACGTGGCATAGTAAATCCCGGGCAGCCCACGCGAGGGGTACATGCAGTAAGCGTCACGGTGATTTCCGTCTACTCCACGCCGGTTTTGAATGCTACAAGTGAATCCGACGCCCCACCTTTGCTTTCCTCCCCATGGTACGCGTGTGACGGGATGGCCACCAGATGCACGCACGCAATAGTGCTGGGAATTGGGCGGCCACCAGATGCACGCACCCAATAGTGCTGGAAATTGGGCCGTGCCAAAATCGGCGGGCTGAATCACAACCTGTCGGCACGGCCCGTGGCTCGGTCTGGCACGAAATATTTTGGACCGTGCCAGGTCAAAATCGACGGGCCGAAGCACAACCCGTCGGCACGGCCCGTGGCTCGGTCTGGCATGAAATATTTCGGACCGTGCCGCGCCTAGGATCTAGGCACGATCGGTGGCACGACACGACATATTACGGTGTTTCGGGCCCGACACAAAAACGGTCCGAAATTGGCTCGCCCCGGTTTCACTGTCAAGCAGGTCTCGCTGTTCTCTAGCCTTTCCTAAAATCTTCAGCCATCTCTTATTTTTTATTATTTTGATCCGACTATAAGAATTAAAAGTTGTATGGATTCCGCAAATATGGTTTAAATTTGATGATTATTTTTCCTATGTATTTTAAAAATTCGTATATACAACTTTGAAGCATTATTTTGAATCTTCTTTAGCTCAATTTGGTTTGTTTTGAAACTTTTAAACAAATCATATGTACATATTCCTCGTTTTTTGTAAATTTTCAAAATATAAGCAGATTGATGAGAATTTTGTTGTGCATGTGTATATTCTATATCTCTACAGGTATGAATTTTGTGTAATTTTTTTGAAGCACTCCAACTTGTATAAATTTAAATTTACCCTCATTTCATTCTATGAGCATAAAATATGTGTCATTCTCGAAAATTCAAACACACATTCATTCAAATTAATTTTATAAAATTCTCAAAAATACAATAGGTGCTTCTTAACATATATAACTAAGACAACAAATTTAACTTCCAAATTCACTTTATTTTGAGATATATAAAAAAGATAAAAATATTTTTTTAGGTCGTGCTCGGGCCAGACACGACACGAACCTGGCCCGGCATGCCGCAGGCCATGCCTGGGCCGCGTTTTCTGGCCTTCGTGGCACCTGGCCCAGCACGAGCAGGCACGGCGTGCTTTCGGGCCACGGACCATAACAGCTCGAAACACCATCCAGCACGGCCCAACGGCCCAATTCCCAGGACTAGCACGCAACGCAACGAACAAGATGGAGGGGAGGTGCAACCTCGATGGCTCAACTCGGTGCACCATCGAACAAGCGAGTTCAACCAAAAGATGAACGGACGGCGCGGGCTAACACCAGCAATCGCTCCGACATAGGGAAGGGGAGCCTCATCGAACGGAACCAACATAAGGAGGCCTCTTCACTTAAGTAATGTGAACGATTTGCCATGGTATTGGTACAGTCCCATAATTTGCCCGATGATTCATGCTGCATTGCATTTCAACTTATAGCGTAAACATAGTTGCCTGCAAAATTTACATTCATGCTACTTGCTGGATGATTCATGCTGCACAATTTACATTCTAGCAGCAAGAACATTGATTGAAATATTTACAATCCTTAATTCTTGACTAAACAGCACAAGATATTTACATTCTTACAACGGGAATGGAAACAGATGTGATCCAGAGATGACGGGTTAGATCATGGCTGCATGATACGTGAGACTGTCAGCATCAAGAGCCTGCTTTCTTCATGATGTTCCTCCACTTCACCCTCAAGTCAGATGGGAGGCGTGTCCTGTGAAACACGTCCCGGCCATATTCCAGTATCTGAACCCAAGGAATAGGGCCATCGTCCTGTGGGACGAACTTCACCATTGCTTCCTGGATCAGCACAGTAAAAGCTATAAATATGCATAACATGCAAGCACGCAATGATCTACAAAACTAGATTAACAACACCGAAAGTTGAGCAGTGAAAACTGACAACCCAAGTATGGCTACCTTCAAAGTTGTTTCTTCTTCTTCTGTCCAACTGAGTTTCGAGCGTCTTCCAGTAGGTGCAACAGGATTGGAACTGCAAGATTGATTTGCTCAGTCCTCGGAATAACAAGGCAGACACCATAAAATGGTACATTTAAGAAACAAAGTTTTCCACAGTAAATGGGACCTCTGAATTGTATGAAAAAACTGAGAGAATGCTGGCTTATTTTATGATTCAGTCTCCTTTTTTACGTGTACGGAAAGTTCTATCATGGCTATTGACAATCAGACACAGCACGGAATCTGTACAATTCAACAATGCTTAATCATAACAGACTACAAGTGCTGAAGCCCATGCCTGATCTAAGTATCTAACTTATCCTAACCAGAATGTACAACCATCCACTGGTATGTAAAAAAAACTCCATGTGGAATAAATCACGCACAAAAATGAGGATGGCGTCAAATGATAACAGCATCACCATGACACAGTTAATGTTTTCCTATAAAATTTTAAGATTTTGAAATTCCGAACAAGTCAAAGGTGATCGGCACCATTGTATCCAATGGTATCAAGCTAAGAAATGGTAAATTATTTTAGCAAAAGCAATACCATTATAAAACATGGAAGCACTGCAACAAACTGCATGCCATCCTATCAACATTTGTGCTAGAGTTTTATTTATTGCATAACTAAACCAACACTCAATATATTTTTATTCTAAATTAATACAGTCCTAGGAATATAATTTGAATGCAGCAAGTAAAAATAGAGTTAGGGAAAGAAGTGGCAATGAAACTTGACTATTAACACTTACTAACGCTTGTGTGAAGCATAATTTATTTTTCTTGATGGAGAAGATGTGTGCTGATCCTGTTGCACAATAGTTTTTCTAGAATTACCAGGTATCACTGTCTCCTTTTCTAGTAATCTTGATTTCATGTGTCTCATCTTACGCCAGGGGGGTGATGATCGCTTGCCAGAGTCATTTGAAGATATAGCTTCTCTTTCATCAAAATCATTAGATCGGTGGGACTTTGTAGGACCATCCTCTTTGTCAGACTCAACTTCTAAATTTGCAGGACCACATCTGTTTTGAGACGAATGTCTTGTTTCATGGGATGAATTGCCATTATCAGCTTCTTTGTTTCCCCCTTGCTGTTGTCGCTCTACATCCCGAACCCGAACTTGGTTGCTACTATTACCCTTGAGCACAAAATGTTTATCAGAATTTTGAACAAGGGATGCCTTCTCAGTGACTATCTCCTCAGGAGAACCATTACCTGTCACATAAATTTTCTGCTTCTTCCTCTGCTGGTCAGGTTTTTCATCTCGATGAGCAAGGTTAGTTGCTTCATTTCGATGGACATTTTTCCTTTTTGATAAATCAGACACATTGGAATGACCCTCTCTGTTAGGAGCCATTGGCAGAACTCCAGTTAATAGCTCATCATATTGCCCGACCACTTGTGTTGTGTTAAGAAAAGTAGCAAGGTTCTTCCTAGCTTCACAATATGTAATCCTTGCCTTTTGATATGCTTCAGTTGCTCTCGTATAGAAGCATACTGGGCAGTAGAACAGGTTGCTCTCTTGAAATGTCACTGGCGAACCAAAACAGCTATCGTGAGCGGCTAACAAGCAGCCACTGCATTTAATAAGCTGACCAGCTTTACCACATTTTATGCACAAATCTTGCTGCGACAGGCCCTCAAGAGAATCATTGATCTCTTGATCATTGGGCAAAAACGGCATTTTGATAGTCATCGACAGAAGGCTAGCGGCAGCAATGCCATGGAGACTATCATTTGAGGAAGAGCCATATGGTATTCCTGCAGAAGCATCCCCAAGATTTGTCTTGCTTGATGTGTTAGTTGTGCTTGTTCCAGTACCATCCTGATTGATGTTTGGAACAGAAATACTGAAGTTGTTTTTCTGAGCATCAGTTCTGCTCTTTACTGTATTTTGCTCATATGAACAATTAGCTTCTGAAATTTTAGCATGTAAGGCTAAATTGCAGTTCTGAGACAACGGAGCAGCCTGCACATTCAGCTCACCATGGACTGTATTTTTTTCTACAATGCAGGCACCATCGTGTAGAGCTTCATTAGCTTCGGCTACACTGCTGAATTCTACATGAGACTTATCACCATTCTGCTTCTCAAGCACTATAGTATCCTCGGTAGCATTCCGTGGTAGATGGTTGGTTAAAGATTGACCTCCTCGAATAGCATCATTGCAGCTGACAGAAGGTAAAACACTAGCAGCTTGTGGAGTCAACTCCTCATGAACATGATCCTTTTCCACTGGCTGAATACTTGCACTGACACCATCAAGAACTTGATTTACTTTCTCTCCACTTTCATGTTGCAGAACATTAGTATCAGTTTTGCTGCTGTGAGGTTGCAAGACCATGGTTGTATCCTCTGGAATAACAGGCTCATGCAAGTGCCTGTGATCAGACGCATTTGTTGGTAAGTCATCACTACTTCTGCCAAAAGTTGGAGCTACTGCAGCATGTGTGTCCATCCCTTCATGGCTGGGCTTTAGCGACTGATATCTGGCACCATCATCATGCAGCCTCTCTGCATCGATATAGTGATGTGGTGCATTTGGATATTGCTGCCCGGGAGATTGTGGCCGAACCATCGCAACAAGAACCTCTGTGTCCTTATTCAACAGGGGTTCAGTAGTGCTTTGCTGGAAAGTTGCATCACAGCCAGCTGAAGCATGCACGGCCCCGAGTGGCACATTCTCATCCACAGCAGGACTCTTTTCTGGAGGCCTGACACCTAAACCAACAGCTGCTGCATCATCATCTTGCAGATGATCACGAGACATACTGTCAGATGTGCATGGTTGGTGAAGAACAAAAGTCGGTGAGATCAGGCCCTTTTCGAGATATCTTGGTTCTGTTTCGTCAAATAAATTTGCTGAAGCCTCTTGCTGAAACTCAGCATGGTCTTTAGTTACACGATCATGGCTGCTGCACGAGGACTGATCCTTGTCATGTCGGTTGGTACTATTTGGCTCCAACTGAGATGGTGAAACCATAGATGCAATCTCTGGATCAACTTCTTTGAGCTGAAAAGCAAACAATAAGTTTAATATAAGTACATAACCATTTAGCATTTCTATTGGTAATCTTCATAACAGCTCTTTTTAACTTACCAACTCAAATGAAGTTTCTGGTAATGTAGATTTCTTCATGAAGATAACGTTTTGGACGTCTTGACTGAAAGGTGGAAGCATATCCTTATTCAATGTTCCTGAACTGCCAACCTGCAAATTTTACAATCATGTAACACGGACCACAAATCATCTGGAAACTGAGGTCTTGATAACAATCAAATAGCAATAAAGGGCGTGCCCAGTGCTGAAAGCTCCCACACATTGTGAGGTCTGGGATGGGAATTTCTAGGCAGCCTTCTCCTTGCTTATTTCGCAAGGAGGCTGATTTGAAACCAGGACCTCTAGGACACAAGTGGAGAGACTCTACCACTACGCCAGACCCGCCCTTCAACAATCAAACAGCAATGTCTAAACCTTTTTTTAAAAGGCATATCATTATTACCTTCTTTTTTAGTGTTAAAAATCTAGCCACACTACGGACAGAAGCATCGATAAGCAATAGGTTCCACTTATAAATAGAATTGTGAGGTGCATGGACATCTTTACAAGATGAATGACAGCCATGATGACATCCCCTGGCTTTCTCCAAAAAAGGTAGTGCTCAAAAACAGTCCAGCCACTAATCTTTTGGAAAATGAAATTCAAATATGTAGCAGAACAGAAGCAAAAGAACATGTCATGACAACCATAACCTTTCTAGAATAATTAGTGACAAGGCACCAGACATTTGAAGGTCTTAACAGTTTTTTTCCTAAGAATCAGCTATGAGGTCAACGATCATTTCTTCAGCTAGAGTTAATGTCCTTAACTTTTGTTTCTGTTGATTTTCACTTTCTAGTCATCCTTTCTTTTGCTTTCCTTTGCTAGTTCTTATGGGTTTCATCTCTAGCCTACCCCAACTTACTTGGAACTAAAAGGCTTTGCTGCTGCTTCTGTTGTTTTTGCAAAGAATACAGGATTGTTTCATCAGCACACACCCACTTGATTACTAACATAGTCCAGCCATGAATATTTCAAGGGATAATATTGGATTAGTGATCTGCTCAAGGTAGAAGCAGACTTACACCAAAATTCCACACAAGGAACACAACAGAATCATGTGGAAAATAAAAATCTAGCCAAATTTGGAAAAGTAACTTCCCGTCTCTATTACAGAATGAGATCCAATGAAATTATCGCATTCCTTTGTTTTCTGAGTTCCAACACATTGTGAGTTGTGACAGTGACATAGCGTAGCAAGGCACTGACAGCAATAAGACATACTGTCCAGAATCTAGGTGTACATAAACCCACATCTGCTAGAGTCGGGATATTTCCTTGCTCCCTCACGTGAGACTACCAGTATGATTCTACCATTAACCAATCTTACCAACAACCATATTACCAAAGAGAAGTCTAGCAATAACTACCCGATATCCCTTCAAATGGAATGCCTCGAATTGACATGATCTACCAATCCAAATGAACAGAAGCCAATGCAAGCACTTCTAGTCTAGGCACAGAAGGAAACGGGGATCGGAACAGCGAGATTACATCCTAGGTAGGATTGCATCCAAAAGCGGAGCACGCACCTCTCCGACGAGCTCCAGCAGCAAATCCTCGCAGGAGCGGGCGGCCTCAACCCTACGCACCCCCGCCATCGCCGCGACATCGCCCCCGTAGGCTACGGAGGTGATCTCCTGCAGGCACCGTAGCGACAACCGCTCCCTCGTGGCCTCGGGAGCGCCCGTGAGGCACTCCGGTAGGGCGCCCACCAGCGCTGCGGAAACCAGTAACCACCTTAGGTGAGAGAGAGAATCAAAGCGTCGAGGGAAGCGGATAAGGCGCTTTGGGGGTGCAGGCGCTAACCCTTGAGGACGGAGAATTCGAGGTCCTCGTCGCCGGCGAGGGCGTCGACGACCCAGTGGGCGGCGATGCGGGTGGCAGCGGCGGAGGCGGAGAGGGGCAGCGGCATTGCGAGAGGCGGAGGAGCTTCGACGCTTTTAGGGGGCGAACTGTAAAAATACTTCTCCGGTGGGAGAGTGCTGAGAAGATTCAGTCACGGCCGTCTAATTACTCAGCGCGAATCGTAAAGCACCGATCGTCATCACCCATTCATGCTATATAGAACCATCTCGTTTCTGCATCGGCGTGGCATGGACCAGTAAACCAACACAACATTTTTTTGGCTTCCTTCACAAATCACAACCACTATTTCGAATGCAACACACTCCTGGTAAAGAGAGACCAACTTAAAACAAATTCAAATAGAATTATAGAAACTCACGATAATCTACAAATTTAAGTGTATATCCACATGCTAATCTGCAAATTTAAGTGTTCCATGTTCTTTCCAGTAGTATGTTCAACCTCAGCTTAAGAAATATCATCGAGGATTTATTTGAGTAGGTTGTATCGATCCTAATGCGCCATGCCAAATCTCATCCTCTGACATCTCCAAATCTGATCTGTACAGAGGTGCTAAGAAAATCACTAGTACAGTCTCTCTTTATTTGCACCTGAACTGCTCGTACTTGGGAGTGGAGTGGGCGTTCTCATATCCAATGGGATCCAGAAAAAAATTTGTATACACCAATAACTTAGCAAGAGGTGTTTTGATTTCTCGTACAGACTGTAAGCTTCATGATACATTTACAATGTCAGCACCCGTAGTTTCAGTTCCATGGTGCACCATACTTCATGTTCTTAAGTTCCTCCAGCTGCGGAAAGAGGAGAGATAGAAATCAACAGATCAAATGCCGGTTCCAATTTCAAGAAACGTTTTTATAAACATTGCTTGGACTTCAAAACAAAATTATTGAATCATAAACAGAGACTATGGATGAATGCCATCATGTCCTGAGATTTCTTTTCTGGTCCTGAAGCCAATCAAATCTTGGACGTTTGAGAAAAAAAGCGCAAAAAGTATGTTACTAATTCTCAGAGATCCAGAGGACCGGATTGTTGCAAGGAGCCCATGTTGAAATGCATAAGCGTGAACACCCCTATAAATGGACTCAAAGGAGACTCCATAGTAACTAGTAACACTGCTTAATCATAAATGAGATTTCTGTGGATATTGACATTTGTTTAAGAAGATGCATAAGGAATTTGTAACACTAGATCCTAACCAAGCGCTGGGAACTTGGAATTGCATGTAAAAAATTAAAGTAGCATAGCATGCTTTGCCCACAAAAGAGCATGAATTACCTGTCTGCATGTTTCCTTGTGGGTATCTAAAGCTCATTATACTTCAATTGCAAATCCAACTTCTCAGCCTTGAGCTTTTCATAGTCAGAAATCGATGGCCCACCCAACTTCTGCTGTACAAATCTGGGAAATACGAGAATATTAGTTGTACATGAAATTATCCAAATGGGCTTGGCTCATGTCCTTTTGGAACAAATAAGTAAGAAAACAAAGCATCATTGAACCCAAACTGCCATTTCAGGAATAAAAAAACAATCACAACTATCCTCTAGAAGGGTCAATTTTTACGCGTGACAGAGCCAAGTGAACTTACTCAACTGCAGAAGAAGGTTTGTCATTCTCCTCATACAGTGAAACGAGAACTGAAAGACCAGAAATGGACATAACTAGCCAGCCAAGCAATCGGTGATTTTCTAAGATACAAGAGGGATGAAATGCATACCTTTTGTGAGGGTATCAAGCACGCCACTGGATTCAAGGTACTTCCTGAACGCTTCTTTCTTAGCTTCTCTATCCTACAAAGATCATAACAGTATACTATCATAACCATCATGCTGTGACGCAAATTGTAGCATAAACATGATGTACGCTTATAGAGACAAGTTCACCTCAATTTACAGCTTAGATGCTACATAGATAAAGCTATACGCCTCATCAAGGGTTGCAAACCTAAATTTCAGAGTGCTAATATCTATGGAAAATCAAGTTATACGGAGAAGACAATTTTTACCAATTCATTCAGTTTCCCAAACTTTTTGTAACAACAATTTATCCCCCCCCCCCCCCCACACCCACACATTGCAGATTTGTCGTACACTGATTAGCAGCCGATTATATTGGGCTTTCAATTAAAGGTATAACCAATTGGGCAATATCCTTAATTAGGTAGTGAATACAACATCTGACCGTTGCTTTCTTTTTTTTTCTTTTTTTTCTTGATAAAGGCAATTGCATTGAGCCATTACGTCACCGACACTAAATCATCTAAGCTGCATCAAAGCTCACTACGAATCAACATGCCTCCCAACCAAGAGCACGGCTACGGCTACGAATAAACAACACCGGAGCGCATCTCGCTCGATGCCACATAAGCTACAAGTGCACCGATTTTGCTAGCCCAAGAAGAGAGGAGAGCGCAAATGCCGGTCCATGGAGGCCAAGAGCGAAGTGCGTTACCATCCTGAGACGAGGGCGGATCCCCAAGAGGTTAGGGCGACGAGGGCTCCTGTCCCAAGGCCAGGGGAGGAAGGTAAACGGCGGCGCCGGCGATGTGCCGGCCGGATCTGTGTGGGATGTACCGCCGCGAAAGCTAGGCCGTGGCGGGGGTGGCGGTGTTTGGTACAGACTGGATAGGGACGCGTCTCTGCGTGAACCGGTCGTACGGTGCACTGGTTGCTTTCTTGATCCGGTTTCCCCCGTGCACCCGTGCCATGTGTCGGCTAAAATGGAGCAGCAATTTGCTCTAGGATCTGTTGCCGAAATGTATTGGAAATTTGATTTGTCAGCTGTAGAAATCAGAGTATGTGCTTAGTCTCTTCTATGTTCTCGTACGTTTCTCATTTTCTATGAAAAGTTGAAGGAGAGTTATCACAAAGATGAACTAAATACACAGTGGCATCGTATCTTTGTTCCCCTATCAACTTGTGCTTCGTGTATTTGTGTAGAGGACGTTTTCAGAACGCTGAGGATATACAATTGCTGACTGACTGCACTTCAGGTACTGAGGTACTCCAAACCTGGGCCAAAACAGATGATGAACTTCGCCTCAAAAAAAAACAGATGAAGAACTCGAAATTGCGATGCCCTGAGGATCGGAGGAAAAGCTTGGACTCAACTTGGCAATTCCAAAAAGAAAAGATCATAGATCACTGTGGGAGAGCTATAATCCGGGAAGTTAACTCTTCTACTTGATTTTCAAGTCGCTCTGGGTGGCAGAAGAAATCGACAAATACCCGTCTTCCCTGCAGCACATTGCGTGAAGGCTGTTGCAACATCTGCAGAACAACAACAAAGCGCGACAAATTTTAGTGTCCCACAGCCAATTTTGCCATATGACAATCAGGAAGAAGCATAATTTCTTCTGAACCGAGGCGAAGATAGTAACAAGGTACGGAAACAACAAATGTAGGGAGTACCTCAGCCTTCTCATCCCGAGCCATTGTCACTTCATTAACAGAAGCTGAGACCTGTTGGCTGATAATCTCCAGTTCTTCAAGCGATTGCATCAGGGGCTGTAGTAAAACATTGTGAAGTGGCTTGTAACAAAACACGAAACAGACTAACAGAGGATATAGGGAAGATATGGATAAGAACATTTGTACCCATGGTGTCAGTGTTGGTTGTTCGTCTGGTAGGGGCATAGAGAGAATTTGCTCGAGGTTTTGGATCATTCTGCGTCTGCCAAATGAGGCGAAAAGTATGTAATGATTGGACCAAAGCTGTAGGGCTTTATATTCTATCGATTGTGGTTTCTTAATGTCAAGTTGAACTGAAACACATTTGACTTTCTGATAATGCACAGATGGGAGCATCAAATATCCAGTGCACAGAATAAACTGTGGACTGATCTGCCCCTGGCCCAGGGCGGCCAGAACTGGGCCGAGTGGGCTGGTCTGCCCTGGCCCAGGCCGGGCCGCCTTCTAGAAGAAATCTGAGTTTAGTCTTCTTAGAGATAGACTAATAGATTCTTTTGTAATAGACTAAGACTCTTGTAAGGGAGGGGGGCTATACAAACAAGCCAAAACACCCCAAAAGTTGAGAGAGTTGAATAAAAGAAAATAATTCCTCCACTTTTCTTGCCCTAGCCGCCTCTCTTCACTTTGCAGCCGCCGCCCCCTCTCTTCTTCCCCAGGTCGGCGCCTCCCAGAACCCTAGCCGCCACCAGGGGCTAGGGTCTGCCGCCGCCCAGGTTTCTCCAGCCGCCCCTCAGGGCTGCTGCTCCAGCCGCTGCCTAGGGCATCATCTTCCTCGAGCTGCTGCCTCCCTCCTCAACCCTAGCCGCCATCAAGTTTGGTTCAACAGCCACCAAAGCCTGAGTTCAGATTAATCTGCTAGGGCAGATCAGTGTGTACAGCAAGAACAGAGAAGTGTTGGGGCTGTAATTGCAACATATCAGAGCCGGTTTCAACCCTAGGCTAAATTCTGCAAGATGTCATCTACACCTACAAGCAGCGGCAGCGCCATCAGCCATGGAACACCCTCACCGGCAGCTCATGAGGTGAATGCCGGGACGGGGTTCCCCGTGCTCACCAAGACCAACTACACGGAGTGGGCTATCATGATGAAGATCAAGCTGAAGGCACGGCTGTTTTGGAAGGCCGTGGAGGAGGGGAACGTGAGCAAGCAGGAAGACATGATGACACTTGACATTTTAGTTAGCGCTGTCCCGTCGGAGATGATCACGACGATATGAGAAAAGAGGACGGCGAAGGAGGCATGGGACACGATCGCCATCATGCAGGTCGGGGCCGACCGCGTGAGGAAGACAACAGCACAGCAACTCCGGAAGGAGTTCGAAGACGCTGTCTTCAAGGATGGCGAAAGCGTGGAGGACTTCTCCCTCCGCCTGAGCGGCATGCTATCACGGCTTGCGTCGCTAGGGGAGGAGATAGGAGAAGAAAGGGCCGTGGAGAAGCTCCTGCGAAGCATTCCAGAACGCTTCCAACAGATCGTGGTGGCGATCACGACACTGCTGGACGTGCCGACCCTCACCTTGTCGAAGGTGACGGGGCGTCTCAGGGCGGCTGAGAACGCCTTCGACTCAACGCAGCGGAAGGGAGGAGTACACAACGGCCAGCTATACCTCACTCGGGAGGAGTGGGAGGCACAGCGGAAGGAGGAGCGGTCTACCCAGTCCGCAGGTCCTTCTAAGAGGGGCGGCCGAAAGGGCCCGCCCAAGAAGAACGGAGGCAAGAAGGGTGGTTCCGGGAAGGATATTCCGCGGAACCAGTGCAGGAAGTGCGGGAAGAAGGGCCACTGGGCCAGGGAGTGTCGGTCGAAACCTAAGGAGGAGCCGCAACAATAGGCTTTCATGGCGAAGGCGGAGGAGGAGGGCGCCTTGTTTATGACAAGGGTGGCCTCTGTACAGGAGGAGCCTGTACAGGAACGTCCTACGCGCCCACTGGAGATAGTGGAGGGACGTGTCTTCGCTCACCGCAGCAACGACGACGACTTTGACGACACTCGTTGGTACCTCGACACGGGCGTGACCAACCACATGACGGGTTCGCGCGCCATCTTCTCCGAGCTCGACGAAAACGCCGTCGGAACCATCAAGTTCAGCGACAATTTCGTCGTGCGTATCCAGGGGAAGGGTACGGTCCTATTCGCCGCCAAGACGGGTGAGCACATGAGGCTCACTGGCGTCTACCTCATCCCGCGCCTCACCACCAACCTCATCAGCGTCGGCCAGCTGGATGAGGATGGCTACAGCATCACGGTGTACGGAGGAGTGATGCACATAAGGGATGAGCAGCAGCATCTCCTCACACGAGTTCAGCGCGACGACGGCAAGCTGTACTCCATCAGGCTCAACATCACACGTCCGGTTTGCCTAACTGCGAGGCGTGATGATGTTACGTGGCGTTGGCACGAACGCTATGGACATGTCGGCTTCCAAACGCTTCGGAAGTTGGCACAAGAGGAGATGGTACTCGGGCTTCCACAAATTGATCACGTCGATCAATTGTGCGAAGCTTACTTGGTCGGGAAGCAGAGGCGCTCCAGCTTCCCCAAGCAAGCTTGGCGGCGCGGAGGGCGCGCTCGACCTTGTCCACAGCGACATCTGCCGGCCTATCACGCTGACGACTCCAGGCGGCAAGAAGATGTTCTTGTTGCTAGTGAATGACATGAGCCGCTATATGTGGCTCTATCTTCTAGCAACCAAGGACAATACGCCCGACTTAATTCAGCAATTCAAGGCGACAGCTGAATTAGAGTCCGGGAGGAGGCTGAAGCTACTTCCTACTGATCGCGGAGGGGAGTTCACCTCACAGGAGTTCGGCGAGTACTGCGCTCAACACAGAGTACAACGTCAGCTCACAGCCCCGTATACGCCACAACAAAACGGGGTTGTGGAGCGACGCAACCAGACGGTGGTCGGCATGGCGAGGAGCATGTTGAAGGTGAAGGGTGTGCCCGGGATTTTTTGGGGTGAGGCAGTTATCACGGCTGCCTATATCTTGAATTGATCCCCCACCCGCGGCCTCAACGGGAAGACGCCATATGAAGCTTGGCATGGAGAGCGACCAACCGTCAATTATTTCCAAACTTTTGGGTGTATGGGGCATGTCAAGAACACGCGCCCCCACCTAAAAAAGTTGGAAGACCGGAGTATTCTGATGATTTTTCTTGGCTATGCTGCAGGGACGAAGGGCTATCGGATGTATAATCCGGCTGATGGACTCACACACATATCACGTGACGTGATATTCGACGAGGTGGCCAAGTGGGACTGGGGAGAAGGAGCAGGAGAACATGACTACACCGCCTTCCACGTCGACTCCTTAGGTCCAGCACCTGTTGGACCTGCTGTTTCAGCACCCGGAGAGGTGCTGCAGGGTCCGGAAGGGCCGAACAGCACCCCTACAGTGTCCAGAAGGGGCATAGAAGGGTCCGTCCAGACCCTAGGAGTTCCTGCGCCAGCCTCCAGACCTGATGGAGAGAGTCCAGCACCTGCAGCGTCGCCCCAAGGGCTCCTGCAGGGGCTGTCCAGCGCAAATCAGGGCTGGGACAGTCCTGCACGGGGGCCAGCAGCAGCGGGGGGTTCCGGACTTGAAGATTACAGCACCTTCGTCACGCCCCGGAATCCTCCACGGCCCATCTGCTTCGCCACACCGCTGTCGGACCCCGGCAGCAACGTCGTCGACGCCTACTACGACGATGGCGCGAAACTACGGTTCCGTACGATGCGCAACGTACTCGGAACCCTCACCCCTCCTGGTCGGGCTGAGCGCCCACCAAGCTTGGAGGAGGGGGAGCTCACATTCACCACCGCAGAGGAGCCCACGTCATTCGCCGATGCTGAGGAACACCCGTGCTAGAGATGGGCCATGCTCGAGGAGATGGAGTCTATAGAAGAAAACAAGACTTGGCAACTTGTTGATCTTCCTGCAGGACACAAACCCATTGGCCTCAAATGGGTGTTCAAGGTGAAGAAGGACGAGCATGGGGAGGTGGTAAAGCACAAGGCTCGATTGGTGGCAAAAGGCTATGTCCAACGTCAAGGAATAGATTTTGACGAGGTATTTGCTCCTGTAGCTCGTCTCGAATCTGTTCGCTTGCTCCTTGCAGTTGCTGCGCACAAGGGGTGGGAGGTACACCACATGGACGTGAAGAGCGCCTTCCTGAACGGCGACTTGATGGAGGAGGTGTACGTCTCCCAACCCGCTGGCTTCATCATCGACGGAGCCGAACACAAGGTGTATCGGCTCAAGAAGGCTTTATATGGACTTCGTCAGGTGCCCAGGGCCTGGAATGCCAAGCTCAATGATAGCTTGCTATCGCTTGGTTTTCAGAAGAGTACGAGCGAGCACGGGATTTATTTCTGTGGAGCTAAAGATGAGAAGCTCATCGTCAGCGTGTACGTCAACGATCTTGTGATCACAGGAGGAGGCGATCTCAAGAAGTTCAAAGAGGAGATGATGAAGAGGTTCAAGATGAGCGACTTGGGTCTCTTGTCATATTATCTTGGACTGGAGGTGCGGCAAACTGATGCAAGGATAAGCGTTGGGCAGGCGACCTACGCTTCCAAACTTGTCTCTAAAGCTGGTCTGGAGGGATGCAACCCCTGTGCATTCTCTATGGAGCAAGGCCTCAAGCTTTACAAGACAAGTGATAGCCCGTTGGTGCATGCAACGGACTATAGGAGCTTGATTGGAGGGCTGCGATACTTGATGAACACACGTCCCGATCTTGCCTACTCGGTCGGGTACGTAAGTCGGTTTCTGGAGGAGCCCAAGGAGGGTCACTTTGCTGCAGTCAAACGCATTGTACGCTACATAGCGGATACAATCAACTATGGAGTCTTCTATGCAAGAGGAGGAGACATGGAGCTTATTGGGTACTCGGATAGTGACTATGCGGGAGACGTGGAGGACCGCAAGAGCACAAGTGGGGTGCTGTTTTGTCTTGGAAACAGCCTCGTTTCATGGCAGTCCTGCAAGCAGAAGGTGGTGGCATTGTCCTCATGTGAAGCAGAGTATATCGCAGCAGCTCAAGGGGCATGTCAAGGTGTATGGATGGCACGGCTGATGGAGGACTTAGCTGAAAAATCGAAGGCGCCGGTGATGCGGGTTGATAACAACTCAGCTATAAACTTCAGCAAGAACCCGATACAACATGACAGAAACAAGCACATCGATGTCAAGTACCACTACAGATGGGAGTGTGTGGACAGTGGTACTATTGTGCTTGAGCAAATCTCCACTCAAGACCAGATGGCGGACATCTTGACCAAGCTCTTGGAAGACAAAAGTTCGTGGAGATGAGGAGAAGGATCGGGATCCCAGACGTGGGCCAGTGTCAAGATCAGGAGGAGAATGTGGGCTGATCTGCCCCTGGCCCAGGGTGGCCAGAACTGGGCCGAGTGGGCTGGTCTGCCCTGGCCCAGGCCCGGCCCCCTTCTAGAAGAAATCTGAGTTTAGTCTTCTTAGAGATAGACTAATAGATTTTTTTTGTAATAGACTAAGACTCTTGTAAGGGGAGGGGGGCTATACAAACAAGCCCAAACACCCCAAAAGTTGAGAGAGTTGAATAAAATAAAATAATTCCTCCACTTTTCTTGCCCTAGCCGCCTCTCTCCCCTTTGCAGTCGCCGCCCCCTCTCTTCTTCCCCAGGTCGGCGCCTCCCAGAACCCTAGCCTCCACCAGGGGCTAGGGTCTGTTGTCGCCCAGGTTTCTCCAGCCGCCCCTCAGAGCTGCTGCTCCAGCCGCTGCCTAGGGCATCATCTTGCTCAAGCTGCTGCCTCCCTCCTCAACCCTAGCCGCCATCAAGTTTGGTTCAGCAGCCATCAAAGCCTGAGTTCAGATTGATCTGCTAGGGCAGATCAGTTTGTACAACAAAAACAGAGAAGTTTTGGGGCTGGAATTGCAACATAAACCAAAAAAATCAAACAAGAGAGAGAAGTCGCGAGCATTAACATGCAATAACTCACAATTCATCAGCGCATCTTCCTCGCTCACGTGGAAGAACGTTTTCAAGTTCATGCTGAAGATCGTGGAGCTCATCCTGCAGCTCTGATATCTGCTTGATCATACCGTACGATGAAACATATGTTGGTGTCATTGCCTGAGAACCTACAGAATGAAAAGAATGATTGAACAGTTCAGATTGTAGAAGATAATGACAGAAGAAATTGCAAGTGAGTCCTGCTTACTTGAGAAACTGCTAAGAATATCTCTCACCGCATGGAGGAAAGAATCACGGTCATCAACAGATCCTTCTTCAAATGTTTCGGATGCAGCTTGATTAATTAAATGATACCGGTCCTATACATTCATGCAGTAGATATCCTCTTTTATAAGAACACGAGTGAAAAATAACAAGAAGCTAAACAACATTTTAACTTAGTGGATAAAATAAGCTAGCAATACCAGACGGCCATCAACAGCTGATAAGTAGCTCTGCAATTCCAATTCTATGGCTTTCAGCAATGAATAGGTACTTGATGTTTTTGTACGTTTTTCAAGAAGGTATGCTATCTTCAGAAACTGATGAGCAGCAAGCTGATTGACCAAATTATTGATGAACTGCAACAAAAGAAAGAATGCTTACATGACCACATGTTTGGTAAGATAAATGATTGCTCCAAGACAAGTCTGTAACTTACCATCTTCTGGTGGCTTATGTAGCATTCCTGGCGCATAAGCTTCAAATTGTGATATCCTAAATGTATATAGTCAGGAACATGCAAATCTGTTTGCTTGGAAATGCAAAAAGGGTTTAAATATTTATTGTATCATGAGAAGATCCCACCTTGCAAAATATTTACACCTTCAAGTTGAGCAAGGTCTTCACACAGGCCTGTAACAGTCTGAAGCTTGGCAATATATACAGAAGGTTAATAGTGTAAAATAAACAATGGTGAGTGTAGAAAATTATCTTTTTCTGCCTCCAGGAAATAACATGAAACTCCCAGATAAAGACAAAGACATACATATATTAGAAAGGCACTGAACAGCCATACGGCCATACCCCAAAAGCATGTACTGGAGTCAATGATGGAGTACAGAACTTCCAAAGTAAGAATCATCTAAACAAGCATGTGACCTTTTGTTTCATTTTCCTGGGAAATATTTAGATTCCCTATTTGACTGTTCATTTGTTGGATTTAGCTGAAACAGGTATGGGTTCATAATATTCTATTCATGTGGCTGGGAGATTGTGAGACCTTATAAATAAAGTAAATACGCTTAACAGGCACAAACATAAGCTCAGGTTTCAAACAAAATGAAACTGAAAAAGAAAAGAAGTCCAGGAGATCAAAGAGACCCTTGTTAGGCCACTCACAATTAGGGATGGCAATGGGTCGGGTTCGGGTCGGGTGGGGGCAAAAATCCGTCCGAAACAAAAAAGGTTGCTGGTGGAATTTGAGATCAGCATCTGCACCCGCGGGTGAAAATTTGCACCCGCACCGCCGGGTTTCAGGTGCCCGTCGGGTTTGACCTTTTTATAAACATACTAGAACATTTAATAAAATAGGTCTAAAAAATCATCCATTTTAAATGACAATACAACAAAAAATATTAAGTTACTTATAAAGATTATAAATATAGGTCTTGATAAGTAATATGAAACAATAAAATAATATAACACAATCAAATTTGACTTTAAAATTATAAACATAAATCATTTCGGGTGTCCGTCGGGTACTCGCGGGTGCAAAATAAAACTCGCACCCGCGATAAGTTGGGTCGGGTGCGGATTAGACCTGCGGGTTGAAAATCCCACCCGCACCCGTCGGGTGCAAAACCCGTCGGGTACCCGCACCCGCGGGTGCGATTGCCATCCCTACTCACAATCTATAAATGAACGAAATTATTGAAATGGAAGATTACCTCAGCTAGGCATTTCTGCACGTGAAGGGAAAGATCTTTATGTTCTTCAATAAGTTCAGAATTTTTCCTCCTGAAGATGAAACGGGAGATACACAAACCAGACAAACAGAAGCAATTAAATGAGTGTAATATTGAAAAATCAAATCCAAAAGGCAGTTGTATTTATACTTCACAGTACAGTACAAAAAGGCAATAGATAAATCCAGTGTCCTAAGGTCAAGTAATCGGCTGACTGCCAGCAGTTTGTTTAATTTCACTTGTTAAGTTAAAATTCAAAGCAAGAAACAACCATAGAAGCATCAAGGTGTCTAACAATTATATATTAAAATTTAAGAATATACCCTGCTACTCAGCTATCGTTCCTCTTTCAAAAGCACCTACTCCTACTCGAGTAGCCTGTAGCCATCACCATGTATATCCTACATACCTTAGAGAATGGCTATCCTGATGAATATATGACTCTTTGGACGTCAATTGAGTTCTCAGCATTGATAGGATAACGTCTTCTTTAGCATGCTCTACTTGTGCTTCTATGTACTGTCTCTTACTTTTAGCAAATCTGTCAAAAAATGAGCAGGTTCAGTACAGCAATCTACTTCAGTAGGAAATAGTGTAATTATTTTCACTTTGATGATAATGAAATCAAAACACAGTAGCTATACATGTCAAAAGATCAACTTGTCCTGATGAGGTTCAAAAATAAAGTGGCGACACTAGTGACAGGGGTTAGTATTAGAGGGATAAATCTGGACTGAATGGGATGAATACATCATGAGGGTACAGGGTCCATTATATAGAGGGATAGGTGAGGGGAAATGACTAAATCACCCCTAACCCTAATCCCTCACTAATAACTAATATGCCCCTGTGACACACACATAATCACAGTGTCTAACACCCCCCCGCAGTCACAACATCTAGCCACTGCAGATGTTGAGACTGGACCGAAACTCGGAGAACAGCGACGACGGGAGGCCCTTCGTGAAGATGTCAGCGAACTGCGTCGTCGTCGGGACATGGTGTACCCGAATCTCGCCGCGTGCAACCCGCTCACGAACAAAGTGGAGGTCGATCTCCACATGTTTTGTGCGCTGATGCTGGACCGGGTTGGTGGAGAGGTACACGGCGCTGACGTTGTCGCAGTAGATGAGGGTGCTCCTGACGACGGAAGTGTGGAGCTCCTGAAGCAACTGCTGGAGCCAGGAGGCCTCAGCTACGCCGTTAGCCACGGCGCGATACTCCGCCTCAGCACTCGAACGCGACACCACGGGCTGTCGCTTCGAGGACCAGGAGACGAGGTTACCGCCCAGGAAGACGGCATACCCAGAAGTAGAACGTCGTGTGTCCGGGCAGCCAGCCCAGTCAGCATCGGTGTACACGACCAGCTCGGAGGCCGTGTCACGTCGAAGGAGGAGGCTGGAGTCGAGAGTACCTCGTAGGTACCGAAGAATCCGCTTCACAGCGGTGAGGTGCGGCTCCCTCGGGTCATGCATATGGAGGCACACCTGCTGAACTGCATACGAGATATCCGGCCTGGTGAAGGTGAGGTACTGAAGAGCACCTGCAAGACTCCTGTAAGTAGTGGGGTCAGAGACGGGTGTCCCGTCGGTAGCGGAGAGCTTCGCCTGAGTATCCACTGGAGTGGAGCAAGGCTTGCACTCGGTCATGCCCGCTCGCTGGAGGATATCCAGGCAGTACTGTCGCTGGTGAAGGAATAAGCCGCCTGGTCGGTCCTCGACCGCAATGCCCAGGAAGTGGTGAAGACGGCCCAGGTCCTTCATAGCGAACTCCTGCTGTAAAGCAGAAATGGTGCGCCGAAGCAGAGCAGGACTAGACGCTGTTAGTACAATGTCATCGACGTACAGTAGGAGGTAGGCAGTGTCACTGCCACGTCGATAGACAAACAGCAAAGTGTCCGACTTAGCTTCGACGAACCCCTGTGAGACCAAGAAGGAGGCGAACCGGCTATACCAGGCTCGCGGTGCCTGCTTCAGTCCGTATAGGGATTTGTTCAGCTTACAGACCATGTCTGGGTGAGCTGAATCAACAAACCCTGCCGGCTGACTGCAGTACACCGTCTCGGTCAGTGTACCGTGGAGGAAGGCATTCTTGATGTCCAACTGGTGGACAGGCCAAGAACGTGAGAGAGCCAGCGACAGAACGGTACGAACCGTCGCCGGCTTTACCACCGGGCTGAAGGTCTCGTCGTAGTCGACTCCAGGGCGCTGAGTGAAACCCCGGAGTACCCACCGAGCCTTGTACCTCTCCAAGGTACCGTCCGCCTTCTTATTGTGCGTGAACACCCACTTGCCCGTGACAACATTGCCACGACCAGGACGGGGAACCAGGTCCCAGGTCCGGTTGGCAAGCAGAGCCTCATACTCTTCCTCCATAGCGCGGCGCCAGTGAGGGTCGGCGAGGGCGCTACGCACGGAAGTAGGTATGGGTGATATCGAAGAAGAGTCGGTCGGTGGAGAAGTAGTCGACGAGAAGGCAGCTCCGGTGAAGCGCTCAACTGGACGAAGACACCCGGATGCACATCGAGTCACCATCGGGTGGACGTGACCAGGATCCCTGTGGAGAAGAGGAGGGTTGTACACCGGGCGCTCGGGTACAACGACCTTCTCTCGTCTCGGGGCCACACGTGGTGCAGCTGGAGTAGGGCCGCCCCCCCGTGCTCGTCGCTGGTAGGCAAGGACGGGGTCAGCGAAGCGAGAAGTCGTCGTCGGTGCTGCTCCTGGTGCGCCTGGTGACGTCGGGCTTGCTGCAGGTGATGTCGGGGAAGCTGAGGCCGTGCGTGGCGCAGTAGTCGACGTCGGGGACGCAGAGGCCGCGCTTGGCGCAGCAGGTGTCGTCGGGGACACCGGGGCCGCGCGTGCTGCAGTGGGTGACGTCGGGGGCGCCGAGGCCGCGCGTGGCGCAGCCGGTGGCGTCAGGGACGTCGGTGCCGCGCGTGGCGCACCCGGTGGCGTCAGGGACGCCGGTGCCGCGCGTGGCGCAGCAAGTGGCGTCAGGGACGCCGGGGCCACGTAAGGCACAACAGGTGGCGTGGAAGACGCCGAAGTCATGCGTGGCGTAGCGGGTGGGTAACCTGCAAGAGGTAACTGACAAGGTCGCTGTACAGGAGCGGCCTCGAGGTCAGTAGAGAAGAGGGAATCCAACTCAGTGACGGAGTCAGAGGACGGGGTGGAAAAGGGAAAGGAAGACTCGTCGAAGACGACGTGTCGGGAGATCAAGATACGACGGGTGGTGGGGTCAAGGCACCTGTACCCTTTATGGTCAGGGGAGTACCCAAGGAAAACACACTGAGTCGAACGAGGCGCAAGCTTATGTGGAGTTGTGGCAGAGAGGTTCGGGTAGCAAGTGCACCCGAAGACCCGAAGATGGTCGTAAAGAGGGTGGGTGCCGAACAAAGCGAAGTGAGGGGTGGGAGCACTAATCGCCTTAGTAGGAAGGCGATTAATGAGGTAGGTGGCAGTGTGAAGCGCCTCCGCCCAGTAGCGAGCAGGGGTAGAAGCCTGAAACATCAGGGAGCGCATGACATCGTTGGTGGTACGAATCATGCGCTCAGCCTTGCCGTTCTGGGGGGAAGTGTACGGACATGACATGCGTAACTGAACACCGCGAGAAAGCAGAAAGTCACGGAACGTAGAGTTGTCAAACTCGTGCCCGTTGTCGCACTGGACCGCACGAATCGTGCGCCCAAACTGGGTGGACACCCAAGCGAAGAAGTGAGAAAGAGTACCGAAAGTATCAGACTTCTGTCGCAAGGAAAAAGTCCACGAATAGTGCGAAAAATCATCCACGACCACTAAGTAATACTTGCATCCAGAGACACTAAGAACAGGTGAAGTCCAAAGATCACAATGAATCAAATCGAATGTGTGCTCGACACGAGTGACAGAGTGCGGAAAAGGAAGTCGAACATGGCGACCCAACTGACAAGCATGGCAAAGAGACTCATGAGTACCCCGAGTACACGAAATCGCTGAACTACCAGACAACTTCGACATAGCATCAACACCGGGGTGGCCAAGCCGACGATGCCAAATGGTCGAAGATGCTGTCGTAGTCAGGGCAAGAGGCGGAGCGGAAGCAGGAAGACGCATCGTGTACAGGGAACCCGTACTATCACAGCGAAAAAGAAAGCGTCGAGTAGTAAGATCCTTCACAGTTACACCATAAGGATCAAACTCAAGGGAAACATGGTTGTCAGTAGTAAAACGACGAACGGAAAGAAGATGTTGAATGATGTCAGGGGCAACAAGAACATCACGTAGCTGAAACGAATCCGGCGAACCCGAGTCACCTACTGAGGTGACTGGGAGAGTCGACCCATTCCCAACAATGATAGATGAAGGATCAGAGGGACGGGAAGGGCGGGTAGAGGAGAGGATACCGACGTCAGGGGTGGTGTGGTAGGAGGCACCGGAGTCTACCACCCAGTCAGGGCCAGACGGCGTGAGACCCCGCAGGTAGACCGACGGTGTTGAACGGGTCACGACATGCCCCGGCGGTGGTGGCGCCGGGAAGGAAGACAACACGTGTGGACCCTCGACGGTCGTGCCAAGCGAGTAGGCAACAGCCGATCCAGGTACACCAGTCGATGTCGGCCGAGGAGCACCTCCCAGAGCGGCGTCCCATGGTGCAGTGGCGGCTGCGGGCCAGGCGGCGCCGTTGTGGGGGGCTGCAGGGCTGACGGCCCAAGGGGCGTCTACAGCTGCTGCGGGCCAAGCAGTGGCGCTGTCGTGGGGTGCTGCAGAGGCGACGGCGGCGGGCCAGACGGAAGCAGCGAGCTCGGCTCGAGGGGTGGCAGCGCTGGGGGCTGGATGGGCGGTGGGGGCCAGATGTGGCTGTGCGGTGGCCCAAGGTGGTGATGCGGCGGCATCTGGCCAGGGGGCAGTGGCGGCCGCGCCAGCCCTCCCCGAGGCGGCGGCGGGCACCCAGGGCGCTGCGGCCCAGGGCGCAGCTGCGCGGGCTGGAGACGCGCCAGTGGCGGCGGCGGCTGCGCCAGGCGGCGCGAAAGCGTGGGCGAGGGGCGCAGCTGTGGCGGTCCCAGCGGGCGGCGCGACTGGGGTGCTGGCGGCGGCGGCGCCAGCGGCGGGCCCGGCCCTGGGCGCCGCGGCGTGGTTGGGAGCAGCGTAGGCGAATGGGGCGGCGGCAGCAGCAGCCACCGCGGGCGGCACGGCTGCGCGGAGGCGTGGCGCCTCGGCGGCGGCTGCTGCTCCTGCGGGCGGCGCGCCGGCGAAGGCGGCGGCGGCAGCGGCGGCGCAGGGCCGCTGCGGCGGCGGCGGCTGGGCCGGCGGCGGCTGGGCAGGGCCGCTGCAGCGGCGGCGCAGGGCCGCTGTAGCGGCGGCGCTGTGGAGGGGCTGTGGCGGCGGCGGCTGCACAGCCATCAGGGGAAGAGGATTAGGGTTAAGCCCTAATCCTTGATTACCTAGCTGATACCATATTAGAGGGATAAATCTGGACTGAATGGGATGAATACATCATGAGGGTACAGGGTCCATTATATAGAGGGATTAGGTGAGGGGAAATGACTAAATCACCCCTAACCCTAATCCCTCACTAATGACTAATATGCCCCTGTGACACACACATAATCACAGTGTCTAACAGTTAGTGATGTGATAAGAGGGATGGATGATTGTACTGGGAAAGTCAGAAGTTGGTGGACACTCCACTAGCAGGAAAACTAATCTTGGAATATGTTTGAGGTTGCTGTTGCTTTGTGGATGAAGGAACTAATAAGCTGAGTTAACATACATCTTCAGCTTGTTCCAACTAGAGATGATGCAAGTTAGATAATGTATCGCTTTTGTATAAATATTTTCTTTCAAAACTGGATTCTGGAGAAGTCAAGGCAGGTGAAGCCATACCACAAAACTTTTCACATAATAAAAATAAATAAGATAATCCAAAAAAGAAATATGTTACAGTAAAAAATAGTAGAGCAATAAAAACCAAGCCTTTGTCCCAAGCACGTTGGGGTAGGCTAAGTAAAATAAAGTAGTAATCCAAAAATAAATAAAACAGTGGCATTGAGAGACAATAAATACTCACATAGAATTAATTCGGCGCAGTTCAACATCAAAGTGGCGAGAGTTCATGGAATCACCTGCAGCAAAAGGAGGACAAAATGGCTATTCAACTTTGAAAAAAGTTTGTAAACCTCATGTAGAGGAACAAATGAATTATTTGGGATGACTTCATGTTGAAGACAACTACAAATTTACACTGTAATTAAGACACATACAGTACATGGCAGGAAACAGATCATCTAGTATGGAAAAAAATTCACAAATGAAAAGCATGATAAAATAGAACTATCGAGAATTTCAGAAGGTAATGCTAAAGTGATAATAGAACAGAAACATTAGTAACTTTACCTGCTCCTGCTAGCACAAGAAAGTAAGGCTACGAGAGTATACATAAAACAGGAGCAAGTCTCACCTCTTGACTTGCCTTCTTTGACAACAAGCTGGAGCGGTCCCTACTATATCCCAAGAAAAACTTGCTCAGCAACCAGGTCAACAACAACAAAGCCTTTGTTCCAAGCACGTTGAGGTAGGCTAGATATAAAATCCAACAGAAAAGTATAGAAGTAAAAGAAAGAAAGAGAGAAAGAGAGAGAGAGAGAGAGGAGTAAACAAAGTACAAGTAGACTAAGGTTCCGACACATGAACTGTTGATTTCCATGTAGTCCTATCAAGAGCTAAATCTCTAAATATATTCCAATCCCTTAAGACCCCCATGTCAATCTTGATCGCCCTCTGCCTCCTCTAATATTCTCCCCACCCTTTAGGATCCCACTATTAACTCGTGTGGAGACCTCCGAAAGCACGGAGCAGAGGGTGAACAGGTTTAAAGAGTTCTAGTAGAGCGGGAATAAAGAGTCCTAGTCGGATTGTGGGTCAAGTCCTAGTAGGACCATTAGTAGGACTACACATGTAACTCTATATAAGAAAAGCAATAAAGAGGCTGCTCGACAATGAGAACCAGCGCTGGATTTCTAACAAGTTAGCCATATTGCTGTCACGTCTCCAAGGCATCTTCACACCTCAATAGGAACTCAGCAACCAGATCGTAAAACAATAGTTCCAAAATAACAATAAATTAGCCTCAATAATTACATTTATTTTATTTTACAGAGAAGACAATAATAACAAAGCCTTTGTCTCAAGTAACTTGAGGTAGGCTAGATGTGAATCCATAGGAATGGCTGGTTTTGATGCTGGCTCGCCAAGCCTATCACAACCCTCCTCCTTTACCCGGGCTTGGGACCGGCTATACCTAGAAAGGCATAGGCGGAGTTTTTTTTTTACAGAGAAGACAAGTTATTTATTTATTTGTTACTCACATAATTTAATACTGATCGGGAAATCATGGCAGGATGACAGTAATACTATAGACTACTTGACAAACTTGTGAATGTTTATCAAACAAGTACCAGAACAAAACAAACGTGAGTTCATTTAACAATTATGGTCGTAGCACATCATTTTATCAGATCTAGTAGTAGGGCATAAGATAGTGTTGCTGATGTATGGTGCTCTATGTTTTCCAACCAATGTAAATCATAACCATAACCTGAGATTCTCAAATCTCAAACTATCATGTACAAGGCTTCAGACTGCCAATAGGTTTTATCTATAAAAAGATCAGGTGGGAACGCTCTCCCCCCTGTTGACCATAAAAAAAGTAATACGGCATAACTTAATTGTTAGACACTGTGATTATGTGTGTGTCACAGGGGCATATTAGTCTTTAGTGAGGGATTAGGGTTAGGGGTGATTTAGTCATTTCTCCTCACCTAATCCCTCTATATAATGGACCCTGTACCCTCATGATGTATTCATCCCATTCAGTCCAGATTTATCCCTCTAATATGGTATCAGAGCCAGAGGTCTCGAGTTCGAATCCTGGCGGGCGCGATTTATTAAAATAAATTGCAGCCGACTCCTATTCCACGTTTGCTGCCCAAGAGGGCCTGCACGTGAGGGGGAGTGTTGAAATATAAGTGAATTGCCCACCATTCCCCATCAGCTTAAGCTTTTGGGGTCAACTGGTCGGTGCATAGTAGCTAGGTAATCAAGGATTAGGGCTTAACCCTAATCCTCTTCCCCTGATGGCTGTGCAGCCGCCGCCGCCACAGCCCCTCCACAGCGCCGCCGCTACAGCAGCCCTGCGCCGCCGCTGCAGCAGCCCTGCCCAGCCGCCGCCGGCCCAGCCGCCGCCGCTGCAGCGGCCCTGCGCCGCCGCTGCCGCCGCCGCCTTTGCCGGCGCGCCGCCCGCCGGAGCCGCCGCTGCCCCCGCTGGCACGCCGCCTGCCCACGCCATCGTGCCCCACGCCCACGCCGCCGCGCCCAGGGCCACCGCGCCTCACGCCGCCGCCGTCGCGCCCTGGGCCGCGCCCGCCGGTGCAGCCGCCGGCTCTACCGCAAGGCACCACGCTGCCGTGCCCTGGACCACTGCGGGCGCTGCTGGATCTGCGCCGCCGCCGCCGCCCGAATTCCGGCCCAATCGGCGCACGCACGGGGGAGCCGCCGTCGCCTCTAGAGGGGCTGGCGTGGCTGCCGCTGCCCCCTGGTCTGCCGCCCCTTGGCCCGCAGCCGCCGTCGCCTCTGGAGGGCCTGACGCGGCTGCCTCCACCCCTGGATCCGCCGCCCCTTGGCCTGCAGCCGCCGCCTCTGGAGGGGCTGGCATGGCCGACGCCGCCTCCTGGTCTGCTGCTGCCGCCGCCCCATTCGCCTCCGCTGCTCCCAACCACGCCGCGGCGCCCAGGGCTGGGACCGCCACAGCTGCGCCCCTCGCCCACGCTTTCGCGCCGCCTGGCGCGGCCGCCACTGCCCCCTGGCCAGATGCCGCCGCATCACCACCCTGGGCCACCGCACAGCCACATCTGGCCCCCACCGCCCATCCAGACACCGCTCTGGGAGGTGCTCCTCAGCCGACATCGACTGGTGTACCTGGATCGGCTGTTGCCTACTCGCTTGGCACGACCGTCGAGGGTCCACGCGTGTTGTCTTCCTTCCCGGCACCACCACCGCCGGGGCATGTCGCGACCCGTTCAACACCGTCGGTCTACCTGCGGGGTCTCACGCCGTCTGGCCCTGACTGGGTGGTAGACTCCGGTGCCTCCTACCACACCACCCCTGACGTCGGTATCCTCTCCTCTACCCGCCCTTCCCGTCCCTCTGATCCTTCATCTATCGTTGTTGGGAATGGGTCGACTCTCCCAGTCACCTCAGTAGGTGACTCGGGTTCGCCGGATTCGTTTCAGCTACGAGATGTTCTTGTTGCCCCTGACATCATTCAACATCTTCTTTCCGTTCGTCGTTTTACTACTGACAACCATGTTTCCCTTGAGTTTGATCCTTATGGTGTAACTGTGAAGGATCTTACTACTCGACGCTTTCTTTTTCGCTGTGATAGTACGGGTCCCCTGTACACGATGCGTCTTCCTGCTTCCGCTCCGCCTCTTGCCCTGACTACGACAACATCTTCGACCATTTGGCATCGTCGGCTTGGCCACCCCGGTGTTGATGCTATGTCGAAGTTGTCTGGTAGTTCAGCGATTTCGTGTACTCGGGGTACTCATGAGTCTCTTTGCCATGCTTGTCAGTTGGGTCGCCATGTTCGACTTCCGTTTCCGCACTCTGTCACTCGTGTCGAGCACACATTTGATTTGATTCATTGTGATCTTTGGACTTCACCTGTTCTTAGTGTCTCTGGATGCAAGTATTACTTGGTGGTCGTGGATGATTTTTCGCACTATTCGTGGACTTTTTCCTTGCGACAGAAGTCTGATACTTTCGGTACTCTTTCTCACTTCTTCGCTTGGGTGTCCACCCAGTTTGGGCGCACGATTCGTGCGGTCCAGTGCGACAACGGGCGCGAGTTTGACAACTCTGCGTTCCGTGACTTTCTGCTGTCTCGCGGTGTTCAGTTACGCATGTCATGTCCGTACACTTCCCCCCAGAACGGCAAGGCTGAGCGCATGATTCGGACCACCAACGATGTCATGCGCTCCCTGATGTTTCAGGCTTCTACCCCTGCTCGCTACTGGGCGGAGGCGCTTCACACTGCCACCTACCTCATTAATCGCCTTCCTACTAAGGCGATTAGTGCTCCCACCCCTCACTTCGCTTTGTTCGGCACCCACCCTCTTTACGACCATCTTCGGGTCTTCGGGTGCGCTTGCTACCCGAACCTCTCTGCCACAGCTCCCCATAAGCTTGCGCCTCGTTCGACTCAGTGTGTTTTTCTTGGGTACTCCCCTGACCATAAAGGGTACAGGTGCCTTGACCCCACCACACGTCGTATCTTGATCTCCCGACACGTCGTCTTCGACGAGTCTTCCTTTCCCTTTTCCACCCCGTCCTCTGACTCCGTCACCGAGTTGGATTCCCTCTTCTCTACTGACCCCGAGGCCGCTCCTGTACAGCGACCTTGTCGGTTACCTCTTGCAGGTTACCCACCCGCTACGCCACGCATGACTTCGGCGTCTTCCACGCCACCTGTTGTGCCTTACGTGGCCCCGGCGTCCCTGACGCCACTTGCTGCGCCACGCGCGGCACCAGCGTCCCTGACGCCACCAGGTGCGCCACGCGCGGCACCGACGTCCCTGACGCCACCGGCTGCGCCACGCGCGGCCTCGGCGCCCCCGACGTCATCCACTGCAGCACGCGCGGCACCGGTGTCCCCGACGACGCCTGCTGCGCCAAGCGCGGCCTCTGCGTCCCCGACGTCGACTACTGCGCCACGCACAGCCTCAGCTTCCCCGACATCACCTGCAGCAAGCCCGACGTCACCAGACGCACCAGGAGCAGCACCGACGACGACTTCTCGCTTCGCTGACCCCGTACTTGCCTATCAGCGACGAGCACGGGGGGGCGGCCCTACTCCAGCTGCACCACGTGTGGCTCCGAGACGAGAGAAGGTCGTTGTACCCGAGCGCCCGGTGTACAACCCTCCTCTTCTCCACAGGGATCCTGGTCACGTCCACCCGATGGTGACTCGACGTGCATCCGGGTGTCTTCGTCCAGTTGAGCGCTTCACCGGAGCTGCCTTCTCGTCGACTACTTCTCCACCGACCGACTCTTCTTCGATATCACCCATACCTACTTCCGTGCGTAGCGCCCTCGCCGACCCTCACTGGCGCCACGCTATGGAGGAAGAGTATGAGGCTCTGCTTGCCAACCGGACCTGGGACCTGGTTCCCCGTCCTGGTCGTGGCAATGTTGTCACGGGCAAGTGGGTGTTCACGCACAAGAAGAAGGCGGACGGTACCTTGGAGAGGTACAAGGCTCGGTGGGTACTCCGGGGTTTCACTCAGCGCCCTGGAGTCGACTACGACGAGACCTTCAGCCCGGTGGTAAAGCCGGCGACGGTTCGTACCGTTCTATCGCTGGCTCTCTCACGTTCTTGGCCTGTCCACCAGTTGGACGTCAAGAATGCCTTCCTCCACGGTACATTGACCGAGACGGTGTACTGCAGTCAGCCGGCAGGGTTTGTTGATTCAGCTCACCCAGACATGGTCTGTAAGCTGAACAAATCCCTATACGGATTGAAGCAGGCACCGCGAGCCTGGTATAGCCGGTTCGCCTCCTTCTTGGTCTCACAGGGGTTCGTCGAAGCTAAGTCGGACACTTCGCTGTTTGTCTATCGACGTGGCAGTGACACTGCCTACCTCCTACTGTACGTCGATGACATTGTACTAACAGCGTCTAGTCCGGCTCTGCTTCGGCGCACCATTTCTGCTTTACAGCAGGAGTTCGCTATGAAGGACCTGGGTCGTCTTCACCACTTCCTGGGCATTGCGGTCGAGGACCGACCAGGCGGCTTATTCCTTCACCAGCGACAGTACTGCCTGGATATCCTCCAGCGAGCAGGCATGACCGAGTGCAAGCCTTGCTCCACTCCAGTGGATACTCAGGCGAAGCTCTCCGCTACCGACGGGACACCCGTCTCTGACCCCACTACTTACAGGAGTCTTGCAGGTGCTCTTCAGTACCTCACCTTCACCAGGCCGGATATCTCGTATGCAGTTCAGCAGGTGTGCCTCCATATGCATGACCCGAGGGAGCCGCACCTCACCGCTGTGAAGCGGATTCTTCGGTACCTACGAGGTACTCTCGACTACGGCCTCCTCCTTCGACGTGACACGGCCTCCGAGCTGGTCGTGTACACCGATGCTGACTGGGCTGGCTGCCCGGACACACGACGTTCTACTTCTGGGTATGCCGTCTTCCTGGGCGGTAACCTCGTCTCCTGGTCCTCGAAGCGACAGCCCGTGGTGTCGTGTTCGAGTGCTGAGGCGGAGTATCGCGCCGTGGCTAACGGCGTAGCTGAGGCCTCCTGGCTCCAGCAGTTGCTTCAGGAGCTCCACACTTCCGTCGCCAGGAGCACCCTCATCTACTGCGACAACGTCAGCGCCGTGTACCTCTCCACCAACCCGGTCCAGCATCAGCGCACAAAACATGTGGAGATCGACCTCCACTTTGTTCGTGAGCGGGTTGCACGCGGCGAGATTCGGGTACACCATGTCCCGACGACGACGCAGTTCGCTGACATCTTCACGAAGGGCCTCCCGTCGTCGCTGTTCTCCGAGTTTCGGTCCAGTCTCAACATCTGCAGTGGCTAGATGTTGTGACTGCGGGGGGGTGTTAGACACTGTGATTATGTGTGTGTCACAGGGGCATATTAGTCTTTAGTGAGGGATTAGGGTTAGGGGTGATTTAGTCATTTCCCCTCACCTAATCCCTCTATATAATGGACCCTGTACCCTCATGATGTATTCATCCCATTCAGTCCAGATTTATCCCTCTAATATTAATAGTTAATACAGGACAAGGATGCAGCCTTAGTTACCTAGCAAAAGTGCAAAACATACAAACTCACTTGAATGAAATTTAGGACTCTACTGTGGACATTGTAAGCAGTGCACTAAAAAATATATGCTCTTTTTTTCCCTGAGTTGGCACCCCATTTTCACAGCTTACCTCAAAATTCATAGTGAGACCACCAAGTCATTGAAGTGTCTAAATACCTAAAAATGTAAACACCATGCCTCTAAGGTTCGAAGAACAAAAGGTGCATGCACCTCTTAAATTCTATATCCATTGTACATGTATGGCCATAGGATTTTTGTAACCATACATTCATGTTTTCTAACCATAAGTGCAGTTAATATGGGAATAACAAGATCATGAACCAAAGCACCTTCTCAAACTTCTTAGAGAACCATTTGTTTTGTTCCTTAGTACAAGCCACGTTATTGCTTACATAAGACTGGAAATCACAGTAAGAGAGGTAGACCCCAATATCTGCAAGAAACGAAATGCAATACACTCAAATGATCGATGATAAAAAAAATCAGTCTTTATACAAGCTGTGAGCTAAAGGTATATGATCACGTTTCCATGCACATACAAGTCTAAAACAGAGGTATCAGGCGATAAATGCATTTGATCATTTGCATTTTTACATATGGAAGGCAAAAGGCATACCGGCTTCTGAGTGGTAGTAAGACAACTCCTGAGAGGTTGCAGCAAGTTTTCCAAGAACTGCATTCATCTGAAAGAAATATTTTAAAAAGTCAAACAATCTATCAGAGAGCAAAGATTTTTCTCGGGAAATACCAGGATGAAATGAGAAAGAAACATCTTAGAAAGAAGCATGGCCTTTAGTCAGTGATCAAAAGCATAATACAACATCAAAAGAAAACAGAACTGAAATGGGTGCAAAAATCTGTGGACCAAGCAGTACAGTAACCTTTTCTTTTGTCAAATCTATAATATAGCAATTTTTAAGTAGATATCAACATCAGCAGCCTTCATCCCTCAGAGATTTGCAAATGCTAGCCATTAGCCTAGCCCTATATGGTTAATTATCAAGGATTGCCACACGTTTATTGATCATAGAGCAGGCCAAATATGACAGGTTCTAAAGCCAGATATGAGCACTGCGGTCAATGCTTATTCCAGATATCTAAATGAAACCAGAGAAGGGAAATTGAAGTATGGTAATATGGCTTACTGGTTTTAGAGCTCAACAAAAGAAAATGACATTACCTCTAAACTTCTTTTAGCAAGCTTCTCATCTAAAACAGTAAGTTGTCCGCTAGCTCTAGTTTGAGCAGATGAACGGGACTTGTTTCCCTGGGTAATGGTTGTAGCTTGTGCAGTAAGTAAATCAAGCTTCCATTCCAGAGAAGCAAGCTGCTTTTCTAAATCATCAACTTCAGCTCTAAGTGCATGCTTAGAGTCTCTAGAAGAAAAAAGAAAACCCTTTTGTAAATAGACAGGCAACAACAAACTGTTAACAGGATAAGTATATATATGCTTTGACATAATAACATGGAAAAAACTTTGTAGACTACGCATGTCTCACTAAACATTTTGATAGTCAAGCCAAGTCGCCAGGTCAGACTCACAAGGTTAGAGACAAAAATGTAACCGCGTTAACCATCAATTTAAGAAACAATTTCTTGCGGACCATTTGAAAAATCAAACTAGCTGTAGTACCTACAACCCCCGAACTCAAGCAGCCAGAACTCTAGAAAAGGCAATCCGGAGTACGATGATTTCATACAAGAAAGGTGTACGATTTCTACAAGGGCTGGGATGTAAATCAAGGCCTAAAAGATGGCACAAGCCGCTAGTTCATCAGTTCACGTATCAAGTGAGACATGGCATACCGGATGTCTTCGAGACTTTCTTGTGACAAGATTGTATGCTCCTTGTTATCTCCAGTATCTGAGAACGCTGAGATACTGTCAAAGGCAAAATCCAAGTCCTCCCCCTGTAAATAGCAGCCAAACTGAGTTAAATGAAAGCAATGCATGGAAATTTGATTCTAAGATAGTTGATTAACTGAACATATAAAAATAAAAATCTACATACCTCCAATAACTTCCCTTCCATTTCAAGCTGCTCATACCTGCAGTTCATGCAATAGTTGCACTGGCATAAGCCTCAGAAACATTACAAAACTAACATGGGAAATTCAGGAGCAGAAGGATAAACAGGCATATCCAACAGCAAATAAAAGGTGTTTTTTCAGAACTTCATGTTCAGTATCAGTCATTTATCACATTTGTTCAGTTCTATTCAGTGTCACTGAATTGTATAAGATCATTTAAGCTTAATCATAAACGGTACCATGGCGTAATCTTCTCTCCGTTAATCTCTCACAGTTCTCAAAGCATGTGCAAGTGTACCATTTCTCATGGAAGCCCTTCTGTTCTACAAGTTTCACATCCAGAGTATCTAGAACATCGCGCGCAAAACCAGACACCCCCCAAGGCCCTAACCTTCGAAGCCCGTTCCAGTCCGAACTCCAAAAACACAACATCCAACACCGAATCAACCCGGAATCGCATGATCGCATCCAAACCCCGAATCAACCCCCTAGATCACCCTAATTGCGTCACGAGATCATTCCACACCGGCGTCCACAAACGATCACATAATGTGGAGGGGGCGAGGTGGTTCAGAGACGTACAACGCGAGGTCGGTGGCGGAGAGCACGTTGGCGGGGCGGAGGCGGGAGCAGACCCAGGCCAGCATCCGGCGGGAGTCGTCCCCCTGTAGGAACGCCCACTCGAGGCTCTCCGGGTCGAGCGGGTCGGCGCCGTCGAACCCGGCGGCGGCCAGGGCGTCGCAAAGCTTCTTCGCGCTCATCGCCGGCGGCAAGGGGCCGGGTGGTGACGCGCTGGGGAAGTGGAGGGGCGGATTGCAAGTTCGCACGGGGGTAGCGGTGGGGCCAGGTAGAGTGGAACGAGTGGTGGGCCACGACCAGGCGTTTTCCTCCCGATGACGTGTGGGCCCTCTCTCTTCGCAAAAGATCGTCTTTGTCGCGGAGGATGAACCGGTGTGTAAAAGGGAGTTAAACAACGGGCGCTAATGTAGCATATTAAGGTACAGAAATTATATAAACAACTATAAAGTCTTTGTTTTAACCACGTTGTGATAGTCTAGATATGACAACAAACTAATTTCATATCCATAAGAATGACTATATTGGTTCGTCAGAGCCTATCATAATTCTCCTCTTCTACAAAGACATAGTGGAGTTTAAGGTAAAGAGAAATTGTATCAAATTTAATTCATATTAATGTATTGATGTGCATTCCAGCTAATTTTGTCATGTTTACCAATCAACACTACCGACCAAAATAACTAGATTTAACCTTTTCTTTCAATTTTTCCATATCCAATTTTTTGTGTTTTTGGAGCTTTGATTGGAACAAGCTTTGACGTTTTATCTTACTAAACGCATTGCTTTGTAATTATTCCAAAGTTTATCCCCAACAAGTGTTAACAACAACCAAAATAGTTAATGATTATGCATGGTACTCTCTCTATTATAAAAAATAATGTTTAAGAAAAAAATCTAGTTTAATTTAAACTAAACTAGTTTTTTTAAACACCGTTTATTTTAGGACCAAGGAAGTACTAGCAGCTCATACAACACCTTGTCACCTTCGTACTAGTTCCCTATCCATACGTTTGTACAGACACACACAGCAAACACACCGATGGACCGGCGTGTCATTCCAGATGCCAACTGTCAATGCCGAGACGGGGGGTGGCAGTAGCCGCCGGGGCCGCTCCCGTTGGTGCAGCCCGACGGCTGGGCCGAGCTCTCGGTCGTCGTCTCAGCAGACGACTGTGCCGGCGCCGCGCGCGCGCCGTGAAGCCCCGCCGGGCCCTGGCTACCACTACAAGAAAGAATAAGGTGTCGGTTAAATCAAAAGTGTAGGGGCTGTCGCTTTTACTTTAATTATAAATGTCGGTTATACAAAACTGACCCTTAAATTATATGTGTCGGCCAAGATGAGAAAACCGACCCACTTATTAAATATGTCGGCTAGACCGACACCCATATTTTAATGGGTCGGCCTAACCGACGTTTATAGGAGCTTGCCCGACGCGGAAGCCCACAGGGGACTTTAAAAGTGTCGGTCAGAGTACGCGAACCGATGCACTAAATAAAGTGGTCGGCCTAACTAAATGAACCGATACATAAAATTAAGTGGGTCGGCCGAAACCGACGCTTAAAGAAGTGAGCCCGGCGGTGGGACTTTAAAAGCATCGGTCAGAGCACCGTAACCGATGCCCTTAATAAAGGGGCGGTGTACCGACACCTTAATTATATGCGTCGGCTATGGCCGACGCTCATATGCCCGCGCTTTTAGCCCGCAAACCTTTCTTCCTTCACCCGACGTCGCCGCAGCAGCCGAGCGCCGCACGCACGCAGGCCGCTGCACGCACGCAGGCCGCCGCCGCCGCCCCGAGCGCCACACGCCGCCGCCGCCACCACGAGCGCCGCACGACCCCGCTGCCGCCGTCCCGAGCGCCGCACGCACGCAGGCCACCGCTGCCGCCCCGGACGCCGCCTGCGCGCCCGCCGCCGCCACACTCCAGCGCCTCCTCTTCCGCACCCCACCACAACCGTCGCCTCACCGGAATCCAGCGCCGCCCAGACTGCTCCGTGGTCTCCCGCGCGCTGGCGTGACGTCGTCATCCCTTTTAAGCAAGGTATGTTTGCTTGCTTAACAACTTGTAGGCATATAATGCAAATACAAAGCAAGTATGTTTGTTAAATGACTTGTATGCATACTTAAGTGATGGTGATGTCTAACATTACTTGCAAATTAGTTTAGTATTTAGTAGAAATGCAAATTTCAAAGTTTAGTTACATTAAAGTTTAGTTATTAAATTATTTCTATGCGGATTTTTACCCGCGGGTACAACCCGTACCCGATCGGTCATTTTGCGGGTACGGGTACGGGTTTTGTATTTTACCCGCGGGTACCCGAATTCTTAAATGGGCGAAAAAACGAATAAGAATTCTAGCCCACAACCGGAGTGTAACCCTAATCACAAAACACCCCCACCACCACCGACAGTCGCACTGCCGCAACCACCCTCCCAACTCCTGACCTCAGCGCCGCGCGCGCCGCCCTCTGTCGGTCCGCGTCCGCCCTCACGGCTTTCGCACCGCCGCCGGCCGCCCTCCCGTCGGTCGTCGCCTCCCTCACGTGGTCTGGTCGTCAGCCGCCCTCCTGCAGCCCCGCCAGCGCCGCGCCGCCCTCCCGACCTCAGCGTCGTGCGCGCCGCCCTCTGTCGGTCCGCGTCGGCCCTCACGGCTTCCGCCCCACCGCCGGCCGCCCTCCCGCGGTCTCGCTGCCGGCTGCCCTCTCGCCCCCGCCAGCCACCCTCCCGCCGGCCGCCCTCCAGGCTCCAGTTATTCTGTATTCTAAAACTGTTGTGTGTAAATATTGAACCTGATCATCAAATATCGCTATTCAGCTGTTCAAAAATTGCATATCTATTGATTTTACTCTCATACCCGGCGGGTACCCGAAACCCGCGCGAAACACGCCGGGTTCGGTTTCGGGTACCATTTTTTACCTACGGGTTCGGGTCAGAAATTTTACCCGTGCATATTTCCTGTCGGGTCGGGTTTTTGCAATACCCGACCTGAACCCGACCCGTCGCCATTCCTAATTATCCGCGCATGGACGGTGGAACTGGACTTGAAACTTTTAACTTTGACCAACTTTCCCCCTTCTGTCTCATTCTTTCCTCAATCGTAAATGATTGAAAAATGAAAATGAGCAACGAAACCTATAGAATTTCATTACCCGTTTCGAATCGACACGTTGCACATCGGAAAATGGAGAAGGAAAAGAGGGTATGGGAGAGGAGTGAGAGCGATGATGAAATATAGAGAGGGAGATGATGTGACAAAGAGAGAACAATTGAGAAGAAAGATGAAGTGAGAAAGAGAGAACAAGTGAGAAAGAGAGATATGGAGACATGAAAGGATACATAGAAAAGGGGAGAGAGAGAGATAGAGACGGAGATATATAGAGAGTGAGAGAGCAAGAGGGAGAGAGTTAGTGACTTTTTATCCATTTTGTATATGTAAATACTTGTGAGGGAAAACTTTATTAAGTTTCTTTTTTCATTTCTTGTTCGTAGGGATCCCGTCATGGAACGCCCGAAGGTTGCGATGTTTTTCTCAATCTTAACGATGGAGGTGCGAGTCGAGGAGGTGCGAGTGGAGGAGGCTCCCACAAACGACGTGTGAACCTGTTAACTTGTTTTCGTTTTGTTTTATGTACTTGAGAACTTGTATTGAACTTGTATCGAACTTGATATTGTACTTTGTATCGAACTTGAATCTCGGACTTGTGCTTGTATTGAACTTTAAATGTGCTGTGATGCATTTGTGCTGTACTGTTCTGTGGATCGACTGTGTCGATCGGAGGCTCCCAGCCGGGAGGTAGAAGAAACAGATACAGTATTTTAAAAATAAGTTATAAGCGTCGGTTTAGGGATAACCGATCCATATAAGCCAACTAAGTGTGTCAGTTTCGTTAACCGACGCTCATAAACGCATAAGTGTGTCGGTTTCCTAGGACTAGCCGACGCACATACATGAATTAAGGGTGTCAGTTACAATGGAACGGACGCTCATATTTGGGTTAAATGGGTCGGGGCACCTAGCCGTCCCATATACTGTCATTAAATGGGTCGTTTCCCCTGGCTGACGCACATAGAGTATTAAAAGCGTCGGTGCCGCTAGCCGATCCATATATTGGATATATGGGTCGGTTTCGAGAAACCGACACTTCTACATATTAAGTGTGACGGCCCCGACCCATTTATTAGTTAAATGCTTCCACGAAACTTTGTCAGATAAAAGGGTTGATTCACCGACTTTTTTAGTTCATAGGTGTCGGTTTCTTCTGCTAACCGACACTCATATTGGCGACACATTTTTGCCCGTTTCTTGTAGTGTACCCGACACCGGTCGCCGTAGCCGCGCCGCCACCGCGGACAACGTGCCGACGTCAGAACCGAGGAGGAAGAGAACGAGGAGGACCATGATGACAGCTGCTGCCATGGGCTGCCTCATGACCGCGACGCTACGCCGCTAGCTGAACTCACTCTGCAAGTCTGCAGAGAACTGAGCTGCTGCAGGAGCCGACGAGACGCATTCTTTTCATCCAGCCGGACACATTCTTTCCGGTTGCATTGCAATCGCATGTGCATATATACATATGAACACACATGCACACGAGCCGACGAGATTGAGTGTCATCTGCCATGAGTGGATATATTGGAGAGACGTTTAGCCTTGGAACTTGACCACCTGGGCACCTTCAATTCGTCGCAAAGGGCAGACGGTTCTCGTCAACTACAGGATATATACGATCGACCGACGGATCACACGGAGTACGAGACTGAGTGTCCTTTTCAGCTATCAGCCGTACGTAGTCTTCCTGGGAAGCAACATGCATGGAAATGGTGGGCGCACCCGTGCAAGTGCCTGTTTTTTTCCTTTTTGTCAATGACAGTCCAACTAGTTAAGTCCAGCACTCCAGCTCAAGCGTCATCGTGTTCCTGAGGAATGGATGTTATGTTAATGAGAAATACCTAGGTTCCAGACCTTCAGTTCAGGCCACACTCACGGAAGTATCAGTAGGTGTTCGTGCCTTACATGCAAGCTTAGAGTAAAACACAATTCTGCTGACTACAACGGCCATGTTTGGAAAAACAGATATTTGGAACATGTACCATATATTCTGATGAAACTAATTTTTCCTTTTTTTTCTTTTTCTTTACCGGCTGGCTGCAAGTGTAGCATGTTCTGCTGAAACTATTCTGCTGACTACAAGTGTACGTAGGAAACCTGCAAATGCATGTGAACCTGCTTTATGATTAGAATAAGGAGCCGTAAAATCAGAAGCAAAGTGATTTCCAATCTACCGGCTGCGCGCACGCGTGTGGCAAGTGAAAACAATGGCAAACCAGCTGAGAGACTAAACAACTGGACAGGAAGACTTAAATAGCCAAAGCATGCACGGAATCATCATGGCGAGGGCCTAACTCATTAGCCTTTCTGATCGTGTGGCTGCTGTCTGTGAGTTGTTGCTACCTGCTCCGTCCTTTTGTATCTGACGCTCTAAAATCTGTACTCATATCACCTGCACATTAATATGTCTAAAACTGATACGATCGATCTGCTATGGGGAACTTGTGTTTCAGATTTTTCTTCCATAACTACAGTTTCATTGCTCTGATTGATATAAAATTAGTACGAAGTCGACATGTTCAACTGCAACGAGACAATAAAGTCATAAATATCCGTTAATGGATGGCGTGTACTGGACATAAGCACGGTTGCAAAAGGAGCTCTCTAATCTGATCGGCCTCCTTTTGTTTTCGCACATAGCTCAGTATATTAAAATCCTCCGCCTGAATGTACCTGCGATGCAAATGCAGGCACCGGCATGCACGCTTCAAGCCTTTCGTGTTGCTTCAAATCAGTAGAAAATAATAAAGAAATATGGCCGCAGTGGCAGCAAGCTGAAACGAACTGCACGAAGACCTTGCCAACCAAACCGTACAGATATGGAGCTCAGTCATGAGCTCATTGGTAAGTACTTTTGACGGCGCAGCTACACTTTCACGGCAGAAAGCTTATGCTTCCAAGTTGAAGACACTTTATATTATACTCCCTCCGTTTCCCTTTTGAAATAGATAACACCGGCGTCATACGGAGGGAGTAAGTATAAACCTTGGATTTGTGAAGGCATCTTTTAGATGGAATTCGTTTTCACCAATTCGACCAACGAACCATTGTCAAATTACTGAGGAAGTTCTTAGACCGATCGCACTCACGTACTGGGAGAGGAACTGAACTGGAGAGATGGAGTAGGAGGCGGTTTTCTCGCCCGCACTGGTGTAAGGGACCACCTACGCCATCCAGGCGTTTGCTACAGCAGTACTCCGGCCGAGCGTACGTCGAGCGTGCAGGGTGATGGGACAAGCGTAGCGGAGGTTGTTTGCGCGCGGCCAAGGAAGGCGCGGAGTGCGACGGGTTGGAGGCGGCGCGCGGGGACAAAGCGGCGACCGAGAGGGTAGAGACCGAGGCGGTGGCGCCATGATCCAGCGGAAGTGTTACAGCGTCAGATCTGAGGAGGGCGTCGGCGAGAGGAGGAGGCGAAGCGGAGCTGTGACCAGAGAGAGTGGAGTCGCAGAGGCAAAGGAGACGAAGAGGAGAATAATGTGCGTGTGTGTGTTGGGTACGGTGTGTTAGGTGGAGTAAAAGCGGTGCTGACAGGTGGGGTTGATAGGTGGTTATGGGGCCCGCTTGCAGGATGGCTTGTTATGTAAAGAACCGTTGTCGGTGGGAGGAGGATCGAAGAATTTGGAATCCACTCGCCTGTTCAGTCTCGCTTCGTCGTCTCGCGCGCGCGCTCGCCGCGCCGCCATCGCTGGTCGCGCTCACGCGAAAGGCCCGACGACCAACCGCCATGGGACGTAACAGCTGGTATCAGAGCCAATCCTCCCTGATTTTCTTCTAGTCTGTTGCTTCGTGGTGTTGGGAGTTGGAGAGGGGGCAGATCGGTGAGGCCTAACGGTGATTTAGGTCGGGGAAGATCGAGGAGGTTCACGACGGCGCCCGCTCCGAAACCCTCGGTGGAGACGAAGTTTATTTTGCAAGCCATGGCGGAAACGACGAAGGTGGAGGAGGAGCGTTGGGAGAAGGTGTTTGGGCTGTTAGAAAAGCTGACGCAGGGGCAGAAGGAACTGAGGGGACAACAGATGTTGACCACGACGATGGTGGATCAAGCAGCCCAGGAGAGAGACCGCTTGGCTAAGCAGCTGGAGGAAGCGGAAAGGAAGATCGAGGCCCTGAAGGTGGAGGGCGCCGCCGTAGTCCCAGACCGGAGATTGGAAGGAGGGCCAAGGTGGGAGACGGGAAGGAGAGAGGCAGATGATGGCGGCCAGGGACAGAGAGGTGCTGGAGGTGATAGATCGCTCCTGAAGCTGACGTTTCCCAGATTTGATGGGGAGAATCCTACCATTTGGATAAACAAGTGTGAAGACTATTTCTCCATCTTCAATGTACCTGAGATGATTTGGGTGAGGGTTGCTGGTATTCACATGGAGGGAAAGGCAGCCAAGTGGTTGCAGATGTACAAGACAGTGGAGGGGCTGAGAACTTGGAGGGAGTTCGCGGGAGCAGTGAAGGAGAAATTTGGGGATTACGAATATCCCCAGGCGATGCATGACTTACTTCATTCGAGACAAACAGTCGGGTTGGAGGACAACATCACTGGTTTTGAAGAAGCAAGGTACACCACATCGATGCACAACCCGGAGTTGGATGAAGTATTCTTTGTCACCCAGTTCATGAAGGGCCTGAAATTGGAGCTGCAGGGGCCTGTTCAATCCCAGTTGCCAGCCACAGTAAACCGAGCGATCACCCTGGCGAAGGTGCAGAGAGATATTCAGGAGAAGGGAAGGTGGAAGGCGATTAGAGGTGCTGGAGGAAGCAGGGTTGGAGGATGGAAGAATGAGGGAAGAATGGGGCAAGGAAGCAGTGACGTGACCAAGGAGAGGCAACTGCGTGACTTTAGGAGGTTGAATGGATTATGCTACGCATGCGGGGAGAGGTACGAGCCTGGGCATGCAGTAAGATGTCCCAAACGAATAGTGGTGCAGGCTAACGCTGTGATCTTAGAGAGAGAGGAGGTGGAACTGACTAACGAGGTGTTGCTGAAGTTGGAAAGGGAGGATGAGGAGGCAGAGCAATGTATGAGCATTTCAGTGCATGCGGTAGCAGGCACTCAAGGCCAAAATAGTATGAGACTGAGGGGAGTAGTGCAAAATAAGGTGTGTGTAATGCTAGTGGATTCAGGTAGTTCACAGTCTTTCGTGAACTTGGCTTTTATAGAGAAGTTGAACCTGGCAACACACCTATGCAATCCAATTAAAGTGCAAGTGGCATCAGGAGAGGTGATAAAAAGTGAGAGGATGGTGAAGGACTTTGAATGGTGGAATGGGGGTCAGACTTTTCGAGGTGATATACGGGTATTGCCGTTAGGGGCTTATGACGTGCTACTAGGGTATGACTGGTTGGTAAGGTACAGTCCGATGAGATGTGACTGGTGGAGGAAGCGTATACAGTTCAAGATGCATGGAAGAGAGGTGGAGTTGAGGGGTGACCGGGAGAAAGGGGAGAAGGAGATCTCTGCCATGCCACTCAATCTGTTGGGTAAGTGGTTACGTGGAGAGAAGGTGTGGACTATGCTGCTGTTGGAGGTTCAGGAGGGGAAGCAAAGAGCGGTAGGGAGGGAGAACACGCAAAGGGGTCTACAGAAACTGCTGGATGAGTTTCAGGATGTGTTTGGCAGACCCACTGAGCTACCGCCACCCAGACCATTTGATCACGCCATTCCTCTCGTTCCTGGTGCTGTACAGTATTCCCCTCTACACAAAACAGAAATAGAGGGACAGGTAGCCGAGCTACTGGATTCGGGTTTGATTGAGCACAGTGTGAGCCCATTCGCCTCGCCGGTGTTGTTGGTTAAAAAGAAGGATGGGAGTTGGAGGTTTTGTATTGATTACAGACGCCTGAACGACCTCACCATCAAGAATCGGTTTCCCATGCCCATGGTGGAGGAAATTCTGGATGAATTATATAGTGCGCAGTTTTTCACCAGTTTGGACCTGAAGGCCGGATACCACCAGTTGAGGATGAAAGGAGGGGAGGAGTACAAGACTGCCTTCAAGACGCATTGTGGGCATTACCAGTTCAAGGTCATGCCCTTCGGGCTGACCAACGCACCCGCCTCTTTCCAGTGTGCCATGAATTCAATTTTGGGACCATATCTTTGGAAGTTTGTACTGGTGTTTATAGACGATATTCTAGTGTACAGTCCAGACTAGGAGACGCATCTCAAACACTTACGATTGGTGATGGAAGTACTAAGGAAGCACCAGTTTTTTCACTAAAAGGTCCAAGTGCAGTTTTGCTCAGGAGGAGCTGTGCTATTTGGGACACATCATCTCGGCCAAGGGGGTCAGAACTGAGGGGCAGAAGATCCAAGCTATGAAGGACTACCATGTACCAGGTTCGTTCACTCAACTGCGGGCTTTTCTAGGGCTCACAGGCTACTACCATAGATTCGTGAAGGGTTACGGGATTATAGCAAAGTCATTAACCAACCTCCTGAGGCACAAGACATTCGGGTGGACCAGGGAAGCGCAAGAGGCGTTCAGTAAACTGAAGGAGGCCATGGGTAGTACTCTAGTGTTGGCATTACCGGACTTTAATGAGCCCTTTGTGGTGGAGACTGATGCATGTGATACTGGAGTTGGGGCGGTGTTGATGCAGAAGGAGAGATCCGTTGCTTTCTTGAGCAAAGCAATTGCAGAGCAGCATCGCCACTGGTCAATTTATGAGAAGGAATTATTGGCCCTGATTCTGGCGGTGAGTAGGTGGCGCCAATATATGGAACGTACTACCTTCGAAATCAGGACCGACCATAGGAGTTTGACATTCTTGGATGAGCAGGTCCTTCAGTCCGATCTTCAGCGTAAATCTATGGCAAAGCTCATGGGACTAGATTTCAGGATCGTCTACAAAAAGGGGAAGGAGAATATAGTGGCTGATGCACTGTCCAGGGTGGAGCAGGCTATGGAAGTAAGAGAAGTACAGGAGATAATTCCACTATGGGTTCAGGAGGTGAAAAATTCCTATATGACTAATCAGGCAGCACAGGACCTCTTGGCCGAGCTGTTGGTGACTAGCCCTAATGAGCAAGGGTTCACAGTACAGAATGGGGTAATCAGAAAGCAGGGAAGAATTTGGGTAGGTGATAACTCGGCCTTGAGAGCCAAATTGATTGCAGCATGTCACAACAGTGCTATGGGGGTCACTCAGGAATACAGAATACTTATCAGAGGGTGAAACAATTATTTGCTTGGAAGGGTCTGAAAGGGGAGGTTGAAAATTGGGTGAAGCAGTGCCAAGTCTGTCAGCAAGCAAAGAATGAAAGGGGTCTTCCTGCCGGCTTGCTGCAACCATTGGAAATTTCACAAGCACCATGGCAGGACATTACCATGGATTTTATAGAAGGTCTACCTAAATCGGACGGATACAACACTATTCTAGTGGTGGTGGACAAACTCTCCAAATACAGGCACTTTATACCAATCAAACACCCCTACACAGCAGCACAGGTGGCTACTGCACTAATGGATCAGGTGATCAAGTTACATGGGCTTCCAAGAACAATGCTCTCTGACAGAGACATAATCTTTTCAAGTGCAGTATGAAAACATATTTTCAAAAGTATGAACATCAAGTTGTTGATGAGTACTGCTTACCATCCTCAGACCGATGGACAGAGAAAACGAGTCAATCAGTGTCTAGAAGCATACCTGCGCAGTGCGGTGCATGAGACCCCTACCAGGTGGAAATCATGGCTTCCAGTAGCGGAGTATTGGTACAATACTTCTTATCATTCTGCACTCGGTTGTTCACCTTTTCAAGCTCTGTATGGCTATATTTCGAATCCACTCTTGGCACTGATTATACAACGAACAGAGGACAAGACAGTACAGGAGATGTTATCAGAAAGGAAGGCACATATGCACATGCTGAAGGAAAAACTAGCTCAGGCGCAAAACAGGATGAAACAACAGGCGGACAAAGGGCGCAAAAACAGAACTTTTGCTGTGGGGGAGTGGGTTTTATTGAAGTTACAACCTTACGCTCAGTCTTCCGTGGTTAACCGGCCCTTTCCCAAGCTTTCATACAAGTTCTACGGGCCTTACAAGGTAATGGAGAGAGTGGGAAGAGAGGCATACCGCCTGGAGCTACCAGAAGGAGCGCCGGTGCACCCCGTGTTCCACACTTCGCAGCTGAAGCCATTCACAGACCAGGAACCTCAGTCCGGTGTTCGCAGACCTGCCAAAAATCGTCGACTTTACGGCAGGGAACCTCAGTCCAGTAAGGATTCTGGAAAGGAGGCTGGTGAAGAAAGGGAGCAAAGGCGTACCTCAGGTTTGGGTTCTCTGGTCCTTGCCAGAGAAGGCCGAGAGCTGGGAAGATTGGTATGTACTCATTCAAAAGTTTCCAGAGATTGCGGCTTGGGGACAAGCCGAGTCTGGGGGAGGGGAAGATGTTACAGCGGCAGATCTGAGGGGGGCGTCGGCGGGAGGAGCAGGCGAAGCGGCAGATCTGAGGAGGGCGTCGGCGAGAGGAGCAGGCGAAGCGAAGTTGTGACCAGAGAGAGCGAAGTCGCCGAGGCAAAGGAGATGAAGAGGAGAATAATGTGCGTGTGTGTGTTGGGTACGGTGTGTTAGGTGGAGTAAAAGTGGTGCTGACAGGTGGGGTTGATAGGTGGTTGTGGGGCCCGCTTGCAGGATGGCTTGTTATGTAAAGAATCGTTGTCGGTGGGAGGAGGATCGAAGAATCCGGGATCCACTCGTTTGTTCAGTCTCGCTTCGTTGTCTCGCGCGCACGCTCGCCGTGTCGCCGTTGCTGGTCGCGCTCACGCGGAAGGCTCGACGACCAACCGCCAGGGGACGTAACAGGGAGTGGCGGCCGAGGGCTTGGGCATTGGCGAGGGGTGGCGGGCGCAATGTCGCGCGGAGGATTCGGCCATGGTTGAAAGTACATCTAGATAATCCCCGTGGTTTTGGTTGATTGATGACAATTAAGATGCTAATAAGTTTCTACTGAGTATGAGCACAGGTGTTTATCAAAGAAATGGATGTGGAGTCTCTCAAGAAGCAAAAGGAAAAGAAGAAGACTTGGAAGAGTTGAAAATAGCATTTTCTATTAATCTTCACATTTTTTAGTTGTGTATAGGGTCTTCTCCTTTAGAGTGCTTAAGAATCACTAGAGAGCTCAAACGAAGGATAGAACGTTAGAATCAAGAGATGAGGTAGTCATAGTGCTGAGAAACAGGGAGGGGGGAGACCCCTTGGCTGCGCTTAGGGCTGCGCAGGGGAGAAACCAGCAGCGAGGAGGCGTGGGGGCAGCTGCGCAGTACGTAACGTGGGGGACAAAGTAGCTGGTCACGGCGGCTAGGGTTAGGGTTCGAAGCCACCGTGATCCAAGGAGAAGAACAGCCCTCAACGGGGATTCTTATTTTTTCCTGGATGCTCAAAACATGAGGGAGGGGGGCTGCTTATAAAGGGGGGACAGGACCCCCCCTTTGGCCGCAGCCTACTCCTAGTCTGTTTGGGGAGAATCCCCCAAACTGACTAGGATTCTTTTCTTCCTTTTTTTTAGTCTAATTCTTTCTATCTAAACTGATTCAATCTATAACTCCCTTTTATTCCTAAACATTATCTAATTAATTCTTCTAAATATCTTCCTGGCCTAGTTGTGGGCTTTGTGGGCCCCACACCGACCATATTGGCGGCCCACAAATGCATCCACAACATTTCCCCCCTTCCCGACAAAGAGCTCGTCCTCGAGCTTAAAGGAGGGGTGCTTCATCCTGAAATCTTCTAGTTGCTCCCATGATGAATCAGCTTCAGAATGTCCTGCCCATTTGACGAGTAGCTCCCAGACACCTCTGTTCAAACGCGCCATTTGTACTTTTTCAGGCGTAGGTACAACACATCCATGCAGAAGTGGTGGTAAAGGCACCACCTGTATGGGAGTAGGACCTTCAAATTTCTTTAACAGGGACACATGGAAGACATCATGTATCCTTGCTTGAGGAGGCAGCTGAAGTTTATATGATACAGTCCCAATGCGTTGAATGATCTGATATGGTCCAAAATATTTTGGTCCAATCTTTGAAGAAGGCGTCGTCATTACTCCCACAGCTGTCCTCTGATGAAGCCGCAGCCAAACCCAATCACCGATCTGAAATTCCACCTCTCGGCGGAACTTATCTTCATAGCTTTTCATGGTGACTTGTGCTTGTACCAGCCTGTTCTTGATTTCAGCTAAGAATTCATCTCTATCCCTTAGTTGTTTATCCACTGCTGCTACTCTAGATACGCCCGGTTGGTAACCAACAAGAGCCGGAGGGTCCCTGCCATAGACCACTCTGAAGGGCGAGCATTTGAGGGCCGTCTGGTAGGAAGTGTTGTAGCAATACTCAGCCCAAGAAAGCCACTGCAACCAAGTCTTTGGTCGGTCACCAGCCAAGCAGCGAAGGTACACAGTGATGATCTTGTTGACGACCTCAGATTGGCCGTCCGACTGCGGGTGGAAGGCCGAGCTGAGCTGAAGTTGGATACCGGCTAGCCGGAACAAATCTGACCAGAAGAGGCTGGTGAAGACGGTATCACGATCACTCACGATGGAGCAGGGAAAGCCGTGTAGTCGTACAATGTCGTCGAAGAATGTGTGCGCCACTGATGCAGCACTGTAAGGGTGGCTTAGGGGAATGAAGTGGGCATACTTGGAGAAGCGATCTACCACTGTCAAGATCACTGATTTCCCACCAACTTTCGGAAAACCTTCAATGAAGTCCATGGAGATATCACTCCAGACTTCCGACGGTATAGGCAGCGGTTGTAGCAGGCCGGCTGGATGAAGATGATCAGTCTTGTTGCGTTGGCACGTAGCACACCCGCGGACATACTCACGCACCCGCCGTAGCAAGGACGGGTTGTAGAAGGAGAGGCGTAGCCGATGCACTGTCTTCTGGATGCCTTCGTGGCCCCCATCATGCGCCTCAGCTAGGAGAGAGGGCCACAAGGAGGACTTGTCGGGAACGAAGAGCTTCCCCTTGTGAAGTAGAAGGCCGTCGCGTTCGGCCTAGTCAGCAGGTGCGACTCCCTCCCGGAGTTGGGCACATAGCTGCTGCGCCTACTGGTCTGTAGCGATCTCCGCGCGGAGCGAGTCGAAGAGTGGAATGACTGGCGCGGATATGGCGTGAATAGCTATGTCTTCCTCGTCGCGGCGGGACAGGGCGTCAGCTTCCCCATTCAAGCGCCCCGGTCGGTACTCAACCTGCAGATCATAACCAAAAAGTTTGCTCACCCAAGCATGTTGGGGAATCATCGTGAGTCGCTGATCCAGGATATATTTCAGGCTGAAGTGATCAGTCCGAACAGTGAAGGGACGACCCCACAAGTAAGGCCGCCAATGACGTACGGCCTTCACAAGACCGATTAGCTCACGCTCGTATGCCGGTAGCTTATGATGGTGAGTCGCTACAGCGCGGCTGAAGAATGCTATGGCGCCGTCGCCCTGGTGTAGAACCGCCCCAAAGCCGGCGCCGGACGCGTCGCAGTCGACGATGAAGCGCTTGTCAAAATCCGGCATTTGAAGTAGAGGCGCTGTCATCAACGCCTGCTTGAGTTGGGAGAAAGCGTCCTGCGCATCATCAGTCCAGCGGAATGCTTCCCGCTTTAGTAGGGCGGTGAGGGGTGCGGGCGAGAAGATGCCGTTGTTGACGATGTCGGGGCGGGTGCTGTAGAACTGCCACTTGAGGCCGTAGTAGAGGCGCGGGACACAATAGAAGAGCGCGTGGAGCGTTGAGAGGCGGCGCCCTTCTGTATTCCGCTATCTGTTATTGCCGCAAGTCGACGTTTAAAGGCTCTAGCCAGACTCATGGCGGTTTGTAGATTAGTGGGAAACTGCAGCTCCACATCCGTTCTAAGTGGCTCGTCGAGGCCAGCTGTGAAGAGGTTGATCTGCTGGCGCTGGCTGAGGTCCTCGCAACGACAAAGAAGGACCAGGAATTGACGCTTATATTCCTCAACCGTGCCAGTACGACGGAGATCTTTAATTTCCACCAGGTCGTTGGAGCGGAGCGGAGGCCCGAAGCGCATGTTGACGAAGTCCGCGAACCGCTCCCAGGACACGATGCCACAGTCACGTTCTAGAGCAGTGTACCACTCGGCCGCGACACCCTCTAGGTGGAGAGACGCGAGCCACACCTTTTCTTCTGGCATCGTACGTGTCCCTCGGAAGTATGTCTCACACTTGGTGAGCCAGGGCAGCGGATCTGTTTCCCCGTCGAACTTGGGGAAATTGACCTTGTGACGACGCAGCCCGCTGTCGTCGAAGGTCGGGCGTCCCGGTGGGCGCCTGGTACTGTAGTGGTCGTCGTTGCCGCCGTGGCCGCCGCTGCCACCACCGCCGCCCTTGCCGCAGCTGCGGGGAAGGTTGCTGCCCTGCGGTGAGTTTTGTTGCAAGTCCTCGCCACCGGAGAGCTCCCGCTCCGGTGCCTTCTCAAAGCGCGCAAGGCGCATATCGTGGAGGTCCAAGCGCTTGTTGATGGTGTCTATCTGCCCCATCATCTTGCTCATCATGTTGCCGAGATCTTGGAGGGTGAAAGTCCCAGAATCGTCCACGGGGCCAGACATGGTCGCTGCCCCGGAGTCTCTTGATACCAAATGCTGAGAAACAGGGAGGGGGGAGACCCCTTGGCTGCGCTTAGGGCTGCGCAGGGGAGAAACCAGCAGCGAGGAGGCGTGGGGGCAGCTGCGCAGTACGTAACGTGGGGGACAAAGTAGCTGGTCACGGCGGCTAGGGTTAGGGTTCGAAGCCACCGTGATCCAAGGAGAAGAACAGCCCTCAACGGGGATTCTTATTTTTTCCTGGATGCTCAAAACATGAGAGAGGGGGGCTGCTTATAAAGGGGGGACAGGACCTCCCCTTTGGCCGCAGTCTACTCCTAGTCTGTTTGGGGATAATCCCCCAAACTGACTAGGATTCTTTTCTTCCCTTTTTTTAGTCTATTTCTTTCTATCTAAACTGTTTCAATCTATAACTCCCTTTTTTCCTAAACATTATCTAATTAATTCTTCTAAATATCTTCCTGGCCTAGTTGTGGGCTTTGTGGGCCCCACGCCGACCATATTGGCGGCCCACAAATGCATCCACAACACATAGACATGTAGAAAAGGGAAGACCGGACTTGTCTGACAAATGGCCGGACTAGTCCGTTCAGAAGCGGACTAATCCGTTTTAGACCGGACAAAGAGTTCCTGAGTCAGCTCGGACTAGTCCGATAAAGGCCGGACTAGTCCGTTGTTATGTGAGTCTGAGTCATTATAAGACTAAGTCTCAGAAGGCCGGACTAGTCCGCCCAAGAGGCCGGACTAGTCCGCTCCACAGGCCGGACTAGTCCGATCTTTTCAGACTAGTCCGAAATAGGACATAACAAAGGTTCCTGTGTGAGCTCGGACTAGTCCGAGGTTGGCTGGACTAGTCCGCAGCTCCAGTTGAGAGAGTCTTCTAGACTAAGTCTGGTAAGACCGGACTAGTCCGCCCCTCGGGCCGGACTAGTCCGCCCTTACCACACTAGTCCGTTCTCGTACGGAACAAAGGTTCCTGACTGAGATCGGACTAGTCCGCTCTTAGCCAGATTAGTCCGGGGTTTCATGACCGTTTGAATTCAACGGTCACTAAAACTTTATTTGGTAAGCCGTGACGTGAGTGGTCCCTCAAGATCGGACTAGTCCGGGGTTGGGACCGGACTAGTCCGGACTTTAGTTGGTAACGGCTAAATGCCGGGATTTCTATAAAAGGAGACCCCCCGGCTGAGAATAAAACACACACGAACCCAAGCGTTGAAAACTCATTCCTAGAGCTCCTTTAAGCCTCTTTCCTCACCTTCTAGACCCCTAAGATTGGATCTCAAGGTGTTAGCGGTTTTTGTGAGAGGAAAGAAGTGGTGACCGACGTTTGAGCTCTCGGTTTGATTCTTTTGCACTCTAACTGTTATTTTGAATTGTTAACAGTTGTACTTTGAATTCTAGAACTACTTGGTTGGTGTAGGGAGCCTCAAAGTGTGAGTAGCCCCTAAGATCATTGTAATTACATTCGATTGAAAGTGAAAAAACCCGGGCTTGATCTTGGTGATCGCTCGGTGAGGGAAGGGTTGGAAAAGACCCGGTCCTATGGCACTCCAGCGGTGATCGCTCGGTGATCTTGGTGATCGCTTAGAAGAAGATGAAGAAGTTCTTCGTCTTATGGCACTCCTCAAAAAGAAGAAGGAGGAGGCCAAAAGCAAAAAGAAGGAGAAGTTAGAGAAGAAACTCAAGAGTAGTCAACAAGATTACTCGCGATATCCTTTTAACTATGAACGACTAAATTCTCGTTCCAGTTATTTATCAATTCCTCTAGGCAAACCACCACACTTTGATGGAACTAACTATACAATGTGGAAACACAACATGAAGTTGCATGTAATTTCCTTGAACCCAAGTCTTTGGCATGTGGTATGTACAGGTATAGATATCTCCGAAGACGAGGATGAACTCACTCTAGAACAAGAACAACAAATCCATCGCAATGCACACGCAGCAGCCATGCTCAACTCATCTTTGAGCATTGAAGAATTTAACAAGGTAGATGGGTTGGAGCTCGCCAAAGATATTTGGGACACCCTCAAGATCGCACATGAAGGAAACCGATCCGTGAGGGAAGCTAAGATTGAGATGATTGAAGAAGAGCTGGGAAGGTTTGCCATGGAAGAAGGCGAAACACCTTAAGAAATGTACAACCGACTCAAAACTCTTATCAACAAGAGTCGGGCGTACGGATGCAAGAAATGGAATGACCATGAGGTGGTTAAAAGAATGATACGAGCATTTATGCCTCGCAATGTGACCCTATGCACCCTAACCCGGGAAAGTCCAAACTTTCATTTGATGACTCCGGATGAAGTGCTAGGGAAAATCATTAACCATGAGATGATGGAGAAGGAAGCCCAACACGTCAACGACTTAGCCAAAATCACTTCATCCAAGAAGAAGGGCATTGCTCTCAAGGCCACATCCAAGTCAAAGGCAAAAGAAACACAACTCACAAGTGAAGATGAAGAAAGTGATGATGAAAGCACAGATATGGATGATGAAGAAATGACATTCTTCATCAAAATATTCAAAAGGTTGATGAGAAGAAGGAGAAGTCATCACTATGAGAACAAGAGCAAAGACAAATGCAAGTCAAGAACAAAGAAGACCTGCTACAACTGTGGAGAACATGGGCATTTCATTGTGAACTGCCCCCATAGCAAGGAATATGACAAGAGAAAGAAAAAGGATGGGAAGCCACAAAACAAGAAATTCTTCACAAAGAAGAAGACATATGGACAAGCCCACATCGGAGAAGAATGGGACTCAAATGAAGAATCTTCCTCCGAAGATGAAGAAAAAGTGGCAACTGTAGCCATCAAGAGGCCAACCATGAAGAAATCACTCTTGCCAAACAAGGGTGATTGGAAAAGCCGAAGTCACACATGCCTCATGGCAAAGGAAGGAAAACACAAGGTAATGACTAAACCTTCTAAGTTACATATTGAAGATGATAGTGACTTCGATAGTAGTAGTGAAAACGAATTCATGTTTAGAGGATTAAACAAAAAGGCTATAGCTAAAATGAAATTGCTATCGTATGAAATATTTGAACAAGAAGAGCTTCTCAATCAACAAGAAGAATTGCTTATCTTTGAAAAGGAAAGAAACCTTGAGATTGAGAAACTTCTTGAATTTGAGGGAGAAAAGTGTAGAACACTTGAAAGTGAACTTGCCACGAGTAAGAAGACATGCACTCAGCTTAAAAGTGATAATATAGCCCTTCAAGAAGAACTTGTAAGTTTAACCAAATCTCACAAGAATCTTGAAGCACAACTTAACTCACTTAAGTCTAGCGTCCCAATTAATACATCCTCTAAAGGCTCTCTCTCAACAAAGATAGAATCCAACACTAAAACTTGCAAATGTGCTAGCACTATCTTAAACTTAAAAAATAAGCTCAAAGAGGCACAAAGCAAAAATACACACAAGAGTGGGATCTTTGATAAAGAAAAAATCAATTATGCACGCAGTGCATACACAATCACAAGATCTCCCTTCATCAAAGATGGACTTGGATATACTAGGGGAGGAAAGCAAAATGCTAGAATCCTTAAAAACAATAGCAAATTCGTAGCCTTCGTAAATGAAAACTCAAGTCAAGGCAAAAGTAAAAAACTTGCATCTACTTCACATAAGATTACCAAAAATATAAAATCTATATTATTTCATAATTTCGATGCATCTTATGATCTTATGAAAAGCAAGTATGGTAAAGTTTATGCAAAATATGTTGGGCCACTCCACAAGAGTCCAAAAACTTGTGTATGGGTGCCCAAATGCCTAGTAACTAACCTCAAAGGACCCAACCAAGTTTGGGTACCTAAGAGCAATGTTTAAATTGTTTTGCACGCCTACTCCTCCGGTGGCACTAAATGGGTGCTAGATAGTGGATGCACTGACCATATGACCGGCGAGAAGAAAATGTTTGTTGAGTATGAAGAAAATGATGATCCAAATGAAGGCATCTATTTTGGTGACAACAACCAAGGAAGGGTACTAGGTATTGGTAAAATCGCAATGTCTTCTCAACACTTTCTTTCACATGTTCTACACGTTGAATCATTGGATTATAACCTATTCTCCATATCTCAACTATGTGAGAAAGGTTATAATTGCTTGTTTACTAACGAGGATGTGACCGTCTCTAGAAGAAGTGACAACTCAATTGCCTTTAAGGGTGTGTTAAAAGGAAAGCTCTACTTGGTGGATTTTTCACAAGTAAAGCTCAGCTTGACACATGCTTAATAGCAAAAACCAACATGGGATGGCTGTGGCATAGAAGACTAGTCCATGTTGGAATGAGGAATTTACAAAAACTTCTAAAGGGGGATCACATCCGTGGACTAAAAGGTGTTCTTTTTGAAAAGGATAGACCATGTAGTGCGTGCCAAGCAGGAAAGCAAATTGGAACAGCTCACCCCGCCAAGAACGTGATGACGACAACAAGACCATTGGAGATGCTTCACATGGACCTCTTCGGTCCTGTCACCTATATAAGCATTGGCGGTAACAAGTATGGTCTTGTAATTGTTGATGACTATTCTCGTTTCACTTGGGTATTTTTCTTTAATGATAAGGGAGAAACTCAAGGAATCCTCAAGAAGTTCTTGAAGAGAGCTCAAAACGAGTTTTCTTCAAAGACTAAGAAGATTAGAAGTGACAACGGTTCTGAATTCAAGAACACTCAAGTGGAAGAATTTTTGGATGAAGAAGGCATCAAACATGAGTTTTCAGCCCCTTATACTCCCGAACAAAATGGGGTGGCTGAAAGGAAGAACCGGACACTCATAGATATGGCAAGAACCATGCTCAACGAATACAAGACCTCGGAACAATTTTGGGCGGAAGCAATCAACACCGCTTGTCATGCTACAAACCGCCTCTACCTTCATCGACTCTTAAAGAAAACCTCATACGAGCTCCTAACGATAACAAACCCAATATCTCATACTTTCGAGTCTTTGGAAGCAAATGCTATATTCTTAACAAGAAGCCTAGGATTTCAAAATTTGCTTCGAAATCCGATGAAGGTTTCCTACTTGGTTATGACTCAAACACCTACGCTTATCGTGTCTTCAACAAAACCTCCGGGTGCGTTGAAATTGCACGTGACGTGGTGTTTGATGAAACTAATGGCTCCCAAATGGAGCAAGTTGATCAATGTGTATTAGATGAAGAAGAGGCACCAAGTGAAGCACTAAGAAGAATGGGGCTTGGAGAAATACGTCCCCAAGAAAACGTAGGACAAGATGCTACAAGCTCATCAAAAGTGGCACCTCTCACTCAAGATCAAAACCAAGCACCCCAAGATCAAGACGGTCAGTTTGAGGAAGAAGAAAATCAAAACCATGGCGTTGATCAAGGGTGAGAAGAAGATGAAGAAAACCACTCAAGAAATCAAGTGCCTCACCCAAGGGTTCATCAAAGCATTCAACGAGATCATCCCGTTGATAACATCCTTGGAGATATCACAAAAGGGGTAACAACACGTTCTCGTATAGCTAACTTTTGTACATATTACTCTTTTGTGTCGTCCTTGGAACCATTTAGGGTGGAAGATGCACTCAAGGACCCGGATTGGGTAGTAGCCATGCAAGAAGAATTAAACAACTTTACAAGAAATCAAGTATGGGAGCTAGTGAAAAGACCAAACGCAAATGTGGTAGGCACCAAGTGGGTGTTCCGGAACAAACAAGATGAACACAGAGTGGTGACAAGAAACAAGGCCAGACTTGTAGCAAAGGGATATGATCAAGTCGAAGGTTTGGATTTCGATGAAACTTTTGCTCCCGTAGCTAGGCTTGAATCTATTCGTATTCTATTAGCCTATGCTACTCATCATGATTTTAAACTCTATCAAATGGATGTGAAAAGTGCCTTGCTAAACGGTCCAATCAAGGAGGAGGTGTACGTGGAGCAACCTCCCGGCTTTAAAGACCGAGAATATCCTGATCTTGTGTTTAAATCGCATAAAGCTCTCTATGGCCTTAAACAAGCTCCTAAAGCTTGGTATGAATGTCTTAGAGACTTTCTTATTGATAACGGCTTTAAGATAGGCAAAGCAGATTATACACTGTTCACAAAGAATGTAGACAACAATCTTTTTGTATGCTAAATATATGTCGATGACATTATATTTGGTTCTACTAACACATCCTTTTGCAATGAGTTTAGAAAGACAATGACAGAAAGGTTTGAGATGTCCATGATGGGAGAGTTGAAGTTCTTCCTCGGATTTTAAGTCAAGCAACTCAAGGAAGGCACGTTCATTAATCAAACCAAGTACACACAAGACATACTCAAGAAGTTCGACATGGACAAAGCAAAACCTATCAAGACACCAATGGCAACAAATGGGCATCTTGACCTCAATGAAGATGGACCTAGCGTGGATCAAAAGGTATATCGCTCCATGATTGGCTCATTACTTTATCTTTGCGCATCTAGGCCCGATATCATGCTTAGTGTATGTTTATGTGCAAGATTTCAAGCATCACCTAAAGAATTCCATTTAACAGCCGTTAAAAGGATCCTAAGATATCTAGTTCACACACCCAACCTAGGATTATGGTATCTAAAGGGGTCTAAGTTTAATCTCATCGAATATTCCGATGTGGATTACGCCGGATGTAAAATAGATAGAAAAAGCACCTGAGGAACTTGTCAATTTTTGGGTAGGTCTCTAGTATCATGGTCATCCAAGAAACAAAATTGCATCGCTCTCTCCACAGCAGAGGCGGAGTATGTCGCAGCCGGAAGTTGCTGTGCTCAACTTCTTTGGATGCGACAAAGTTTAAGGGATTATAGACACAATATGAACAACATTCCACTCCTTTGTGAGAATGAGAGTGCTATTAAGATAGCCCACAATCCCGTTGAGCACTCTAGAACCGAACACATAGACATTCGGCATCACTTTTTAAGAGATCACTCTATAAAGGGGGACATAGCTATCTCACACGTAAGAACTGAAAAACAACTAGCCGATATCTTTACCAAACCACTAGATGAAAAACGATTTTGTGAACTTCGAAATGAGCTGAATATATTAGACTCTAGGAATGTAAGCTGAAAAAAAATTGTGCAAATAGAAGTTCTCAAAAACTCTTTTACAACCTTCAAAAATGTGCATGATTGTGGAAACTTGTACCTCCTATATTTTCATCTCATATTATCTTTGGCTATATCGTTATCACATAATTATATGTTTGATATATATATATATATATATATATATATATATATATATATATATATATATATATATATATATATATATATATGGACCATATAGCAAGTACAAGTAAATTCACCAAGGCAAAATTCTGATATATATAAGAATTTTTAGACTTTAAAAAGCCAGACTAGTCCGACCTAGTGGCCGGATAAGTCCGGGCATTCTAAAAGAAGTCTGAGGAGCAGCGGACAAGTCCACAACGGACTAGTCCGCCCGGAACACGGACAACTCCGGACCTAGTCCGACAGACCGGACTAGTCCCGACTGAGGACCGGACTAGTCCGACCCCTAGAGACTTAACCTCTAAGGATTGGGCTGCCCCCCTCTCTCTCCCTCATTCACCTCCACAACACCTCTCTCCTCCAAAACTCGCCCCCATTGGCGATTTTGGAGTTCTTCCTCAAATCCCTCGAAGGCATCCTCGATTCAAGACTTCTGGAGTGCGGGGAACTCTTCTCCGACCATCTCCGCTCCTTCAAACCGTGGATTTCATCACGTTCCTTCACTCCAAGGTACTCTTTGACCTAGCCTTGATTTTTCACAAAAAATCCTATTCCTAGAACATATCTTGGGTACCTTAGGGCCTCTCTGAGTTTCCTAGACCATATCATTTTAAACCCCCGTAGTATTGCACCTACTTTGACGAATTGATAAGCAAATCACATTAGTTAGAATTAGATTAGGAAAAGTAATCTCTATTAACAGACTGTCAATGGGTTACATATATAGGGGGATACAGCTTAAGGGTTAAGCAACCCTAATACCAAAAGACTAAAATACCCCTACCCCACTATACATGCAGTCTAACACCCCCCCGCAGTCCCAACATCTAGCCACGGCAGATGTTGAGACTGGACCGAAACTCGGTGAACACCGTCGAAGGAAGTCCCTTGGTGAAGATGTCGGCGAACTGCGACGACGTCGGTACGTGCAGGACTCGCACCTCCCCGAGAGCCACCCGCTCACGAACAAAGTGAAGATCGATCTCTACGTGCTTCGTGCGCTGATGCTGCACCGGGTTGGTGGAGAGGTAGACGGCGCTGACGTTGTCGCAGTAGACCAACGTACTCCGGGCGAGGGGAGAGTGAAGCTCCTAAAGCAGCTGCTGAAGCCAGGAAGACTCGGCCATGCCGTTGGCCACGGCGGGTACTCCGCCTCGGCACTCGAGCGGGACACCACGTGCTACCGCTTCGAGGACCAGGAGACGAGGTTGCCGCCCAGGAAGACGGCGTAGCCGGAGGTGGACCGACGGGTATCCGGGCAGCCCGCCCAGTCAGCGTTGGTGTAGACGACCAGCTCGGAGGCAGAGTCGCGCCGCAGAAGAAGACCGTAGTCGTGAGTGCCATGCAGGTACCGAAGGATCCGCTTCACCGTCGTGAGATGGGGCTCCCGCGGATCATGCATGTGGAGACACACCTGCTGAACCGCGTAGGAGATGTCCGGCCTGGTGAAGGTGAGATACTGCAGTGCACCAGCAAGACTCCTGTAAGTGGTGGGGTCGGCTACCGGAGCGTCATCGGCCGAAGACACCTTTGCCTGGGTGTCCACGGGAGTGGAGCATGGCTTGCAATCATCCATGCCCGCTCGCTCGAGGATATCCAGGCAGTACTGCCGCTGGTGGAGGAAAAGAGCACCCGGGCGGGGCTCAACCGCAACGCCCAGGAAGTGGTGAAGCTGGCCGAGATCCTTCATCGCAAACTCGCGCTGCAGGGCGGAGATCGTGCGCTGAAGAAGAGCCGAGCTGGACGCCGTGAGGACAATATCGTCCACGTACAGGAGGAGGTAGACGGTGTCACCCTCACGCCTGTAGATGAAGAGCGAAGTGTCCGACTTGGCCTCGACAAAGCCGAGCGAGACCAGGAAGGAGGCGAACCGGCTGTACCAGGCCCGAGGTGCCTGCTTCAGCCCGTACAAGGACTTGTTCAGCCGGCAGACCATGTCTGGACAAGCTGAATCAACAAACCCTGTCGGCTCACTACAGTACACCGTCTCCGTCAGCGTCCCGTGGAGAAAGGCATTCTTGACGTCCAGCTGGTGGACAGGCCAAGAACGCGACAGAGCGAGCGACAGAACGGTACGAACTGTCGCCGGCTTCACCACTGGGCTGAAGGTCTCATCGTAGTCGACGCCGGGACGCTGCGTGAAACCGCGAAGCACCCACCGTGCCTTGTACCTCTCTAGAGACCCATCCGCCCTCCGCTTATGCGTGAACACCCACTTGCCCGTGACAACATTGCCACGAGCAGGACGGGGAACCAGGTCCCAGGTCCGGTTGGCAAGTAGGGCTGCATACTCTTCTTCCATAGCCTGGCGCCAATGAGGATCGGCGAGGGCGCTACGGACAGAAGAGGGGATAGGCGAGATGGGTGACGAGGACGAGGCAAGCTCCGGAGTGGTCGAGGACGAGAGAACAACCCCGGAGAAGCGCTCCACGGGTCGAAGGACGCCGGCAGCCCGTCGAGTCACCATCGGGTGAACGTGACGAGGGTCCCGGTGAAGCAGCGGAGGGTGGTACACCTGGTCCGCAGGGCGCGAAGAGGACGGTCCACCAACCCGCGCTCGTCGATGATAGACGAGAACGGGATCGGCGTACCGCGGTCCGGGGGCCGTAGGTGGTACGGCTGACGACGGCGAAGACACCGTCGGGGGCGTCGGAGACACGTGAGGCGTGACGGAGGACGTCGGAGACGCTGGGGCCGCGCGTGGCGTAGCGGACGTCGTCGGAGACGCAGGGGACGCGCGTGGCGCAGCGGACGTCGTCGGAGACGCTGGGGCCGCGCGTGGCGCAGCGGACGTCGTCGGAGACGTAGGGACAGCACGTGGCACAGCGGACATCGTCGAAGACGCTGGAGCCGCGCGTGGCGCAGCGGACGTCGTCGGGACCGTCGGAGGGACGGCCAGTGGTGGCAAGGCCGCCGGAACCGCGGGAGGCACGACAGGTGGCGTCTGAGACACCGTGGTCGTGTCTGGCACAGCTAGAGGAAGACCTGCAGAGGGTAAAAAACACGGTCGCTGGACAGGAGCGGCCATAGGATCAGTGGAAAAGAGAGAATCCAACTCGGAGACCGAATCAGGAGAAGACCCAGCGAAAGGGAAGGACGACTCGTCGAATACGACGTGTCGGGAGACTAAGATACGACGAGTAGTGAGGTCTAAACACCGGTACCCCTTATGATCGGGGGAGTACCCAAGAAAAACACATCGGGTCGAACGAGGTGAGAGCTTATGAGGGGCGGTAGCAGAAAGATTAGGTTAGCACGCACACCCGAAGACTCGAAGGTGCTCATAAAGAGGGGTGGTACCAAAAAGGGCGAAGTGAGGGGTGGGAGCACTAATCGCCTTTGTAGGAAGGCGATTAATGAGGAAGGTAGCAGTGTGAAGGGCCTCTGCCTAGTAACAAGCAGGAATAGAAGCCTGGAACATCAGGGAGCGCATAACATCGTTGGTGGTACGAATCATACGCTCGGCCTTGCCATTCTGGGGAGAAGTGTAAGGGCAAGACATGCGCAACTGGACCCCACGGGAAAGCAAGAAGTGACAAAACGCGGAGTTATCAAACTCGCGTCCGTTGTCGCACTGGACAGCCCTGATGATACACCCAAACTGTGTGGAAACCCAAGCGAAGAAGTGAGAAAGAGTAGCAAACGTATCGGACTTCTGTCGCAATGGAAAGGTCCACGAATAATGGGAAAAATCATCAACAATCACCAGATAATATTTGTAGCCAGAAACACTGAGAACAGGTGAGGTCCACAGATCACAATGAATCAGGTCAAAAAGGTGCTCCACATGGGTTACAAAATGTGGAAAAGGAAGCCGAACATGGCGACCCAACTGACAAGCATGGCATAAAGACTCATGAGAATCCCTAGTACACGAGATCACTGAACTACGAAACAGCTTCGACATAACTTCAGCACCGGGGTGACCAAGTTGACGATGCCAAGTAGTCGACGGAGCTGTCGTAGTCAGGCAAAAAGGCGAGGGCGAAGCGGAAGCAGGAAGCCTCATCGTGTATAGGGGCCCTGAGCTCTCACATCAGAGAAGAAGACGCCGGGTAGTAAGATCCTTCACAGACAAACCAAGAGGATCAAACTCGATAGAAACATGGTTGTCAGTGGTAAATCGACGAACAGAAAGAAGATGTTGGATGATATCCGGAGCAACAAGAACATCACAAAGACGGAAAGACCCCGACGAACCCGAATCACCTACTGAGGTGACCGGAAGGACAGACCCATTCCCAACAACGATAGAAGAAGGAAAAGAAGGGTGGGAAGGGTGGGTAGAAGAGAGTATACCAGCGTTGGGGGTGGTGTGGTACGAAGCTCCAGAGTCCACAACCCACTCGGGGCTAGGTGGTGTGAGACTCATCGTACTGAAAGAAGACGCAAGTGACTGGCGATCCCAGCCCTGAGCAGGGTCAGAGTGTGGTGCCGACGACTCGGGCCGACCAACTGGGTTTCCCGAAGCCCAGTTGGCTAGAGAGGAGGGCCCAGCAGAGTAGCCTGGTCCACCAGGGGGGCAGGGTCCACTGTCCACCCGCAACGTAGACCGGCTCGCCGAAAGTCGGAGTAGTCACGTAAGCCGGCTTAGGACGTGGTGGGCGAAGTGCCGGGAGACCCGGGGACGGTCCAGGCCACATCGAGATGTGGCCTGTCCACGGGTTGTAGGGTGTGGGCCAGGTCACACCACCCTGACCCCGACCACCGCTACTGCCACTAGTAGTACCAGCACCAGTACTGGTCGTACCACCTCCACCAGTCCCTCCACCACGGCCACCACGTCGGCCACGACGACGGTTCCCACCACCACCGGAGGTAGCAGGGACTCCTGGTGTGGTAGGTGGACGAGGAGGCTGGCCCCCAGAACCAGGAGGTGGAGGAGGGCGTGAAGACGACCCTGAGCCGTAGAAAGCCGCGGCAGGGGAAGAAGCAGTAGATCTGCCCTGGGTGATCTCCTCGAGCTTGAGATCCGACCAGACCTTCTCGAAGGTCGGGAAGGGCTTCTCGCGGAAAATCCACGAGCGAACGTGGGTGTAGCGTTCATTCAGGCCCTGAAGAACCTAAAGAACGAGAGTACTGTCCGGGATGGGATCTCCAAGGTCACGAAGGGCGTCATCCATACCCTTCATCTGAAGACAATATGCAGTAATGGAGAGATCACCCTGGACAGTGGAACCAAAACGGGCCCGGATATGGAGAGCTCGGGTCGCTTGGTTCCCCTGGAAGCGAAGCTCGAGTACCTGCCAGGCCTGACGAGCCGTACCGCCACCCTTCTGGGCGACGATATCCTGAAGCTCCTCAGAAAGTGTGCCGAGGATCCATGCAAGGACAAGACTGTCCATGCAGATCCACGAGTCGTCCAGTGGGCAGTCATCTCGCAGCACATGGTCTTCCAGCCCAAAGCGTCGCAGCGTCAAGAGAAGCAAGCTGCGCCAACGAGCGAAGGATGTAGAGTCTGAGTTGAGAACAACCGGGACAAGAGTCCGGATGTTCTGTATGCCAGCCGCCTGGGCATGTAGAGCAGCGATGAGAGACGCCGAGTAGATAGTATAGGCAGCACCATCTCCTGGACTACCCTGTGTGTCGCTCCACTGTGCGGGCGGAGACTCCTCAAGCTGACGTGTGAGAGAGGCCGCAGCAGCACGTTCCTGCTCCAAGGCGAGGACGAGCACTCGTTCCCGCTCACGGGAGATGGCCAAGACAGTAGCGACGTCGGAGACGTGCGAAGAGGACTGTCCCCCGGATCCAGCAGGAACAGTATGCCCAGCGGCGCTCACAGCAGGACCAGCAGCGAAACCCGGCGGCCAGGCAGCGCTGGGGAGGCCGAGGGACCCACCTGCTGTCGGGCCGGCCACACCAGAACCAGGCCCGAGGAGTCCAGCGGCTGTGTGCCCGGGGAAGAAGACACGAAGAGCAGCCGCAGGGCTGGGAGCCCCTGATCTGGCGGCGGCAGCCCCAGGAGAGGTGCCGGGACGACCAGCAGCGCCAGGCCCGTTGGCGGCGGGCGCAGGGAAGAGGGCGGCCTGGTCGGCGGGGTCAGGGGCACTGACCCCAGCAGCGGCCGCAACCTGACAGAGAGGAGGGGGCGGCGGGGCAGGCGTACCCGCGGCGGCCGCGCCCGAGGTCGCGGTGGAGGCGCCAGAGGTCGCGGCGGAGGCGGCGCCGGTGGCTGAGGCGGCGGCGGCGCCCGTGGCCGCGGTGGCGGAGGAGGTCGTAGATGCCATCGGGAGAGAGGGCCCGCGCGGCGGCGCGAGGGGGGGGGGGCGCGGCGGGCGCGAGGAGGAGATCGCGGCGGCGCGAGGGAGGGGCGCGCGGCGGCCGCGAGGGAGGGCGCGCGGCGGCCACGAGGTGGGGCGCGCGGCGGCCGGATGAGGAGAGAGAAAAGAATCTGATACCAAATTAGATTAGGGAAAGTAATCTCTATTAACAGACTGTCAATGGGTTACATATATAGGGGGATACAGCTTAAGGGTTAAGCAACCCTAATACCAAAAACTAAAATACCCCTACCCCCCTATACATGCAGTCTAACAGTTAGGGTTTAAAACTGTAAAGTCCGGACTAGTCCGGCTCCTGCCCGGACAAGTCCGGATGATACAGCCTTAACCTCTAAATTTGGGTTTGTAAACCAATTCAAACGTAGTACTCCATCAACTAAAAACTTCTTTTCTCACCAGATCATGTCAGGATCCAACGACAGCCCTCTTCCAAATCCCGAGGCCGAAGCAGCTCGTCAAGCCTCTTATCGTGCGACAGCCGAGGCAGAAGCAGTAGAGGCTGCTGCAAGGGAAGTTCGGACGAAGAAACGGGCTGACAGGGAAGCTCAATCCTCCCAGTCCGTTGACCCTCCGTGGAGGAAGAGACTAGTCACTCTAAAGGACAAACAACCTGCCGAGCCACAAAAAACAACCCAGGACAAAGGAAAAGGCAAAGCAGCTGATCCTTCCAGAAAGAAAGCTCTAGCCAACAGGGGACTCATCATTCGTGACAACCCTAGACGGGGAAGGGAAAATCCCCCACAGGGACCTGTTGGGCCCCTTGAAAGGGCACCTCCCATGCACAATCCAAACCGTCAACCCAATTTGGCGAGTGCAACCTTCAAGGGGAAAGGAGTCGACAAGGCAAGAAGGTTCCGGGAGGAGGAGGTCTACAAGTATGAGAAGTCTACACCAGACCCTCGCTTCTGGTGTGACTTCCACTGTGACTACTACCGGCATGTCTATCTCCCAATGAAGACACTGGTAGTTGATGCTCAGTGGGTGGACTGGCCATACATGGCCGACAAGAAACATCAAGCCTTTGATGCAGTAATCGAAGCAACAGAGCGGCATGGGATCAAAGACTTGATGGCTTTTCAATATGACTGGAACATTGAAGTCATAGTCCAGTTCTACACCACCTGTTACTTCCACACCTACGGAAACAGGAAAATAACATGGATGACAAATGGTGTAGTATACTCGGTCCTCTATGATGAGTTTGCTCGCATCCTAGGACTTGGGGAGCATTTGAACTATGAGATAATAGTTCACAATGAGAGAACTCTGGGAAAGGATGACTTGGACTTCATGTACCCCTCCTATCTCTCCTATGAAGCATCCTCCACCCACAACATCAAACCCTTCTTTGGAGTGATGAACAGAGTTCTGAGGAAGACTCTAGCTCAAAAAGATGGAGATGCGGGGATGATACAGGGGTACCTCCGAAACCTGTTGAAGCTGCTCAATGAAGAAGAGAAATTCAATGTCTTTGACTACATCTACAACGACATCTTCAACATCTCCCACACCCCGAACAGATCCTGTGGCTACGCACCATACATCATGTGCATGATTGAAAAAGTCACAGAGCTAGAGTTTGCAAAGGATGTGAAGCACCGGAAGCTCCGTCCTCAGATGTTGACTCCTCTTCCTCGCCCTCCTGCATCCATGGGCAGGGGATCTACTGCAGCTCCATCATCTTCTGTCGGACCATCCATTCCTCCGTCATCGAGTGGCTCCTCTAGTGGACTGCTCAAGATCTTCAAGGCCATCTTCTCCTCGTGCCGGAATGTGAAAGTTCGCACACAGAAGATGAAGCAACGCTAAGAGAAGTATCTCAAGGCCATGTGCGACAAGATGGAGATACCTATGTCTCCACCGTCCTCAGATGATGACGACGTGACAGAGTTTCCCACCCTCACGGAGGATGAGCTTGCCTACTTTGGATCCACCTTAGCTGCTCCTCCTACGTCTCACACACATCACCATGATGACTATGAAGAAGAGGATGAGGACGAAGAGACCCAGAGTGACCAAGACGAAGATCACGGTGATAGTGATTAGGTTTTCTCCTTTTCCTTCCTTTTTGGTGCCTTGATGCCAAAGGGGGAGAGAACAAGGGGGAGTATTCTAGTCATAGTCATAGTCTAGTCTTGCTTATTACACTCATTTCATGATGGCTTGTAATAACTATGCTACATTACGCCACGTTATGTTGCTTTTGTAATGACTATGTTACTTTATCTCTTCATATTATGCCTGCTTGCTCATAAATGTTATATCTTTCTAAATGTGGTTACTGCTTATACTTAGTCCCACCATCACAACACATGTAAGCATAAAATTTCCCATAAACTCACTCTTGTGCACATTCTTCTCTCGTTCTTGATAATCCATTATGCACACATCTAGGGGGAGCAAATCTTTATGGAAACAATCTACTATATCTACTTTGCGAAAATCTTAATGAGTTGTCATCAATCACCAAAAAGGGGGAGATTGAAAGTACATCTAGATAATCCCCGTGGTTTTGGTTGATTGATGACAATTAAGATGCTAATAAGTTTCTACTGAGTATGAGCACAGGTGTTTATCAAAGAAATGGATGTGGAGTCTCTCAAGAAGCAAAAGGAAAAGAAGAAGACTTGGAAGAGTTAAAAATAGCATTTTCTATTAATCTTCACATTTTTTAGTTGTGTATAGGGTCTTCTCCTTTAGAGTGCTTAAGAATCACTAGAGAGCTCAAACGAAGGATAGAACGTTAGAATCAAGAGATGAGGTAGTCATAGACATGAAGAAAAGGGAAGACCGGACTTGTCCGACAAATGGCCACACTAGTCCATTCAGAAGCGGACTAATCCGTTTTAGACCGGACAAAGAGTTCCTGAGTCAGCTCGGACTAGTCCGATAAAGGCCGGACTAGTCCGTTGTTATGTGAGTCTGAGCCATTATGAGACTAAGTCTCAGAAGGCCGGATTAGTCCGCCCAAGAGGCCGGACTAGTCCGCTAAGCGCACTAAGCCGCTTAGATACGGAGAAGAAGTCTCTGAGTGTCATCGAACTAGTCCGCTCCACAGGCCGGACTAGTCCGATCTTTTCAGACTAGTCCGAAATAGGACGGAACAAAGGTTCCTGTGTGAGCTCGGACTAGTCCGAGGTTGGCTGGACTGGTCCGCAGCTCCAGTTGAGAGAGTCTTCTAGACTAAGTCTGGTAAGACCGGACTAGTCCGCCCTTACCAGACTAGTCCATTCTCGTACGGAACAAAGGTTCCTGACTGAGATCGGACTAGTCCGCTCTTAGCCGGACTAGTCCGGGGTTTCATGACCGTTTGAATTCAACGGTCACTAAAACATTATTTGGTAAGCCGTGACGTGAGTGGTCCCTCAAGATCGGACTAGTCCGGGGTTGGGACCAGACTAGTCCGGACTTTAGTTGGTAACGGCTAAATGCCGAGATTTCTATAAAAGGAGACCCCCCGGCTGAGAATAAAACACACACGAACCCAAGCGTTGAAAACTCATTCCTAGAGCTCCTTTAAGCCTCTTTCCTCACCTTCTAGACCCCTAAGATTGGATCTTAAGGTGTTAGCGGTTTTTGTGAGAGGAAAGAAGTGGTGACCGATGTTTGAGCTCTCGGTTTGATTCCTTTGCACTCTAACTGTTATTTTGAATTGTTAACAGTTGTACTTTGAATTCTAGAACTACTTGGTTGGTGTAGGGAGCCTCAAAGTGTGAGTAGCCCCTAAGATCATTGTAATTACATTCGATTGAAAGTGAGAAAACCCGGGCTTGATCTTGGTGATCGCTCGGTGAGGGAAGGGTTGGAAAAGACCCGGTCCTTAGTGGACTCCTCAACGAGGACGTAGATTCCTGTGTGGAATCGAACCTCGGGATAAATCATGTCACTTGGTCTCTCCACTATTTAAATTGCTCACTAGAATTATTGGTCAAGCTTTCATTGTGTTATCTCCCGCAAATTGTTCTATTATTTTGCAATCTAATCATTTTCAACTAATTAGTGATATCATTTGACTACCACATATTTTCCGCTCAAACAAACTTAAAAGAAAAACTAAAACACAAATTAGGCTTAGACCGGACTAGTCCGACCTCATACCGGACTAGTCCGGCCTGCTCTGGTTTTATCCGCTGTTTATTTGAATTTCAGGTTTTATTAGCCTATTCACCCCCCCCCCTCTAGGCAACTTTCAATGGTGGAGGGGACGAGGACGGGTGTCACGGGGGCGGGGCAACGCCGGACAGAGGAGGAGGTTGGGGCGACGCCGAAGCAGGAGGTCGGGGCGGCCGCCGGAGGATGTCGAGGAGATGCTGGATGAGGAGGTCGGGGCGGCGCCGAAAGAGGTCGAGGAGGCGCCGGAAGAGGAGGTCGGTGGCAGCGCCCGTGGGAAGGTCCCACGACGACTTGCCGCCGGCGCCAGGTGAGCCCACGCCCAAGGCAGCGTGGAGAGGAAACATTTGGGAGAAGAAATGAGAAGATTCAGGAAGAAATGGGAAGAAGGCAGAGAAATAGGAAAGGAAAGAAGAAAAGGAAAAGAAGGATAAACGTGGAGAGAAAGGGGGGAGAAAGGGAATGGAAAGAAAGGAAAATGGAGAGGGAAAAGGGAAATAAAGAAAGAGAAAAAAGAAAGAAAAGAAAGGAAAGAAAAAGGAAAGGAAAAAAGAAAAGAAAATACTCCTTCTGTTCTGAAATAAATAATATTTAGGACAGCTAATTTAGTTTAAATTAAACTAGATTTTATGTCCTAAACGTCATTTATTTCATAAGGAAGGGAGTAGAAGGGAAAGAGGAGAGGAAAAAAGTAAGAAAAAAAAAAGAATGTAAAGAAATATTAAAGAATAAGTGGTAGTTGATATAGACTATGTTTATGAAGTACGATGAGTGTAGGAAATCTTTTAGAGCGTACCGTGGAAATATTTGTTTGGAGTAAATTTTATGTATATGAGTACAGATAGGCTTATGTAGTTTTAAAAAAACCAGTACAAGAAATGAAAACATAACTACTGTTTTCTATATTAAGAATTTAGAGCACAGTTATCTATAACATCCGGCTAGGAGGACGCCCGCCCGGGTTTGGTCCATGGCGCCGCCGCACCAAACACACAGGAGTGTCTTGCTGTATTTTCCTTAAAAAAGATACTTGAAAGATCGACCGTACCAGATTTTGCAACAACACAGTTCCTTTGCTTGCCTACAATAAGTTACCGCTCATATAAAATACACAGAACCTGCGAACGCCGCCATACAACAACAACAATGCTAATCCAGCAGCTTATCAACTACTGGCTTGGTTCTTCACAGAACCCACTCGGTTACCCCTAACAAAACATTCAGTAAATTTACAACACAGAACAGCTCATAAGTTAGGTAGCAAGGTTCATACAAGGATAATACAAAAACAATCCAGCAAACAAACACAACGTCGTCTTGGGGGGCATGAGGTCATCTCTTTGTGATGTACAAATTAAATGAAAAATGGCATCAGAATCAGAATAACTCATGAGTCAGATTGGTACAGCGACATTCACGGCGCTTGGCTTCCCAGCGTTCTTCATGACAGCCTTCAGGTCTTCCCTGGCTTTCGTTGCCTTGGATTTCATAGCTGAGCCAGTCTTTGGAGAGTTCTTCAGGGAACATTGCGCCTTGCTGTTTACATCTTTAGAGTTCCCAATGCTGCGACGATGCAATCTGCAACATACTGCACTGTTATTTCCTCCCTCTGGTGTATGAGTGTCACTGCAGCTCTTTCTCCGTGTCAATTTTGGTGACTTGGCACGAGTTGGAGGCACCTGTATAACAAACAACAAAATGTGAAGGCTTAAACTACTACACAATCATAATTAGTCTGATCGACAGGGTGCAAGTAGTGCTAATAGTAATATAACCTAACTCAAGTGCTTAAACTACTGCACAATTAGTCTGATCGAAAGGGTGCAAGCAGTGCTAATTGTAGGATAACCTAACTCAAGTGCTTAAACTTTCAAAGAGATAGTGCAAATACAAATGCTAATGATGTAATAGTATCTTATAACACTGCTTTTATATACACTTAGGGTCTGTTTGGTAGAGCTTATAGAAGTGTTTCAGCTACGGATTATGGCATAGGCCCAACCAAGCAAAACAAAATCAAAATAGTTTATGCTCCAAAGCACACTCATAAGCTGTTCTTGTTTTTGTACTACGAACCATGAGCTGAAAATTGTAGCTTTTACCGGTTTATGCCCCCATCCAAAGCATAAAGTGACCATAAAATTACCTGCATTACCACTGGGAAGCTGGTTTCCCAAATGGTTTTCCAGATAAGCTAGAATAAGCTAAAATAAGTCAGAAAAGCTGTTTTCATATATAGTCCAGAGCCAAAGCTGTTTTTTGCATAATCTAGAGCCCTACCAAACAGGCGAGCTCATTTCGGTAACCCAAATACTAGTACCACTATTGGTGTAGGATCATGACCAGTTTGTATGGTGAGAAATATTGTATAGTTCTGTTGAACAATTCAATCAAACGGGAAAGTCATTTGTCTTGCAACTATTAAATGGGAAACAACTGAACAGTTATGAGTTCAGAAAATTGCAACAGAAACGAATTATCCAATTATGCACAGTTACAACACACAAGGAACAACTATGCTTACAACAACAACAACAACCAAGCCTTTATCCCAAGCCTGTTGGGGTCGGCTAGACATGAAACCCAATATCAATGAAGTAAAACAGAGGAAGAGATATGAGAACAAGGGGGAAAAAAGGGAAAAAAAAGAAAAAAAAGGAAAAAAGAAAAAGGAAAAAGAGAAAAGAAATAAGAAAAAAGGAAAAGAAAAAGAGAAAAGAAAAAAAGAAAAAAACAAGACTACGATTCTGGCACATGAATTGCTACTTTCCATGCGGTCCTATCATGAGCTAAGTCTCTGGATACATTCCAATCTCTCAAATCTCGTTTTACCGCCTCCTCCCAGGTCAACCTTGGTCGTCCTCTACCCCTCCTAATATTTTCTCTACCTCTTAAAATCCCACTGTTAACCGGTGCTTCTGAAGGTCTCCGTTGGATATGTCCAAACCACCTAAGCCGATGTTGGACTAACTTCTCTTCAATCGGCGCCACCCCTACCTTATCACGAATCGCCTCATTCCTTATTCGGTCTCTTCTCGTGTGCCCACACATCCACCGTAGCATGCGCATCTCTGCGACACTCATTTGTTGGACATGTTGCCGTTTAGTTGGCCAACATTCCGCCCCATAGAGCATCGCGGGTCTGATCACCGTTCTATAGAACTTCCCTTTTAGCTTTTGTGGGACTTTCCTATCACATAGGATTCCAGAGGCTTGTCGCCATTTCATCCACCCTACCTTGATCCTGTGGCAAACATCCTCATCAATATCGCCATTGCTTTGTAACATTGATCCTAAGTATCGGAAAGAGTCCCTTCTAGGTACTATTTGTCCTTGTAGACTAACATTTCCCTCTTCACGACCAACACCACTAAAGTCGCACCTCATATACTCGGTTTTGGTCCTACTAAGTCTAAACCCCTTGGACTCTAAGGTTTGTCTCCATAACTCTAATTTCTTATCAACACCATCTCTAGTTTCATCTACCAGCACTACATCATCAGCAAAGAGCATGCACCAAGGGATATCCCCTTGTATATCCTTCGACACCTCATCCATGACCAAGGAAAAGATGTATGGGCTCAAAGTTGATCCTTGATGTAATCCTACCGTGATAGGAAATGCATCAGTCTCACAAGGAACAACTATGCTTACACAAGGAAAAACAGAGGAATCAATTTGTTTGAAGCGTAGGTCTCAAACTGGTCTAAGATATACCCCTATGATTGTCAATGTGCCATTCCAGTGTGGAGATAACCTTATTGACAAGTCAAAATCATAGGGTTATTCTGGGGCCGTTTTGGATCTGTGTGACTCATTTAACAAGTTTTAAAGACCATCGATCGAAGGTTTCAAAGTTTATGGACTGAGATGACATTCCATGAGAAGTTTTAAGGACTACCATTGTATTGTACTTTTACAATGACAAAACAAGAAAACATTAAACACATTACCTTCTTAAGTTCAACCTTTGGTGGGGGTCCCTCTTGGTAGAAGCTTGGCATTGGTTTTGCTCGGACAACCAAGTTCTTCCTTAGTTGTCGAAGAGCTTCTTCTTCCTCCTCCTTTAAAAATAAACAGAAATACAAGAGAAAATGACAACAATAGTTAAACCAAAAAGACCAAAAGGGCTATTGTAAGCAGACGTGATATGCAGGAATTTCATCCTCTAGGTGAGAGATTAAGTAGCAGATATCCTAGCCTTTTCATTAACTGCAGTAATATATATAGAAAAATAACTGTAACCAAAAGGGCTATTGTAAGCAGACGTGATATGCAGGAATTTCATCCTCTAGGTGAGAGATTAAGTAGCAGATATCCTAGCCTTTTCATTAACTGCAGTAATATATATAGAAAAATAACTGAATAATCACATTTACAAGAGGAAAAGGACAAGAAAAAGATAAATACTCACAGCTGGATACTATCTTTTTTCTTGTCCTTTTCCTCTTGTAAATGATATAAAATTGTCAAAGGGCGGATTTCAAAAAATCGATCAATTCACAAGGCAGGACTTGAAAAAAAAATATTTTCAATGAATTTCAAAACTTCATATTGCAAATTGTGGAGAAGGTAGCTTCAAAAAGGTCCTCTAAAATGTAATTCATTACTGGTCTATAAATGCAATTACAATTTTCCGGTGTATTAGGAACAACTAACTTGTATACCTGGGTGCTTCATGATGCCATAATAAAACAAAGACCATAGGAACATCCAGGCGATCCATGATATAAACTGTAGCAGGCCTACCTTTTTCCTGGCCTCTGCTTGGAGTCTCTCCTCTTCTAAAGCCTTGCGCTTCTCTTCTAATTTTGTGTAAAACTGAAAAATCAACAGATCTCTGATAAATATGCTGACTCTATAAAATCAGGTGGCCATCTTAATGAACTATGATGGTTACATGAAATTACATGTATACCTCTCCTCTCCTCTCAGCACGATTAACACATACAAATGTAGGTGCAACAGGGACGGTTGTCTTCTTCGTTTTTCTTGCTGAAGTTACACTTCTGTAAGAAGCTTAGGAAAAAGGCTAATATAACTGAGGGAAGTGCATCTTTTTTTTAGTAATAGTCAATAACAAAGACATACGGAGAAGAGTCCTACTGAAAAATTTGTGGCATTCATACAACAACAACAAAACCTTTGTCCCAAGCACGTTGGGGGTAGGCTTGTGGCATTCATACAATAGAAATATTGAATAACACGATGTAATTGTAATTCAGTCCTTGCTGCTGTACATAAAAAGATGACACTACAACAACAACAACAACAGCAAAGCCTTTGTCTCAAGCACGTTGAGGTAGGCTAGATATGAAACCCAAACTGGGTTTCATATCTATAGGAATGGCTGGTTTTGATGCTGGCTCACCAAGCCTATCACAACCCTCCTCCTTTACCCGGGCTTGGGACCGGCTATACCTAGAAAGATGACACTACAACATAGGCAATAAACAGTGAGGGACTCAATATATTCAATGCAAACATCCATACTTTGCACGAAAAAGGATACGAGGAAGTCACCGAATATGAGTCCTCATCTTGACTGTGAGAAGTATTGTCAGATTGGAGAGGCTTCCTGGGTGTGACTGATAGACCCTGCAACCCATAATAAAAGTATAAAAGTTGTCAACAGAGCTGCCTGATTTCACCTGCACAAGTTGTCTTTGGAAACTTATGGAAGAAGAAGAACAGATGAAGCGTGCATGATATAATGTAAAAGAGGGTGCAGATTACTAACAAACCTTCTTTGCCATGCTTCTTGTTGAGGTGCTACTTTTTTCTGAAAGTTTTTCCCTGCTGCTGGTAGGATGAGCGACTGGAGTACAATTTCCTGCTCCAGATGATCTTCTTTCAGCAGCAACACTGCATGGCTCAGGAAGTATATGGCCAGAGCCTTGCTGTCCAGCGTTAACAGGCTTTGCTGTTGAATCGAGTGGACAAGACTCTTGTTGATGAATCAGCTTTGGTGAATCTTGGTTTACAGGCATGTCTTCCTGGCCATTGTTGTCCATATTTGAGTCTACTGCCTGAGGGGTCTCTTGCCTTTGTGGAGAATCTTCATCATGACGGCCACTCACTGCTTCCTTGTGATCAGCATTTCCGTTAGGTGGACATATAACTACACAATCTGATTCTTCATCTGTAGACATATCTACAACTTCTTTCCCCATTGCACTGCTGGAATTAAAAGGAGTATAAATATATGTATTGACTCAGCAGCTAGAGCCTGAAAGCTCTTTGCAGTACACAATCAGAAAAGAACTACAAAACAATAATAGAGTCAAACAATAATATAATATAGCAGGCTGATCTATATCATTTAAAACTAACAAAAGAATAACTCTGTAATCATACACATTATTAGTGACATGCAAGCAACTACCCTTACTGCAACCAGAAGAATTCCAGTACGTTGATAGAAACTGATAATTTTTTCACATATAGAGCAATTGTACGAAAATGGCCGGTTATGCCATTTGAATCTCCAAAGTTCACACATAATAAAGATCATTTCTTAAGTATCAATAGCTATCACATAATTCTGAAGACATGGTAATCTATCTCTTTGACCTAGTCTATAAATTGAATGCATTGTTGCGAGCTTCATTTTCTTCCTTTTTTAACATAGATGCAGAACCTCACCGACACAGTCATTTCTTTGTTGACCTTAAATCATAAAAAAAGGCAGCCCGGTGCATGTAGCTCCCGCTTGCACAGAGTCCGGTGAAGGGTCCACCCCAATCGGGTCTTTGTATGCAGTCTTTCCCTGCATTTCTGCAAGAGGCTGTTTCCAGGACTCGAACCCGTTGACCTTAAATCGTAGAACTCCAAAAATTACGAACCAATACATAACACCAAGCTCTTCACGAGATTCTATTCTGATTTCTTTTAGCAATGCACACAGTTCACATTCTGTGATCAATATTGAAGATGGTGTCCAAGCAACAACTTCGCCTAGCAATGAACACCAATAAATAAATTGACAAACTTAAAATAATCTCCATACAAAACACCACGGGAGAAACAAAAGACTTCTACCAGGGGACAGACCTTACATCATGGCCACTAAGGCAGAACAGCAAATTCTTCACAATGCATACTATCGGACAGTTTGAAAATTTCAGCAAGACGTGACACCAGAAATATAAAAATAAGCACTGCTATGTTCAACGCCAACATTAGAAACGTTCAGAAAGCTGCTGTTACGGGTGCAATACACGCCCATTTGCCAACCATTTAACAAGAACCAAACAATGAACAGTAACCTCAACCTTCTATTCTGACAGTTTATTTAAGATCCCCACAAATGCGCCCGCAGAAGCTTATCCCATTGCTTGCGCAGAAACCATTTCCCAAACGAATACCGAGCATTTCTACCATAAATCGTATTAGAGAGGACCAGGCATTTCAGCAAAATGAAACAATGTGTAAACATTCACAAGTCCGAGGTTCCGAGCATTCCCCCCCCCCCCCCACCACTCACAAGCCAAACCCTAATCCGCCTCCCACCAACCCAAAAATCACCGAAAACTAGCCCAAATCGCCGATACCTTCCCCCGAATCGACCCATCGATCCGCTCAAATCAACTACCCAGCTCAACAGCCAAACAGAGAAGCACAGGCCCCCGAAAACCGCCCAAAAGCAAAGTCAGAGCAGAAGCCCGCGCCATTACATGTTGCCGGCCGCCTTGCCGGGCAGATCCCAGCGCCGCCTCGCCGACGCCCCGGAGTCTCCGGCCCTGCCGTTAGCCTCCGCCGCGTACGCCGTGGTGCCGAGCGCGGGGTCGGTGCCTAAACGGCGGCTCCCTCCACCCGGCCGCGCCGCGCTTCCCCCTTCGCTCCTCACCTCCCCGCCCCTCCGGACCCGTCTGGGGCTGCGCCCTCCCGCCACGCTCTCCGCCGCCTCACCGGTCACCACCCCACCTTGCCTCTCTCCCTCTCTCTCACGAGGCTTCGCCCCGCAGCTCGCTCGCAGTCGCCGGCAGCGTGCGCTCGTGTGCGTTTGAGCGTGGGTCGCGGCCAGGGGCGTGGGGCGGTCGGCTGTTTGTGGGGGAGCACGTGGGGCCCACACCCGGTGAGGGTACCGTGCAGAGAGAGCCAAGCAGGCCCGGGGCCCGGGGGGCAGTGAGGTGATTTCGACCGCCCACGTGGAAATGAAAGAAGTTTTTTTCCTTTTCTAAGAAACCGGGATGAGGATATCTCCTATTTTTCAATGATTAAATAGTGTTCCGATATTGTCTTTAGAGGTTGCAACGAGCGAGGAGCAGCACGAGAAGCGAACACCCCACCTTACTAGCACATTCAAATTATGTGATGGCGGTTGACGTGCGGGGCCATGGACTTGTTTCATGTGTTTGTATTGTTTCTCTGTCAAATGTTTGCTTTTGAAATCGATGCTTCGTATTTTAGAACACGAAAAATAGGAATAAGTTAATATTTATATAGTGCAACAATATATACTTGACATTTAGTTTTCTAACAGCATATAACTAATTGACTGAAATCAACATTATATTAAAGACATTTTGAGACAAACATATTTGGTAGTAGTTTAGATTAATTCTTGATTAAAGCAAGAAGTTTTATTTTCTCCAATTAAGGCACGCAGAAATGGGCAGGATAATATGTTTTGCTGTGATTACTATAAGTATTTGCTCCAAGATTCTGAAAACCAATCACTAACCTAGACAAAACAAGAACTTGCAAGACTTTTTTTATCCTGGCATTCACTGGTCTGCCTTCACTTTTGGTTCTTTGTACACTTTGTACTTCATTGTTTGAGCTCTGACATAAAACAGTGGTCTACCCCACTTAATAATAGAGGGGGTATTTAGTTAGCAGCAACTGACCATAATGCCAAGGACGAGATGTTTGGCAATTTCTGTTTTCTGCTGCTACCCGGCCCATCCTGAGTAGTGAGTAGACAAACTAGGCCAGCGCAAAGGCGTCCATCCGCCTTGGGAAAACAAAAAGGCAGACATGATTGAGCTTATAATCATCGTAATCGTAATCATGCTAGCTAACTAACTAACGAAGCAAAGCGACCGGTAATACCAGACGTCCCCCGTTCCGTGTTCCGTTGGAGGCACCGGGTGGTGACCCGACCCGACCCGGCATGCCGCCCAGGGGCACAAACGAATGAGGCCCACTTAACCACCGCGATCGTTCACCCACCGTGTACCCGACCCACACCGTTTCACAAAACCGATGGGTCCGTAGGTGGTCCACATGTCAGTGACCACGCTCGTGTGCGGTGTAGGTGCGTGCAGGGGCGTCGGAACGTTACGGCCCAGCTAATTTTAACCCGCGCCACCTCAGCGCGCTCATTGCGACGGAGCTGATCAGGAGGCCAGGGCTAACTACGCCCATGCCCCTCCCTGCCCCGCAAGCCTGTCTCTAAACAGATCGGGACCGTGCGAGCTGCAAACTACGGCAGTGATTGAACAGGCGGAGGACCCCGGACACGTCGGTGCGCGCGCTTTTGAATTGAACCCCGCGGGGTTTTGGCGCGGCGGGGGGATCCTCTGCGACCTGGAGTGCCTGCACGTCAACGTCCGCGGCGCGGAGTCGTGGAGAGGTGGACACAGCAGGCGGCACCGTGGCGTTGCCGATGCCAACTTCGGCGAGGTGAAGTCCGGCTCCTGGCTTGGAAGCGAAGCCTTTTCGTGTGCCCTCCTGGTGCCGAGCGGTGATAGCGCGACGGGCACGTCGCCCGGGGCCTTTCACAACCGGCAATGGTTATGGTTATGGACGTGCCAACCATGACGATCGCCGGAGGTACGCGCACGGACGTGACGCTGGCGCTTGACGGATCGCGTGTTGTTAGGAGGAAATCGGTGAGGATTAGGGTGGAGTTTTCCTGTCGTCTTGATCCCTAGATCTTTATCCGTGCGGTAGCTTTCGGGGAAGACGGTTTTTATATGTCGCTTCAAAGTACTCACTTTATTCTGAATCAAATAATGTTTAGTACAGCTAATTTATTTTAAATTAAATTAGATCTTTTCCTAAACATCATTTATTTTAGAACGGAGAGAGTAATTGGAAAAACGATGTTTTTTCTTTCCGTTGTTGAAATTGTATGGACTTGTGTTTAAAAAAGTGGTTGTGTGGATGGTTATCATGTTTGGGACAATTTGTACTAGTGGGCAAGAGCATTAATATCGTAATGATTATCTCTCCTCTTGGCTAATTAAGATCTTTGTTGTCCAGAACAATTAATGGGTTTGAACGGTTGAACTCTAAGAACCATCACAAAGGCGTATAATCCGTGGTACATAATTGTTCCTAGCACAGAGCCTTGTCATCATCCGACTATGAAGTGGCACACCACGACAATTTTCGGATTGTTTGTCAGTGAATAGAAGATTGAAATAATCTAGTACCGAACCTAAAGTTGGAATCCAAAAATATTTAGCTATATTTAAAAAAAACAAAAGAGCATTTGTAACCATAAATCTAGATAAGTACTCCATCTATTTTAAATTATATGATTGAAACCACGGTCAAATAATTTAAAACTGAGTGAGTCTCCTGCCCACGGCAACAAGGGCTTCGTGCCTTCCCGCCACCGGTCGAGGCGCCCATACGCTCCGTTTCGAATACGTACACTAACCTAGACGCTCTGCGCGCGCGTGCAGAATGTAACCGTTGCGGAGACGACATCGCAGGTGGTGCATCACGGGAGGGGAGCGGCCGTCTTCAATGATGGGCACGGATCAACTCGCCAACTCGGTAGCTGATCGGTTCGAAGCCACCACACTCCCCCAGCTAACCCGCCATGATCACCGCAACTAATTAACCACACGCCAACTCTTCGGCCGCAAGCAACGCTATTAGTACGATGCCCATCAGTGACCGCCTCACTCGACTTCGTTGTGGACGATCAGGGGTTCTTCTGGGCTTGCTTCCTAAAGCCACAAGCAAATTAAAGCAAGCTAAGCCTGACTCGTTGAGATACAGTGACAGATATCGCCATCAATCGATCGATCGGTCGATGATGGTCTCGATCGGTCGAGACCTATGACCACGACGCGTCGCGTGTGGGCGTGCCCCGCCCCGTCCGCAGCAGGTGTGTCGCAGCTAGCTGCATGCTTCGATCGACCGGCCAGCGAGCCGCGCGTGTGGTCGTCCGTGTAGAGACGGCGACGCCGTCGCATCCGTGCTCCCCGGCCGTTAGATATTTGGATTCGTTGGCATCACGCACCTTCCTTGATTGTTTTGCTAATCGAGCCATATTGTTGAGTTATGCTGGGGACGGCGTCCGTTTGAATCCAAAGAAACAAATGCTTAGAACTAAAAATTGACGAGCACGTATAGTCTAGTTCAGAGAAACGAATGCTTGCACGCACGGTCGATCGATCTTAGCTAGCTCCGAGCTGATTCCAGCAGGAAACGCTCAGATTCATATAGCCGTAAATGTACTCATTTGATGAGCAGCTTTCGAAGAATGTACTCATCTGGCCTGTACAACGAAAGGTGTGCGAGGCAACGCATCTAAGCAACCAGGGTCACTGGATCACGTTGCCCGTCGTTGATGGAAGCGCCGGCATGCATGCATGCATCTCGCCGAGATGCTACTACATGCATGCGCGTGCACGCACCAGGTTTTAGTCCGCTCACCGAGCGCACGTACGACGTACCCAGTCATGTTCTTCTGTTCGCGCGTCCGCACACGACGCAAGGTGAGTGAGATGGAGAGAGAGCGCGCACGTACGCACGGCGCGGGGAGATAGGATCTCCGGAAGAAACGTACCTCTCTCGTCTTCGCGATCGATCGAGCGAGAGCAACTTCTTCGCGCCGTACGTTACGCGGTGGCATCTGGCATGCAGCCGGCCGTCGCCTTTCTCTGGGTTGATTGCTGTTATCCACGCCAAAGGTCTTGCCGGTATGTGAAGGCATAGAATATGGATCGTGCAGCTTCTTGTCCGGTTGGACCGGTTCCCTTTCCCTTTTTTCTTTATCGTGGCGATACAGATCGGATGGGGTGGATCGACATAAGCGTGCAGCATGTCGGCAGATTCTCGTGCCGGATGGATCGCTAAGCAATGGATAGGCTGGATGATTACAATCCCGGATATCCTTATTTTCAAAAAAAAGTTTATTGTGTTTATATCCTTTGTTAAAAATTTAATTATGATTTTACATTCTAAAAGTAAGGTTTGTGATTTTACTTCTTTTTTTTTCGAAACAAAGTCAAGGTAATACCCCTATGCCCCATTATATATTGTTAACAACATTAAACATAATAAAAAAAAGACAAAATGCCCTTTTATTTCTACCCAAATTTTGATTCGTGATTGTGATTTTACCACTATTTTGCATAAACACATTTAATCTATGACTATACTAAAATAGAGGTAAAATAATAAACAATATTAAAAGTAGAGGTAAAATCATAAGGACATTTCTATTTTTTCATCACAATTTAACACATTAACAACCCATAATGGAATAGAGGTACATTTTTAGGTTCATTTTAAAAAAGCAGGGGTAAAATCATGAACTCTAATTTTGGAGGATAAAATCACAATTGAAATTTCAACCAAGGTATAAACACAATAGCCCCTTCGAAAAACCACGGTTTCATTCACACTCGATGCATAAGAGTATAAGACTTAGATTTATATTGTAGGACCGACATGTGTTGTTATGTATAGGTATAGAAAAGTAATTATCAATATATTACTATAAATAAATTATAAGTTATACGCATTCCATCTAGATCAACGGCCATCTAGATCAACGGTGGACAGGGAGCTTAGAAGTTTGGATGTGTTTCTTAGAAGCCTATGGGATCCCCGATCCCGAAATCGTGGGCCTATTTGATTGATGGGCTGGGCTACCTGCTTAGGAATGCCGAAGGTGACCTGAAAATTTTGATGATGCTCATGATCCTTTCAAAAAAAAAAATGACATTTGACCGGCTAGTTAAGACTGAATACGTTTGCGCTCAGCGGCGAGGCGGCGACGCCTTTGCCGTTTCGATCAGCCATCTCGTTTTACTCTACCTCGACGGCTCGAGTGGAGGACCGGCCGGATGCAGCTTAGGCTTGCGAAACCTCCATTTTTACAGCCGATACAAAGAGAGCGTTTGAAGCGTGGAACGAAGGGCGGAGAAGGAACCAAAGGTCGTCTGGTTGCCCCGCGTGATGTAATCCGAAAATTTACTTAAAACCCAACAGAAAAACTAGGTGTATTTGAACAGTTGCTCTATAGTCTTGTAGCAGAAAACTAGGAGCGAGCGCATTGTGGTTTGTGAGAATTACCAAGACTTTCATCCGGCTGACGTTTCAGTGCAGTACAGGTAGAGGCGTAGAGCAAAGATGGCCGATATGGCTGCCAACGGCGACGGCGCCGCCGCTCCAGGCTCGTCGCCGAGCGGGAGCACGAGCACCCCGCCCGCCGCCGAAAACAGGCGGTACACTCTAGCACTCATCCGGCGTCACCTCACCGCCAACCCCGAAGCGTGGGCCGATCGACGCCGTGCCGGAAGACTCCCGCCGGTGCGTCCACGCCACCGCCGGCAACGCCCTTCGCCGCCTCGCCGCAGAACGCGAGAAGCGACAATACCGAACGCACCGATGTGACCCAGAGAGATCTCAAACCTCGTGAAAGCCAACGACCATCTCCCGCTTACAGGCGGGCCCCACCTCCGAATGGCGGAACCATATCCTCTTCTTCCCGTGGCACAACGGCAACTCTGCCTTCCGCGCTTCTCCCTCCCCATCCCCCCAACCTCCCCGTCCTCCGAACCCTTCTAGGACCTCCCAGAAGCCTCACACCCGGAGGACCGTCGCGATGTACGGCCTTCTCACCTCCCCCTGCCCTCGGGCCCCTCTCCTCGGCGCCGTCCCGAATCCATCCACCCGCGCCCTCTCCGGAACCCTAGCCTTCCCGCCCGCGCCCCTTCCCCGGGGCCTCCGCGCGTCCCCCGTGCGCTCGCGCGCGGCCGCGGAGGCGGCGGCGGCGGCGTCGGTGTTCGGCGGGCTGCTGGCCTCCCCGCTCCAGACGCTGGAGGCTGGCCTGCGGAGCGTCAACCTCGCGCCGCTGCGGGCGCCCGTGGCGGCGGCGATGTCGGCGGCGGTGCGATGGCTGGGGGTCTACAGGGAGGTGCTGCTCGTCGGGGTGCTGCTCTCCTGGTTCCCCAACATCCCCTGGGACCGCCAGCCCTTCTCGGCACTGCGGGACCTCTGCGACCCCTTCCTCGCCCTCTGCCGCGAGGTCATGCCGCCGGTGTTCGGGCGCAAGCTTGACCTCAGCCCGCTCGTCGCCTTCATGGCCATCGACATCATCATCATGATCCTGCGCCCGCAGCCACGCATGTGATGACTTACCTGCTGCAAGGGTACGGGTTCTCTAGCTTGTTTTGACCACTAATTATGCAAGCATGCACATGTTATAAAGGAACGCATCTAGTGTCAAAGGCTCCCACGCATGTTATGCAGTGAAGAGTAATTACTAATTAGAGTAGTTAATCACGTTCTACGGATTATGTTCAGCCTTTCCCTGCATAGGACCCAAGTGGGTCGGACCCTCCCCGGACCCTGCGCAAGCGGGAGCTACATGCACCGGGCTGCCCTTTTTTTTTGATATTTCTTAATTCTTATATTTGCTCAAACTGAGGAGTTGAGCATATACACTATGCCTCTTAACTTGCGTTTTTACAATGGTCTAGCACAATGCATCTTGTAATTTTTTTATGTTTGTGTTTCACGATGTTAAACTCAGGTAATGCCAAGTGACACCCGGTGAGTACACAAATTTTCTTGCTTGCTCATTTCGCTAAGGTTTCATTACTCATGTTTGTCGGATACAAGTTTGCTCCACGTTGATGTTAGTGCGTTGCTGATTCTTTCGTCCTTGTGTTCAACAATCTACATACAAACTGAATCTTGCTAGACCACAAATTGTTAAATGTAACAAAGTGATATGAGTTTTCTTCTTTGCTTTTTTTTTTGCTGACAAATTACAGTCATATGGTTGCAGTTGTGTCGGTGCTAAGCCCACGAATGGGAAATTGTAGCTCACACTCCACTGTTTGGATCTACCTTGTTACACCTTTTCCTTTACACTTGTTTATTGATCCATTAAAAATAACACAGATTTCTGAAAATGTAATTGTACAAAGTGAATATAAGCTGCAGAAATCAAATATGATCTGCTAATAGTTGGCTAAAAGATGTTAGATTACTTAGATGTGAAAAGGCTAGTTATTACAATGACAAAAGTTCTATGTCAACGTCTTTAGGATAAATGTTTAATGAGAAAGTTATAGATGCTCCACTATTGGAGGGGTTTGCGCATCATATTAGCCTATTAGGATGTTACTTCTTTTACTGGATCATGGTATTGACTTTTTTCATCAGCTGTAGGTAGCTACTAATCCCTTTTGATCCAGTCATGGTTTATCATTGTTATTAGACTCTACCACTGTGGCTGACCCACCCTAGAACATTAGAAAGTCAACCCATCAGTGATATAATGCGTAATTTCTTGAACAGCCAAAACTATTTCTTGCTTTTCAGAAACTATGATAAGACAGGGAAAGTGTAAATATCTGACCATAATATGATAATTTTGAAATGTGATTATCTCATCTACCCCCCTTATTTTTTGGTTGCCCACTGATTGGCCTTGCATGGTTGCATTAGCACAGATTATGAATCGTTTCTTGAAGTACATATTAATGTTGAGTATTGATATAAAAAAGCAGATTGGTGGTCTGAATTTTGCCCCGTCAGAAATTTAGTTTAAAATCAGGGCCATCTTGATTGATAGCCTGATGGCAGAGGTGAATAGGAGTAAGAATTCCTACAAAATCTGGTCTTTTGGCCTATTAACTTGGGTCACTTCTTTTAATCATGACACACTTAACATCCCTTAATACACCTTCCTGTTTTCTGCCCCCAATAAGGTTACTACCGCACATTAATGAATCAACTCTGAGTACAAGGTACTGCCAGCTACCACAAGTATTAAGTACTTCAACATGTATAATATCATTAATATGTGAACACCACAGGTTCATATCTGGCATTTTCATCATGTCAGTGCTGCAATCGATTCTTATGTTATGAGTTACCAATGGCCTGCTGATCTTTCATGCATTGGTGTATGTAGCTACTATTATCCTTCATAGGTGTTTTCCATGGATGCCATCGAAGCATTTAGACAAGAGGTGCAACTCAGCCAGCCAAATGAACACAACACTTTTCATGAGTATTCCTGATTGTTCTCGTTTTGAGGATCTTGCATTAATTTATTGCAGACAGTCAACAATTGAATTTCAATTGTGCATATGTGGCAGCTTGTATGTTTACTGGATGTTCTTTTTTTTTCTATGTGTTGTTGATCAATATCAAACCTCTCTGCAACCATTTTGCATGATCGATATACACATTGGTGATAGATCAGGAATGTGGTGTTATGATATGGGGTTCAAATCAGCGTTTTTGAGCGGCGCCTAGGCGTCCAGTCGGTGGCGCGCGGACGCCAGGGCAGCTCGCCTGGTCGGGCGGCGCCGCCGCCTCCGCCCGCCGCCGGCGACCCCTCCGCCCGCAGCCACCTCGCCTGCGCCCCCTCCGCCCGTCGCCACCTCGCATGGCGCCCCCTCCGCCTGCTGCCACCTCGCCTGGCGCCGCCGTAGGTGCCGCCGCCGCCGCCGTCCACCCCGCCGCCTCATAATCACAGTGCCGCCGCCGCCGGGAGTGGAGAAAAGAGGGAGAGAGGGTGAGGAGAAAACTAGGGTAGGGTTTATTTATATACCCCAGTGAAAATGAGGACCGTCGACAATAGTTGGGCCGTGAGGCCCACCCGCCCGCCCTGCCTCCTCCGCCCGCCCTGCCGCCGCCCGCCCTGCCTCCTCCGCCTCCTAGCCGGCCTCCCGCCTCCTCCGCCGCCTAGCTGGCCGCCCGCCTCCTCTGCTGCTGCCGCCGCCGCCACACCCGCGTCGCTACCCACCTCGGGCGTCTGGCCGGCCGCCTAGGTGCCCCGCCGGCGCCTAGGCGTCCAGGCGGGCATTCACAAGCCTGGTTCAAATAGGACCATGTACTCTTGCTCTGAATATCTGATTAGACCTAAGACTACTAATACATTATGCCTGAGCCATAGAAAGTTAACCGATTTCTTTGGTGATTTGCTTTACCTTTGACTCCATCTATACAACAACAACAAGAACAACAACAACAACAAAGCCTTGTCTCAAGCACATTGAGGTAGGCTAGACATGGTTTCACATTCATAGGAATGGCTGGTTTTGATGCTGGCTCGCCAAGGCTATCACAACCCTAGTCCTTTACCCGGGCTTGAAAGGCATAGCTGTTGGACTCCATCTATGTGTTGCAAAAATAAGTTTCATGTTAGCATCTGTATTTACACTGGAATAATGTTGCAGGGATAGATGAAGGTAGTTTGTCGAGCATGGTGTATTTTTGGTCATCCAATGGGGAAGAAATGGTGCTGCTGAATTTTACCATGACACAAGGTGGTTGTTGGATCGAATAGAGTTGCAAGCTCACTATAGTTATTGCAAAGGTAGTTTTGGATTGTTTGGGAGATGTATGTAGACCAGTGTACCTTCGGTACTGAAACTTGTTTCCTTTGTGGTATTCAATGAATCTGTTAGTAGTGTATATGCCATCTACAAATTGCAGTTTTGGTCTGTACCCTATCCGATGTTCTCCATCATAAAATTAGGCAATACTCCTTCCGTTCACTTTTATTTGATGCAGTTGACTTCTTGGTTTGAACATTTGTCTTATTTTTTTTAAAATATTCTGAATTATTTTATCATTTAAAATTTTTAAATCATGATTTATAATTTTATATATTTGAATTATTTTTTTGAATAACATGGATTGTCAAAGGTGATGTTGAAAGCTAACAACGTCAAATAAAAGTGAATGAAGAGTGTATGGTTTGCATGCATTCTTGAGGTGATCCAGAGAATTGGATCTCAAGCGTAAAGACCACCTCTTGATTGAATGAATTTCACATGGCTCTTTGGACGAGATTAATTTCTATAAAATTTCCTTGTATCCCACCATCTCAGTAGCACGAAAGCGCTAATCCAGAAGTGTTGTTGGATCACAGTATTTTCCTGCAATTTTCTTAAGTGCTGTGTGCTGACAACTCTTCCTAAACCACACCAGACATAGACCAGTGCGCTGTTTCTTCTCCTTTTCATGAGAAGTATTTTATCTTTCTTTCTGACCTAAATAAATGTGTTTTGCTTGAACCACATGTTCTGGCTGACAGTTGGGAGCTCGTAATCACTCTCAGCACAGCTCTGAACGGGTCGTAATTGAGCAGCCGCGCGCATACTTTAAGCATGCTGTTAGCTGTCACCGTCCTGTGGCTATCCAGAGATACGTTTGAGAAACCGATAACTGAAGTGATCTGGATGTTCCCCTTGCTAGAAGATGGCAGGCAGCCGCCTAACTGGATCACTCTTCCTGTGTCGTCCCAGCCAACTCATCACTTACTCATCAGGTGACGACGCGTCATGTTCGGATGATTCTTCCATGGCCTCCCGGGTGAAAACTCCATGGTCATTTCTGAGAATAACTGGATCACTCTTTTGCCCAACCCAATCCAATGGTGGGATGCAGAAGTCTTTAGCAGGAAGAAGAGCAGAAAGGAGTCTTATCAGGCCGGCTGGCTGGCTTGTGATTCAGAACCAGGACACAAATATTGCAAGCTGAGGGGGGCGCATTCACTACAGAGTACACTTAGCACGATGTCTGTGGCGAAACGTGTCGTCCATGGTGTCAGGACCAGTCGGATCGATCGGCCCCCAACGGCCGGTAGCTGCCGTCCTTGCCGGGATCAAAGCGCCCGTGCCACGTCATTCACCGCCGGTCCCCTCCCCTGATCGTAAACCCCGAGCATTAATTGATCGGTCGCTTCTTAATCCACAAGCGGATAGAGATAAAACTCATATGTCCCGCGGCACATGCCGCCCGCTCCTCACCTTTGACCGACGCGTGGGCCCTCGCCACCGAACCTTTTCCTCCAGCTGTAACCGACGTGTGGGTCCGACCTCTACCGTCCCACTCGTTTCGTATTCTCCCCCCCTCTCTGTTCCCCCTGTCCTCCTGCTTTCGCGAGGGGGGAGAAAAAAAATCAGGGGAAACTCGAGGAGAGGGAGGGAGGGAGCTCGGAGGGAGGAACCCTAGCAGCAATGGCGGGGTGGTGCGAGGAGGCGGTGGCGCTGCTGCGGCGCCCCGCGGTGGCGGAGATGGCGGTGGACGTGCTGCTCTGCGCGGTGCCGATCTGGGCGGCCGTCATGATCGGCCTCGTAGTCGGCTGGTCCTGGCGCCCGCGCTGGACGGGGCTGCTCTTCCTCGGCCTCCGCAGCCGCCTCCGCATCCTGTGGGTGCCGCCGGGGTTCGGCGCGCGGCGCCTCTGGCTCGCCTGCACCGCGCTCTCCGCCTTCTCCGTCGCGCCGACGCTCCTCTCCTCCGCCTTCCGACGCTGCAGGGGCAAGCACCAGGGTAAGGGCTCCCCCGAGGGCGCCTCGGCTGACGGTGACGTCGGTGCCGCTGGAGCTTGCGCCGATGGCAGGTGAGGGTGCAACGGTTGGATCTGTCTATTAGCTCTTACTGTTGGTTGGCGGGGTAGGTGGCGGAAGCTGCCCTCTCTGCCCAAGGGTGCCTTTGGAGACGAGGCGTGTTCTTCAGTTCGGGACTGAATTCAATGTTCTTGCAATTCGTTCAGTGGTGACGGGGTTCATGCTTGGGCTAGGAAATCTGATCATTTCTTGGGTGAAATTACTTTGTTATAGCTGAATCGATGATAGAGTGCTAGAGTTGACAAAATGAGATTGGACTGTAGTTCACATATGTATTTCAAACCAATGATACGATGCTGGAACTTGAGGCGATTGCTGATCTTAGAGTGCGTAGGGGCTTAATTGATACCATGTGTAGCTTTGATGATTGCTAGATTCGTACAGATTGCAATGGATTGATTTTAGAGGCATTATGTTTGATTCTTGTTTGGGTTAGATCATGACCTATGTTAATTCATTCTTGCAAGGTTTTAGTTCTTTGCTTTGTTACTGTATATATCAGTATCATACAAATAGCTCAATTTGTGCTTTCAATCAATGGTTGTACTTGTACCTCAAGGTCCCATCTTCTAAAATTGATTCTGAATTTCTAGTGTAGCTTTCTGCAATGAACTGTTTTTTAAGGTCTTCATTTTACATGAATGGCAGGGCAAATTTTGAGGGTGAGCATGATATTGTCACCGAGAAGGACCTTGAGCATCTCTTGCAGCTTTTAGATAACAAGGAGAGTGGGGATACAACATGGCAGCATTTAATGGAGCGTACAACTTCCAACATGACCTACAAAGCCTGGCGGCGGGAACCTGAGGTAGGGTTTCTGGAAAAGAAAAATAGGTGCTAATAATATAGGATACCATAAAGACTTACATAAACTATGAAAGAGAGGTGGTGTATGTGTATAAACATATTACTGTCAAATGAGAAGAATATTCTTGGTATATGAAGGACCATGATTTCACTTTGTGAGAACTCAGTCATATGCTTTGCTTTATGGCAATATTATCAGTCTATTATTTTGCAGCATTTGAAGGGCGGACCTGGCGCAGTGGTAGTGTGTCTCCACTTGTGTCCTGAGGTCTTGGGTTCGAACCAGCCTCTCTGCAAAAGCAGGGGTAAGGCTGCCTGCCTAGAAATAACCCTTCCCCAGACCCCACATATGTGGGAGCCTTCGGCACTGGGTACACCTTTTTTTTATTGATTTGCAGCGTTACACTCACTGGGTGTTTATTATGCTCTTTTTTATTCTAGCCTTTTCTTTTCTGAATGTACATAATCTGAAAATTAAGCATATGAAGCATGTGATTTACTGGAAAACAATAGAGTAACCAAGAAGCAGTAATGAGAGGTGGTATACTAGCTTGTCATCCGTGAACACAAACAAGATCTCCAAGATTACATAATTTGGCCAGATTTTTCTTTCAGTACTGAATCTATATATTTTATCAAGAAAAATTGCAGTATAATATATATCATGACTAAGATGTAGAGAAAATATTAAGAGGGGTAGAGGACGACCAAGGTTGACCTGGGAGGAGGCGGTAAAACAAGATTTGAGAGATTGGAATGTATCCAGAGACTTAGCTCATGATAGGACCGCATGGAAAGTAGCAATTCATGTGCCAGAATCCTAGTCTTGTTCTTTTTTTCTTTTTTTTCCTTGTTGTTCTTATATCTCTTCCTCTCTTTTACTTCATTGATATTGGGTTTCATGTCTAGCCGATCCCAACATGCTTGGGATAAAGGCATGGTTGTTGTTGTTGTTGTAAAGGTTTGCATCTACTCAGTTTGCTCTTCATGTCTTCAGGTGGGACCTATAATGTATTGCAGCCACACTATTTTTGAGGATGCTACTCCTGAACTGGTTAGAGATTTCTTCTGGGACGGTGATTTTCGTCTAAAATGGGATCCCATGCTTGCACACTCTAAAACTTTGGATGAGTTCCCTCAAAATGGAACGGCGATCGTCCACTGGATAAAAAAGGTGTGACCAACATCTATTGTGCCTTTTTAGTTTTTTCCTTCATGTTGAACTTCACAAGCCCAACATGTTCTTTTTTTTCCAGTTCCCATTCTTTTGCAGTGACCGTGAATACATCTTTGGAGGCCGCATATGGGAATCTGGGAAAACTTACTATTGTGTTACAAAGGTATATCCAAAACCTTTCCCGGATAGATACTCATGTGATGTTATGCTCCTCTGCTATATAGAAAAGGTTAGTGTAATTTATTAACGGAAAACATTTGGTGCCCACCTGGACGTGCATCCTAGTTAACAGACAGATATCAATTCTCCACGATTCGTGCAAAGGTAACGGTTGTCAAATGTAGTGAACTGAACAGCCTCATGTCGTCATCCACTCCATGCCCCCTGAAAAAAGAGAAAACTGAAAGGATAAATATGACTGGTTGCTGCTATCATGAGGCTCTCCTCGCTCCCTTACCGGCCTAATCCTCCAAGTCATCGGCCGCCTGCTCTGCCTCGCTCCCTCCCTGTCCCAGCACTCCAAGCTGTCGGGTGCCTTCTCCTAGCACGTGCTGCTCTGCATGTCCAGTTCCTGCACATGTGTTGCTCCTCGCCGTGGAGTTGCTCCATGCCATTCTTATGGCTTTTCTTTGCAACTGCTAGGTGTCGTGGTTGAGGCTGGCCTAGCCTTGTCAGAGATTCCACCCACATCGAGTTAGTAGTGGGGGGTTTGCGCTCGGAGGCTGCCTCCTCTTCTTCGCCGGGCATAGAAGCTGGGACAAAGGCTGGGTAGGTGGTGGGCCGCGGTGAGGTGGTGGGGTACTGCTAGGGCCGTAAGCAACGGGAGGGTGGTGGGCAGGGTAGGGGGCAGCGCGATGGGGTGGCCATAACGATTTGTGCAAATGTAATGGTTGTTAAATGGGGTGAACTGAACAGCCTCATGTCGTCATCCACTCCAGACCCCCCACACACACATGCACAAAAAAAAAGAAGAGAAAACTGAGAGTAGAAATTCCCTTCCCCAGACCCCACAACGTGTGAGAGCTTTCAGCACTGGGTATGCCCTTTTTAGAAAACTGAGAGTAAATATGACCGGTTGCTGCTACCATGAGGCTTTCCTCGCTTCCTTCCTGGCCCAGCGCTCCAAGCCGCTGTCCGCCTCGCTCTCTTCCCAGCCCAACACTCCAAGCCATCAGCCGCCTGCTCCACGGGTCCAGTTCCCGCACACACGCTGTTCCTCACCTCTGAGTTGCACCAGCCGTTCTTATGGCTTTTCTCTGCAATTGTTAAGTGTCGAGCTTTGTCGGATATCTCGTCCCCATTGAGTTAGTGGCGGGAGGTTTGTGCTCGGAGGCTTCCTCCTCTATTTCCCGGAGCATAGAAGTCAGGGGAAGGTTGGGTAGTTGGTGGGGTGCTGTCGGAGCCTCGACGCTGCACCATCCCAACTGCCTGGCTCTATAGGGAGGCGGAAGGTCGTGGACTTGCCATCCCGGTTGCTCGGTAGGACGCAGCTGCCCTGGCTGCTTGTCAGCGTTCTGGCTGTACGGCTTCTGCTGCCTGCCGCGATGCAGCTGCCACCATCCCTCCAGCTGGCCATCTTTCTCATTGAGTGATGGCTTGCAGGTCTGTAGCTTTTGACTGCTGCCTTTTCTTTTCTTCTCTTTTTCCTCTTGCTGATCGATGCTGTCAAGGCCCATGGTCATCGGTGTCTTGGCTGGAGCAGATATGCATGGCGTATGGATGGTTCTAACGGTGTTAGTTGAGTTGGCTCTTCGTTAGTACTCAATTCTCATAGTAGTGTCAACTGTGGTTCAGATAGCTAGGACACCCAAGCCAGTGGGCACCAAATCTTTATTGTTTTATTAATGGCAAAGATGAATTTCTTTTGAACCCCATCATTATTTTCTCTGTTTAATTTATTTATAACTCCACTCTATTTGTGTGAAATCTATGGTTCTTTCTCTGCGCCCCATATTTTTCAAACAAAGATTAGTTACCCTCTATCTGTTATATGTTAGCTTGGAAATGTTTCAGCTGCAGCTTTATAATTGACCTAGATTCAATATGAGTGCTCCCATTCGTGAACAATAGCCATGGTTTTTCTGTTTTTAAATTTTCGCCATCCAAAACAGTAATCATCTTTGCTCAAAATAGCTATTCAGATAGTAAATCATTGTATGGTCTGCCAACATGATGTTTATTGAAGTTATTATATCATCATCTGATATAACTGAACTTCCTGCATAAGTTTCATCAGCTTAATGAGCTGTCTCTGTCTGGTTATGAGGTTCTCAGTCCTAGGCAGTCCTAGGTGGAGGTGAACATACCTTAATATATTTGATCTTTTTTGTTATTGGAAGTGATAATACCTTTAGGGAACAAAGATGGGCTTGTAGCACATGAAAATAACATTTCACAGGGTCACTGCTTTTGAGAGTATTTGATTGGAGCACATAGCCTGCGTATAGTATCTGGAGGAATAGAAGATGTAACTGATGCAAGTCACGATTTAACCAACATACTGACAAGTGGCAAACACATTACTGTTAGCTATTGTTTTGCCTAGCTGGGGACTCAAACCTCGCTCCTCCTGACGTAGAGCCAAGTGCCCCCTTGTGTGGCATGCTGGCGTCATTTGATAAGCTTCAAAGAATCACAGGGATTCAACATGTTAATGTTGTGTTAATATTGCTTCTATAGAAAAATGTTTGGACGTCCTATGTATGGACATACATGTTGGTTGTGACTTATGAGTGATCAACAACCTCCATGTACAGGGCATACCTTATCCATCTTTGCCGAAGAAGGAAAAACCAAGGCGTGTGGAGTTGTACTTCTCAAGTTGGCGTATTAGAGCTGGTAACTCTTTCCCGCACTAGCATTATGGCACCTTGAACTGTGGTCGTTCTGAACCTCGCAATTTTCAATGATGCATAAATGTGGAAACTCAAACATTGACGTTTTTGTTCTTTTTCTTGGTCTGTGAAACACAGTTCAATCGCCCAAACATCCTGGCCGTTGGTCTGCATGTGAAGTTACTTTGGTTCACTATGAAGATATGGGCATACCAAAAGATGTTGCTAAGGTTGGTGTTCGGCATGGTATGTGGGGTGCTGTAAAGAAGCTGCAGTCCGGATTTAGAGCTTATCAGCAATTGAGAGACACAGAAAACACCCTGTCGCACAGTGCGGTCATGGCTCGAGTGACGACCAAGATATCCATTGCTGGTTCTGATCTGTTGGATCAAGGGCTCTCAAGCGCAAATAAAACCAGTGAGGAGAATGATTGCCCCAGGACAGCGCAACATGGCCTCGACTGGAAATGGGTGATGGTTGGAGGTGCAGTGGCTGCGGTTTGTGTGCTCAACACAGGCCTGGTTGGGAAGGTCCTCTTACTTGGAGCCGCAAGGAGGCAGGCGAAGAAGTGATGGAATGAATGACTTCCAGACTCTGCAGGCGAGCCATCTGGCGCCGTAGCTGCAACCGTACAGGCTGAACAAGATAAGAGATGGACGTGGTTCGACAGGAGGCACGTAATGACCATGCGTATTTTTGCATTGCTAGTTTATGCAGTAGTGCACATGTGTGTTGCCTTAATGGATTCCGTGGTAACAGGAATCGCTGAGTGATATAAAGCATGTTTTCCAGCCTTGTACATTTTTTAAAACAAAAAATCCTTCCCGTGACATTGCATATTCTTTCATCATGGCTGATTTGATAAGTGGACCATTTCTGAACTTGGTGAAAATGAAGCCTACTCACGTGGATTGGGCTGGGCCTGCCCGCGTCCATTTAAATGGGCCTGTCGATTTTTCTTTTTGAAAATAACGGGCCTGTCGAGCTAAAACAGGCTCGTTACGTCAAGAATCATTTGCACGTCGCAAAGGGGAAAAAAAGGAAAATGATGTCCAGTGCATTCCCGTTCACGTGCTTCAATTTTTTTTCTTCCCATTCCGGCTACCATATCATCGTAATTAAGCGGTCAGGTACCCTGGTAAACTTTCGTGATTTGTGACATCACCGTGATTACGATGCCGAGGAACCACAAAGCCACTACCTGGTCATTTCCCTCCGTGCTTTTCCATGGACGACGATATTGGTTGCTCAACCACACAAGAGGAAAAGCCTAACCCGTTGTCCTTTCTTACCATACAACACACACCCAAAATTCCTTTTTTTTTCATTTTTGATGCACGAGAAGATCTTGATGGACCAGTTCCCTACCGCTGGTAATAAAGAACTGGCTTCCAGTGCAGCTGACCTAGGAGGAGATTCAGCTCCCAACAAGCACACAGCCGTGCTGTAATTTTTACTGTACGGCCTAGCCGATCAGAGCTGAAGATTCTCCTTGTCCAGCTTCCCCAGCTCCGGTATTCCACGCCCGGCGCCGACCATCTTATCGTCTTCATATGGCCCGCGCCAAATTTCCTGCCTTGGAAGCGCCACCGCCTCCACAAACCCCTGTGCCTCAAATCTACCAATCGTTCTCGCCCGAGATACACACATATCTACCATATGTTTATATGTAAGCGCGGCAACAGAGAGAGGTGTCGCGTCTCACGCCCTCGAGATCCCCCACACGGGCGTGCCACGTCTGCAACCTCCTCTTCCTCCTCTGCTCCGGAGCCTCGCCTGCGTGTGATTTGAGGAGGAGGAGGTGAGGTTCAGCTCGGTGCTGTGCTGCCGTAGCGAAGCGAAGCGTAGGATGATGGGAGCTCTGCAGGTGCAGAGCAACGATGACGGGGTCTTCTTCCCCGACCCAGGGTACGTCGAGGTCGACCCCACAGGCAGATATGGCAGGGTAAGGTCGCTCTCTTCTTGCTTGTTGTTCTTCGTCGTCTTCGCCTTGCATCGTCCTGGCATACGAATTCTCATGGTGTTCTTCTCTCTCTCTCTCTCTCTCTCTCTCTCTCTTCACTTTCCTGGCTCCTGACCTGTTTGTTCTGCTGCTGCAGTATAATGAGATTCTCGGCAAGGGGTCCTCCAAAACTGTGTAAGATTCTTCTTCACGCGCAGAAGTTTGATGTCTTTTTCCAGCCAGCTGCTCGTGTTCTGATGGCGCGCGCTGCTGGTGGCGAGCAGGTACCGGGCCTTCGACGAGTACCGGGGCATGGAGGTGGCGTGGAACAGGGTGCGGCTGCACGACTTCCTGCGCAGCCCCGGCGAGCTGGAGCGGCTCTACGGCGAGGTCCACCTGCTCAAGTCGCTCCGCCACCGCGCCGTCATGCGCCTCCACGCGTCCTGGGTCGACGCGCCCCGCCGCGCCGTCAACTTCGTCACCGAGCTCTTCACCTCCGGCACGCTGCGGCAGTACAGGCAGCGGCACCGGCGGGTCAGCGGCGCGGCGGTCCGGCACTGGTGCCGCCAGGTGCTGGACGGCCTCGCCTACCTGCACGCCCACGGCGTCATCCACCGGGACCTCAAGTGCGACAACATCTTCGTCAACGGCAGCCAGGGCCAGGTCAAGATCGGCGACCTTGGCCTCGCCGCCGTCCGCCACCGCGCCTCGCCGCGCGCCTCCCAGTGCGTCGTAGGTAGGTAGATAACCGCCTGGTGCTGAATCTCGAAACTTGTAGCTTTTTTTTCTGCGTGCGTTCTGACGGTCGGAGGCGTGTCCGTGCTTGCTTGCGCTTGGTGCGTACGGTGTCCAGGCACGCCGGAATTCATGGCGCCGGAGGTGTACGCGGAGGCGTACGACGAGCTCGCCGACGTCTACTCCTTCGGCATGTGCGTCCTCGAGATGGTCACCCTCGAGTACCCGTACAGCGAGTGCGCGCACCCCGTGCAGATCTACAAGAAAATCACCTCCGTACGATCACCGCCACCTCAATCCTCATCCTCAGTCACAGAGATGTTTCTCTCTCTTTTTTACATTTCTGATTCTTTTTCTTTTTGAATCGATCGATTGATCGTAACAGCGTTTCTGCTGCCTTTGGTTCAGGGAGTAAAGCCGGCGGCTTTGCACAAGGTGAGGGACCCCGCGGTGCGGCGGTTCATCGACAAGTGCTTGGCGCCGGCGTGGCGGCGGCCGTCGGCGATCGAGCTCCTCAACGACCCTTTCCTCCAGATGGAAGACGATGGCTTCAGTTACGGCGACGGAGACTACAGCTCGATGTACAACTACCTGCACCGGCCCGCTTGCCTCGAGGACCACCACGCCGGTAGCAACGGCTCCTCCTCCTCGGCAACGAACGGCGGCGGCGTCGACGAGGACGACAACGCGCCGCCGGATGACAGATGGGACGGTGATGAAGATGATGACGATGACAGCAGGTTCCAAGGGATCGCCATGCTGTTCAACGAGCACGAAGACGAGCACGTCGCCGGCGTGGACATCGCGATCAAGGGGAAGAGGATGGAGGACGGCAGCATCTTCCTCCGGCTGCGCATCACCGACAAGAACGATCCAGGTGAGGACTCTAGGCACTAAAAGGTTTGCAGTGGTATAAGATTTTCGTTGTTCGTACAGGAATTGATGAACGGTTTGATTTGAAATTCCATCCCATGCCGGCACCGGCAGGGCTCGTACGGAACATCTACTTCCCCTTCCACGCCGAGTCGGACACCGCGCTGAGCGTGGCCACCGAGATGGTCGGTGAGCTCGACATCACCGACCACGAGGTGACGCACATCGCCGAGATGATCGACGGCGAGGTCGGTGCGCTGCTGCCGAACTGGAGGCCAGGTCCTGGCATGAACGACGGTGACGGTGACGACGATGCCGCTGCTCTGGACACGTATTGCCAAAACTGCCGGTCCAGCGCGTCCTCCGGCGGCTCGCTCGCCGACTACATGTCGGCTGCGGCGCGCCGTGGCTGCCGGTGCGCGGAGCTGCACGGCCGGTTCGAGGAGGTCACGTTCCAAGCTGACGAAGAGCAGGTGCAGTTCCAGAGCTCAGGGTGCAGCTCCGACGACCGAGGAGGCAGCCAACGCGGCAGTGAATTGGCTCGGCACGATGGCGCCACTGAATGTTCAGAACAGCCTTGATTTGATTCCTCCGTAGCAAATTCTAATTTTATGATCTTCATTAGCATAGCAAGATCAAGGGGAAGCAATTTTTCACATTTCAGCAACGGATTGTAGTTTGCTCAAAATTCTGCTCGAAAGGGGCGGCCTTACGATGATGATGGTGATGATGATGGCTATCAGTAATCTTGATCATCTCTTCAGAAAAAGAAAATTTTCATGACCTTTATTTACTTCCTGAGGTGACATACGGAAGACAGCAAGTTGGTATCTACCTTTATTTACTTAATTAGGCAGGAAAAAATAAATAAAAAATAAGTCTCGTCCAAAGACCAAATTTGGAGTTGAACTCCTCGCTATACAACCTAGCCGAAAGGAACCTATGATGAGGACTTTTATGCACATTTCCAGCTATCGGAGGGAGATCCCACTGACAGCTTTTCTCACACAATTTCAGTTTGTTCACGGTACAACAAAAACAGCCATTCGTAGCGCTGCATGAGAACCGGTTGAACTAGAACCGCTTCAAAAATGTCATCACTATTGAGACATGAATAACCAGTGCAAAAATCAGTTATCGGTACCCGTTCTTAACTGAAAATAGTATTGATATCTACGAAAATTTTCTGTATCCGTTCCACTTGTGAACGGTATAGAAAACTCGTTATTTGTATTGGTTCCGGTTGTGAACCGGTACAGATACTCAAAACCGGTTTATAACTGGAATCGATTCTGATAACTCTTATATGTATCGGTTTTCAAAACCGCTACTGATATCCCTTTCTATCAGCACTGAGTTTAAACCAGTTTTGAAACCGGTATAATTGTGTAACACCCTGTATCTTAAAAATGTAAAAAAACTCTAAACATGCTAGAAACTTGGCTTAAAACTGAATTTGGATTAGCTAAATAAAAACCCAAGCAAAAAGCAAAATAGAAAGAAAAAAAGACAACCCAAAAGCAAATTGGGCCGAAACCCATTTCCAACCCGCAACCCATCTCATTTTCCTGCCAAAAACCCTAGCATAGGATTCCTTTCTCCTTTCTTTGGCTAGTGGGGCCCACGCGTCATCTCCACCTTCTCCCTTTCTTCTTTCCCCTCCCCCACAGCGCCTCCTCCCGACCCACACCCCAGCCCCGCCGCCCCTTTTTCCTGCGCCGCCTCCTCTCCTCTCCCCGCCCCTTTCCTCGCTACCTCTCCCCAACTGCCGCCGGCCAGCCCGCCCCCGCGCCCTAGCCCCATCGCTCGCGCCTCCCTCACCCCGCGTCGCCTCCATCCGAGCGCCGCCGCCTTTTTCTTCGTGTCCGTGCACCGCCGCCCCCACCAAACCCGCGCCCCCTTCCTCGAGCTCCATCGCCGCGCCCTCCCCACTCGGGACCCTACGCGTGCTCGCCCTCACCGCCGCCCGCGCCGCGAGCTCTCCCCGCCTACCCCACCGTTGCTGCTCCTCGCGTGCGGCGCAGCGGCCCCTGCCGTCCTCCCCGACGATCGCGGTTTCGTCCCCGACTCCGGATGCGACTCCACCCACCTCTGTTTCCCCCACCCCGACCCACGGTCACGAAGCCCCACGAGGCGTCGCCGGTGTTCGCTGAGACCGCCGTCTCCGAGCTTGGGAAGCACGCAAAGCGCGGTACTGGAGCCACGGGCATCACTCCGAGTGGGCCAGCTACGTCTCCTATCTCGTCACCACCAAGCTGGTCGACGGCGGCGAGTACCGCATGAGGTGACGCCCTTCCTAACCTTCCTTGACGCCGCCCGCTGCTTAAGGACGCAGCCCCGCGAGCTCTGTACGCGTCGCGGACACAGAGAACATGAAGAAACATCACCGGAATGACGTCGTGCCGAAGCACCGACGACCCCTCCGGCCGCTCCCCAACGCGGGCCGCTTCTACACCTCCTCGGGCCGAGTCTACCCCTAGGCGAGTTCCCACAACGTGCCTCTTATGCTTTCGTTGCTTGGTTGCGCATAGGATGGCTTGTAGTTGAGGATCGACGAACTCCGACGAAGTTTAGGGCCGCGCCCATGGCGCACCGCTGTTCGAAACTGGTGGCGGCGGCCGAAGACCCTCGGATATAACCCCCCACTGTTAGATCTCTTTTGGACGGCTAGGATTAGACACTCCATATCGGTTCGGTTGTTTAAAGTTGGCACCGCCGATTCCCGATCTGACGGTCCCCGTTGATTTGGGTGTTTCCCGCAGTGAGTGTTGCGCCCATACCCCTGGGGTTCTCGGGGTCGCGCAATACCGACCCTGGCTTTTGTGGATTAGACCCGGGGCACTGGATAAATTAGGATCTCTGCCGAAAAATGATTTCTATCCCCCCGCCCCCCAAAACTCTCGGTAAGAATGATTGGGTCCATGTAATCACCGTAGTTAATGAGTTAGCCCTTCCAAATATTAGGAACAATATTATTAGGCCCCTGCTCATTTCTGCTTTTACAAAAAAACACCCCTAAATTGATCAGTTTATGCAAATATACCCATGTGATGATCTGTTTTAGTACTTTAAACCCCGAGATTAGAAATTAAATGATCTTTTGACCCCTGAATTTTAGCAGAAACACCCCTAGCACCTGCTGTAATTTCACCAAGAATCCTACAATGTTCTGAAGTTACATCTTAGCTCTTCGATCATTGCTGTAAATATAGCAAATGATCCCAGGATCATGCTGAATTCTCATTATAGCCCTGTTTTTAGTACTGAATTTACACAAAACACCCTAAGACATGTCTGTCTGATGTGTTATCCCAAAAACCATGCTGTATTGTTGCAGAAAACTCCCTGATCAGTTTCAAAATTTCCCAAAATGACCCTGCAGCAGGCTTAAAATGACCATAGTACCTCCGGCTAGTATTAAGTGTACACTTTAACCCCTGTTTAGTGTTGAAATGATGGGAACACCTCACAACATGCTAAATTTATATTTAGTTCCCTAAATATTTGCTATTTTTGCCTAATACACTTGAACCAAGGTCCATTAGTGAGAAGTAGTCCTAAAGCATAAATAAAGTTATCCTGGCATATTATAAATGATTTAGGACGTAAAATATATTAGTGAATACAAACTAGATGAAGACAATGTAGAGTATGTGCGTAAATGTAATATAACTACCATTAGTTCTTGTGATTGGAGTTGTTTTCTTAATTAGTTCTTGTTATCTTCTTTGCACATGTTATGTTATGGATACACTCAGCCCCCGAGCCTACGTTTGACCCGCGAGCGCAAGACTTTGAGGATGAAGAAGGTGGACTGAGCAACGATATAAGAAAAAGGCAAGTGCCCTTGACCATATTTCTCCATTTTTAGGATTTTAGTTAGAAATGCATGCTTTAGGTCTTAAATTGAATCCCATTGTTGGTTGTTTACTAGAATTTCCAAAACTTGCCTTGTAGCCGGGATGGGTAGACTAGGGTTTACTTTTATGTCATTATGTTCATGCTTAGCCCTGCTTAGATGTCGAGATGGGAGTTATTACATATAAATTCAATATATCATGATGTTTGTGATGATGTGGTGATGTATGTGGTGTATGAGGTGGGTAGTATAGGGATCTAGCAGGCTGGTGGGTTACGGTGGGTGCCGAGTGCACGAGACTCGGGTTTGTGGGTAGTTAGCCTGCGTAGATCCTAAGGACCGGTTCGTGAGACCTGTCAACTGGCTTATACAGTGCCACCACAAGAACTGTTATGGGGCAGTGTGGCCAATTAAGTTGTTCCTATCTTTCCTTGTGTACACCAGAGGGATGTGTAAGTGGCGCAAGAGGGGGCTTCTGCGGCAGAGGTTTCAGAGTGCCGCAGCGGTGAAACCTTAGCGGGTGTGCACGGGTTGGGTAGTGCAATGTAAAGGCCTTGTCGTGTACTCCTGGTCCCACACCATAGGGAGTGTGAGAGGGCGAAAAGGAGTTTCTTGAGTCGCCGACGGGCGATGAAAACACGACTTGTGGGTAAAGGGTACAAACTCTGCAGAGTCAAAACTGTCTAGACAACCGTGCTCACGGTCAAGAGCGGGCTGGTAACTCTCTCATGATTAGCGTGGGTCGGTTTGATATGGTTTGGGAATGATGGCTTGGATTGAGATTACAGTGATAGTGGAGATCACTTGGAGATATGTTTGGGTTGTGCGGGAATTTCACTAAATAAATAGGACGCCTAATAAGACTAAGGATAGGTTGCTTAGTGCTTAACCCGTGTCTAGCCTTTCTTGTTAAATGACTGCATGTCATCTACTTCCCACACTTACTGAGTACTCTATGTACTCAGGCGTTTGTCTTTTTCCTTTATTATAAATGTTGCTCAGACTAAAGAAGATCAAATGAAGATGATGCGAAGAAAGTCACGTTGCTGCCAGTCGATTCGCCTGTGGACGGCCCTAGAAGCTTCTCCTCTTCTGCTGCTACTCGAGACTCAGTTTAAGGTATAAATACGTTTATTTTCGTTATATAACTGTTTATCACTATATGTCCTACGTGTATGAGCTAAACCGATCCTGGCATACACGTAGATTGCGGCCGGTTTTGCTCTTTGTAAAACCGGGCGTGACAAATTGTCAGTTATAAATAAATACAGCTGACTGTTTCTGTTGTATGGTCAGTTATAAGCTTAATAATGCACAAAGGCATGTATTGTTGTACGGTCAGTTATAAGCTTAATAATGCACAAAGGCATGCATTGTTGTTCCATCCTTGCACCCAAAAAAGATGGTCATCTTTTAATGGGATATTTTGGAACATTTGATCTGTGCAAGATTGTAGCGCATGAAAAGACGTGCCAAAATCAAGATCACCGAATGGATGGTCCATATATGTTTGTAAAGCATTTTTTGACATTGAAATGAACTAGTTGTCAGAAAATTGGCGCTTCTTATACATGTTGACGCTAAAATCTGCCTAGAAATAAACCGGCTGCTTAAGAAATTTCTGGATCACTATGATTTTTTGAGAAACTATTTTTAGAAACTACAAAGTATCTGAACATGTAAGGTTTTTGTTCAATTTCTAAAACCTGACTAGCTACCCAGTTTTTAAGAAAACAGAAAGCTGATCCAACCCTGCTAAAACTAGTTTTTACAGGATTGTAACATTTAACAAGCGAAAAGCTGGACTGTAGATTTTAAGAACCCATATCTAAACAACCTCACCTAATTTCTATTTAGAAAACAGCTTTCAAAAACCATATCTGGAAACCAGCCTTAAGAAGCTAAAACAGCCCCAAACTTGGATTTAGCCAATTTAGTGACTCGGTAGTGCAAACGACTCTAGCCTACCCAACGTACTTGGAAAAAAGGCTTTGTTGTTGGTAGTGCAAACGACTCAAGTTTCTACATGTGTCAAATTTAAATATCAGCAATACAACTTTGTCATAAAAAAACGATAAATTTGTCGAATTTTGGTAAACAATATGAGGCACTCGTGGGCAGGGAATAAACCTCGAAAACCTTATAAATCCCTCCCTATTTTTTCAAATATTTATTTTACTAGAGCCCGTAGGATGATGGCATTGGTCCATGTGATCTAGAAGCGCAGGACAAATGGGTCACCATCCACTAATACTTTATTCTATAATGAGAAGTCGCCGATGTTGCATATAGGTGCAGAGAACTGCATTTGTACTCATGCAGTGCAGTGCCTGAACAATCCACAGGCACAAGATGCATGCGTTGTCTGCAGAATCAAAATATGTTGCCACTTTCCTCCCATTTGTCGTGTATCTTTTCCTTTATTTATTTATTCATTTAGGTGCTATTAGATGTGAACCATGATAATTCTGCGGTGCTTGTTCCGATTTGTGAACCACCCAAATTCTGCAGTACCTTCGGTTTGTAGAATCCGCACCTTTAGCTAGACTACACCTGGAGCCAACGATTCGGAGTCTCTAAAAGATTTGAAGTGATAGGTCACACGAAAAAAAAAGAAGATTTGAAGTGACACTCCTTTACTGAAATCAGCTGAGAAGGATATGCATGCTGGTGACAGTTAGAAAGCTCTGCATACGCATGGCTAGGAAAGCAGGATCAACTCTCTGTGTGTTATGGTAGCTCGCATTAGTTTTCAGATAAGCATCAAGGCGACACCAAGGCATGGTTGGCTTGAAAGCCAAACCAAATGCATGTCGTGCTCACGCTCTTTCAATAATTGAGCTCATCATCGTCTATCTCATGGCGCTTTATGAACTGGTGAAGGACTGAGGAGGCTCGTCGTCTCATGCTTGGCTTTGCTTGGCTTGCGTCTAGGTGGAACAAGTGACATTCTGCATGAATGGAGATACTGGATGCTGATGTCTACCTAAATTGTTTGTCTATTATCGTCACTTTTTGCTGGCCTAGGTCTTCCTGCCGGTGCCCAATTATGTGTGTCAGCTAGACACCCCCAGGAACTACATGTTCTGTCTGAGAATCTCATTTATTTGCTATCAGAAAAATGTTGCATGGTTCAGGGTTTGGTTTCTCGTCACCGATTTTATTGCCAAACTGATCTAGGCTGTTAAGAATAATGAGCTTATATTATACAGGAGGCAGGTGGCCTCTATAAATAGATGTACAGTGATGGTCAATTAACATAAAAGCCCTTATGCAAAAGGGAAATATAAAAACACACCCCTACACCTCTAACACCCCCCTCAAACTCAAGGTGCGTCACGAACACTGAGTTTGGAGAGATAAAAACAATGCTGAGCTCTGGTCTGTGCCTTCGTGAAGAAATCAGCTAGCTGAAGCTCTAAAGGCACATACTGAAGATCAACAACACCATCCTGTACCTGCGCTCGTGTATAAGAAGCATCAACACCAATATGCTTGGTAAGCTCATGCTTGATCGGATCACGAGCAATGCTGATAGCACCTGTACTGTCAGATAAAAGAGGAGTCGGCATACCAACAGAAATACCAAAGTCCTCAAGCAACCACCTCAACCAAGTCACCTTTGTACTCACAAGAGCCATAGCACGCAACTCAGCCTCTGCACTCGAACGAGAAACTGCTACCTGCTTCTTAGTCTTCTAAGCAATGAGGGAACCACCAAGAAAAACACAATAGGCAGAAAGAGATCGACGATCAGAGGGATCACTAGCCCAAGTAGCATCAGAATATGCTTTGAGCTGTAAAGAGCTAGAGCGTGAAAAGAACAAGCGTCTAGAGATAGTCCCACGAAGATAACGCAAGACACGAAGCAAGTGACTATAGTGGACCACGGTGGGAGCAGAAACAAACTGACTCAGAATATGAACAGAGTACGAGATATCAGGACGAGTGACACCAAGGTACACGAGACTCCCTACAATATGACGGTAACGAGTAGGATCATTAAGAGGCTCACCATCAGTGGCTCGAAGATGGACATTGAGTTCCATGGGAGTCTGAACAGTCCGGTGATCAGTAAGAGAAGCCCGATCAAGAAGATCCTGAATGTACTTCTCTTGAGACATATAAATTCCCTCAGAGGAGGAGGAAACCTCAATACCAAGAAAGTAGCGAAGAGGACCAAGATCAGACATAAGAAACTGCTCACTAAGACGAGCCTTCACAAAGGCTATGTACTCTGAATCATCTCCGGTGATGATCATGTCATCAACATAGAGAAGAAGAAGAGTGCGACCACGTGATGAAGTATGCACAAAAAGCGCTGGATCATGAGCACTGGCAGAGAAACCAGCAGCAGTGACCACAGACGCAAAACGCTGAAACCAAGCACGAGGAGCCTGCTTAAGGCCATAAAGAGAACGCCGAAGGCGACAGACCATACCCTCAGGAACAGAATACCCAGGTGGTGGCTGCATATAAACCTCTTCACGCAACTCACCATTAAGAAAAGCATTCTTTACGTCAAGCTGAGAGATGGACCAATCACGAACAGAGGCCACAACAAGCAGAGTACGAACTGTGGTCATGTGAGCGACAGGAGCAAAGGTCTCATCATAGTCACGACCATGTTCCTGCTGGAAGCCGCGGGGAACTAATCGAGCCTTATATCGCTCAAGTGAACCATCCGAGCGGGTCTTAACCTTATAGACCCACTTACAGGTGATGGGCCAAACACGTGGGGGACATGGCACAAGTTCCCACATGCTGGTGCGCTCGAGAGCAGCAATCTCCTCAGCCATCGCATGCTGCCATTCCTGATGAGGAACAACATCACGATACGTAGCCGGCTCAGGAAGAGCAGTAGCAGCAAAGCTAGAAGGAGAGTACCGATTAGGAGGTTGGCGAGAATGATGACCTCGTCCAAGGGGCTGCTCAGGATAAGAATCATCAGAAGGAGATGATTCCTCAGGAGAAGAAGGCGTATCCAGAGAGTCAGACAGAGCTGGAGAAGCTGAGACATCAGATGACTCAACTGGAGTAGACGGCTCATCAGAAGAAGATGACACATCTGTTGGGGGCACAACTCGTGGAGTAGAGACTCGCGTCACCGGAGCCTTCAAAGCATAATCAGGAACCATCGAAGAAGGTTCCGAAGAAGAGGAGGTCACAGATGGAGGTACTGAGTGTGAAGGAGAAACACTCACAACTGGAGCATCAGGAAGGAAAAGGAACGAAATAGGATCAACCACAGATACAGAAGAAGTATCAGAAGATGGTCGGGGATAGAAAGGACGTGTCTCATCAAAAACAACATCACGTGAAATTCTCATCCGTCGACCAACCGGATCCCAACAATGATATCCCTTATGCTCCGAACTGTAGCCTAAGAAAACACACTCAACAGACTGAGCAGTCAACTTAGTGCGCTCACGTGGTGCAAGCAACACGTAGCACACACAACCAAAGAGACGAAGGCTGGTGTAATCAGGCATCTTGCCTGTAAGGCGCTCAAAGGGAATTCCACCTTTTAGGGTAGACAATGGCTGAATGTTAATTAAGAAAGTGGCAGTAGAAACAGCCTCAACCCAAAAATGAGGTGGAACAGAAGAGGCAATCAGAAGAGTGCGAGCTGTCTCAAGGAGATGTCGATGCTTGCGCTCTGCAACACCATTCTGAGCATGAGCACCTAGACAAGAGAATTGTGCAAGTGTTCCTTGCTCAGAAAGAATATGGCGAAGAGCATCGGATAGATACTCACCAGCAGAGTTAGCTCGAAAAATACGAATAGAGGTGTCAAACTGAGTACGGACCATAGTCGAGAATGATTTATAGATAGATAACGCCTCACTGCGATGCTTCATGAAGTAGACCCTTGTGTGGCGAGAAAAATCATCTATAAAAATAATATAATATCGATGTCCTCCTTTCGAAACAAAAGGAGCAGGGCCCCATACATCAGAATGAACAAGATCAAAAGGACGCTTAGACACTAACTCGCTAGAAGGATAAGGAAGCTGAATCTGCTTCCCTAGCCGACAACCCCGACAATGAGCTAAAGACTCGGAACTAGAAACCGATCCTAAAACACCTCGACGAACTAGAATGGAGAGGCGAGAGCCACAAAGATGACCCAAACGGTGGTGCCACTGAGCAAACGTTGAAGTGGACGAAGCAGCAAGAGTGGAGCCGACTGAACTGGTAGGTGCAGCGGAAGGAAGACGAAGCCAGTCAAGCTCCCAAAGACGTTGTGAGTCATGACGACGAAGGCCAGTACCAAGCAGGCGACCCGTGCGACGATCCTGAACATAGCAACAATCATGATGAAGAATCACTCGACAATCATTATCAGTGAGTTGACCAGCAGATATAAGTTGCATTGTAAGTCCAGGAACAAAAAAAACAGCAGGAACATCAAAAGAGTCAGATAGAAGAGTGCCCTGTCCAATAACCGAAAGAGGAGAACCATCGACAGTATGAACAATAGAAGGACGGTAAGAAAGACTCAAGGAGGACAAACTAGTACGATAAGGAGTCATATGGAACGAAGCACCAGAGTCAAGAATTCATGGACAAGTACCTGGAGCAGAAGTAGAAGGTGGTCCCTCAGTGGAAGACGAAGAAGCAGCAGCAGCATTACTCGAAGACGTACAAGACTGAGTCACAGAACTAGCAGCTCCCGATGGTGCACAAGTAGCAAGGTGACGAAGAAGCATGAGTAACTGGGCATCCGTAGTAGCAGAACTCACCTGAGATCCTCCAGTACTAGAACCACCAGCACCCTGTGAAGACCGACGAGCCAGAGCCTTCCTCTTTTTGAATCAAGACGTCTCCTCATGACCATCTTTACCGCAGTAATCACAATGACGAACACCACACCCCCCTGGCGCTGAAGGAGGAGGAGCTAAAGTCGATACCGGCAATGAAGAAGTAGTGTGCATAGGTGTCGAAGAACGAGCTGCCAACACTGAAGATGGACGTAGCAATCCTGCAGCCTGAAGACGAGTCTCCTCATTACGAACACTCGTTAGAGCATCCATAAGAGAGACACAAGGGTGACGAGCAAGCAGCTGCGCACGAAGAGGCTCAAATTCAGCATGAAGACGAGTCAGAAAATCATAGGTGCGTCGAAGCTCAAGTGCAGCCTTCTGACTCTGACATGAGGAGCAAGTATCTGTCGACAACCGCGGACCAAGAGCATCAAGCTGACGCCAAATAGCAGACATCTGACCGAAAAACTCCTCCACTGAAGCATCTCCCTGCTGCAAAAGTTGCTCCTGACGAATAGCAGCAAGGTAGGTAGACTATCCAGTAGGCTCGTATCGAGAGCGAAGAAAATCCCACATCTGATATGCATGCTCAAACTCAACTATATCTGCAGCAAGACGATCCTCCATACTGGCAGCAAGAATAGCAGCAGCTCGAGCATCATCATCCAACCAAGTCCTGTATAAACTGATGTGAGACTTATACGCAGAGATACGTGCATCATAATCCGTCAACATCTTCTTATCATCATCAGTAGTCTGATCTGAAATAACAAGCTCTGAAGGAACTGCAGGACAAGACGGGCATTTGAGATCGCTTGTAAGATACTCCCATAGTCGTAGACCACGCATATGCAGACGCATGCGAGAAACCCAGTCACGGTAATTAGTGCCATCAAAAAGCACGGGACACCGCATAACTGGAAATCCACCTGACAAAGTCATCATGATATGACTTGACGACGACGGGAGTGCAAAAGAAAAGAAATAAAGAGAAAGAAAAATTAACAATAATAAGAAAACATTTTCTTTTCTGCTATTTTCTCTCTCTCTTTTTTTTCTTTTTTTTTCCGCTCTTTTTTTTCTTTTTTTTTTGCTTAACCCTACCGCCGCCGCCTACCGAAAGAAACGCAGCCAAACGGCGGCTGCTCATGGGCGAGCTGCAGGCCGCTCAGATCCAACAGCAGGGGCGAGCTGCAGGCCGCTCAGATCCAACACAGCAGGGATCGGCGCTCACATTGCCTGTTCAGGCATGCGGACCGATGAAGAACCAGGCAGCAGCGCCAAAAGCAGCTGCTACACACGGACCAGGGACAGAGATGCACGCGGACCGATGAGAACCAGGCAGCAGCGCCAAAAGCAGCAGTTACAGAGGCTGCGATTTCTAGGCAGCAGCAGCCTAGGGCAGGGCCAGGGACAGAGATGCCGCCGAAGAAAAAACAAAGCCGCCGGTGAGAGATCGTCGGGTAGAGAGAAAAAGAAAACTCTAACCCTAATTTTTCTCTGATACCATGTTAAGAATAATGAGGTGGCCTCTATAAATAGATGTATAGAGATGGTCAATTAACATAAAAGCCCTTATGCAAAAGAGAAATATAAAAACACACCCCTACACCTCTAACATAGGCTACTCTTGATTAAAAAGCGCAGGCTCTGAGGAAGGGTCCGAGCCGTTTGGGTGTTATGTACGCAGCCTTTCCTTGCATTTCTGCAAGAGACTATTTACAGGACTCGAACCCGTGATCTAATAGTCACAAGGCACTCTTGATTGGATTTGTTTTTTTCTACGCTCTTGATTGGAATTGGACGAATTAGATTATCATGGAAAATTTTGTCGTCTATATAAGGTGTGATTGGACGTGTGATTGGACGGATATTGTATCTGCAACGGTACTAGAAAGGGCCACACCATCATGATTCATCTCGTTCATTATCATTCAATGGAAAGTAATAGCGGTACACGAGAATGCAAGAGAAACAGTTAGCTAATTGGCCACGCGTTTCTAATCGTAAGCATTTGCGTCAATCAAGCTTCTTCTCTGTGCTAGGCTCTAATGATTGAATAAAGCTTCTGGGATAAATACTCTGTGACGTGCTCCTTGGAGTTTGCGATAGACCCTAACTTGGAGTTTGCTTCGTTAATTCAATATAACATTTTGCTTAAAAAAAATCAAGCTCTACCATCAGTAAGATTTTCTCTATATAGAGTAGATAGTATCCGTCGAAGTGTGCCGTCGACACTTCCGCCGAGCCTGCTTCAGGAGCAACCTACGGAGGTTCTTTTTCGGAGGGGCTAGTTCTCTCGGAAGGTTGTGAGAGGATTGACACCAGGATTTTTATGTAGTTCGGACCGCTGGAGCGTAATACCCTACGTCCACGGGAGCGGTATTGCTCGGAGCTTAGAACCGGAGTTCTAAGCTTGGTGGTCTGGATGAGCTAAGTTGCCCAGAATGTCAAACCCCTTGCAATGTTGTCAAACCGAGTCTTTTATACTCCAAGGCGCCTTCGGAGCTCACCCCTGCGGAGGGCGTGAGGTCCGGCACTGCTGGCCACGTGGCAGGCCCGGGGCTCGCCTCTGAGGAGAGGGGAGACCCGGCCCCGCTGGACACGTGGCGCCTTCGGAGCTTGCCCCTGCGAAGGCGGCGAGGCCCGACTCTGCTGGCCACATGGCAGGCCCGGGGCTCGCCTCTGAGGAGAAGGGAGGCCCGTCCCTGCTGGACACGTGGCACCTTCGGAGCTCGCCCCTGCAAAGGCGGCGAGGTCCTTAGGCGGTTTTCTCTTGTGGGGGGGGGACCCAGTATTGAGGGTACCGACAGTGGCCCTGGGCCCACCTCACGGGAGATAACGATCTCGAGGTGGGGCCTTCACCTTTTCTACCCCGCGCACATTCTTGGAAACTCCTTTAGGCCCCTGTTGGCGGCTCGTCAGGAGGTGGAGCAGCTCCGGGCTTTGCGGACCGTTGAGGCCCAGGGAGTCTGGGACTTCGTTGGCTAGGCGGAGTCTGTTCTAGTGCCTCTCGGCTTCAACCTCGTGAGGACGGGGGCACCGGCGCAAGAGATGGCCCAGGCGCTCCCGGCACTGCTGGCCACGTGGCTGGCCCGGGGCTCGCCTCTGAGGAGAGGGAGAGATCCAGCATCGGAGGTCACCCCTGCGGAGGGGGTGAGGTCCGGCATTGGAGGTCACCCCTGCGGAGGGAGCGAGGTCCGACATCGGAGGTCACCCCTGCGGACGGGGTGAGGTCCGGCATCGGAGGTCACCTCTGCGGAGGGGGAGAGGTCCAGCATTGGAGGTCACCCCTACGCAGGGGGCGAGGTCCGGCATCGGAGGTCACCTCTGCGGAGGGGGTGAGGTCCGGCGTCGGAGGTCACCCCTACGGAGGGGGTGAGGTCTGGCATCAGAGGTCACCCTTGCGGAGGGGGTGAGGTCCGGCATCGGTGGTCACCCCTGCGGAGGGGGCGAGGTCCGGCATCAGAGGTCACCCCTACGGAGGGGGCAAGGTCCGGCAACGAAGGTCACCCCTGCGGAGGGAGCGAGGTCCTACATCGGAGGTCACCTGTGCGGAGGGGGTGATGTCCGGGACTGCTGGCCACGTGGCAGGCTCGAGGCTCGCCTCTGAGGAGAGGGGATGCTCGGCCCCGCTGGACACGTGGCGCCTTCGAAGCTCACTCCTACAGAGGGGGTGAGGTCCGACATCGGAGCTCACCCCTGCGGAGGGGGTGATGTCCGGCTTCGGAGCTCACCCCTACTGAGAGGGTGAGGTCCGACATCGGAGCTCATCCCTACTGAGGGGGTGATGCTCGGCATCGGAGGGGGACATAGCTATATCACATGTAAGAACCGAAAAACAACTAGTCGATATTTTCACCAAGCCACTAGATGAAAAACAATTTTGTGAACTTTGAAATGAGCTAAATATCCTAGACTCTAGGAATGTGAGTTGAAATGTTGTGCATGTGAATGCTGACAATTAGAAGTCTTCAAAAATTTTCACAAATTTCAAAAATGTGTATGATTGTGAATATATATATATATATATATATCAAAACACACAATTACATGATGACCATAATATAGCCAAAATAATATGAGAGAAGAATTAGAGAGGGAACAAGCTTTTCACAATCATACACATTTTTGAAATTTGTGAAAAATTTTGAATATATATATATATATATATATATATATATATATATATATATGGACCATAGCTACCTGATAGAAGGTGCAAGTAAATTCACCGCAGTCACGGGCAAAATCCTAATATATAAGAATTTCTCAGCCCCTAAGAGTCGGACTAGTCCGCCCTTGAGGTCGGACAAGTCCGGGTATCTTGAATAGTCCAGGATGCAGCAGACAAGTCCACAACGGATTAGTCCGGACTGCATCCGGACAAGTTCGGACAACAGACAAGTCCGGACCTAGTCTGACAGACCGGACTAGTCCGGCCCCTGGGGACTTAACCTCCAAGGGTCGGGCTGACCCCTTCCCTCTCTCTCATTCCACTCCACTCCTCTACTCCAAAACTCGCTCCCATTGGCGATTTTGGAGTTCTCCCTCAAATCCCTCAAAGGAATCCCTAATTCAAGGCTTGTGGAGTGCGGGGAATCCTTCTCCGACCATCTCTGCTCCTTCGATCCGCGGATTTCATCAAATTTCTTCACTCTAAGGTACTTTTTGACCTAGCCTTGACTTTTAACAAAAATATTAATTCTAGGTCATACCTTTAGTGCCTTAGGCCTTCTCTGATGTTCCTACACCATATTATTGCAATCGCTCATAGTATTGCAACTACTTTACTGAATTAGTGATAAAATCACCTAAGTTAGGGTTTAAAACTGTAGAGTCCGGACTAGTCTGAACTCCAACCGGACAAGTCCGGTCGGAGCGGACTAGTCCGCCCCTGGCCAAGACAAGTCCGGCTGATACAGTCTTAGCCCCTAACTCTGGGGCTGTAAACTAGTTCAAATGCAATGCTCTAGCATCTAAGTCCTTCTTTTCTCACCAGATCATGTCAGTACCTGGCAACAGTCCTCTTCCAAACCCCGAGGCTGAAGCGGCTCGCCAAGCCGCTTATCGTGCGAAAGTCGAGGCAAGGGCAGGAGAGGCCACGGCAAGGGAGGCTCGGACAAAGAAACGGGCTGACAGGGAAGCACAAGCCTCTCAGTCCATTTATCCTCTAAGGAGGAAGAGGATAGTGACCATGAAAGAAAAACAACATGCCAAGTCCCAAAGTTCAACCCAAGACAAAGGAAAAGTCAAAGCAGCTAATCCTCCCAGAAAAAGGCCTTGGACAACAGGGGACTCGTCATTCGTGACAACCCTAGACGGGGAAGGGAGAATGCCCCACATGGACCTATTGGGCCCCTGGAGAGGGCACCTCCTATGCACAATCCATACCGTCAATCCAATTTGGCGAGTGCAACCTTCAAAGGGAAAGGAGCTGACAAAGCCCGAAGGTTCAGAGAAGAGGAGGTTTACAAGTACGAGAAGTCCACACCACACCCTCATTTCTGGTGCGACTACCATTGTGACTACTACTGGCTCGTCTATCTCCCAATGAAGACACCGGTAGTTGATGCTCAGTGGGTGGATTGGCCATACATGGAAAACAAGAGGCATCAAGCTTTTGATGCAGTGATTGAAGCAGCAGAACGCCATGGGATGAAGGACCTAATGGCTTTTCAGTATGATTGGAACATCGAGGTGATAGTCCAATTCTACACCACCTGCTATTTTCACACCTATGGAGACAGAAAAATCACTTGGATGACAAATGGTGTGGTCTACTCTGTGCTGTATGATGAATTTGCTAGGATCCTTGGACTTGAGGAGCATTTGAACTATGAGATCATAGTTCACAATGAGAGGACCTTGGGAAAGGATGACTTGTATTTCATGTATCCCTCATATCTCACTTATGAGCCATCCTCAACCCACAACATCAAACCCTTCTTTGGAGTGCTAAACAGAATCTTGAGGAAGACTTTAGCTCCAAAAGATGGGGATGAGGGGATGATACAGGGGTACCTCAGGAACTTGTTGAAGCTGCTCAATGAAGAAGAGAGATTCAATATCTTCGACTACATATACAATGATATCTTCAACATCTTCCACACCCCGAACAGGTCCTGTGGATATGCACCGTACATCATGTGCATGATCGAAAAAAACACAGGCCTAGAATTTGCAAAGGATGTGAAGCACAGGAAGCTACGTCCCCAGATGTCGATTCCTCTTCCTCGTCCTCCTACGTCTTTGGGCAGAAGCTCTTCTGCAGCTCCATCCTCCTCAGCCGGACCATCCGTCCCTTCATCATCGAGTGGCTTCTCTAGTGGGCTGCTCAAAATATTCAAGGCTATATTCTCCTCGTGCCGGAAAGTGGAAATTCGCGCGCAGAACATGAAGAAATGCCAAGAGAAGTATCTCAAGGCAATGTGCGACAAAATGGAGATACCTATGTCTCCACCGTTATCAGACGATGACGCAGTGAAAGAGTTTCCCACTCTCACCGAGGACGGGTTTGCCTACTTTGGATCCTCCTCAGCTGCTCCTCCTACCTCCCACACTCATCAAGAGGATGCAATGAAGACAAAGATGAAGATGAGGACGAGGAGACTCAAAGTGACCACGACGAAGATCAAGATGGAGATGATAGCGATTAGGTTTTTCTCTCTTTTCTTTTCCTTTTTGGTGCCTTGATGCCAAAGGGGGAGAGAATAAGGGGGAGTAGTCTAGTTGTAGTGTTTAGTCTTTAGTCTTTAGTCTTTCTCTTTAAACACTCATTTATGTCGGTTTGTAATGACTATGCCACGTTATGACTATGCTATTTTATGTCTTCATATTATGCCATATTGAAATGTGTTTGTTCGTAAATGTTATATCTTTCTTAGTGCGGTTAATGCTCACTTCAAACATCACACTTAGCCACCCCACCATAACACATGTATGTATGAAATCCCCAAAGAACTCACTCTTGTGCATAGTTTTTCCTTGATAATCTTTTGTACACACATTTAGGGGGAGTGAACCATACACATGTGTTATGAAAACAATCTATCATTTGAGAATCCTAATGTGTTGTCATCAATCACCAAAAAGGGGGAGATTGAAAGTGCATCTAGGTAATCTCCGTGGGTTTTGGATGATTGATGACGACAATTAAGATACTAATGAATTTTACTGAGTGTGAGCACAGGTGCTTATCAAAGGAATGCATGTGGAGTCTCCCAAGAAGCAAAAAGGAAAAGAATAAGACTTGAAAGAGTAGAAAAATAGAATTTTTTCTATTGAGTTTCACAATGTCTAGTTATATACATGACCCTCTCTTTTAGAGTGCTTGAGAATCATTAGAGAGTTCAAACTAAAGTTAGAAAGTTAGAATCGTGAGAGGAAGTAGTCATAGGTATGACTGAAAAAGGAAGACCGGACTTGTCCGGACTATGGGCCGGACTAGTCCGTTCTAACCCGGACTACTCTGTTTCAGACCGTACAAGGAGTCTCTGAGTGAGTTCGGACTTGACCGTTCTAAGCCGGACTAGTCCATTGTCCAGTGAGTCTGAGTTGTTATGAGACTAAGTCTCAGAGGGCCGGACTAGTCCGCTCGTGTGGCCGGACTAGTCCGCTAAGCGTACTAAGCCGTTTAGGTCCGGAGAAGAAGTCTCTGAGTGACATCGGACTAGTCCGCTCCATAGGCTGGACTAGTCCGGTTTAGGACGGAACAAAGGTTCCTATGCGAGCTCGGACTAGTATGAAGTTGGTCGGACTAGTCCGCATCCCTAGATTAGAGAGTTTTTGGACTAAGTCTGGTAAGACCGGACTAGTCCGCCCTTACAAGCACTACAGGAAATGGCGCACCTTACGACGACCACTATAATTTACGACGGCTATCCGTCGTAAGTAAAATAACTTACGACAGTCGACCTAGGCTGTCGTAAGTAAACTTACTTACGACGGCTACGAGCCCATGGCCGTTGTAAGTTAACTGGCCATCGTAAGATAACCATTACTTACGACGGTCGCAACCCTAAGCCGTCGTAAGTTACGCCACCATCGTAAAATATATGTAACTTACGACGACCGTGACCTAAGCCGTCGTAAGTTAACTGGCCGTCGTACGTAGGTGGGTTTAACCGCCGCCTTAGCCCGGGCTCGGGCTAATTTGCCCGAGCCCGAGCACCGCAGCGCCGCCCGCCCGCCGCCACCGCTTTTTCGCCGCCGCAGCCGCCTAGCCGCCGGGCGCCGCCTGCACCGCCCCCCCGGTGCCGCCCCCGAGCCGGCCGGCGCCACCCCCGAGCCGCCGCAGGCCACCCCGGCCCCACCCCGAGCCGCCGCCTCCGTCGCCGCCACCGTCGTCGCACCTTACGAATCAAGTAATTTTTAGTTTTTGTAATTAGTTGTTAGTTAGATTAGATAAAATGTTTATTACGTAATCAATTTGTATGTATTTAGTAGATAATTAGTTTAGTTGTTAATTATTTGTTTTAAATTAGTAATTGTTTCTAATTTTAGTTATTTAATTTAGTTAATTGATTAATTAGTTGTTTAAGCATATTGTTTTTGCTTTACCCCCGGCCTCGCTGCCACCAGCCCCTGCCGTCGCCGACAGCATACCGACGCCTAGGCGTCCAGTCGGTGGCGGGGGGATGCCTTGGCGCCTCGCCTCGCCTGGCCGAGCGTCGCCGATGCCGGCGCCGCCTCCGCCCGCCGCTGTCGCAACAAGGCTCCGCCGACCCCCCGCCGTGCTCTGGAGGGGAAAGAGGGAGGGGGATGAAAATGAGTGTATTAGGGTTGTGGGCCGTTTTTCAAGACCCTTATAGAACGCGTGGATCGTCGGATTAGATCCGACGGTTGTGGGCACTTGGGCTGCGACACTCGTGTTCCACACAAACGCTCGGAAGCTCGTGACGCTGGCGTTGTCGTACACCCGCATACAGGCCATTAACGACTACTAGAAACGACATCAGCATCAGCAGGAACGGGGTCCCTTTAGAAGGGACTCCGACACGTACTTGACCGAGGATCAATACGGAGAGGTAAGTTCTAATTGTTAAAAAAACTCGATAGTTAATTATGTTAACAGTTAATGATATACTATATATGTGCACTTTAGTATTTCCTGGTTAGAGGGTCAACCCGACGCATACCGAGCTCTCTGTCGGTATTGGGCTAGCGATGACTTCAAAGCTAAGTCCATGAGGGCTCGAGGATGCAGAGGGTCCGACGGGAAGCACACCTATGGCGTCGATGGTCATTTGTGTTTGGCTAAACGCATGGTAAGTGTATTATAAGTTCATTTATGTGTTCATAACATATTTATCCTACTGACACGCATCTACAGGAGCGAGAGACCGGCCAGAAGCCTAACGCGGTCGGGATTTGGAAGAGAGGTCACGGGGGAAGTGACCCGTCACAGCCGGGGCAGTGCAGTCAGGTCGCGACCGATCGATTGGTAAGTTTACAGAATTATTCAATTTAATTACAACAACAACAACAACAACCAAGCCTTTATCCCAAGCCTGTTGGGGTCGGCTAGACATGGAACCCAATATCAATAAAGTAAAAGAGAGGAAGAGTTATAAGAACAAGGAAAAAAGAAAAAAAAAGGAAAAAAAGAAAAAAAAGAAAAAAAAAAGAAAAAAAGAAGAAAAAAAAGAAAAAGAGAAAAGAGAAAAGAAAAAAGAAAAGAGAAAAGAGAAAAGAAAAAATAAAAAAGAAAAAAAAAAGACTACGATTCTGGCACATGGATTGCTACTTTCCATGCGGTCCTATCATGAGCTAAGTCTCTGGATACATTCCAATCTCTCAAATCTCGTTTTACCGCCTCCTCCCAGGTCAACCTTGGCCGTCCTCTACCCTTCCTAATATTTTCTCTACCTCTTAAAATCCCACTGTTAACCGGTGCTTCTGGAGGTCTCCGTTGGATATGTCCAAATCACCTAAGTCGATGTTGGGCTAACTTCTCTTCAATCGGCGCCACCCCTACCTTATCTCGAATCACCTCATTCCTTATTCGGTCTCTTCTCGTGTGCCCGCACATCCACCGTAGCATGCGCATCTCTGCGACACTCATTTGTTGGACATGTTGCCGTTTAGTTGGCCAACATTCCGTTTATTCAATTTAATTATAATTAATATTATTATTGACACACTAACACCATTTCTATGTTTTTTAGGAAAAGTACGGGCAGGAAGCCATCAGAATACACGATGAAGGGTACGATTGAGAAAACGTGCCAATCGACCCTCAAGCCGTGTATGCAAGCGGCGGCGGAAAGGCCCATGGCCGGTGAGTTGGTTTCTTTGATTTAGATTTTCCAATCTTCCTTCTTTTACTTATTATTTTTCTTTCTTTTATAGTTTTGCCATTTTCGATGGAGTTGTCGACTCGAGGTCGGCGCGACGTGTGAGAGGCACTTCATCGACGCAGGCTTCGTCGGTTGGTCCGTCGAGTGACCGTTTCTCGCAGAGGGACATGGAGTTTCGTGCCATGCAGGAGATGTTGACGCGAACTCAGAAGGAGTTCGACAGGACAAGGGCCATCCAAGAGTACCAAGCTAACTACATGGCCCAGATGCAGACAGCGGTGGAGGTAAGTAATTTCAATTACTGTAGTTTACTTTCATAACATTTCAGTAATACATATGTTCTAATATTTTTCAATTATAGGTCTTAGCTCGACAGACCGGCCAACAAATCACGATTCCTGCGTGGCAGCCGCCACAGGTGACCCGTCACAGGAGCCCGCAGCCCAGGTGCCTCCGGTACAGGTAATAAAATCTTTAATATTGTATTTTTCATCTAACATAAGGAGAGAGGGAGATGTATAGTGGTACAGAAGGGAGAGAGGGAGTGCGAGAGAGAGTGAGAGTGAGATGGAGAGATCGAGTGTTGCAATAGAGGGAGAGAGAGAGTGCGAGAGAGCGTGTGAGTGAGAATAACATAAAGAGGGGATGAATAGTATAGAGAGAGGAAGAGAGTGAGAAAAAATAGAAAGGCAATGATATCTGAATCCAATCAGTCGTAACTACGCATGTGTTTTGTAGGGTTCGGCGACGGAGACCTCTACTCCATCACCACAACTACCGGTTCCAAGAGAGACGCGTGGAGATGATATCTTCGGCTCCGGAGGTAGTCGAGAGGGTAGTGTGTAGCCAGTTTGGAATTTGTGTTGTGTGTGATGCATATGAACTATTTTATAACTGTTTACTCATAACTGTTTGTTCTGTGAGCTGGCCATCGTGCCAGATTAGTGCGTTTCTATTTTTAAAATGAATTACAAATATAACTTACGACGGCTACTGCCCAGAAGCCGTCGTAAGTTAGCCTCTGTTACTTACGACGGTCACCAGAACCGTCGCAAGTAACGTGCCTTAGGCCACCACGTGGCCTGGACCGTTACTTACGACGGATGCGCGACTCCATCGTAAGTTAAGTTATTTACGACGGTAGCCGTCGTAAGTTACGTTATTTACGATCTGGTAATTACCTTGGTTGTATACCGTCGTAAGTAAAGAAATACTGTCGTAAGTAACTAACTTACGACGGTTTATGACTTAATTACGATAGGCTTAGTCGTCGTAAGTTTCTCGAATCCTTGTAGTGCAAACTAGTCCGTTCTCATACAGAACAAAGGTTCCTGACTGAGACCGGACTAGTCCGCTCTTGGCTGGACTAGTCCGGGGCACTAGACTTTAGTTGGTAGCCTTGTTACGTGGGTGGTCCCTTAAGAACGGACTAGTCCGGGGTTTGGACCGGACTAGTCCGGACTTTAGTTGGTAACGGCTAGAAGCCAGGATTTCTATAAAAGTGAAAGTTGCCTAGAGGGGGGGTGAATAGGCTAATAAAACCTGAAAGTATAGCAAACAGCGGATAAAATCTGAAGCAGGCCGGACTAGTCCGGTCTGAGGTCGGACTAGTCCGATCTAAGTATAAATTTGCGTTTTAGGTTTCCTTTTGAGTTTGTTTAAGCGGAAAATATATGGTAGTCAAATGATATCACTAATTAGTTGAGAATGATTGGATTACAAAATAGTAGAACAATTTGCGGGCATTAACACAATGAAAGATTAACAAGTAATTCTAGTGAGCAAGTGAGATAGTAGAGGAACCAAGAGACACAATTTATCCCGAGGTTCGATTCGACACAGGAATCTACATCCTCGTTGAGGAGTCCACCAAGGACCGGGTCTTTTCCAACCCTTCCCTCACCTAGTGATCACCAAGATCAAGCCCGGTCTCTCACACTATCAATCAAATGTGAATACAATGCTCTTAGGGGCTACTCACACCTTGAGGCTCCCTACACCAACCAAGTAGTTCTAGAATTCAAATTACAACTGTTAAGAACTCAAAATAACAGTTAGAGTGCAAGGGAATTAAACCGAGAGCTCAAACGTCATCACCACATCTTTCCTCTCACAAAACCACTAACTCCTTAAGATCCAATATTAGGGGTCTAGAAGGTGAGGAAAGAGGCTTAGAAGAGCTCTAGGAATGAGTTTTCAGCTCTTAGGTTGTTGTCTCTCCAATTATCAGCCGAGGAGTCTCCTTTTATAGAAATCCCGGCATTTAGCCGTTACCAAGTAAAGTCCGGACTAGTCCGGTCCCAACCCCGGACTAGTCCGTTCTTTAGGGACCACTCACGTCACAAGGCTACCAACTAAAGTTTAGTGACCGTTGGACTCAAACGGTCATGAAACCACTGACTAGTCCGACCAAGAGCGGACTAGTCCGATCTCAGTTAGGAACCTTTGTTCCGTATGAGAACGGACTAGTCTGGTAAGGGCAGACTAGTCCGGCCTCAAGGGCGGACTAGTCTGGTCTTACCAGACTTAGTCTAAAAACTCTCTAATCTGAGCTGCGGACTAGTCCAGCCAACTTCGGACTAGTCCGAGCTCACACAAGAATCATTGTCCCGTCCTAATTCGGACTAGTCTGAAAAGATCGGACTAGTCCGACCTGTAGAGCGGACTAGTCCGATGTCACTCAGAGGCTTCTTCTCCGGGCATAAGAGGCTTAGTCCGCTTAGCGGACTAGTCCGACCTCTCGAGCGGACTAGTCCGGCCTTCTGAGACTTAGTCTCATAACGGCTCAGACTCACACAACAACGGACTAGTCCGGCCTTGAACGGACAAGTCCGATCTGACTCAGAGACTCTTTATCCGGTCCAAAACGGATTAGTCCGGGTCTGAACGGACTAGTCCGGCCAGTTGTCCGGAAAAGTCCGGTCTCCCCTTTTCTTCATATCTATGACTACTTCGTCTCATGATTCTAACTTTCTACCCTTCGTTTGAGCTCTCTAATGATTCTCAAGCACTCTAAAAGAGAAGGCCCTGTACATAACTAGAAAATGTGAAGATTAATGGAAAATGTTATTTTCTACTCTTTCAAGTCTTCTTCTCTTTCTTTTGCTTCTTGAGAGACTCCATATCTATTTCTTTGATAAACACCTGTGCTCATACTCAATAGAAACTTATTAGTATCTTAATTGTTGTCATCAATCAACCAAAACCCACGGGGATTACCTAGATGCACTTTCAAAAAGGAGACACCCCGGCTGAGAATTAGAAGCAGAACAACCCTAGCACTGATAACTCATTCCTAGAGCTCTTCTAAGCCTCTTTCCTCACCCCTCTTGACCCCTAAGATTGGATATTTAGGAGTTTGTGGTTTTGTGAGAGGAAATACGTGGTGATCAACGTTTGAGCTCTCGGTTTGACTCTCTTGCACTCTGATTGTTAATTTGAGTTCTTGATTGTTGTATTTTGATTCCTAGAACTGCTAGGTTGTTGAAGGGAGCCTCAAGTTGTGAGTAGCCCCTAAGAGCATTGAATTCACATTTGATTAATAGTGAAAGTGCCCAGGCTTGATCTTGGTGATCGCTCGGTGAGGGAAGGGTTGGAAAAGACCCGGTCCTTTGTGGACTCCTCAACGAGGACGTAGATTCCTGTGTGGAATCGAACCTCGGGATAAATCGTGTCGCTTGGTTCCTTTACCTTCTCGCTTGCCCACTAGAATTACTTATTAAGCTTTCGTCTTGTTAACACTTGTGAATTGTTCCGCTGACCTGCAATCTAATCATTCACAACTTATTAGTGAGATTGTTTGACTACTATACATCTTACACTTAAACGAACTTAAAAGGAAAACCTAAAACACAATTTTATATCTAGACGTGACTAGTCTGCCCTCAGACCGGACTAGTCCGACCTTCTTCAAGTTTAATCTGCTGTTTGCAATAGTTTCAGGTTTTATTAGCCTATTCACCCCCCTCTAGGCAACTTTCACTGAGGCCCAGGCTGAGTCGGGGCAGTCGACATGCTGTAGCCGGCCTCACGGTTACGACGCCTTTCCCGCTGTCGCTCGATGGTCACCCGACCATCTTCCCCCAAGCGACGTTGCTCCAGCTCTGTCCTCAGGTCCGCCGTTGAGAGCCTGGTAGAACGAGAGTCTATCGTCTGCATGTCAACCGTTGGAGTGCGCGACAGCGACACATCTGGTTGACCAGAGCGTCGTCTCTGTCGCAGCGGAGGGTTGAAGGCAGCAGCGACGAGATGGTTGACGACGCGGATCCACTGCTGGGTGGCCCCCTAGGGAGCGTCCACAACAGGCAGATTGTGCAGGAGCGCTCGCGCGGCAGCTAGTGCACTTGCTTGAGTAGCACTCCGCGCCGCAACAGATCCTAAGGTTGTAGGAGTCCGTGTCGTTGGAGTCCGATGCGGGCTCCCAACCTGTCCCGACACACTCCTCCCTGAGCGTGTCGAGATATGACCCTCACTGGTCATCGTTCGCCGGGAATGAGGGTGCGAAGAGCTTGCGGCTGAGGGAAGCTTGGTCATCTTCTTTGGCGCAAACCTGTCTCGAGAGAGAAAAACCCCCTTCTTGGCGCGCCAAATATCGAAGTGTGCCGTCGACACTTCCCCTGGGCCCGCTTCAGGATCAAACCATGGAGGTTCTTTTTCGAAGGGGCTAGTTCTCTCGGGAGGTCACGTTAGTTGTGAGAGGATTGACATAAGGGTTTTTACGTGGTTCGGGCCGCCGGAGCGTAACACCCTACGTCCACGGGAGTTGTATTGCTCGGAGCTTAAAACCGGAGTTCTAAGCTTGGTGGTCTGGATGAGCTGAGTTGCCCAGAATGTCGAACCCCTTGCAACGTTGCCAACCCGAGTCTTTTATACTCCAAGGCTCGGGCGGCTTACAAGGTGGGCCCCGGGGCCCGATAGGTGGCCCTGGGGAGATTTCCTGCCATCTACCATATCTTGCAGTGAATGCTGGTAGTTGTCTCTGGCAATGGCTTCTTAGTCGTCGTTCTGCCGTCCTGCCCGTGCCGCAAGCTAGGCGTAGTGGTTGATGATGGCAGGGACGACAGGGTATGTCTTGTCGCCATATTTATTGGTCAACAACTTCTGTCATGGTGAGCTTATCTTAACTGTGACGCGACTGGTCACTGCGCCACCTGACAGGGGCGTGCGCCGCGTCTCCGCGTCTTGGGAAGACGTGGGTCTTCAATGTGTTGATCAGACAAGGCGTGACGTGCCTTTACTCCTGCTGCCTACCGAGCCGGGGTGGACAGCACGGCACGTGGCGCCTTTGGAGCTGACCCCTGCGGAGGGGGTGAGGTCCGGCTCTGCTGGCCACTTGGCAGCCCCGGAGCTCGCCCCTGAGGAGAGGGGAGGCCCGGCCCTGCTGGACATGTGGCGCCTTCGGAGCTCGCCCCTGCGGAGGGCGTGAGGTCTGACGCTGCTGGTCACGTGGCTGGCCCGGGGCTCGCCTCTAAGGAGAGGGGAGGCCGGACCCTGCTGGACACGTGGCGCCTTCGGAGCTCACCCCTGCGGAGGGCGTGAGGTCCGACACTGCTGGCCACGTGGCAGGCCCGGGGCTCGCCTGTGAGGAGAGGGGAGGTCCGGCCCCGCTGGACACGTGGCGCCTTCGGAGCTCGTCCCTGCGAAGGCGGCGAGGCCTGGCTCTGCTAGCCACGTGGCAGGACTGGGGCTCGCCTCTGAGGAGAGGGGAGGCCCGACCTTGCTGGACACGTGACGCCTTTGGAGCTCGCCCCTGCAAAGGTGGTGAGGTGCTTAGTCGCTTTTCTCCTGTGCGCAGGGTACCCGGTATTGAGGGTACGGACAGTATCTTTACAAAGAACATATGCTGAGATTTAATAATGAGATTTCTCCATGCTCTTCTGAAGAAACTGCACTTCTCGCCCTGTCTTGGGTGGCTTGCAATTCTGTCATTTACAGGAGGCTACATTTTCTGTTGGGCCGAATAGTAAAATGCATAAATGTTTTGGGTCATGCCTTTCTCTATACAAATATACGGCCCATCAAAGAATTACAGACAGCCCATGAAATATTTACGGTCCAGAATACTTATCCGGCCCAGACCCATTTAACGGGGCGAGTGCCCTTCGCCGCCTCACGCAGCTATATATAAGCTCCCCTTCCTCTAAACCCTACCTGACGCCCGCCGCCGCTTCGCTTCCTCGCGCCGCAAGCCACTGCCGCCGCCGCCGCGCCGCTCGTGCTCAGACCAGCTTCGACCATGGTGAGCCTCCTACTCGAAACCCTCGCTACCCCCCGTGGTCAGTGCCGTCCATCCGGCTCGACGCGGGCACTGATTCGTGTCGACTCTTCTCGCGCAGGCGGACGTCGACGTCGAGACCGAGGTCGCCGCCGGAGCGCAGCCCAAGAAGAGGACGTTCCGCAAGTACAGCTACCGCGGCGTGGACCTCGACTCGCTGCTCGACATGTCAACCGACGACCTCGTCCAGCTCTTCCCCGCGCGAGCCCGTAGAAGGTACGCACAGAGGGTTCTGTATTTGGAGCTATTCACTCTGGGATCTGCATTTTGTGTGGTTTTGTCCGATCTGGATTCGGTTTGACGTGCTATGAGTTCGTTCGTCTAGGTTCCAGAGGGGACTGAAGAGGAAGCCGATGGCGCTCATTAAGAAGCTGCGCAAGGCGGTCAGTTTCCATTCTTCGAATTTTGCATACTTTCTTTCATGTTTGACATGCTCTATTACGGTCTCATGATTAGGTTATGCTTATTCGTGTTTTGTCATGCATTGTATTGGTGCCATTGTTTTTTTTGGGGGGGGGGGTTGGTTCTCTATGCCGGGACTAAAATGGTCTTAATTGTTATTCTATAAACTTGGGAACTATGATGCGTCGTGTCTGTGACCATATTCATGATATGGGACCAAGCCAGTGTTTGAACCCATGGCCATTGTTGTGCCATTTCATCGTGCCTTGATGGAATTTATATTTATTCCGAACTTAGATAGTTGTCACTACATTATCATGTATGCTGATATTTTGGCTGTTAATTTTCTCTTATTAGAAGGTTCATTGAATAGGAAACCATGTAAATTTACCTACGGAAAATACTTCCTGTCACCTGAATTCGTAAGAACAAGCAAGATGTCACTAGTTCACTCATCATCTTGTTGCTGGAAAAATTGCTGACCATTATGTTAATTCTAAACTGGGATTGTTAAGTAGTCGCATACAGAGTGTTTTGATATGTAAAGTTGTTGGGTAGCATTTGTTTGTTTTGTCCAAATCTACCTCAGTATCAACAATTTAAAACCTGCCTTGCCATTAGCATGCTGATTGTGGCACATGGTTACTCATGTGGATTAATTGATACAATAGCTTTGTATAGCACAGTGCATATCTGTTGGTTTGCGTCCATTTTGTTTTTTTTGTGTGAATACTTTTGATTAACTGTTATAATCTGAAGTTTCTTCACATGCTATTGCTCACTGCATATTAACAGAAAAAGGATGCTCCTGCTGGTGAGAAGCCAGAGCCTGTGAGGACCCATCTCCGCAACATGATCATTGTTCCTGAGATGATTGGAAGCATCATCGGAGTCTACAACGGCAAGACCTTCAACCAGGTTGAGATCAAGCCTGAGATGATTGGCCACTACCTTGCTGAGTTCTCCCTTTCCTACAAGCCGGTGAAGCATGGTAGGCCTGGTATTGGTGCCACCCACTCGTCGCGTTTCATTCCTCTGAAATAAGTTATCAGCTTTGTAATGTCCAGTTCAGAACTAAAGGTTTCAGCTGTGTCTTATGTTTTGAACAAGCTACCTGCTTCAAGTACTTTTTGTTGGGTTTCTGCATTAGAACCTTAGTGAAGCACTTTGCGCAAGGATGTTATTTGTTGGAAGTATGTGATGGTTTCTTGGTCTTCGTTGTTATGATTATTTGTTGGAAGGGTCAATGCAGTGTTCACGTGTTGATATTTGGGGTGAGCTACTATTTGTAGTGTAGGCTTATTTGCCTGATATGATAGTATTCGTTGGCGTACTTGAATCTACTAGCCACCGGTCGGCATTGCAAATTTGCAAATTTTATACCGTGCCGCTTTGATCGTATTAGTCTCCGGCCCTATGCTATTTGGTCCAAGGCTGCGGGCGACGCCAAGTGGTTGTTTCTGGCTTCATTCTGTTGAGTCTAAAATGGAGGCGTGGGAGAATTTCTCTTTTCCAGCATCGGGATGGCGATGTTCGTTTTATCTCTCATTCTTTGTGAGGTCCAGTCGAGCTCAGCTCGTGTCTGGTGTTCACTTAGTTGGAACTTTGATCGGGCGCATTCAAGTACCACATTTGCTTATGACAATATGACGTGTACCTTCACATTTACATCTCGAAAATTAAATAGAAACAGCTTTTTTTCACGCTAACCAATCTGCAAACCACTATGCAGTCTGAAACGGCATGACCCAGACAGCGTTGGCGATCGTGTGCGTCTCTCAGTAGCAGCTCACTGTTGAAAATCCAGAGTTAATTTCCTCTAATTTGTTCTCTATTTTATTCTCAATAGCGGGGCTGTATATATAGCCTCAAATTACATAGTACGAATCTAATACTAGGTAGACTCCTACTCTTACTTGGCTTTGACTCTGTTGAAGTGTTCACCGCGACACTTCCGCCGGTCCGTCCTGGAGCAGCCCGCGGAGGTTCTTTTTTAGGAGGGGCTAGTGGTTTCGAGCTTCGGAGCACGATGGCGAGATGAACACGAGAATTTACGTGGTTTGGGCCATCGGATCGTAATACCCTACGTCCACTGTGTGATTGCTATATTACTTGCGTGTATGAGTGTGTGAGGTTGACGGGTTGCGAACTCTCTGTCCGGAGGCTGCCCCGATCCTTTTATAGCCCAAGGTCGGGGCAGTTACAATGTGGCCTGGGGCCCGACAGGTGGTCCCGCTGTTGTGCGTACCCTATACATGAGCTAGGGCATTTACAACTACATGTAGTATCGCTATCGGAGGAGTGAAGGTGCGCCGCCTTACACGTCGGGCGCCTCTCACCAGGTAGCAGATGATGATGAAGACCCCTTCTTGTCGTCGCATCTTCTCGCACTGTCGAGCGGCTCTGTGCTGTTGTGCGGCACTGTTTCGCCGTCACGCCTCACCGCTCTGTCTTTTTACCGTAATGGTGAACGGGCGGAGGACGGAGGTGTGTGCCGTGAACCATGCTTCTAGGGAAGGTACGAGCCTTGAATGCACGGTTTAACAGCGCACCTTCCTCTTTATTCCTTGGCCATCTGCCCGTTGCTTGTCAGCGTGGCGTCTAGGTGCCTGGCCCGCGGGACACGCTCGTCACCGGACCAGACTTGCGGAGTAGCGCGGGGTCCGGAGTCGTTGGGAACGTGGCAACACCGGAGCCCTCCCATGCTAGAGGTCGGGCCCGGGGCCGTAGGACACGTGGCACCTCCAGAGCTCTCCTTGGCAAGAAGGGACGCCTGGAGCTATTTTCCACGTGGCAGCACCGGAGCCCTCCCATGCTGGAGGTCAAACCCGGAGCCGTAGGACACGTGGCACCTCCGGGGCTATCCTTGGTGGGAGACTTGGCTCGAAGGTTCTGGGACACGTGGCAGCTCCGGACCTCACCTTTGCGGAGAGGCTTAGGCCGGAGCCCGGTGCTCGTGCCAGCCCCGATGTTGTCCTCTTCGGGAGGGGGGTGGCTCGTAGCCAGGAGACACGTGGTAGCTCCGGAACTCACCCTAGCGGGGAGGCTCAGACCAGAGCCTAAGGCACGTGTCAGCTCCGGAGCCCAAGCGCACGTGGTAGCCCCAGGACTATCCATGGGGCCCAGGGGCACGTGGCTTATGCTGGGGCCCGCTGAAAGTGCATCTAGGTAATCCCCGTGGGTTTTGGTTGATTGATGACGATAATTAAGATACTAATAAGTTTCTACCGAGTATGAGCACAAGTGTTTATCAAAGAAATGGATATGGAGTCTCTCAAGAAGCAAAAGGAAAAGAAGAAGACTTGAAAGAGTAGAAAATAGCATTTTCTATTAATCTTCACATTTTCTAGTTGTGTACAGGGTCTTCTCTTTTAGAGTGCTTGAGAATCATTAGAGAGCTCAAACGAAGGGTACAAAGTTAGAATAATGAGACGGAGTAGTCATAGATATAAAGAAAAGGGGAGACCGGACTTGTCCGGACCATTGGCCGGACTAGTCTGTTCAGACCCGGACTAATCCGATTTGGACCGGATAAAGAGTCTCTGAGTCAGTTCGGACTTGTCCGTTCAAGGCCGAACTAGTCCGTTGTTGTGTGAGTCCGAGCCGTCATGAGACTAAGTCTCAGAAGGCCGGACTAGTCCGCTCGAGAGGTCGGACTAGTCCGCTGAGCGGACTAAGCCGCTTATGTCCGGAGAAGAAGTCTCTGAGTGCCATCGGACTAGTCCGCTCCACAGGCCGGACTAGTCCGATCTTTTCAGACTAGTCCGAATTAGGACGGAACAAAGGTTCCTATGTGAGCTCGGACTAGTCCGAGGTTGGGACCGGACTAGTCCGGACTTTAGTTGGTAACGGCTAAATGCCGGGATTTCTATAAAAGGAGACCCCCCGGCTGAGAATTGGCAAGTCACGAATCTAAGCGCTGAAAACTCATTCCTAGAGCTCTTCGAAGCCTCTTTCCTCACCTTCTAGACCCCTAAGATTGGATCTTAAGGAGTTAGTGGTTTTGTGAGAGGAAAGACGTGGTGATCGACGTTTGAGCTCTCGGTTTGATTCCCTTGCACTCTAACTGTTATTTTGAGTTCTTAAGAGTTGTAATTTGAATTCTAGAACTACTTGGTTGGTGTAGGGAGCCTCAAGGTGTGAGTAGCCCCTAAGAGCATTGTATTCACATTCGACTGATAGTGAGAAAGCCTAGGCTTGATCTTAGTGATCGCTCGGTGAGAGAAGGGTTGGAAAAGACCCAGTCCTTGGTGGACTCCTCAACGAGGACGTAGATTCCTGTGTGAAATCGAACCTCGGGATAAATCGTGTCTCTGGTTTCCTCTACTATCTTACTTGCTCACTAGAATTACTTGTCAAGCTTTTATTATGTTATTTCCCGCAAATTGTTCTACTATTTCGCAATCTAATCATTCTGAACTAATTAGTGATATCATTTGACTACTGTATATTTTCCGCTCAAACAAACTTAAAAGGAAACCTAAAACACAAATTTAGACTTAGACCGGACTAGTCCGACCTCAAACCGGACTAGTCTGGCCTGTTTCCGGTTGTATTCGCTGTTTACTATAATTTCAGGTTTTATTAGCCTATTCACCCTCCCTCTAGGCAACTTTCACCCGCCTTAGCAGGAAGGCAGGGCCTAGGGTGTCTTTTACCCACTACGCGGGGGTACTCGGTCTTAGGGTACCGACAGTGGTCCCCGGGCCCATCTCGGGAGAGGCATTGAGCCTGCATGTGGGGCCGCCATCTCTCCCGCGTTGTGGCTTTAAACCTGCGATTTGGGAACCGAAGTGGTGGCGAGATTTTCGCGTAGTGGACGAGTGGCTTACCTGGGAGACGAAAAGGTTGCTTGTCTTCGGCATAGTGAGTGCACTCAGTCAAAGCAGCAGCGCATCGTTATATCCACTATCGATTTGACCGGTCACGGCGATGCACTCGAGGGGTTGCCTCGGGGTAATTACTGCAACAGCCCGTGGACCGTAGAAATACCGCGGTTCTTTCCTCGGGAACCGTCGGACGTTCCCGAGTTTTTACTCGCCTGTCCCGCCGGTGTCTGACTGGTGGACCTGGGCCCTACCTGTCATTGGTGGGGGCGAGTGCTACGGCGGCATGCTCAAGGGGTTGCCTCAGGTCATTTACTGCGGCAACCAATGAATTGGTTGCACCGCTCTCCTCGGGAACCGCCGGACGTTCCCGAGAGGTTATCCTCCTGGCCCCCACTGTCTGACGGATGGACCTGGATCAATCCCATCGTCCGGGGAGGCGAATAACCCGCGGCGTGCAGTGGAGGAAACCCAATTGCCACGCCTGGTGCCCTGCCAGAGGCCGTGGTTGGGTATAAAAGGAGGCCTTGCGGTGTAGGATGGCACCCCCCTCACCATGTGGCCTTTGTTCCCATGTTGCGCGTTGGAAGTCTCTGCTTCTAGGGACTTTCGCCCACCAGATGCTTTCTCTTTGGTAGTCGTCTTCGTCCACTTCTGCGAGATGTTCGTGTGTGTGCGACCTTCGGTGGGACTCTCTCGGGCATCCCTCTCCTTGACTTCCTCGGATAGAAGCACAAGCCATCTTGATGGTGTGTCGGTGGTCGGGGAGGCCGTCGGGGACAGGGTCCTCGACTCGCAGTGAGTCCCTACGCCAGTGTCGAGTGGGGCATGTCCTCTAGGCGCCTTGCCAAAGGAGGGCTACCTGCAGGTACCGGAGGAACGTTAAGTCCAGAGTGATCAAGTCTTCCTCCAGGTACTGTTGTGGACAACAAAATCTGACATAGATGGCGTTTGGCCCACACGACAATGGATGTCTCCATTGCCTTGGTCTAGCATGTGTTGTTGTCGCCCTCGGTCTTATAGCGGGTGACCGTGTCACTGCGCAGAGATCGGATCGGGGGACAACCAAGCAGGCCACGGAGCAGGAGACTACTCGACTTGTAGCTGGTGAGTTCCTTAGCTATCTTGTATCCCCTTTTGTATGCCAGAACTCCGTTATTAATGAAATATCTTTGTTTCAAGTCTTCCAATGTCCTATGTTGTCGATGTAGACTTCGGACCCTTAGCAGCGCAAGGGTCCGAGATAACTTAGCCAACATGGGTAGCTCTTTGCCTATACCTCGAGCTTGTTCCTTTGGGTCCTTGGCGGCGTAAGGTCCCAGGGCGCCCCGACAGTGTGGCTACCATTCCTTCTGGATCCTCAGCAGCGCAAGGATTTGAAGGAAATTCGACCTTTGTCTCCAGCTCCTTCCAGGGGGACACATGGCAGCTCCGGACTTTTCCTCAGAAGGGAGACTCTGCTCGGAGCCCGAGGCACGTGTCAGCTCCGGAGCCGTCCTCAGAGGGGAGGTGGCTCAGATCCTATGGACACGTGGTAGCTCCGGACTTCACCCACCGGGAAGGCCCGAACCGGAGCCCGGTGCACGTGTCAGCATCGGAGCCGTCCTCAGCGGGGAGGCGACTCGGAGCCTAGGGACACGTTGTAGCTCCGGACTTCACCCGCAGGGAGGCTTCGCATCGGAGCCCACGGCCCACGTCGGCTACGAGGGAGGCTGCAGCTCGGTCTGAGGTCGAAGACTTAGGATCCCTCGTCGCCGAGCGGTTTAGGCGTGGTGCGGGCGAGTCCTGGGCGGGCCCCGACCTTTGTATCTTTCTTTTGTCTTTTGTGTCTTGTCTTGTACTCCTGTGTTGATGAATAAAAGACTTTTTGTTGGTCTCTCATCCTTCAGCCACTCGGCGCAGGGTCCGGTAGAAAGGACCACTTTAGCTTTCGCAAGGTCCCCTGGTCCCTGATGTCGCAAGGACCAGAGGCTCTCTCATTTGCCAAAGTGGTTGATGCTTCCTTCTTGCTTGCTGTAGATATGTACCCACTTCCTTCATGCGCGTTGCAGGGGTCCGGCCATCTTGGTTGCCTTGACCAGTCGTGATGGCCCCCTGGTAGGTGTGCCCAAGTGTTTGGGGACGCCTACCAAAAAGGCGCAAGACACCAGCTCCGGACCCTTCGGGAGACGCCAGCCTTGGGGGTCCGAGAGAGGCCCCCTAGGAAGCTGATGTTCCGGAACCAACCCCATGGACCGGAGCCCTGTGGCCTGCACAAACACTAGAAGAAAGGGGTAACCGTGCCGTGTAGTTGTGTTTTCCCTGTTCGCTGGCCCCATTATGGCTTATGGTCCTCTACTAAGCTACAGGACCTGGGCAATTCGCTGTAGTAGTGTCCGGACCATGGTTACCACCCTTCCTACAGTGGTGTACCATCCGGGCCCCCAACACTTGGGTGCTACACTAAGGAGGCAGAGTGTAAAAGCCCAAGAAAAAGGACTTGCAAAAACTTTTATTCACCTCACAACACCACAGTTTTTATTGTGGATATCTTAGGAAATATTGTGAAGAGCAAGTAACCTCCATCAAAAGAGTGATTAGAGGGGAAGGCCTTCATTTTCACAAAGGGGGATTTGTACACATGAACATGAGAGGTTGAGCTCACCCCTAGAACTTAAAAAGTCTTGAGAAGGTTCAGGTCAAATTTCATGTAAATTCAACACTTTTTGAGGCACTTTTGGAATTGCAGCAACTTTCATCCCTCAAATTCAAAAGTTAGCTTCATATTCAAACTCAGCACATTTTTCTGAGTAAGCCCACAAATTTTCATCCTCATTGGAGTTCATCTTGTCAAGAGCTAAATTTGCAAGAATTCAAAACTGAATTTAAATTTCAGTTTAAACATGCAGCAAATTTAGCCAAACACAGTTCAACTTTGAGGATTCAAATTCAAACTAAGACTTGGTGACTAAGTCTGACATTAAATTGTGAGTAGCTGAGGATATTTTGGCACAACAGAATTGAGAAAATTTGGAAAAAAAAATTAGAGGGGAGGTCCCACCTGTCAGTAGACTTAACAGAGGAGTCTTCCACTGATCTTTTCCTCTCTCGTCCGAGACAGCGCACGGGAACGCCGGTGCCGGACCCCCTCGCGCTGCCACCTCCTGGTCTCCTGCCCGAGCTGGCGAGCTGCTCCCGGATCGATCAACCCCAACGTAGTCGGTCGCCCACAGCACGAAACCACCGAGGCTTGGGTTCTTTACGCACGAACAGAGAGCGCTACGCTCGCCGCCGTTTTCGTTCGATCGAGAACCCGGCAAACCACCGCGAGCAGCGCCTCTCCTAGCCACAAAACCACACCAGCTACTTGTCCTCTACCTCCTCGGCACGAGAGTAGTCGAGTTCGGCCCTTCCCCAGCCCTAGCTCCACGTTTCCGAGCAACACCCGAAAAACCGCCACCACTCGGCTCACGGTTACAGCCCAACAGAGGGCCTTTCACGGCTGAGCAAGGACAGTCTCGGACGTGTCAGGGACTGGTGGTGCTCATATCCGAAGCTCAGACCGTGACCTGGACCATAGAGCTCGAATTTGGAGAAAGTTCTCCGGTGGGCACGAACGGACCTTCCGGCATGGTAACGTCGAATTAACTCGCCACCTTTGTTCTTGGGTCATGAAAACTGGCACACAGGACCGTCACTCATCAACGCTCGTTAGCCCCTCACGGCCCTGGCTTGAAGCCGCATGTAAGCCGGGTATTTCTAGGTTTTGTTACAGCAATTGAGGCACGGAGGCTCGGGCTCACGATGAGACATAGGATAGAGCCCTCTCTAGGCGGTTTCACCACTATGACGAGCTTCCCTAGCACCCACTGGTGCTATAGCGCCGATCCACCGATGTTTTGGCGGGCTAAACTGTCCGGGCGACGTGACCGAAGGGTTGCCGAGCCGCTGCACTGTCGCCGGCTAGGGTAGAGCCACCGCCGGTCGCGGGAGAAGGTGCCAGCATGTTCAGCAGGTGGAACTAGGCCCTGGCGGCGAGGTAGAGTGCGAGAGGTGGCCGGGCGGAAAGTATCAGCGTGTCTCCAGCGAGCCCGGCGGCGCGCGGGCGCGGGAACGCGCGGAAGAAGACGACCCATGGAGCCCACGTGTCAGCGTCGAGGGTGGGGGTGTTAAAACCCAGATCTACTGCGGCCCCGGGATCAAGTGTGACTGCGCGGGAAGGGGTCTGTAGCCCCGTGTGGCTCAGCTCCAGCGGTGCCACGTGTGGGCCGGGCCCACGGTCAGAGTTTAAAATTTTCCCCGGTTTATTTAGGATTTCAGATTTAGTTCAAACTTTAGAACCATATAACTTTCGCTAGGAAGCCCCAAATTTAGTGATTCAAATTGGGTTGGATTCATCTTGCATAGCTCTATCCAAATATGCAACTCAATTTGTATGAAACCTATTATTTGATTCTGGAAAATTCTTTAAATCTTTTCAGCAAAAGAATTTTAGAGGGAGTTTGGTTCATCCAAAAATCCCCAAATTTTGGCAGAATGTTCTTTAGGACATTAGTGAACCCCTATAAAAGTTTCAGACCATTTGGAGTTTATTTGGTCAGAGCAATTCAAATTTGAAGGTGCTGTGTTCATTTGAATACAAAAACATTTTCAGAGAATTTCCAAAACTTGGAAATTCAGTTCTGGACAAATCTTAGCTCCAAAAATGCTAGGAAAATTCATGCAAACTCTATGAGCTATATTTGAAATTGTGGTTCACTAAGTTGGGCATGAACAGGGTTGTTACCTCAGAATTAATTATGCTTTGCTTATTTGCTAAAATAATTATTCTGAACAAACCCCTCAATGACAAGTGCTAAATTTTGATCCAGAGAGTTTTCTTGTGACAAGGAACTCACACAAAAATTCTCAGCTCCAGTGGAGCTCTGGATCACCCCTGTCCTGTTTAACCACTTGAGGGATTAATATGGAAAAGGGGGGAAACCACTTAGCACTTAACCATGTGTTTAGGTCTAAGCCCAAGCCACCAACACCAGTTCATCTTTAAATTCTTAAACAGAGTTCTAGTTGTTAGAGACTGTTTATTAGAACTAATAGCAGAAGTATTACCCTAAACTCATATGCATATTCATTAACATGTAGTATTTTATTAATGTGTAGTCGCTAAAGGAGAGGAGGCTCCGGAAGTACTCGACTTCCTACTTCCGGAAGAGGAACTAACCCCTGACCAGCATGAAAGCATCTAGGCCCCCGTGAGATATGGTTTTGGTGATTAATGACAACCGTTCGTTATCACTAATGAGTTTGTGGATGCGAGGTTTCACATATATCACATCAACCGTTAATGAACTATCTATTCACACCATCTACTGCTCATTGGATACAAATGGAGACCCCTCAACGATCTATTCTAAGGGGTCATTCGATATGAAGAACTCATACAAATCTATTCTATCGAAATTGGCAACACAAGAAGCTTACACTTTACCGTAATATCATTTCAAACAAGTGTCAAAGAGGTCACTCAAGAAGATTCCAAAGGATCAACTCAAAATAACTCGAAGCAAACAAGTTGCATTCACCGGATCATCCGATGTCTTGCAAAATGACTACATCGGTCGAGTTTGAGTTGGCAGAAGAAGAAGACCTCAGATTCCAGTACTCATCGGATCATCCGATGTGAAGGAAGTGGCACATCGGTTGAGTTCACCCGAAGGTTGATATCTGAGTTATTATGAAGATATACACACCGGATCATCCGATGAGGAAGTAAGTGTACGTCGGTCAAATTCAACAGAGACAATATTTCTGACCCAATTCTGAAGATCAACTCACCGGATCATCCGATGATAAATTGAAGTAACATCGGTCGATTAAAAGATCCAACGGTTATATCCAACGGTCACATCTGACACGTGACATCAGCTAATTTGGAATTCGACCGATGATCATATAAAGGGGTGCATCGGAGGATCCGATGCTAACTGACAAAGTCTGCCCACTTTTCCAACGGCTATCTCGTGTGGGCTGGCTATAAATACCCCTCCAACCGGCCATTTCGATAAGTCTTGATCTCCTGAGCCTCACTACACATTCTCAAGCATTCAAGACCAAGAGCTACCACTTCCACACTTCAAAACCTCTTGTAATCCAACTATAGGTTATATCTAGCTAGAGAGAAGCTTGTGTGCGTCCATTCTTAGTGATTGGAATCTCTAGGCTAGTGAGAGAGAGTGTCTTGGTGACTTCTCTCACCTTGTAAACGTTGGAGGAAGAAAAGATCCCTCCGGAGCTTACCAAGGTGTTTGTGGAAGCCCGGAGAATCACCGTTGTACAAGGCTTGAGCTCCACCTTGCCGGAGAGGGCGAACGGAGAAAGATAGTGGATTCCCTTGTCTTGGTGACTTGGGAGTGGCCATACCCTTTGGTGGGTGCCACAACGTGGACGTAGGAAGATTTTTATGATCTTACCGAACCACGGGAAAAATCGCCGTGTCTCCGAGTCTCCGCGGGAGTTTGCCTTTCTCTCATCACCCCTTACTATTACGCTTTTACTATTCCGCACTTAACTCTCTTACTTGCGTACTTAGTTTGCATAGGGAATTGGGCTTCAACCATTAAAGTTTTAAATTGCTCTAAAATTTTTAAAAAAAAGCCCAATTCACCCCCCCTCTTGGGCGTTTCGATCCTTACAATTGGTATCAGAGCTTGGTTGCTCATTGGATCATTCTAGCTTCACCGCTAGAGAGCAAAAATGGCCAAGAATGGGGGTTCGGTTCCTACCTTCGAGGGCAAGAATTTTGCTTATTGGAAAGCACGCATGCGCGCTTACCTTGAGGCAATTGCTCCCGAAGTGTGGGAAGCGACCCATGCGGGGTTTGGAAATCTTGACTATGTTGGAGACCAATTAAAATGGGATGCTAAGGCTAGAAATGCCATATATGAATGCATTAGTCAAGATGTTTTTGCTAGGATTGCTAGCAAGGAAAAAGCATGTGAAATTTGGGCATGTCTAGTTGAAATACATGAGGGCTCATCTCGTGTCAAAGAACTCAAATATCACATGCTTAAATCAAAATATGATGAATTTAAGATGTTTCCTCATGAAAACGTTAATCAAATGTTTTCTCGTTTAAATGTGCTCATTGAGGAAATTAACGCACTTGATATTGCTTCTCTTGGCAAGGGACTTATAAATCGCAAGATCCTCATGCTTCTACCCAAGCCCAAGTACAACATTATCAATTCAATGCTCCAAAAAGAGTCACTAAACAACATTGAAGTTTCGGAGCTCATTGGAGAAATTCATGCTCATGAAATGAGCGTACTTGGAATGATGGAGGAGTCATCATCAAAAACCATTGCTCTCAAGGCGTTAACCAAGAAGACAACTCCCAAGAAGAAGAAAGTGGTTGAGCCTAGCTCAAGTGAAGAAGAGCAAGAAACAAGCGAAGATGATGATGATGAGCTTGCTTTGATGATGAGAAAATTCTCACGCCTCAACTCTAAGATTGCAAAGAAGGGATACTCTTTTGATCCCAAAAAGAAAGCCTTCTTGCCAAGAAAAGATGAAAACAAGACGTGCTACAATTGTGGTGATCTAGGCCACATATCATATGACTGCCCAAGACCGGACAAAAGAAAGGAAATTGGCAAGCATCACAAGCTAGAAGAAAGTGATGATGAAGAGGAGGTCAAGCCCAAGCGCTCCTTTGGAAAGAAGAAATTTGACAAAGGCAAGAAAACCAAGCTCTTTCCAAAGAAAAGAAGAGGGCCTCAAAAGGTCTTCATGTGTGAAGCAAATGAGTGGATCACGGATGAAGAGTCAAGCGACGAAGATAGTGAAGATGAAGAAAACTTGGCGGGCCTCGCCATCGTCAACAAGAATGACTCCCCTCTTCGTCCACCTCCTATGTGCCTAATGGCGAAAGGTAACTCAAAGGTATGTGAAGACTCTAGCGATGATGATGAGGAGCTTTCACCCGATGAATTAGCATCCATGATTAGTGAATATCATGCTATGATAAAAAGGGAAAAGGCTAAGGTTAAGGCTCTTGAGCTAGCTCGTGCTAAGCTTGAAAGTGCTAACCTCGATTTGCATGACAAGTATGTAACCATACTTAAAGAGCATGACACGCTCAAATTAAATGTCAAACAAAACGAGGATGAAAATGCTACAATCAAGCTTAAGTATCATGAGCTTGACTTAGCTAACTTAGCACTCTTGGCAAAGCACAATGAGTTGGTTCAAGAACATGAAGTGCTTAACCGTGCTTATGAAGCTATTGAACTTGAATTGAAAAACACAAAGAAAGAAACCCTTGATGGCAAAATATCATCTAATTCACATGCCACTAATGTTTTGGATAAGTCTTTGCCTTTGAAAGCAAGCCCTAGGGAGAAGGAGCTAATGGACGAAATTGAAAGTCTTCGCTCTAGTGTGGCAAGACTCTCTAAGGGGGAGGACAAGCACAAGGAAATCCTCTACCAACAAGCGAAAAGCTTCAACAAGAGAGGACTTGGATCCTTCCCGGTACCCAACAAAGGAAAGGTGCCCTCACCGGAGCTTAGGACAAGCTTCATCAAGGAAGTTGGGTCATATTGCCAACATTGTGAGGTCACCGGACATCACACGAGGGAGTGTCCTCTTCCCAACCGTCCTTCTCCCAAATTGCCTCCTAACTACAAATCTACTTTCAATGATTATCACTATCTATTGAGCAAAGTAGGTGGAAAGGTGAAGGCTAGGTTCATCGGCAAAGACATCAAGGGCATGAAGGGGAAGCTCCCCAAGCAACTTTGGGTTCCAAAATCACTTGTATCACATATACAAGGACCTAAGTTGGCTTGGGTTACTAAACTCAAAAACTAACTTCATGTGTGTAGGTGAACTACAAAGCCGGAGGAAAGCATTGGGTACTCGATAGTGGGTGCACTCAACATATGACCGGCAATGATGGTATGTTCACCTCCATAGAAAACCCCGGCAATCATGAACAAGTCACCTTTGGTGATAACTCAAAGGGGAAGGTAATTGGTTTGGGTAAAATTGCTATTTCTCATGATTTGTCTATCTCTAATGTGCTTTACGTTAAGTCTCTTAGCTTTAATTTACTTTCTATTGCACAATTATGTGATCTTGGACTAACGTGCACATTTGACAAGAATGGTGTTGTGGTGACTAGCGAGTCAAGCAAAGAACTAATATTCAAAGGTTTTCGGCATGGACATCTTTACTTGGTGGACTTCTCCAACAAGGATGCTAGCTTGACCACTTGTCTTTTCACCAAGACTAGTTTGGGATGGCTATGGCATCGGCGCATTGCTCACATTGGGATGAGCAAGCTCAAGAAGTCATTCAAGCTTGGGATGGTGACCGGCGTGAAGGATGTCACATTTGAGAAGAACAAGCCTTGTAGCGCATGTCAAGCCGGGAAGCAAGTCGCCTCACACCATCCGTTGAAGACAATGGTGTCAACCTCCAAGCCACTTGAACTACTTCACATGGACCTCTTCGGACCGTCCACGTATCAAAGCCTTGGCGGTAACCTCTATTGTCTTGTTATTGTTGATGACTACTCTCGCTATGCTTGGACATTGTTCCTAGGCGACAAGGGTGAAACTCCGGAAATCTTCAAGACCTTCGCTAAACGAGCTCAAAGGGAATTTCAACTTCCCATCATCAAGGTCCGGAGTGACAACGGCACCGAGTTCAAGAACTACAACATTGGGGAGTGGTGTGATCGTGAAGGCGTGAAGCACGAGTTTTCGGCCACATACACCCCTCAACAAAATGGTGTCGTTGAAAGGAAGAACAAAACTCTCATCACCCTTGCAAGAGCAATGCTTGATGACTATGGCACGTCGGAGAAGTTTTGGGCCGAAGCAATCAACACGGCGTGTCATGCCGCAAATAGGGTCTACCTTCATCGACTACTTCAAAAGACCCCATATGAGCTCCTCATTGGGAGAAAGCCCAACATCTCCTACTTCCGAGTCTTCGGGTGCCAGTGCTACATCTACCGCAAGAAAAGGCTCGGTAAGTTTGAAAGAAGGTGTGATGTTGGTATCTTTCTTGGTTATGCGTCAAACTCAAAAGCATATCGAGTATTCAACCAAACCTCCGGGTTAGTTGAAGAAAGTTGTGATGTTGAGTTTGATGAGACTAATGGCTCCCAAGAGGAGAGTTTTGGTCATGATGATATAGATGATGAGCCTCTACGAGAAGCTATGAAGAACATGACCATAGGAGACATCAAGCCCGAAGTTGAGGAGAGCCATGATCAAGGGGGAGCCTCAAGTTCCAACATCAACACCTCCATGGCGCCTCAAATTGATGAAGAAGAAGAGAAAAATGATCCATTGCCAATGCAAGATTCACATGCCACACAACAACAAGAAGAAGAAGAAGTCCAAGGTCAAGTCCAACCACAAGACGAGCAAGATGCCTCACCACCACCAAGTGCCTCACAACCTCTTATGAGGCATGGGCGCGTCTCCAAGGCACATCCGATGGATCAAATCATCGGAAGTCCGTCAAGGGGAGTAAGTACTCGTTCTCGCCATGTTGCTTCATTTTGTGAGCACTACTCTTTTGTTTCGTGTGTAGAACCCACAAATATTGAGGAAGCACTCCAAGATCCCAATTGGGTGATGGCTATGCAAGAAGAACTCAACAACTTCACCCGCAATAAAGTTTGGGTATTGGAGGAGCGACCTAAGGACAAGAACGTCATCGGAACGAAGTGGGTGTACCGCAACAAACAAGACGAGAATGGCGTGGTGGTCCGCAACAAGGCAAGGCTTGTGGCCAAGGGTTTTTCACAAGTTGAAGGACTAGATTTTGGAGAGACATTTGCCCCGGTCGCACGGTTAGAAGCTATTCGTATACTCCTTGCTTTTGCTTCACATCACAATATTATGCTTTATCAAATGGATGTGAAAAGTGCCTTCCTCAATGGTTATATTAACGAGCTTGTTTTCGTTGAGCAACCTCCCGGGTTTGAAGATCCGAGGAATCCTAACCATGTGTATAGGTTACACAAGGCGCTCTACGGGCTCAAGCAAGCACCTAGGGCATGGTATGAACGTCTTAGGGATTTCCTAGTCATGCAAGGATTCAAGATCGGGAGGATGGACACTACACTTTTCACCAAAGACATCAACGGGGATTTATTTCTTTGTCAAATTTACGTTGATGACATTATTTTTGGCTCAACTAACAAATCTCTTAGTCTTGAGTTTGGCACCATGATGTCTAGGGAGTTCGAGATGTCAATGATTGGAGAACTCAATTTCTTCCTAGGATTTCAAATCAAGCAACTTCAAGAGGGGACTTTCATCTACCAAGAAAAGTACACCAAAGACCTCTTGAAGAAGTTTGAAATGGAAGATTGCAGCTCAAGAAGTACTCCAATGGCAACAAATTGTCATCTCGACGCGGACATGGACGGTAAACCTATTGATCAATCTCATTACCGTTCCATGATTGGTTCATTATTATATCTTACCGCATCTAGGCCCGATATCATGTTTAGTGTGTGCTTGTGTGCTCGCTTTCAAGCTGCACCTAAAGAATCGCATCGTAAGGCTGTCTTTAGGATACTTAGGTATCTCAAGCATACCCCAAGTGTAGGTTTGTGGTACCCCAAGAACGCTAGTTTTCATCTCTTGGGTTACTCGGATTCGGACTTTGCCGGATGCCGTGTGGATCGCAAGAGTACATCCGGTGGGTGCCACTAACTTGGGCGTTCCCTAGTATCTTGGTCGAGCAAAAAGCAAAACTCCGTGGCTTTGTCCACCGCGGAGGCAGAGTATATAGCGGCCGGTGCATGTTGTGCCCAAATTCTATATATGAAGCAAACCCTTTTGGACTTTGGAATTAAGTTTGATTGTGTGCCTCTCCTTTGTGACAATGAAAGTGCGGTTAAGATAGCTAGAAACCCCGTTCAACACTCCCGCACTAAGCACATTGATATTCGCCATCACTTCTTGCGGGATCATGAGGCTAAAGGAGACATCTCTTTGCAAGGTGTAAGGTCCGAAGAACAATTGGCGGATATCTTCACTAAACCACTTGATGAGAAAACTTTTTCTAGACTAAGAAGTGAATTAAATGTGCTAGATGCATCTAACGTCATGTAAGTTGCCATGTTCATGTAAGGTTGCATATCAAATAGGTCTTGTCTAACTCCCAAAGGATAGGGGCAAGCTAGAAATAGCTTTTCCTGAGGAAGCCTTTGGCAGGTTTAAACTTGGCAAGATAGATTTACATTATGCCTTGCATGATTCCTGCCATATAGACTTGCACTCATTCAATATCTTGCATCATTTTGGTTGGCATTGCATACGGTAGATTGTCACAAAGGGAAACCACAACATGAGAAGGAGACTTGTTCAAAATGCAATAACTCAACTCATATGATGTGGATAGAGCAAAATTCTAAAGGTACATGCTTTAAAGAGATAGAAGTTCTCTACACTCTAGCTCACAAAGCATGGGCCTTACATTTTCATGGTTTCACTCCTAACCCTGTGTGTTCTCTTTGCTTAAGGGCTTAGCCAATATGTGGCACTATATTTAAGGCCTTATATTAGAGGTTAGGAGTTGCCCAAAAAGTCCTAAGACCAATCCTTATCTTTGTGTGCTTAAGTCCAAGGATATATATGGGTAGTCTTAGATTTTCTGCAGCCATCGGATTATCCGATGCTAGGGCCAGCAGATCATCGGATCAATTGGTGCTTCAGCTCAGTGCTCAGATCAAGTCAGATGTCACAAATCAACCGTTGAGCTCTTTTCAGAAGGCATCGGAGCATCCGATGTTCAGCCTTCCTGGTGCCCTGCAGAAATCGACCGATGATCGTCACATCAACATCGGATCATCCGGTGTTCAAAGAGAGTTTTTGGAACAGCTCTCTGTTGAACTCGACCGATGCATCCTCCGATGGTCATCGGTCCATCCGGTGTGTTATGCGCGGCTAGGGTTTGCCCAACAGTTTAAAAAGGGGGGGGTCGGCCGCCGCCCGTTTTCTTCTTCTTTCCCGACCTCCGCCGCCACCCGACGCCCTCGCCGCCGCCTCTCCCACGCGCCTCCGTCTCCCAGTCACCGCCGCCGTCTCCCAGCCGCCGCCGCCGGCTCCCAGGCGCCGCCGCCGCCACCTCTCCCGCGCACGCCGCCTCCCGCGCGCGCCGTCTCCCAGCCGCCGCCGCAGCCTTCCAGGGGCCGCCGTCGCCGCCTCCCCGGCCGCCGCCGCCGCCTCTCCACGCACGCCACCTCCAGTCGCCGGGCGCCGCCTTCCAGTCGCCGCGAGCGCCGCCGCTGTTCCAACGCACTGCCGCGCCTCCCTCGCCGTCTCCCCTCCACCACTCGCCGCCGGCTCGCATCACCCTCTCCGCTAGGGTCTCGTCGAGCTTTGCCGTTCGTCGCTAAGGTTTGCTCCGTGCCGCGCGACGTCCTCCGTTGCTTTTCGTCGTCAATTTCAACCGTCGCTAACCCTAGCTCTCAAATTGCATCAAGATGGGTCGCGATCGCAAAGGAAAAGGCAAGGCAATCGAGGAGCCCGCCGCGAAGAAGCGCAAGATGTCGAAGGACGCTCGTCGTGCGGAGTTGGCCGCTCGTGCCGCCGAGGAGCGTGAGCGCGGCCATCGCGGTTCCTTACGGATCCGCGAGTCCCGGCAAAGGCAGGAGCAGCCTCCGATCCAGCCGGTGCCTCCCGAGGGCTCCGACGAGGAGGAGACTGAAGTGCAGCCCCTCATCCGCCGGCGCACCCCGAGGACTCGTGGGGGTGGACAGACTCCTACGGCGAGTCGGCGTCCCTCTGCGGCTGACCGCGCCGAGGACAGAGAGGCCGAAAGGGCCATCCACCTGATGGACACAGCTGTCCGTGTTGCCGAGGATGTCAGACTCACCGACTACAGGAAGACAAAGGCTAGGCAACTGAAGAAGCTCAGATGGTCAGTGATCCTTGAGGAGTGGTTCCCGCGGCCTAGGGACTCTCGAGTAGACTCCCGTTTCTGGACCTTGACACAGGCGTCCTTGTACGAGACTTATAGGCGTCGGGGTCACAAGCTATTCCAGCATAACAGCATTGACTGGGATCAGCTTGCAGTGGCAGCAGGACACGAGATCAGGCCCCTCTTTGAGAGATACAGAGGACTTGTGGATTTGCTCTCACACCAGAGGAGTGCCTACGTCGAGGAGTGGGTCAGGGTGTTCTACACGACACTCTACGTCTCTGAGGGCCGTCGCTCGATCCACTTCATGTTCATGGGGCGGATCCACGACGTGTCTCGAGACTTGTTGGGCAGACTGCTCGGTGTGGAGCTTTCTACTACGTGTCTGCACCAGATAGTCTACGGAGACGCAGACCCGCCGAGGAGGCCACTGACTGGAGGAGTGGCACCGCCTTTTGAGGAGATCAGAGGTCTGTTCACTCAGACGTTCACTCCTGACCAGCCGAGGGTGCCAGCTCTTCTCACCCCAGCAGCCCGGACAGTTCACCACGTCCTCAGGCGTACCCTGCTGCCGAGGTCCGGCTACTTGGAGGGATTCACGAGCCTTCAGCAGACCATCCTGTTCTATGTGATGAACGGGATGGAGTTCGACATAGTAGACATTCTGATCTGCGAGATGGAGGACGTGATCACCGATGGAGTTGGGATGCTACGACAGCTGGTATTTGGTCACTGGATTTGTCACCTTCTTCACCAGCTGGTTCCAGAGGACACTCCAGGAGTCTCTCAGCTGACAGAGATGCACGTAACCCGGTTCAGCCACTACCGAGTCCCCACTCCGGGAGACCGCCGCCTTGGCCGTCCCGTCGAGCGTGAGGTACGAGCCAGACTGTCCGAGGAGGACTGGGCAGAGCTGACTCAGGAGGACGCAGAGCTGGCACAGGCAGAGGCTCAGGGAGGAGACCTACAACACGTATGGTCGGACAGCGACACCAGCGACAGTGTCGAGGAGTACTTCCCTCCTGCTCCGCCCTCACCGAGGCAGCACGACGCAGAGGCAGGAGGCTCAGCTGCTCCACCACCTTCACCTCCTCCAGTGTCAGAGGCTCAGGTGACTCAGCCGTCAGAGCTCACTGCTTTACTTCAGCGGATGGCTCAGCAGCAGGCAGCTCGACAGGAGGAGCTTCAGAGGCAGCAGCAGGAGATGCAGCTGGAGATTGCCCGTCAGAGGCGAGAGGACACCGACAGGTTCACCAACCTTGTCGATCAGATGACGCGACGCACTCTAGACCAGCAGCAGCAGACTCAGCAGATGCTGTTGGGCATCCTGGGGTTGGTCACCAACCTCTACCAGCAGACTGGAGTGGCTCTTCCACCTCAGCACTTGGGACTCAGTCAGGCTCCAGGTGCACCCCCACTGGCACCAGCTCCAGTACTGCCACCGACGTCGCTCCAGTCCTCACCTCTTCCGGCAGTACCTCCACCGGCGCCAGCAGTCTCAGCGGATCCCCCAGCAGCTCCAGCTCCAGCTCCAGCCCCCACAGCAGCTCCAGTTCCTCCCGCTCCAGCCCCAGCACCAGCGACCTCCACCTCCAGCAGCTCCGGCGACAGCACCGTCGACGCCGACCGCTTCACCATCGCCAGGAGCGCGCCTGAGTCGTAGTCACTCAACTTCCCTTTTTGGTGTCTTGATGCCAAAGGGGGAGAAGAGTTAGAGTCAGGGGGAGGTTAGCTTAGTTCTAGGGGGAGCACTTGGTTCTAGGGGGGGTGTCTATCTCTTTTTGCTACTTTATTTGAGATTGACCGTTATTATTATTTGCTATTATTGTACTCCGGGTGCTACTCTGTGCTCTTACGCCTTATCGTTTATTATTTGAGCCTTCGAGCCACTTGTGTTGCAATTTGTACCTGTTATATTTCTTTTTGGAGCATTGTGTTTTAATTCAATTATATGCTCTACTCGTTGTGTTGTCATCAATCACCAAAAAGGGGGAGATTGAAAGCATCTAGGCCCCCGTGAGATATGGTTTTGGTGATTAATGACAACCGTTCGTTATCACTAATGAGTTTGTGGATGCGAGGTTTCACATATATCACATCAACCGTTAATGAACTATCTATTCACACCATCTACTGCTCATTGGATACAAATGGAGACCCCTCAACGATCTATTCTAAGGGGTCATTCGATATGAAGAACTCATACAAATCTATTCTATCGAAATTGGCAACACAAGAAGCTTACACTTTACCGTAATATCATTTCAAACAAGTGTCAAAGAGGTCACTCAAGAAGATTCCAAAGGATCAACTCAAAATAACTCGAAGCAAACAAGTTGCATTCACCGGATCATCCGATGTCTTGCAAAATGACTACATCGGTCGAGTTTGAGTTGGCAGAAGAAGAAGACCTCAGATTCCAGTACTCATCGGATCATCCGATGTGAAGGAAGTGGCACATCGGTTGAGTTCACCCGAAGGTTGATATCTGAGTTATTATGAAGATATACACACCGGATCATCCGATGAGGAAGTAAGTGTACGTCGGTCAAATTCAACAGAGACAATATTTCTGACCCAATTCTGAAGATCAACTCACCGGATCATCCGATGATAAATTGAAGTAACATCGGTCGATTAAAAGATCCAACGGTTATATCCAACGGTCACATCTGACACGTGACATCAGCTAATTTGGAATTCGACCGATGATCATATAAAGGGGTGCATCGGAGGATCCGATGCTAACTGACAAAGTCTGCCCACTTTTCCAACGGCTATCTCGTGTGGGCTGGCTATAAATACCCCTCCAACCGGCCATTTCGATAAGTCTTGATCTCCTGAGCCTCACTACACATTCTCAAGCATTCAAGACCAAGAGCTACCACTTCCACACTTCAAAACCTCTTGTAATCCAACTATAGGTTATATCTAGCTAGAGAGAAGCTTGTGTGCGTCCATTCTTAGTGATTGGAATCTCTAGGCTAGTGAGAGAGAGTGTCTTGGTGACTTCTCTCACCTTGTAAACGTTGGAGGAAGAAAAGATCCCTCCGGAGCTTACCAAGGTGTTTGTGGAAGCCCGGAGAATCACCGTTGTACAAGGCTTGAGCTCCACCTTGCCGGAGAGGGCGAACGGAGAAAGATAGTGGATTCCCTTGTCTTGGTGACTTGGGAGTGGCCATACCCTTTGGTGGGTGCCACAACGTGGACGTAGGAAGATTTTTATGATCTTACCGAACCACGGGAAAAATCGCCGTGTCTCCGAGTCTCCGCGGGAGTTTGCCTTTCTCTCATCACCCCTTACTATTACGCTTTTACTATTCCGCACTTAACTCTCTTACTTGCGTACTTAGTTTGCATAGGGAATTGGGCTTCAACCATTAAAGTTTTAAATTGCTCTAAAATTTTAAAAAAAAAAACCCAATTCACCCCCCCTCTTGGGCGTTTCGATCCTTACACAGCAGCAACAAGACAAGCCCCGGTTTGCATTAACCATGTTTATAAGTTTTAATTTGTTTACATGTGTCATATGAAGTATGATTGTGCATTAGGTATAGGATGGATGGAACCCCACTTGCATAACCAGAATTTTTCCCTAAGAGTGAGGGTAGTGTCTAAGACCTCGAGTAGAAAGGCTATGCTTAAAGATTCATAGGGCTTCCGTACAAGTCAAGTAGTTGGAATCTACTCGCGAGATAGGCTTGGGACACACGGGTTCGGTTGAGTGATGTGAGATCACTTTAGTAATGAAAATGAGACTAGGCAGGGGCTAGGGCGCAGCAAGAGGAAGTCTTATGTGCGCAGCCCTGCCCGTGTCGATTGAGGACCGATCCGTGTGCGACCCTGCTGAACAAGTATTGAACGTACCGAAGGCATATCGGATATATGGGCCCCGATAAACCGATGTAGCCTAAACCTCCGGGCGTCGAGGCATAACGCACCGATTTATAGGTGTAGGCTGAGGGCAGCAAGGTGGAAATCTGCCAACGGGCATAGAGAGATGCTCCGTGTGGGGAACCTCCTGCTCGTTTCGGTGCGACCGGTTCGACGTTTGGGCTGTTGGGTGAAAGGTTGTCCCGTACGACATCGAGTGAGCGTGCTGTGCAGCTCCACGGGTGGGCGTACGTGATGTGCTCTTTGGGTTTCCCTACAGGTGTATATCGAGTCGATTCGCCGTCCCTCGCGGTGACGAGTACCGCTTGTTCACTGTGTCGTAACGTAGATAATTTATGGAATGCTGTGATTCAATATTGCTGTCATGATATACTTGTATTGCTACATGTGTGCCACCAAATATTGCTTATTAAATTTTAGCTTCCTGAACTGTGAACTTGTTGCTAAAAGATGAACTAAGGATGAACTTGTAGGCGTGTCCATTTGCTGCAACATTACTATCCTAGGTCATTGTACACCTCATATAGAGTTTCATGCTTAGGTGAGTCGGTTAAGTCTTGTTGAGCCATCGTGCTCACGGTTGCTGCTTAAGTGTTTTTCAGGTGAGAAGCCACCCACAGACTCGGAGTACGAGTCCACCGGCGAGGGTTACCCTCCGTCGGGGACCACGGCTAAGTGGGAGCCGTACACGCCGCGCTGAGCTGAGGAGTGTAGCTAGTGTGGGTTGCCCTAGGGCTGGGCAACCGACTTTTGCTCAATAGGCGGGCGTGAGTTGTATAAAAGAAACTTCCGCTGTATAAAATAAATACTAGTTTGTAACTGAAGTTGTACCTTTTTTGTACAGTTCAGTTTTTTTTCCCATGTAATATATTGTGTTCTTATGACGTGTGCTGTCGGGTGTCGCATCGCGCGGCACCACCCTCTGCGATCCTGGAATGGGCGGATCCTGGTCCGCCACACAGAGTGTGCACGCTTAGATTATAGGATCAGGCTAAGCAGGCTACACACCCTGGACCTCCCGCTGGCAGGGCACTCCGAAGGCGGGGCGTCCTTCTGACGCCACGGGCCTGAGCAGGAAATAACCAAGGGGGTCTGAAGACAACACTGGTGCCTTAGGCGTTTCCTCCTTGTAGCAGGACGGCATAATTTTGGCAAAGAGCGAGACAGAGAAACACAACTATGTACACGTCGAGAGGCACGCAAAAATATACGCAACCTTGAAAGGAAAGCTGCAAAAATATAGACGTGCATAAGGTAGGGCAAGAGAGCGCAAATGACCGGAACGACTTAGCCGATGTGGGTAGCTCTTTGCTAATGTCCCGAGCTTGTTCCTCCGGGTCCTTAGCAGTATAAGGACACATGGCGCTAACGCAGTGTGTCTACCACCCCTTCCAGATCCCTGGCAACGCAAGGACCCGAGGGAAGTTTGGCCCTTGCCTTCAGCATCGGGCCCCTGGGAGGTCCGAGATGCCAAGGACCTATGCGGACCTGCAGACATGGCACAAAGAGGGAGTAGTCGTGCTCTCTGGTCACTCTTCCTTTGTTTGGTAGCTTTACTGTGGCTTACGGTCCTCAGCTGAGCTACGAGGCTTGGGTCATTCGATTTGGGTCGTCCAGGATATGGTTAAAGCCTTGCTCACGGGTATGAGGCGTCCGGTTCCCCGGTACTAAGCTGTAGCACTGGAGAGGCAGGGTGTGCACGCTAGGGGTAGGGAACCAGGCATAGCAGGCTACAGACCCTGGACCTCCCGCTGGCGTAAGCCTTTCAGAGGAGAGACCATTCGGCGCCATAAGGCCCTCGAGCAATGAGACAACCACAGGACCCTGTGTACGCCACAGGTACCTCAAGCAGGCCTGCCTGCAGAAGAATAGCACAACTCTTGCTATGATTGAACACAGGAAAAAGTGACTGGCCACACGGCTGAAGCTGTATGGAGAGAAAGCACGAAAAGAGTTCCAGCGCAACGGGACATAGGACAAGTACGCAGGACAGGCTCCAGACATGCCATTTACAGTTGATATGCATGAGTAAGCATAAATTGTAACGAAGGTACGCAGGGTAGGACAGATTTTTCTTATTTCTGCCTTCCTTCGGGTGATAGGAGGAAATAGGATGTGCAAGAAGGCAGCGACCCGCCCCGGATGACAAGAGTAGCAGGACCCTTCCGCGGCTTAGCTGTTCTAAGCGAGAGGTGTTCTATGTTCTGTGGATTGAATAGATGTACCCATCACCCTAGCTGGGAGGGTCCCTTCCGAGCAGCACAAGTATGTTGCCCCTGGTGCGTGGTCCCCTCGCCCGGAGGGTTGTGGAGCAGAGCGCGTGTTGCGGCCAGCACGCTCTCCGGGCACGGTCGTGGTGGTGCTGTCGCCACCGTTGGAGTAGAGGGCCGTCGAGAGGAAGCAGCCACTGGCGGTGTGAGCGTCGACGGCACACCGACCGAATGGTCGCCGACCCGTTCTGACCTGAGCGCCATGGGCGCCACAGGGATACCAACGATCTGGTCACCGGTTCGGCCGGATTTGGGCGCTGTGGGCGCCGCTGGTACACCATCGTGAGCTACACGAACAACTTCAAAAACAAGAAGCCCCTACCTGGCGCGCCAAATGTCGAAGTGTTCACTATGACACTTCCCCCGGTCCGCCTGGAACAGCCCGCGGAGTTTATTTTTTAGGAGGGGCTAGTGGTTTCGAGCGTCGGAGCACAGTGGCAAGATGAACACGAGGATTTACGTGGTTCGGGCCGCCGGAGAGTAATACCCTATGTCCACGGTGTGATTGTTGTATTGCTTGCGCGTATGAGTGTGTGAGGTTGCCGGGTTGCGAACCCTTTGCCCGAAGGCTGCCCCGATCCTTTTATAGCCCAAGGTCGGAGCAGTTACAATGTGGCCCGGGGCCCGACAGGTGGCCCCGCAGCTGTCGTGACCTATACATGAGCTAGGGCATTTACAACTACATGTAGTATCGCTGTCGGAGGAGTGAAGGCGCGCCGCCTAAAACGCTGGGTGCCTCTGACCGGGTAGCAGGTGATGATGAAGACTCTGTCTTGTCGCCGCGTCTTCTCGCTCTACCGAGCGGCTCTGTGCCGTTGTGCGGCCCTATTCCGCCGTCACGCCTAGGCGCTCTGTATTGTCACCGTAATGGTGAACAGGCGAAGGACGGAGGCGTGCGCCACGAACCATGCTTCTGGGGAAGGCGCGAGCCTTGAGTGCACGACCTAACAGCGCACCTTCCTCTTTACTCCTTAGCCAGCTGCCCTTTGCTTGTCAGCGCGGCGTCCGCGTGCATGGCCCCGGGACACGCGTCGTCACCGGAGCAGACATGTGGAGTAGTAGGGGTCCGGCGTCGTTGGATACGTGGCAGCACGGGAGCCCTCCCATGCTGGAGGTCGGGCCCGGGACCGTAGGACACGTGGCACCTGCTGAGCTCTCCTTGGCAGGAAGGGACGCCTGGAGCTGTTGCCCACGTGACAGCACCGGAGCCCTCCCATGCTGGAGGTCGGGACCAGAGCCGTAGGACACGTGGCACCTTCGGGGCTATCCTTGGCGGGAGACTTGGCTCGGTGGTTTACGGGGACACGTGACAGCTCCGGACCTCACCTCTACGGGGAGGCTTAGGCCGGAGCCCAGTGCTCGTGCCAGCCCCGGTGATATCCTCTTCGGGGGGGTGGCTCGGAGCCAGGAAACACGTTGCAGCTCCGAACCTCACCCTAGCAAGGAGGCTCGGACCAGAGCCCAAGGCACGTGTGAGCTCCGGAGCATAAGCGCATGTGGTAGCCCCAACACTGTCCATGGAGCCCAGGGCACGTGGCTTATGCTGGGGCCCGCCTCAGCAGGAAGGCGGGGCCCAAGCTGTCTTTTACCCACTACGCGGGGGTATCCGGTCTGATGGGTACTGACAGACTCTATCTATAACACTAATTACTCTAGAAAAACGGGATTATATCTAACAATCACCCCTAATCTCGTTTTTTCTAGATCACACTCACACTTATTAGGATGGAGACACAATTCCACCCTAAACACACTTTCGGGATGAACACAACTACACCCCCAGGATGGTCACATCTACACCCTGCACAACTCAATTTTGGGATGGGCACGTCTTCATCTCCAGGATGGTCGCATCTTCATGCTCACACAAATCCGGGTTGGTCACATCTTCAACCCTAGGATGGTCACATCTTCATCCTGCACTTGATCTCGGAATGGACGCATCTTCATTCCAATCACATACTCGAGATGGTCACATCTTCATCTCGAGCATTGGCCTGCTCTTCCTCACGTGACAGAGCACCCAATATTCTTCTTCTTCACCTTCATCGTCGTGGTGTTAGCACCTTGGGTCAGTGATCTCGTACTCCTCCAAGATCCATCCCGTGCTACGCCGCTTCTCGAGTTCTCCACACACGTAGAAGCAAAACTTGACCAAACGCCACTGCACCACAACACCCATGTTGGAATTCGACTGTGTGCACTTGGTCGCATTATGCTTCCAGATGTTGTCGCCACCGGACCGCTGTACTCGAGGCTTGCTTCGCCTACGTAACGTGAAGAAGTATCCCAAGTCGCGCAGGCCGTAGTTTGCCAAGAGGTCCCATAGTGTCGCATCATAGAAGGCTGCTTCTATCACAATGTATGCCTCTCGTGATGGAAAACCGCACAGCTGTCGTCAGAGAAAGTGAAGCAGCAGCTCGTCCTCTGTTCGCTTTAACCTTGAATCAGTCGCCATATTCTGTGTACACATCCTGTGTATTTCTAGAGAAGAAGCAAAGAACTCCGGGTACACCTTATGTGCACCTAGCAAATTCTCAAGTTTTTCTCTCTCCTCTTTCCTCACGGGAACACAGGAGTGATTCTTTTTCTGAATCTGACGACGCGATCGACGTGCAGAGCCGCTTCTCCGGGAACGTGTGCTGCCTGCCCCACCTCAAGGCTCGCGGCATGCGCGCCCGTGAGGAAGTGCCTCGACGCGACTATCATCAGCTCGGACGCCGTCGTCGCGTCAGCATCACCTGCAGCACCCCGCCGTCCTTTGTCTGCTAGGTTCGTGAGTGTGCCTCTCTCGGATCCGCTCGCGTCTGGGTTGTCTACCCCCGCCGGGATCCGCGTCGATGCTCGATCTACGCCGAACCTCGCGACGAGGGTGAAGAACTCGTCGTGGACGGCCAGGTCCGACTGAAACGCAACGGTGACTATATGCGGGAACGCGAAGATCCCAATGACCTCGTCTGCCGGGTACGTCGTCACCGCCTCGCCCTTCTCGTTCTCGAACACCTTGGTCTGGGAGTCGACCTCTACCGCCGCCATCTGCAGCGTAATACCCTCCCTCTAGTTGGTTTCACCTCTGGGCCACCCCGTGAGTTCGTCCTCTCGGGGCCAGGATCTAAAAACTCTAGCTCTGATACCAATTGTTGGAAATCCGGAGTTAATTTCCTCTAATTTGTTTTCTCTTTTATTCTCAATAGGGGGGTTGTAGATATACCCCAAATTACAGAGTCCTAATCTAATATTATCTATACCCCTACTCTTACTTAACTTGGACTCTATATCTAACACTAATTACTCTAAAAAAGGGATTATATCTAACACTCACCTCGTCGTCCACGGCAACCTCTGTCGAAGTGTTGCGGTCTACACTTCCCCCGGGCCTGCTTCACGGGCAGCCCGCGAAGGTTCTTTTTCAGAGGGGCTAGTTCTCTCGGAAGGTCGCGCTGGTTGTGAGAGGATTGACACAAGGATTTTTACGTGGTTCGGGCCGCCGGAGCGTAATACCCTATGTCCACGGGAGTTGTGTTGCTCGGGGCTTAGAACCGGAGTTCTAAGCTTGGTGATGAACTGAGTTGCCTTAGGCGCTAGAGGGAGTTGAGCCAAATGTCGAACCCGCAAGGTGGCGAACTCCTTGCAACGCTGCCTACCCGAGCCTTTTATACTTCAAGGCTCGGACGGCTTACAAGGTGGGCCCCGGGGCCCGACAGGTGGCCCCGGGGTGATTTCCTGCCATCTACCATGTCTTGCAGTGAATGCTGGTAGCTGTCTCTCGGCGATGGCTTCTTGGTCGTCGTCCTGCCGTCCTGCTCGTGCCGCAAGCTAGGCGTAGTGGTTGATGATGGCAGGGACGGCAGGGCATGTCTTGTCGCTGTATTTAATGGCCAGCAGCTTTTGACATGGTGCACCTTTCTTGATTGTGACTGGTCAGAGTGCCTCCTGACAAGCGTGCGCTGCGCCTCCGCGTCTTGGGAAGGTGCGGGTCTTGAATGCCTTGATCGGACAGGGCACGGCGTGCCTTTACTCCTGCTGCCTACCGAACCGGGGTGGGCAGCGCGGCACTGCTGGCCACGTGGCAGGCCCGGGGCTCACCTGTGAGGAGAGGGGAGGCCCGGCCCCGCCGGACGCGTGGCGCCTTCGGAGCTCACCCCTGCGGAGAGGCTGAGGTCCGGCTCTTGTGGACACATGGCGGGCCCAAGGCTCACCTCTGAGGAGAGGGGAGGGGAGGCCCGGCCCCGCTGGACACGTGGCGCCTTCAGAGCTCACCTCTGCGGAGGGGGCGAGGTCCGGCTCTGCTGGTCATGTGGCGGGTCCAGGGCTCGCCTCTAAGGAGAGGGGAGGCCCGGCCCCGCTGGACACGTGGCGCTTTCGGAGCTCACCCCTGTGGAGGGGTGAGGTCCGGCTCTTCTGGCCACGTGGTAGGCCCGGGGCTCGCCTGTGAGGAGAGGGGAGGCCCGGCCTCGCTAGACACGTGGCGCTTTCGGAGCTCACCCCTACGGAGGGGTGAGGTCCGGCTCTTCTGGCCACGTGGCAGACCCGAAGCTCTCCTCTGAGGAGAGGGGAGACCCGGCCCTGCTGGACACGTGGCGCCTTCGGAGCTCACCCCTGCGAAGGGGGTGAGCTCCTTAGACGGTTTTTTCCTGTCCACAGGGGTACCCGATATTGAGGGTACCGACAACCTCCTTGCAACCCTTCCTCGTCCCACTTATAGCTAGAAGCGTAAAAGCACCAGTCCAGCCACCACAGCGAGGCAGCAACCCTCCTCGGCCTTGTATTCTATCTTCTTCCTACCAGTAGCCCAGTACCCATCAACTTAATAAATAATATAGAGAGGTATGTGACACGTACATGCCCCCTTCTACTGCAAATATAAGTCGATTTGTAATGCATGTCCGTCATGTTAATCTTATCAGAAAACGGACTGGCACAAAAGTCGATTTGTGATGCACGTTTTGAACAGTGATGCTGGAGCTTATGATCGATAAAAATTCTTATGCGGCATAATGAATCTTCGCCGCTGCGGAACCGTAGCTGCGTGTTCCTGTAATGCTATCCGTTTACAAAACCTGTTCAGACCTTGGCATCGATCCCACACGGTTGGTTATCATCTTCCACACAATCACCGATTTTCTGGTTCTGTCCACCTTGCAGTTATTATGATTTTTCAGTGCAAAATTGACAACTGTTACCCGTGACTTCGTTACCGTGGTGCCGTGCAGGAATGCACTCCGAAAGAGATGAAACCACAAGTGGATCCTTGAGCCGTGCATAGGTTATCCACATGCAATGGCCAAAATTACAAGTGCAGCTTTGGAGGAAATTTGCTTGGAAAACTTAAACCTTTCAAGCCAAAACTTACGTGTAGAGAAGATCCCGCACTCAACGCAGTTTCTTGTTGCTTCTTAGATTAGACCTACGCTATGGTGCTCAAACTGACTTCATCACACAATCCTGATGCTCTAGATCATCCCTCCAAATTGAGGTATGCTACTGCCTTTATATCAATCCATTCCGCAATACCATGGGGCGCATATGAACACATAGCAACCGCATACAGTACAACCACAACACATAGCGAACACATAGTAACTAGATTTTCTTATGTTCTTAAACACGAAAATCACTTCCGCATATAGTACAACCACAACCCAGAATCTGGGTGCCAATCGACACTTCTCTAACCTGTACACACAAGGGGTCGAATAAATAGCATCAACTAGCGGGTCCAATGCTAGCTACGCGCAATCGGGAAAGTAAGCTGCAGCGCTCTTCCTTGGGAAGAAAGGGTGGGTACCGGTGGACTGCTTCCCTCATGCGGTTGCCGTCACGCCGGCGTGACGACCCTTGGCATCAACCGCTTCCTTCAGCTTCCTACCAAGCGCGAAGGCGAGAGGCGGTGGGACGGCATTGCCGATCTGCCGGTGCTTGTTCTGTATGTTGCCCGCGAACTGGTAGCTGTCGGGGAAGCCCTGCAAGCACACAGATTCAAACGCGTTAAACGCGAGGTGATGCTGAGTTTCATTTTGTTCGCGGCGTAATGCATCCACTTACCTGAGAACGGGCACATTCGCGGACCGTGATGATCCTGTCCTGGTCAGGGTGGAAGCACATACCGACCTTGCCCATCGGCTGGGGATCTGTTACCGACGTGGGGAAGTTGCCCTCCCAGTCCAGCCTCCCGTACAACCCTTTCCACTGGTTGTGCCTCTTGGCTGTGTTGGGCAAGCACCAAGGGATTAGGTCCACCATCTGCCCATTTGACAGTTTCACCTGTGTACATAGTGTGAGGTGTTAGTGCTCTATGGATTGCAGGAAGGTGTAAAACACAGAAATAGATGGAATGCAGCAACAAGGTTCAGAAAATCACCTTCTCATCTGGCAGGTCATGCCAGTCACAACCTGGTCGCTTTGGAATGCGCTGGCACCTTATGAGATTCAGTTCATTCATCTCCTTAGATATGTGATCATTCAATGCCATCATATTCCCTCTAATATTCTCCTGGAACCAAGAGACTGGCTCACCTCCATACTGCATTAGGAAAGAGGAGGCTCATTTAGCATATAAACTGTATAAAGAAAAGAAGATGGACGGGTTGGAGGCCTGGTGCAGAGATCACCTCAAGTGTAAGTTTACTGGCACCATTTTCGACTTTAGGCAGATCCCCAATTGTATCTCTAACAGTCATCGCACGGAAAGGTGCCCCACCAGCAGTACTTCTGGCAGCTGCATAGTACTGGCCATCAGGCAGTGTTATTTTCAACTCAGGGCTAGCAAACACATGCATCGGCTCCGGCCAATCAGGAAGAATCTCTCCAGGAGCAGCAGCCCAGATGAATGCCCTCTTCCTGGACTGTGCAACACCAAAAGTCCCTGCTTCTAAAATTCCAAAGCGTACCTACACAAAAGATACAAAATTTGAGTATATATTGTAAAACTCCAAAACAGAAGTAAAACAGGTCTTCACTAGAAAATGAGTGCAAAGAATTAACACCTGGTATCCCATCTCCAGAAGAGATGCAACTGCTAATCTGAAGGTCTGCCCTTTGTTGAATGAAACAAAGTTTCTAACATTTTCCAAAAGAAAGAATCTGGGCCGGAAATATTCTGCAAATGAGAGGAATGCTAGAATCATCTCACACTGAACTTTACTCCATGGGCTTTGGTTGAATCTGTTCATCCCAGAAAAGCCCTGAAAAAAAGGATATACAGAAGTCAAGCAATTCACAACAAGATAGAAGAACTAATATCTTTCTAGCTCAAGTGCGGAAATATAATATACCTGACAGGGAGGACCACCATTTATGAATTCTACTTCACCAGGAACTGGAAGATTATTAATGTTCTCTACAGCAAGTTTTGCTGCTTGCTCAGCAGCTTCAGAAGTTGAAATACAGTCATCAGTGTCCCCATATTTGTCCATAATTGCCCTGCAAGATCACAAATGAATATTAATTAAGATTTAACAACAGAAAAGAAAATGCCAAACTCAAACGAATTGCACTTACTTCAGAATCACATTGCAGTTATCTATGTAAACCACAGCCTCTGGATGGTTTTTGCTGAATGCTTCACCAGCTGGCTCCTCATACTCAATTGCCCATTTTGTAAAAGATACACCTACAAAATTGGACCATGAGGGAAAAAATGTTTAAAGGTTAAGAGATTGTAGCAGGCAGAGTTACTAAGAGCAAATTAGCAATACATACCAGCTTGCTGCAATCCCTCTGATAAACCTCCACACCCAGCAAAAATGTCAAGAGTCGCTAGACGGTTTTCTTTGGGTATCTCTGACCATTTACCTGAATCTACTTGCTCACCACAGATCTGCTTGCCTTTGTTCTTTTTCAAGGTAGCAGTTGTCTTTTGCAACATGGACATAAACTTGACATTCGAGGGCAACTGCTCAAAATGTACAACACACATTCAATCAATTATCCAAACTAGCACTTATTGATTCAGAACATCATCAATATAACCAACCTTTTTGAGAGCTCCAGTTGCAGGATCATATGAATGTTCACAGAAAAATACATGTTCAACCATCACTGGAAGGTCTGAATTTGAGAGATCAATCTTCTTTCTAACCTCACATTTTCCCTCTATCATGTCGACAGGCACGTCAATTATATCTTCACTATAGTATATCTGAGTCAAGCAAACAAAGGTTAACAGGAAAGAATGTGAAAATACATATCAATAAATATGTACAACAAAAGGAAATGGAAGGGGAAAAATACCTCTCTGATGTCCGATGCATAAGCTTTAGCTGATGAAATGTCATCTGGCCTGTAAAATCTCCTAGCACTAACTTTTGTGGATGCTGGATTGAGTTTTTTAGATCCAGTTGCTTCATGGATAGCCAGTATATGACAAACTGCATAGGGCTTTAAGCCCACGTTTCTGCCAGCCTTGAAGGTTGGACGATCCTCATCTCGGGAGAAAAAATCAGGCCTAACATATAAAAAGTCATTGACATTATATGTAATCTTCCCATAAATGAAGCTGTTCTTGGATAGTACTTTCAAATCATCGCAATCCGTCTCTCTGTTATCACAAGAGCTACAAACACCAGTACCAAGCCCTAATTTATCATGAGGCAGGGAGAAGAAGGCACCCCTCTCCGGCCAATATAAGCTCTTACAGAAGTATTCCATTGGCAGACCCTTCTTTTTCCTCTCTTCCGCTTTGGCCCACTCAACTTTATCTGCTTCAGAATTCTGTTTTCTATACTTGTGACCCCAAGGCACTGAATGGATATTGACAGTAACCAATTCTTTGATGTCCGCTAATTCAAATTCTAAACAATCATTAGTTAAGAAAACCTCCCTCTCATTTGCAGCATTGCCAAGAACTGTCTGTGAACCACGTTGCAGCATCCTTCCATGAGCCATCTTTGCACCATCTAGTTTCTGAAACAAGTACTCAACCAAATACATAATTGCTTCTCCTGAATCATCTTCTAGTGCTACTGCTTTACCAACAGCTATTATGAGGTCTCTAACATGAGCACATTTGTATAAAGCTTCTCCAGACGATGTTTTCCCAGATGTTTCACCTTCCCATTTAATTTCTTTACTAGCTTGTGGCACTAGCTTCCGAGACCGTGTTGAAGGTGGAGTCTTTGAAATATTCTCTGTTTCAGTCTGTTCCTCTTCTTCAGCATCCTCATCTTCATTATCTTGTTCATCATCAATTTCTTTTGTTTCATTTCCATCTCCCTCCTTGGAATCCTCAGGGAAGTGGTGTGCATAGTAATCGCTCCATATCCTATTGATCAACCTGGTTGTCGTTGCACGCATCACTTTTCTTCTTGATGCTGGGCCCATTGCTGCACTTGGGTTTAGATTTTCTCCCCTCATTACTTGAGTTTTTTTCTTCATGACCAACTTAATATGCCTCCTCTGTTCCATCTTCAATAAAAGACCAGTAGCAAACGCACTACGGCAAATAGTCTGATCTGGAAAATCAGCAAACTGCTGAAGTATTATCTGTCCATGTACCACAATATACCTTTCAACTAGTGCAATGTTTGATGATATAAATGCAGGGTTCCCTTTGTCAAATTCTGCCACTTTCTTGATGACATCAGCAAAAGAAAGCTTTGAAGCACGACTTTGCTCCTTAAGCATGGTGATGATGCTAATAGCAAGCCTTGCTGTTTTCAATACAGGCTCACACCAAGGAGCATATTGCTTTGTTGGCTGACGTAGTTTGTACCTGAAATGACATTTTGAATGTAAGTTCTAATGAAGTGCAAATGGAAAAGGAATGAAACTTATTTCCAAAAAAAGGTTTAAAGGATTCTATGACAAAAAACATACAGTTGGGATTAAGATTGCATAATGGAAATGAGCTGAAAAAGTGACTGGAGTACTTACCAGGCTACATCAGTTCTAATGGTGACACAAATCATTGAGCCACCAAATTCTATAAGCCATTCCTTGATTGGGCTCAAATAAATAGGGACTCCAGCATCCAGTTGATCAGATTTGCTCAAGGAAGAAGAGGATTTTGCAGACTCAGCTGTAGAACAACAACTGCCATCATCCTCTCTCATGAAACCAGACCCAAAGACAACTATGTCATTTTCTGCTCCTGATTTCATAGGGATCAATTCCAAAGGTATAAGCCTGGAGTCTGCATTGTACAGAGCCCAGTTATTAAGTATTCTCACTGGCACATCGTCAGAAAATATGTTGTCATCACTATCAAAAATGTATTCATCCATTTCTTGGCTAGATGGTTTATAGTATGCAGGAAGAGGATAGTCATTGGCAATCTCAGCTTCACTGATCTTGATGTAGACATTTTTCTGAGATGGTGTGCCACGTCTACCTCTCTGTTTCTTCATCATTTTCCACTCTTCCTCTTGTTGCAGTAACATAGCTAATTTTCCGTCATCATCTTCAGTTATCTCTTCAGATTCTGATTCCTTAATTTTCAGGCTAGCATTTGAGATGTCAGATGGAAGCCTGATTGATTTCAACCTAGATTTGCACTGATCTCTTAGAGCAAGAAGAACTGGCAAGGTAGCAAACTTTTCATCATCACTGCTTGATGAATCATCCAGTCCAACAAGTTGATTGTACACAAATTCTCCGATGGAGATCACCAAATCTTTGCTCATTGCACCACTATTTCCTTTCATGGCATTAATTGAACGCACCACACTAGCAAGTAATTCTTCCAGACCCTGGTCAGGATTCCCACCAACTGATCTTGCAAGCTTTTTGAAAACATTAACACACACCTGTGCCTTCTCATAAAAATGGTCAAAGTATGATTTGTAACTGCTTGCTGGTTTCACACATTCATAGTCAGCAAGTTCTGTTGACACCCAAACTACAGCAGTACCTTCATCATAGCCAGAAATTGCCCAGTCTTCAATTCGCCCAAATCCCTCACAGCGTACTCCTCTTTCCCGCTCCTTTTCTAGATCATCATCCATGGGCATGATAAGAGCTGTTACATAAAAGTCATTGATTTCTGACATTTCAAAGGGTTGTAGATTTCCTTCTGCATCATGCAAGACAAAATCAATCAACTTTCGACATGGCCGACTTTCCGGTTCAAGTTTTGTCAAAATGACAGCATCTATTTCTTCCTCCTCCATCCGGTTTTTCTTGGCCATGACAACCGAGGTTTTATCAGACAAACGGATGGACTTCTCTTTGAAATCAGAACAGGCTGCTGCTCGCCTTGGTCTCTTGCGGGTAGCATGTCCATTACCATTATCAACTCCATCATGACCCTCTTTTGGTGCATTTTGTAATCCAGTCTCCAGTTTGTTGTTTTCAATGGATTCCTTACCCTTCGTTTGTGGCTTTGCTCTGCACCTTTTTGTTCCTATAAATCCATTGCTCAACATATAAATGCACAATATATGGAACAAAAGTAGAATGCATAACAATTGACAGATCTAATAATGCAAGATACAGCACTTAGGACAGACGCTGTGCACAGACAAGTACAAATTCAACGAATAAAAGGTATAGGTAACCGAGTCAATTAAAACAACGTAATAAATGTTCACCAGGTTCAAGAAATTATTAATTGTTTCTTTTTTCTAAAACACAAAGAGAGTTGTGTATCTTTGTATTAAGAGAGAACGGTCAAGTACAAGTTTACCCCACACGATGTCACACAACTCACAAATAAGTGCTACCTTCACGGCACAGGTTTACACAACCAAATTACAAAGTTATTAATGCCTCATGTAGGTTAAAGACAAAATAAACCTGTAGAAATTGAAAGACCCAGGAACAGACAAAATAGTCAAAACCAAACAGCATTTAATGACAAATAACAATGTAACTTTCTCAACTCTGGCCGATCTACATCAGTGGTGAAAATGCAGTCAGAAAATGTACTTCCTTTACCAAACACAAAACGACAAGAGTTATAATACTACATCAGAGGTGATGTTCTAAAATTGACAGATGATATGCAGCTGACAGATTTTTTACTGTCTAAAAGTTAACACACTGAATTTCAATCCATTAGAAACACTAGGAAAAAAGGCACACATATATATATTATCAACTAACACTAAAATAGTAGAAATATAATGATGGCTCATAACGTTGCAAGCATTCACATAAAAAAGCAGCCTATATAGAAAATTTCAGCTTCAAAATTACACTATAATTGAAAGTGGGCTGAAAGGCATACGGCTTTTTTTGGTACTCTAGCCACTTCTCATGTGTCACCAACGCTTGATAGTTTTTACCCTCACCCTTATATTATAGGCCACAGGCTGTTAATCAGTTTGTGTGGGCCAAGTATGAGAAAGGTTGAGGCTAGAAAAAAGGAGAATTGTGGTGACCTTTAGTAAGGGGCTGGGATTTTCCAAGCCGGCACCTTTGGTAGGAACTTATCCTTTTCTGAGGAACTTCGTAGGAATATTAACCTGCCTATAGATGTTTTCGCCTTGTCTTTGATGTGACATTGTGTCATCTGTGTGTGTACTATTTTTGGTATTGGTTGAGTATGTGCCAAAGTAGAGGTTTGTGATGGAGTAGAACATAACATAGAAGACTACGATTCTAAGGTCATCATGCATCGCCCTTATGATCATGGAGCTTGTCACAGAGTATTTGTGTTCTGACAGCAGGAAGTATATGCTATGAATAATTTGGTCAAAATTGGAGATATGAGAAAGTATTTAAGTATCCCAAGGCAGAACACGAACTTTTAAAAACAACAGCAAAAAAAAGCCTTTGTCCAAAGCATGTTGGGTATGAAACCCGAAAAATTTAAAATTTAAAAAAATGGAAGTAAAAGAGAAAGTGAGAGATAGTGAGAGAGAGGGAGAGAAAGACAAGCATAGTACGAGTAAACTAAGATTCCCACATGCATTGCCGCTTTCCATGCAGTCTTATCATGATCCAAATCTCTTGGTACGTTCCAATCCATCAAGTTTCGTTTTACCTTTTCCTCCCGTGTCAACCATGGCCGCCCTCTACCCCTGCTAATATTTTCCCTACCCTCTAGGAAACTTCTAAAAATTGGAAGAAAAATGTCATGGCTTGATATGGATACCAGTGTTGCAAAATAAGCATATGTTTGCCTCAAAGTTGCCAAGCAAGCACCACATTCAAATCAGAACAAAAAAACAGATTTGATTAGCCGGTAGAAAAATGTTCATGCTTTGAGTGAGAATAATTCATTAGATGAAGAAATGAACATGGTGTGGACGTGTAATAAGCATTTCTTAACAGGTAAAACAAAGTACTGTTTTAAAGTTGAATTGAACCACCATGCTACAGACCAGATAACCCAACTACTATTCTGTGGTAGTACTTGCTGTTCTGGCACCACCAATAATTGATCTTCCTCGCTTTTCCCACCATCACCGTCTGAAGCTTGTAAACCCATCCTTCCACATCTATGGTGACCATGGTTGCTAGATCTAGCTGACTAAGAGAAAGCAAGTGACCTGAGGAGACTTTAGAGACAAAGCAGCAAATGACATCGAAACAACTACATTGACACACCATTGACCATTGACAATGCACAACCATGCAGAACTAGGAGTGCCAAAGGGTAAATTTGTCAAATAGAAGCCAAGTGAACCGACCCTGACACTTCCTTTTTATTTTTTGTTTGTGAACCTCTCTCTCTCTCTCTCTTACTTGGCTTTTTAAGATAAAGTTATTGGGTTTCATATCTAGCCTACCCAACGTGCTTGGGACAAAGGTTTTGTTGGTGTTGTTGTGAACCTTTTCCTCATGCATACAAACATATGAACAATTGTTCATCAACCAAGATCAAAACATTATCACCAGGCTACATGTTAGAAGCAAACACATAACAAAAATGGGGAAAATTCAATGTATCACAATGCAGAAGTCAAAATTAGAGTTTCAATACATAATAATTTCCTAAACCCCTCATATTAGCATGCAAATGCAAAACCAGGTTGACATGAAAATAGTATATATTACAACTTAGCCCTAAAAAGTAACAGAGGATTTAAGCATGCCGTAAATGGGAACAGTAATTGAAAGTCAGTCAAAACAAGTAAAATAGTTAATATTCAGACCTGTGGTGACAGGAGATCGTGGAGTTTTCACCATGTCTCCCTGCAAATTTTGGTAGTCAGCAACCATCCATGTAAAGAGCTTGCAGAAAAGAAAAGTAAGCTCAGGCAAGCACAAACTTTAAGCAAATATGGGAAATGGTCAAATAGGTTGCACAAGTTATTGAAACACAGGTATGGGAGCATACTTCTATACTGCTTGGAAACAAATATGAGTGAACCATACATGATCAGTTCAAGGGACTAAAATACTGTTTTCAGTACAGAGAAGAAGGGGAGACTTGGCACAGTGATAGTGTGTCTCCACTTATGTCCTGAGGTCTTGGGTTCAAACCAGCCTTTCTGTAGAAGCAGGGGCAAGCCTGTCTAGAAATAACCCTTTCTTAGACCCCATAATATGTGAGAGCCTTCAACACTGGGTACACCCCCATTTTAGCATGGGAAGAAAGTATCCAGTTACGTTTAAAATGGAAAACACTGAACTAATAAAATCAACATAGAGTGAAGTTACAAGGCAACAGCGCAATAATTAGTAGAATAATCCCACTAGTGGAAGCACCCATAAATCAAACACACAGGGCTATTGTTCTGTGTTGTGCTCTGAACTAAGTGTACTAACACACCTCTTACATCAAGTAGACTAGAACAGAAAACAGAATAAAAGAAATAAAAGCAAGAATAGGATGTTGTGAAGTTGTTTTTTTCAGGATAAATAGAAAAGTATCACACCCAAATTCAATAAAAAAAAGTTGAAGAAACTTCCATCAGAAAATAAAAGTCAAAGAAACAAAACATGACTTATCTTCTGCATCCTAATTGTTTGAAAACCCCAAGCATAATCAAGTACATACAGACATTAGGTATGAAACCCATAAACAGAAAACAGTGTGGTGGCGCTAACTACATTATCAAGATTGGTGTCTTCCCAGGATCCAGATAATACATAATGAAGGTAGTATTTCCCTAGTGTATATGGACTTCATAAATCCCAAGCCTAAGATAAATGAAAAAATACAGGAAACAGAATAAAAGTAATCTAACCACAGGAATTGACACACTCAGACAAGAAGGTAATTTCAGATTATTGGACAGGGTAGAAGTAATCAATGGTCAGCAGCATAAATAACCACGAGCATAAGCATGCCCCAATCTGATATCTCTATGCATTGCAACATAATCCCACTGAAATATCCCATGATCTTAAACAGAAAGAGATTGCATTGCAAAGCTACTGAGTAGACTAAAGAACAAAATCACCAGCTGGAGGAAGTTAGTGGAACTGTGGAAGGGTACCCCAGAAGGTATCAGCACGGCAGACAGTTGAAGGGGAAGGACAGAGATCCCACGCACAGATCTGCTGCTCCTGCACGGAGTAACATTTACAGAATCTCAGCAGCAGTACACCAGTAAACGGGAAAAAACATATACTTAACAAACCACTAGAAGTTGACCTAATTCGTGAAAGCAACGTGGCATATTACTGAGGAAGACAGGGTGGGCAATAACTTAAATAAACCTCCACCCAAATCAGCACCCCCCCCCCCCGGGTAAACCTCCACCCAACAACACAAAAAGATCTTCCCAAACAATTTACTATATACCTCTGCAAAGAGCATATATCAGTAAAAAGGGGGTAAAAAGACTAACGAGTAGACAACCGTGGTGGCGGACTCCGCGATGACAGCACCAAAACGCCACTGAGATGAACCTCCAGAACTCACATCACTGGACGTGGGTGGTGTGCAGCAATAGAACGGGACCAAAAATGACCGAAGTAGAGCACGCAAGACTCCCTAGGCACTGACCTCGGCATCCAGGTACATTGAAAAAGGGTGAAAAGCGGAGCAATCGATGAGATTCCTCTCGCTAATCCAGCCCCAGATCTGGATAGTCTCGAAAACTCCCGTAAAACAGAGCACCCGGCACGAAATCTGTCCTAAATCACTTGAATTTTTCCCCCTACGGCCAAACCCCCAACACGGAGCGAAGCAACGCTCCTCCATCCGCAGTAACGGAGCCGACGAAGCGATGCCTCTCGAACCCAATCCCCTCCAAAATTGCTCGATCACACGAATACAAGCAAGCAGCACGGGACCAGACGGGGCAAAATTCATGGAACGACTACTCCTAAACCGCCTCATGAACTCGACCCCCCATCCCCGACACGGAAACCCGGGGTCGGCGGCGGCGGCAGCGGCAGGGCTCGCCGACGAGACCACGCGGACCCTTTCCCCCCAAAAGGCTACTCCAACGGCTACCGACGCGACCGCGAGCCTACCGAGAAGAGGAACCGGGAAAGTGGGAGGTGGACTTACCGGCGCCGCGGCGGCGGCGGCGAGGCGGCACGGTAGGCGCGTGCGCGGCGGGCGGGGGCGCTGGCGCTGGCGGAGCAACGCGACAAGCGGGCGGGCGAGCGGAAATGTTTGGGGAGAGGGTGGGTTTATAGCGGAGAGCACGCGCGCCACGGTTTGCGTTGGGGGGGTGGGGCTTTCGGTTTCGGCCGCGGCGGCGAGCACGCGGAGTGGCGGAGGCTTTTGGCGGGAGACGCGAGCGGCGGCACCCCAAAATTTCCCCGTTCCCACGGGCGCGTTGCTTCGCCTAAATGCCCCCAGGGGGATGGGCTGGTCTATGGGAACAAATTAATTGATTCCATACAAGTTTCTTACTGTCAGTTCATAAAGATTTGTAGGTGTGAATTGGTAAACAGTTCCAGTTTTACCAGGTCTCGGATTTTGAACGTTAGCTTTGTTCCATTTTTTTCAGATCCTGGATGATTCTGATTTTGTTGCCTATGTTGTAGTCAACCGGTCATTCAATTTTTTTAAGCATCTCTATTGGATACAGCTGTAGTATCTATCTATTATCATTCAATTTACTTGAGAGTATCTTTTAGGTACCTTCTAGACCCAACTGGTTTGGGTTTATCAATGATGGAGATAGAGAGAAATTAATTAGTGATTCAAAAAATATAAAGAGTATATCATTTATTTTAGTTTTCTATATTTTATTCCTGTTATGATTGAGCTTAGTTATCAAATACATTTTGATAAATTTTTCTAGTGATGACCCTCTTTTTTGAGGGAAAGTGGTAACCCTATTTGGTACACGGTTCTTATGCCTTTATCTCCTTGTTCAAACTTGATTGTTCGGAATCAATTCTCTTTAATGTAAAAAAATTCTTAATGTTAAAGCGAGAATTTATTTCTCGTCTCTTGGATCATTCTGTTTTTGTTGCTTATTTTGTCCTCTTCGGCGAGAGGAATACCAGCTCACATACCACATATTTTCTAGACCTATCACGATGAGTTGTCAATGGTAGAGATAGAGTGACCTTTCTAGGAAAAAAATAGATCTCATATATTTTTGGATTTTTGTTTCTATTATGATGGAGTTTAGGTTGCTTAAAATGATTGAACCCCACATTGCTTTGAAGTCTTTTCTCCAATAGCGCCCTTCCAATTGAAGGCCATTAGATTCTATATGCTCTAATTTTAATTCGTGAACACCAATGCATCTGCTTGCTATGACATAGGCATCTTTGGACATATAGTTATGTAACTGCTGCATGATTCTAGAATTATCATATATTTTCATTAGTAAATGTTTTGACATAAAAGTTATGGTGCGTCTCTATTATTTTTAATTTATTATTATGTTGTCTCGACGCATCCACGACATATATAGATATGAAGCAATTAATGATTGGGTTCTATTTATCTCTGTCTCTGTCTCTGTCTTTTCAGTGATACTTACTAACCCATTCCCTTAGTACATTTGTTGTGATGTGAATATCGGGCAATCTCATGTTACCTTATAATGTAACTTTTTCCGATTATGATCCCAAATCAAAGTGTCTCATTTGTCGTGATCCGGGTTAATGTTATAAGATGAAGTTTCATAATGATATAGGTTTACTTCTTAATGAGATGACCTTATATCGTCTGACCTACCTTCTCATGGTTATTTTCCGCCTTTCCGTAATAATCAGTTTGGTAGCTTATTCGTTGTAAATATTGTCCAACACATCAATTACATGTTGTATTTATATGGCGATAATGTTTCACATACAACCAAATGTGTACGACCACCACTCACGAGTAACTGGATGGACATAGTGGTAATGATTCTACATCAATAGATGACCAGATCCCTATAAATGAACTATACTTGCTTTTATTATTTTTGGCGACAATACCCATGATATGATTATTAAGGAAATAAATATTCTGAACCGGTGACCTACCACTCGTAACAAAAACGTAACATGTCCCAAAATTAGATGATGGTCAATTGTATTTAGACCATAGATCTGTTAATGGTCACGAATTCATACGTATAGTTTTCAATAGTTTTTCAGTGATGACCCTCTTTTTTTTGGGGGGGGGCATGATGACCCTCTTTGGTACACCATTCTTATGCATTTATCTCCTTGTTCAAACTTGATTGCTCGAAATTGATCTTGTTCAATGTAGAAAAAAATAATGTTAAAGCAAGAATTTGTTTTTCGTCTCTTGGATCATTATGTTTTTGTTGCCTAATTTGTTCTCTTCAACGGGAGGAATACAAGAATATCGTTCTTACATGTTTTTTAGGCACATCACGATGAGGTATCAATGGTAGGGATAGAGCAAAATTAACATATGAACTTGAAGGAATAGTGGATCCTAGATCTTTTTGAATTTTTCTATTATGATAGAGTTTAGGTTGGTTAAAAACGATTGAACCCCACATTGTTTTGAAGCTTTATCTCCAAAATTTCCCTCCAATTGAAGGTCACTAGATTATATATGCTCTAATTTTAATTGGTGAAGACCAATGCATCTACTTGCCCGTTGGTAATATGACATAAGCATCTTTGGACATATAGTTATCAACTGCTACATGATTTGGCATAAAAGTTATGGTGCATCTCTATTATTTTTAATTTATTATTTTGTCTTCCCGGTGCATCCACGAGATATATAGATATGAAATAATTAATGGTTGGGTTCCATTTATCTCTGTCACTGCCTTTTTAGTGCTACTTACCCATTCCGTCAATACATTTGTTGTGATGTGAATATCGGGCAATCTCACGTTACCTTACAATGTAACCTTTTTTCTGATTATGATCCCAATTCAAGTTTCCCATTTATCGTTATCTGCTTTATTGTTGTAAGATGAAGATTCATAATGATATAGGTTTGCTTCTTAATGAGATGACCTTATGTGGTCTGACCTAGCTCGTCAGATTATTTTCTACCTTTTGGTAATAATCACATCTATTGTTTGGTAGCTTATTCGGTTCAAATATTTTCGAACACATCAATTACACGTTGTATTTATATGGCGATAGTGTTTCACATACAACCAAATGTGTACGACCACTACTCACGAGTAGTTGGATGGACATAGCGGTAATGATTCTACATCAATAGACGACCAGGTCCCTAAAAATGAACTATACACTTGCTTTTATTATTTTTGGCGCTAATACTCATGATGTGATTATTAAGGAAATAAATATTCTGAACGGTGACCTACCACTCGTAACAAAAACGTAACATGTCCCAAAATTAGATGATGGTCAATTGAAGTTAGATCATAGATCCGTTAATGGTCACGAATTCATACGTATAGATGTATGTTAGAAAGGAAGTCATCTCGAGGTAGGGTCACATTGCTTGCACTCGTAGAGCATACTAGTATGGTTTCCCTCCTAGCAGCCAATGTAATGCAGGGCAACTAGCATGATGACCACGCCTTGTACAAAGTTGTAGTGAGCTTAGGTTAGGGCCTCACTTCTCAATAGTCATGCACGCTCATTGCGGACCTTTGGCATAATTGTGGGTGATGGGCCTCGCTGCCCGTAGGGCTTCAGCACCTTGTACAAATATGAAAAAGTGAGAGAAGGAAAAATAAAATAGATGATATTGGGTCTGTCTGGATGTTGTAATTTTTTTTAAAAAACAAAGTATTACAAAATCATGGTTTTAGATGTAGGAATGGCTATAGATGGCCAACGGGCCGTGCCGGGCCAGCCTGACACGAGCCCGGTCGTGCCCGGGCCTAAAATTGACGAGCCCGCTAGGACACTCGGGTCATGCTGGGTCGGGCCGTCGTGCCGACATCCACGCCCAAGCACGCCCCAATGCATCTTTCACCGTGCCAGGGCCCGAGGCGGGCTTTTCGTGCCGGGCTGGTCCAAAGCTCGGTGCTTTTGCAAACAGGGGTCGGCCATGAAGAGGGGGCGACGTCGCGACGACAAGATTCGACTGGATACACGCACGGGCCGAGTCACTGAGAGGAACAAGCGAGAGAAGCGGCGGCCGAGGACCGAGAGGAGCAACGACCAAGGGCCAAGAGGAGCGGTGGTGAGAGCCCGAGACCCAAGAGGAGGGACGGTCGAGTCGCCGAGAGAAGCGGCGGGTCTGCGACCGAGAGGAGTGGCGACCGAGTCGTCGAGAGGAGCGGCCGAGAGTCAGGGTGGTGAAAGTTGCCTAGAGGGGGTGAATAGGCTAATAAATCCTGAAACTGCTGCAAACAGCAGATTAAACTTGAAGGAGGTCGGACTAGTCCAGTCTGAGGGCGGACTAGTCCGATCTAGGTATAAAATTGCGTTTTAGGTTTTCTTTTCAAGTTTGTTTAAGCGGAAGATACGTAAGTAGTCTAACAATCTCACTAATTAGTTCTGAATGATTAGATTGTGAGACTCACAACAACAGAACAATTCACAAGTGTTAAACAAGACGAAAGCTTAATAAGTAATTTTAGTGAATGAGCGAGAAGGTAAAGGAAACAAGAGACACAATTTATCCCAAGATTCAATTCCACACAGGAATCTACGTCCTCGTTGAGGAGTCCACAAAGGACCGGGACTTTTCCAACCCTTCACTCACCGAGCCATCACCAAGATCAAGCCCGGGCTCTTTCACTATCAATTAAATGTGAATACAATGCTCTTAGGGGCTACTCACAACTTGAGGATCGCTACAACAACCTAGCAGTTCTAGGAATCAAAATACAATAGCCAAGAGCTCAAATTAACAATTAGAGTGCAAGAGATTCAAACTGAGAGCTCAAACATCGATCACCACGTCTCTCCTCTCACAAATCCACAAACCCCTTAAGATCCAATCTTAGGGGTCAAGAAGGTGAGTAAAGAGGCTTAGAAGAGCTCTAGGAATGAGTTTTCAGCGCTAGGGTTTTTGTTTTTTCAATTCTCGGTCGGGGGGTCTCCTTCTATAGAGATCTCGGCATCTAGCCGTTACCTACTAAAGTCCGGACTAGTCCGGTCAGAACCCGGGACTAGTCCGTTCTTGGGGGACCACTCACGTTACAAGGCTACGAATTAAAGTCCTGTGACCATTGGATTCAAACGGTCATAAAATACCGGACTAGTCCGGTGAAGAGCGGACTAGTCCAATCTAACTTAGTAACCTTTGTTCCGGATGAGAACGGACTAGTCTGGTAGGGGGCGGACTAGTCTGACCTCAAGGGCGGACTAGTCCGGTCTTAGCAGACTTAGTCTCGAAAACTCTCTAATCTAGGATTGCGGACTAGTCCGGCGAAATCCGGACTAGTCCGAGCTCACACAAGAACCTTTGTTCCGTCATAAACCGGACTAGTCTGAAGGGACTGAACTAGTCCGGCCTGTGGAGCGGACTAGTCCGAGGTCACTCAGAGACTCCTTCTCCGGACCTACACGGCTCAGTCCGCTTAGCGGACTAATCCGACCCCATGGGCGGACTAGTCCGGCCTTCTGAGACTTAGTCTCATAATGGCTCAGACTCACTCGACAACGGACTAGTCCGGCCTGAAACGGACAAGTCCGAACTCACTTAGAGACTTCTTGTCTGGCCTAAAACGGAGTAGTCCGGTTGGGAACGGACTAGTCCGGCCCCCAGTCCGGACAAGTCCGGTCTTCCTTTTTCATCCATACCTATGACTACTTCCTCTCACGATTCTAACTTTAGTTTGAGCCCTCTAATGATTCTCAAGCACTCTAAAAGAGGAGACCCTGTACACAACTAGAAAATATGAAACGCAATAGAAAAATTCTATTTTCTACTCTTGCAGGTCTTCTTCTTTTCCTTTTTGCTTCTTGAGAGACTCCACATCCATTCTTTTTGATAAGAACATGTGCTCATACTCAGTAAAACTTATTAGTATCTTAATTGTCGTCATAAATCATCCAAAACCCTCGGGGATTACCTAGCTGCACTCTCAATCTCCCCCTTTTTGGTGATTGATGACAACACATTAAGATTCTCGATAAATGGATATAATAAATTGTTTTCATAATACATGTGTGGATGGTTCACTCCCCCTAAATGTGTGCACAAAAGATTGTCAAGGAAAAATATGCACAAGAGTGAGTTCTTTGGGGATTTCATACACACATGTGTTATGGTGGGGTGGCTAAGTGTGATGTGATAAAGTGAGTGTTAAACGCATTAAGGAAGATATAACATTTACGAACAAAATCATCTCAATATGGCATAATATGAAGACATAAAATGACATAGTCATTACAAAATAACATAACGTGGCATAGTTATTACAAACCAAGATAATTTTAAAGAGCGAGACTAAAGAGCTAGACTAGACTACTCCCCCCTTGTTCTCTCCCCCTTTGGCATCAAAGCACCAAAAAGGGAAAGAAAAGAGAGAAAGACCTAATCGCTATCATCTCCATCTTGATCTTCGTCTTGGTCACTCTGAGTTTCCTCATCCTCATCTTCATCTTCAACTTCATCGTCATCCTCATGATGAGTGTGGGAGGTAGGAGGAGCAGCAGAGTAGGAACCACCTTCACCAAAGTAGGCAAGCTCGTCCTCGGTGAGGGTGGGAAACTCTGTCACTTCTTCATCGTCCGATGATGGTGGAGACATAGGTATATCCATTTTGTCGCACATTACCTTGAGATACTTCTCTTAGCGTTGCTTCATTTTTCTGCGTGCGAACTTCCACTTTCTGGCACGAGGAGAAAATGGCCTTGAATATTTTGAGCAGCCCACTAGAGGAGCCACTCGATGATGGAGGAGCAGATGGCCCAGCTGAGGAGGATGGAGCTGCAGAGGAGCTCCTGCCCAAGGTCGCAGGAGGGCGAGGAAGAGGAGTCAGTATCTGTGGACGTAGCTTCTTGTGCTTCACATCCTTTGTAAATTCCAGGTTTGTGACTTTCTCTATCATGCACATGATGTACGACGCATATCCATAGGACCTGTTCAGGGTGTAGGAAATGTTGAAGATATCATTGTATATGTAGTCGAAGACGTTGAATCGTTCTTCTTCATTGAGTAGCTTCAACAGGTTTGTGAGATACCCTTGTATCATCCCCGGATCCCCATCTTTTGGAGCTAGAGTCTTCCTCAGGAGTCCTGTTTAGCACTCCAAAGAAGGGTTTGATGTTGTGGGTTGAGGATGACTCATAGGTGAGATATGAGGGATACATGAAGTCCAAGTCATCATTTCCCAAGATTCTCTCATTGTGAACTATGATCTCATAGTTCATGTGCTCCTCAAGTCCAAGAATCCTAGCAAACTCATCATACAATACTGAGTATACTACACCATTTGTCATCTAAGTGATTTTTCTGTTTCCATAGGTGTGAAAGTAATAGGTGGTGTAGAATTAGACTATAACCTCGATGTTCCAATCATAATAAAAAGCCATCAAATCCTTGATCCCATGGCGTTCTGCTGCTTCAATCACTGCATCAAAAGCTTGATGATTCTTGTTTGCCATGTAGGGCCAATCCACCCACTGAGCATCGACTATCGGTGTCTTCATTGGGAGATAGACGAGCCGGTAGTAGTCACAATGGAAGTCACACCGGAAACAAGGGTCTGGTGTGGACTTCTCATACTTGTAGACCTCCTCTTCCCTGATCCTTCTGGCTTTGTCGGCTCCTTTCCCTTTGAAAGTTGCACTCGCCAAATTGGGTTGGTGGTTTGGATTGTGCAAAGGTGGTGCCCTCTTAAGTGGCCCAATAGATCCTTGCGGGTGATTCTCCCTTTCCCGTCTAGGGTTGTCACGAATGACAAGTCTCCTGTTGGCCAAAGCCTTTTTCCTGGGAGGATCTGCTGCTTTTCCTTTTCCTTTATCTTGGGTCGTTCTTTGTGACTCAACATGCTGTTTCTCCTTCAATGTCACCAGCCTCTTCCTTCTTGGAGGATCAACGGACTGAGAGGCTTGTGCTATCCTGTCAGCCCGTTTCTTTGTTCGAGCCTCTCTTGCTGCAGCCTCTCCTGCCTCTGCCTCGACTACTGCATGATAGGCGGCTTGGCGAGCTGCTTCGGCCTCGGGATTTGGAAGTGGACTGTCTCCGGATCCTGACATGATCTGGTGATAGATGAAATGAAAGACTTAGATGCTAGAGCATTACGTGTGAAATAGTTTACATTCCCAAAGTTAGGGGCTAAAACTGCATCAGCCGGACTTGTCCGGGTCAGGGGCGGACTAGTCTGCCCTGGCCGGACTTGTCCAGTTGGTGTCCGGACTAGTCCAGACTCTACATTTTTAAACCCTAACTTAAGTGATTTGATCACAATGTCAGCAAACTAGACGCAATACTACAAGGGATTGCACCAATATGGCGTAGGAACATCACGGAAGGCCTAAATCACTAAAGGTATGACCTAGAAGCAAGAGATTTGTGAAAAATCAAAGTTAGGTCAAAAAGTACCTTAGAGTGAAGAATTTTATGAAATCCGCGGATCGAAGGAGCAGAGATGGTCAGAGAAGGATTCCCCGCACTCCACAAGCCTTGTATCGAGAATTCCTTCGAGAGATTTGAGGGAGAGCTCCAAAATCGCCAATGGGGGCGAGTTTTGTAGAAGAGGAGTGGAGTAGAAGTGAATGAGAGAGGGAGGGGGGTTCAGCACGACCCTTGGAGGTTAAGTCCGGTGCTCAGCCCGGACTAGTCTGGTCTGTCGCACTAGGTCCGGACTAGTCTGCTGTCCGGACTAGTCAAGATATCCGGACTTGTCCGGCCTCCTGGGCGGACTAGTCCGGTTCTTAGGGACTGAGAAATTCTTATATATATAGAATTTTGCCCGTGATTACGGTGAATTTACTTGCACCTTCTATTAGATAGCTATGGTCTATATATGAGAGAATAATTAGAGAGTGAACAAGTTTTTCACAATTATGCATATTTTTGAAATTTGTGAAAAAAATTGGAAGACTCCTAATTGTTAGCATTCAGATGCACAACATTTTAACTCACATTCCTAGAGTCTAGGATATTTAGCTCATTTCGAAGTTAACAAAATTGTTTTTCATCTACTAGCTTGGTTAAAATATCAGCTAGTTGTTTTTTCGGTTCTTACATGTGAGATAGCTATGTCCCCCTTTATAGAGTGATCTCTCAAAGAGTGATGTCGGATGTATATGTGTTTGGTCTTAGAGTGCTCAACGGGATTATGGGCTATCTTAATGGCACTCTCATTATCGCATAGGAGTGGAATGTGGTTCGTATTGTAACCATAATCCCCTAGAGTTTGTCGCATCCAAAGAAGTTGAGCACAACAACTTCCGGCTGCAACATACTCCGCCTCGGCTGTGGAGAAGGCAATGGAATTTTGTTTCTTGGATGACCATGATACTAGGGACCTACCCAAGAATTGACAAGTTCCTAAGGTGTTTTTTCTATCTACTCTATATCCGGCGTAATCCGCATCGGAGTATCTGATGAGATTAAACTTAAACCCCTTTGGATACCATAATCCTAGATTAGTTGCGTGAACCAGATATCTTAGGATTCTTTTAACGGCTGTTAAATGGCATTCTTTAGGTGATGCTTGAAATCTTGCACACAAGCATACACTAAGCATGATATCGGGCCTAGATACACGAAGATAAAGCAATGAACCAATCATAGAGCGATATACCTTTTGATCCACGCTTGGTCCATCTTCATTGAGATCAAGGTGCCCGTTTGTTACCATTGGTGTCTTGATGGGTTTGGCCTTGTCCATGTCAAACTTCTTGAGTATGTCTTGTGTGTACTTCGTTTGACTAATGAATGTGCCTTCCTTGAGTTGCTTGACTTGAAATCCTAGTAAGAACATCAACTCTCCCATCATGGACATCTCAAATCTATCCGTCATTATCTTACTAAACTCAATATAAAAAGATTTGTTAGTTGAACCAAATATAATGTCATCGACATATATTTGGCACACAAAGAGATCATCATCTACATTCTTTGTGAAAAGAGTATAATCTGCCTTGCCTATCTTAAAGCCATTATCAATAATGAAGTCTCTAATATACTCATACCAAGCTCTAGGAGCTTGTTTGAGGCCATAAAGACCTTTATGCAATTTAAACACATAATTAGGATATTCTTGATCTTCAAAACCGGGTGGTTGCTCCACGTACACCTCCTCCTTGATTGTACCATTTAGGAAGGTGCTTTTCACATCTATTTGATAGAGCTTGAAATCATGGTGAGTAGCATAGGCCAATAGAATACGAATTGACTCAAGCCTAGCTACGGGAGCAAAGGTTTCATATCGAAATCCAAACCTTCGACTTGAGCATTTACCTTTGCCACAAGTCGGGTCTTGTTTCTTGTCACCACTCCGTGTTCATCTTGCTTGTTGCGGAACACCCACTTGGTGCCTACCACATTTGCATTTGGTCTTTTCACCAGCTCCCATACTTGGTTTCTTGTGAAGTTGTTCAACTCTTCTTGTATGGCCACCACCGAATCCGGATCCTTGAGTGCATCTTCCACCCTAAATGGTTCCAAGGAGGACACAAAAGAGTAATGTGCATAAAATTTAGCCATTCAAGAACGTGTTGTTACCCCTTTTGTGATATCTCCAAGGATGTTGTGAACGGGGTGATCCCGTTAAATGCTTTGATGAACTCTTGGGTGAGGCACTTGATTTCTTGAGTGGTCTTCTTCTTCTTCTTCTTCTTCCTCTTCTTCTTCTTCTTCTTCTTCTTCTTCTTCTTCTTCTTCTTCTTCTTCTTCTTCTTCTTCTTCTTCTTCTTTCTTCTTCTTCTTCTTCTTCTTCTTCTTCTTCTTCTTCTTCTTCTTCTTCTTCTTCTTCTTCTTCTTCTTCTTCTTCTTCTTCTTCTTCTTCTTCTTCTTCTTCTTCTTCTTCTTCTTCTTCTTCTTCTTCTTCTTCTTCTTCTTCTTCTTCTTCTTCTTCTTCTTCTTCTTCTTCTCTTCTTCTTCTTCTTCTTCTTCTTCTTCTTCTTCTTCTTCTTCTTCTTCTTCTTCTTCTTCTTCTTCTTCTTCTTCTTCTTCTTCTTCTTCTTCTTCTTCTTCTTCTTCTTCTTCTTCTTCTTCTCCCCCTTGATCAACATCATGCCTTCGATTTTCTCCTTCTTGAAATTGACCCTCTTGATCTTGGAGTCCTTGAATTTGATCCTGCATGAGAGGCATCAATTGTGATGAACTTGGAGCGTCTTGTTCTACATCTTCTTGGGGACGGACATCTCCAAGCCCCATTCTCCTTAGTGCAACACATGGTGCTTCTTCTTCATCTAGAACACATTGATCAACTTGCTCCACTTGGGAGCCATTAGTTTCATCAAACACCACATCACGTGCAATTTCAACACAACCGGAGGTTTTGTTGAAAACGCGATAGACGTAGGTGTTTGAGTCACAACCAAGTAAGAAACCTTCATCGGATTTTGACGCGAACTTTGAAGTCATAGGCTTCTTGTTGAGAATGTAGCATTTACTTCCAAAAATACGAAAGTAAGAGATGTTGGGTTTGTTACCGGTTAGAAGCTCTTATGGAGTTTTCTTTTAAAGTCGATGAAGATAGAGGCGGTTTGTGGCGTGGCAAGCGGTGTTGACCGCTTCCACCCAAAACCGATCCGAAGTCTTGTACTCATAAAGCATGGTTCTTGCCATCTCTATGAGTGTGCGGTTCTTCCTTTCGGCCACTCCATTTTGTTCGGGAGAGTAGGGGGCCGAAAATTCATGCTTGATGCCCTCTTCATCCAAGTATTCTTCTACTTGAGTGTTCTTGAATTCGGAGCTGTTGTCACTCCTTATCTTCTTGATCTTTGAGGAAAACTCGTTTTGAGCTCTCCTCAAGAACTTCTTGAGGGCACTTTGAGTTGCTCCCTTATCATGCAAGAAAAACACCCAAGTAAAACGAGAATAGTCATCAACAATTACTAAACCATATTTGTTACCGCCAATGCTTATGTAGGTGACAGGGCCAAAGAGGTCCATGTGGAGCATTTCCAATGGTCTTGTTGTCGTCATCATATTCTTGGCGGGATGGGCTGCTCCAATTTGGTTTCCTGCTTGACACACGCTACATGACCTATCTTTCTCAAAAACAACATCTTTTAGTCCACGGATGTGATCCCCCTTTAGAAGTTTTTGTAAGTTCCTCATGCCAACATGGGCTAGTCTTCTATGCCACAACCATCCCATGTTGGTTTTTTGCTTTTAAGCATGTGTCAAGTTGAGCTTTATCCGTGGAGAAGTCCACTAAGTAAAGCTCTCCCTTTAACACACCCTTAAAGGCCATCGAGTTGTCACTTCTTCTAGAGACGGTCACACCCTCGTTAGTAAACAAGCAGTTATAACATTTCTCACATAGTTGAGATATGGACAATAGGTTATAATCTAGTGATTCAACATGTAGAACATGAGAAAATGAGTGTTGAGAATAGATTACAATTTTACCAATACCGAGCATCCTTCCTTGGCTATTGTTGCCGAAGTAGATGCCTTCACTTGGATCATCATTTTCTTCATATCAATGAACATCTTTCTCTCTCCAGTCATATGGTTAGTGCATCCACTATCTAGCACCCATTTAGTGCCATCGCAGGAGTAGGCCTGCAAAATAATTTAAGCTTTGGTCTTAGGTATCCAAACTTGGTTGTGTCCTTTGAGGTTAGTCACAAGGCATTTGGGCACCCACACACAAGTTTTTGGACTCTTGTGGAGTGGCCCAACATATTTTGCATATACTCTACCATAAATGCTTTTCATAAGAACATAAGATGCATCAAAATTATGAAATACGGTAGATTTTACATTTTTGGCAATTTCATGTGAGGTAGATGCAAGGTTGTTACTCTTGACTTAACTTGAGTTTTCTTTGACAGAAACTACGCATTTGCTATTATTTTTAAGGATTCTAGCGTTTTGCTTTCCTCCCCTAGTATAACCAAGTCCATCTTTAGTAAGAAGAGATCTTGTGATTGAGTATGCACTACGTGCATATTTGATCTTTTCCTCATCAAAGATCCTATTCTTGTGTGTATTCTTGCTTTGTGCCTCTTTGAGCTCATTTTTAGGTTTAAAACAATATTAGCACATTTGCAAGTTTTAGTGTTGGATTCTATATTTGTTGAGAGAGAGTTCTTGGAGGATGAATTAGTTGAGACACTTGATTTAAGTGAGTTAAGTTGTGCTTCAAGATTCTTGTGAGTCTTGGTTAAACTCACAAGTTCAACTTGAAGTACTACATTCTTACTCTTAAGCTCAACACAAGTTTCCTTGCTCATGGCAAGTTCGCTTTCGAGTGCTCTATTCTTCTCTCTCTCAAGTTCAAGGAGCTTCTCAATCTCAAGGTTTCTTTCCTTCTCAAGGATAAGAAATTCTTCTTGTTAATTGAGAAGCTCTTCTTGTTCAAATATTTCGTCCGATAGCATTTTCATTTTAGCTATAGTCTTTTTATTTAATGCTTTAAGCATGAATTCATTTTCACTACTACTATCAAAGTCACTATCATCTACAGTATGTAACTTGGAAGATTTAGACATTACCTTACGCTTTCCTTCATTTGCCATGAGGCATGTGTGGATTAGGCTCTTCCAATCACCCTTGTTTGGCAAGAGTGATTTCTTCATGGTTGGCCTCTTGATGGCGATGGTTGCCACATTTTCTTCATCTTCGGAAAAGGATTCTTCGTTTGAGTCCCACTCATCTCCAATGTGAGCTTGTCCATAAGCCTTCTTCTTTGTGAAGATTTTCTTGTCTTGAGGCTTCCCATCCTTCTTCTTTCTCTTGTCATCTTCCTTGCTATGGGGGCAGTTCACAATGAAATGCCCATATTCGCCACAGTTGTAGCAAGTCTTCTTTGTTCTTGACTTGCCCTTGTCTTTGCTCTTGTTCTCATAGTGATGGCTTCTCCTTCTCCTCATCAACCTTTTGAATCTTTTGATGAGGAAGGCCATTTCTTCATCATCCATGTTCGTGCTCTCATCATCACTTTCTTCATCTTCACTTGTGAGTTGTATTTCTTTTCCCTTGGACTAGGATGTGGCCTTTAGAGCAATGCCCTTCTTTTTGGATGAAGTGATCTTTGCTAGGTAGTTGACGTGTTGGGCTTCCTTCTCCATCATCTCGTGGTTAATGATCTTCCCTAGCACTTCATCCAGAGTCATCATGTGAAAGTTTGGACTTTCCTAGATTAAAGTGCACAGGGTCATATTGCGAGACATAAAAAGCTCTTATCATTCTCTTGACCACCTCATGATCATTCTATTTCTTGCATCCGTACGCCCGACTCTTGTTGATGAGAGTTTTGAGCCGGTTGTACATTTCTTGAGGTGTTTCCCCTTCTTCCATGACGAACCTTCCAAGCTCTCCTTCTATCATCTCGATCTTGGCTTCCCTCACGGATCGGTTTCCTTCATGTGCGATCTTGAGGGTATCCCAAATATCTTTGGCGAGCTCTAACCCATCTACCTTGTTGAATTCTTCAATGCTCAGAGATGAGTTGAGCACGGCCGCCGCTTATGCATTGCGGTGGATTTGTTGTTCTTGCTCTTGGGTGAGTTCATCCTCGTCTTCGGGATATCTATACCTATAAAAACAACATGCTAAAGACTTGGGTTCAAGGAAATTAGATGCAACTTCATGTTGTGCTTCCACATTGTATAGTTAGTTCCATCAAAGTGAGGTGGTTTACCTAGGGGAATTGATAAATAACTAGAGTGAGAATTTAGACGTTCATAATTAAAAGGATATCGCGAGTAGTCTTATTGACTACTCTTGAGCTTCTTCTCCAATTTCTCCTTCTTTTTCTTCTTAGCTTCCTCCTTCTTCTTGAGGAGAGCCATGAGACAAAGAACTTCTTCATCTTCTTCTAAGCTTGAGACGTCTTGTGGAGGAGTAATCGCTGGAGGCGGGTTAGAACCTTGTTCTTCAAAGTTGCTCTTACTTGCTCGTTTTCCCTTCATGAGATCAATTTGGCTACCGGTCTTGTCCCCCCATCTCCTCTCCAAGCGGTTAAGCTTTTGTGGAGAGTTAGGCTCTGATACCAATTAAAAGTTGCCTAGAGGGGGTGAATAGGCTAATAAAACCTGAAACTGCTGCAAACAGCGGATTAAACTTGAAGGAGGCCGGACTAGTCTGGTCTGAGGGCGGACTAGTCCGATCTAGGTATAAAATTGCGTTTTAGGTTTTTTTTCAAGTTTGTTTAAGCGAAAGATATGTAAGTAGTCTAACAATCTCACTAATTAGTTGTGAATGATTAGATTGCGATACTAACAACAGCAGAACAATTTCACAAGTGTTAAACAAGACGAAGGCTTAACAAGTAATTTTAGTGAATGAGCGAGAAGGCAAAGGAAACAAGAGACACAATTTATCCCGAGGTTCGATTCCACACAGGAATCTACGTCCTGGTTGAGGAGTCCACAAAGGACCTGGTCTTTTCCAACCCTTCCCTCATCGAGCGATCACCAAGATCAAGCCTCTCTTTCACTATCAATTAAATGTGAATACAATACTCTTAGGGGCTACTCATTACTTGAGGCTCCCTACAACAACCTAGCAGTCTAGGAATAAAAATACAACAGTCAAGAACTCAAATTAACAATTAGAGTGCAAGAGATTCAAACCGAGAGCTCAAACGTGGATCACCACGTCTCTCCTCTCAAAACTCCACAAGCCCCTTAAGATCCAATCTTAGGGGTCAAGAAGGTGAGGAAAGAGGCTTAGAAGAGCTCTAGGAATGAGTTTTCAGCGCTAGGGTTTCTGTTTTTTCAATTCTCGGTCGATGGGTCTTCTTTTATAGAGATCCCGCCATCTAGCCGTTACCTACTAAAGTGCGGATTAGTCCGTTCAAAACCCCGGACTAGTCCGTTCTTGGGGGACCACTCACGTCACAAGGCTACCAACTAAAGTCCCATGACTGTTGGATTCAAACTGTCATAAAATCCCACACTAGTCCGGTGAAGAGCGGACTAGTCCGATCTCACTCAGGAACCTTTGTTCCCGATGAGAACGGACTAGCCTGGTAGGGGGCGGACTAGTCCGGCCTCAAGGGCGGACTAGTACGGTCTTACTAGACTTAGTCTCGAAAACTCTCTAATCTAGGACTACGGACTAGTCTGGCCAAATCCGGACTAGTCCGAACTCACACAGGAACCTTTGTTCTGTCCTAAACCGGACTAGTCTAAAGAGACCGGACTAGTCCGTCCTGTGGAGCGGACTAGTCCGAGGTCACTTAGAGACTCCTTCTTCGGACCTACACGGCTTAGCCCGCTTAGCGGACTAATCCGACCCCATGGGCGGACTAGTCTGGCCTTCTAAGACTTAGTCTCATAAAGGCTTAGACTCACTGGACAACGGACTAGTCTGGCCTGAAATGGACAAGTCCGAACTCACTCAGAGACTTCTTGTCCGGCCTAAAATAGAGTAGTCCGGTTGGGAACGGACTAGTCCGGCCCCCAGTCCGGACAAGTCTAGTCTTCCTTTTTCAGCAATACCTATGACTACTTCCTCTCACGATTCTAACTTTAGTTTGAGCTCTATAATGATTCTCAAGCACTCTAAAAGAGGAGACCCTGTACACAACTAGAAAATATGAAACTCAATAGAAAATATCTATTTTCTACTCTTGCAGGTCTTCTTCTTTTCCTTTTTGCTTCTCGAGAGACTCGGCAAATATTCTTTTTTTAAGAACCTGCGCTCATACTTAGTAAAACTTATTAGTATATTAATTGTCGTCATCAATCATCCAAAACCCACGGGGATTATCTAGATGCACTTTCAGGTGGGCAAATGAAACCGAAACCCGAAACCGATCTAACCGGAACCAAAACAAAACTAACTGAAACCGGTCACACCGGTACATAGTTCGGTTAGCATTTTGTGAAAACCAATTTTTTTCGGTTTCTGTTTTTGTTCCTGGTTAACCAGGTTAACCAAAATTTGGCCCATTAACTTAGTAAATCTGGCCCATTCCAACACCCACCGCCTCATTACTGCTCATGCACGGTCCACACTCTGCTCCCCTCGATGCACGCGACCACGTGGCCCACGCCCCACCGCGCGCTCCCCTCGCCGCACGCGGCCACGCCCGCGACCCAAGACCCACCGCTTGTCGCCTCGTGCCCCGCGCCGACTGCCGCCTCGCGCCCCGCACCAGTTGTAGCCTCGCGCCCCATGCCTCGTTGCCCCGCCTTCGGCCGCACCGCGCGTCGTCGCCCCACCACTAACCGCATCGCGCCCCACCGCCGGCTACATTGCGCCCCGTTGCCCGTCGCTCCTCGCCGCCGGCCGGGCCACGCCTCGTCGCCCCGCCGCCAGCCGTCGTGCCGCGCCTCAAGCCCGAGCAACTCGTTCGCCGCGTCCACCCGCCTCGCCCTGCTCGGTTTCTTTGGTTTAACCGAAAACCGAACTGAAATTATCGGTTAACCGGTGGACCGGTTTCTCCTTTCATATACACTATTTCGGTTTTCATTTTTTAATAACTGAAATTTAAGAAAAAACAGAAAACCAAACCGATCGGTTTCGGTTAAACCGAATGCCCACCCTGAGCCGAGAGGGGCGGCCGAGAGGACTGAGGAGCAAAGGTCCAGCTGGCGTCGACCGAGAGGAGTGGTGGTCTGTCCTAGGAGCGGTGGGACGGCGGCCGAGAGCCCGAGACCGAGAGGAGAGGAGCGACGGGCGAGAAGATCACAGGAGGTGAAAGTGCATCTAGGCTAGTTCCCCGTGGGTTTTGATGATTAATGACAACACTTAAGAGACTAATGAGCTTTGCAAGTGTGAGTACATGTGATTAAGAAATTACGAAGACGTATACACTCAAAAAGGAAACGAGGAGAAAAGGCAAATGCATAAGAAGAATAGAATTTAGGGTTTCTATTTCTTTTGTGTTGACTTTAGCCTTTGAGCATGAGTGTGATCATATAGTAAAGTGATGGGAATCATTTAAGAGCTCATAGTCCGAGTTTAGGATGAGTGGAGCGAAGATTTGGGATAAGCCCTAGGAATAGGGCCGAACTTTTCCTAGATGGGAGCCGGACTAGTCCGGCAAATCGGACTGATCCGATGTAGAACGAAACAAGAGTTTCTGTGTGAGTTCGGACTTGTCCGGGGTGGAAGGTTGGACTAGTTCGAAGTATCGGACTGATCCGTTATAGAACGGAACAAGAGTTTTTGTGTGAGTTTGGACTTGTCCGTCTGGCGACGGACTAGTCCGTTGAGAGAGTATCTGAGGCCTTTAGGGGCTAAGTCATGGTTGACTGGATTAATCCGCTCTTTAGGACCGGACTAGTTCGTAGGTTCAAACTTGTCCGTTTCAAACTGGAAAAGGAGTTTCTATGTGAGATCAGACTAGTCCTTTGGGTGTCAGACTAGTCCGTTTGGAACTAGGAAGTTGTCGTAGGGATTAAGTCTTGGATAGCCGGACTTGTCCGCCCATGGATATCGGACTAGTCCGATGGAACAGACTTGTCCGTTCTCAACCGGAACAATGGGTTTTGTGTGAGATCAGACTAGTCCGTGGTATGTGACCGTTTAGTTGGTGGAATCCGACCGTTTAGTTGGTGAAATACGACCATTCAGTAGGTGATGAGTACTGTCATCGGTCCCCGCAGGCCGGACTAGTCCGGGGTCAAAGGGCGGACTAGTCCGGGGTTTAGCAGTTGGCAACGGCTAGTTCCCGGGACCTCTATAAAAAGGGGTTGCCCGTGCCTAAATATTTGCTATTGAAGACAATGAGACTCCCCAAGAGATGTACAACCAGCTCAATATACTCATCAACAAGAGTAGAGCTTATGGATGCAAGAAGTGGACTGACCATGAAGTGGTCAAAAGAATGATAAGGGCATTCACGGTGCGTAACCTCACTCTTTGCACCTTGATTCGGGAGAACCCTCTCTTTGAATCTGTGACTCCCGATGAAGTCCTTGGAAAATTCGTCAACCATGAGATGATGGAAAAAGAAGCCAAACATGTAAATGAGCTGCACAAGATCACTTCTTCCAAAAGACACGATATTGCACTCAAGGCATCCAAGAAGTTAAAGGGCAAAGAAGTGCAAGAAGAGAGCTCAAGTGAGGGAAGCGATGATGAGAGCTCTATGGATGAAGAAGAAATGGCTGTTTTCATAAGAAAATTCAAACGAATGATGAGGAAGAAGAAGAACTCAAGCTATGAGAGCAAATCCAAGGACAAGACAATGTCAAAGACAAAGCGAGCCTGCTACAACTGTGACAAATATGGCCACTACATTGCAAACTGTCCTCATGAGAAAAAAGAAGATGATAAAGACAAGAAATTCTTCAAGAAGAAGAAATTTCATGGATCTGCTCACATAGGAGAAGAATGGGACTCAAATGATGAAACCTCATCGTTCGAAGATGAGGGAGTGGCAAATATTGCCATTGACAAGTCCTCAAGCAATAAGATGCTCTTGCCCAACCGAGGTGATTGGAGGAAAGAAAAACACACTTGTCTCATTACCAAAGAGACAAAGCGCAAGGTAACCTCAAAATCCTCCACTAAGTCTATTGCTAGTTATAGTCTCTATGATAGTAGCGGTAGTGATGTAGAATTCATGTTTAAAGGCATGAGTAAAAAGACTATTGCTAAAATGAAAAACCTCATGAATCAAGTAGTTGATATGAAAACAATTTTTGATAAGCAAGAAGGATTACTTATTGTTGAAAAGGAGAAAAACCGTGAACTAGATGAACTCCTAGAACTTGAAAAAGAAAAATGTGGAAAGATAGAATTAGAACTTGCATCATGCAAAGAGACTTGTGCAAGTCTCAAAAGCTCAAATGTGATGCTTCCAGACGAATTTGTTAGTTTGGCAAAAACTCACAAATCACTTGAAGCAAAATTTGAGTCTCTTAAGTCTAGTACTTCATTCTCTAGAGATTCACCTAAATTAGCTAAGCAATCAACTACAAAAAGCTGCAAGTGTACAAAATTGATAACCAACCTAATGGAACAACTTAGTGCAGCCCAGGGAAAATCTCAAACAAAAAGGGAAGTGTTTGACAAAGAAAAAGTTTATTATGCTAGAAGTGCACTTTTGAACTCTAGATCCCCTTTATTAAAGATGGTCTTGGATATGTTAGGGGTGGAAAAGAAAATGCTAGAACTATTAAGAACAACAAGGAACACATTACCTTTGTTAAGCATGGATCATCTAATTATGTGCACTCAAACAACTCCTATCATTTAAATGATGTTTTAGTTCCAACTATGCCATTTCATGATTTTGATGCTACTTACGTTCTTATGAGAAACATATATGGTAGAGTTGTTGCGAAATATGTTGGGCCACACAACAAAAAATCAAAAACTTGCGTGTGGGTACCCAAAACTCTTGTGACTAACGTGAGAGGACCCAAACAAGTTTGGATACCTAAAACCAAGGCATAATTTGTTTTGTAGGCATACTCCTCCGGTGGATCAAAATGGGTACTTGATAGTGGGTGTACAAACCACATGACTGGAGAGAAAAAGATGTTCATCGCATATGAAGAAAATGATGATCCAAGCGAAAGCATTTCCTTCTCCAATAGCCTAGGAAAAGTACTCGGCATTGGTAAAATAGCTATTTTCTCTCAACACTCAATTTCTCATGTCTTGCATGTCGATTCACTTGATTATAATTTATTATCCGTTTCACAACTTTGTGAAAAAGGATACAACTGCATATTCACCAATGAAGGTGTGACTGTCTTTAGAAGAAGCGATAACTCAATTGCATTTAAGGGTGTTCTTAAGGGAAAGCTTTATCTTGTGGATTTTTCCATGGATAACGCTCAACTTGACACATGCCTAATTGCAAAAACAAACGTGGGTTGGTTGTGGCATAGGAGACTAGCCCATGTTAGTATGAGGAACTTGCAAAAATTTTTAAAAGGTGAACATATCTTAGGACTAACAAATGCCATGTTTGAGAAAGATAGGCCCTGTAGCGCTTGTCAAGCTAGAAATCAAGTTGGAGCACCTCATCCCGCAAAGAATGTGATGACTACCACAATACCCTTGGTGCTGCTTCATATGGACCTTTTTGGTCCCATTGCTTATATAAGCATAGGCGGTAATAAATACGGTCTTGTTATAGTTGACGATTATTCTAGATTTACTTGGGTGTTCTTTTTTATATGAGAAGAGTGAAACACAAGGAATGTTGAAGAAATTCTTGAGGGGAGCTCAAAATAAATTCTCCTTAAGAATCAAGAAGATTAGAAGTGACAATAGAACCGAATTCAAGAACACACAAGTGGAGGAGCATCTCGAAGAAGAAGGAATCAAGCATGAATTTTCAGCTCCATACTCTCCTCAACAAAATGGAGTCGTCGAAAGGAAGAACTGCACACTCATCGAGATGGCAAGAACCATGCTTGATGAATACAAGATTTCGGACCGGTTTTGGGCTGAAGCGGTTAACACCGCCTGTCATCCCACAAACCGGCTTTATCTTCATCGACTCTTGAAGAAAACGCCATATGAACTTCTAACCGGTAACAAGCCAAATGTTTCATATTTTAGGGTCTTTTATAGCAAGTGTTTCATTCTTAATAAGAAACCTAGAACTTCAAAGTTTGCATCCAAATCCTATGAAGGATTCTTGCTTGGATATGACTCAAACACTTATGCATACACTGTTTTCAACAAAAACTCCGGTTTTGTTGAAATAGCACGTGATGTAGTGTTTGATGAAACTAACGGCTCTCAAGTAGAGCAAGTTGACCAATACATGCTAGATGGAGAGGAAGCTCCTTACATAGCACTAAGAAGGATGACCATTGGTGATGTGCACCCACAACAGAAAAGTCAAGGTCAAACGGATCAATCCTCAACTCAAGTTGCTCCTCCAACACAAGTACAAGATCAAGCTTATAATGATCAACCACAAGACTCTCAAGTCCAAGTTGATCAAGATCAAGATGATGCCATTGATCAAGGGGGAGCCGATGATGAAGAAGAAATGGACCCAAGACCCTAATTACCACATCCAAGGGTCTACCAAAGTGTTCAACGCGATCACCCCGTCGACAACATTCTTGGTGATATCACTAGAGGGGTAACCACTCGATCTCGTGTAGCAAATTTTTGTGAACATTACTCATTTGTTTCTTCTTTGGAACCTCTAAGGGTGGAGGAGGCTCTACAAGATCCGGATTGGGTGGTGGTGATGTAAGAGGAGCTTAACAACTTCGTAAGAAAGAAAGTATGGGAGCTTGTGGAGAGACCAAATGCAAATATAGTGAGCACCAAGTGGGTCTTTCGTAACAAGCAAGATGAGAATGGAGTAGTAACAAGAAATAAAGCTAGAGTTACGGCGAAGGGATACTCACAAGTCGAAGGTTTGGACTTCAATGAAACCTTTGCTCCCGTAGCTAGACTTCAATCAATTCGTATATTATTAGCCTACGCTACTCACAATAATTTAAAGTTGTACCAAATGGATGTGAAAAGTGCCTTTCTTAATGGACCAATCAAGGAGGAAGTGTATGTGGAACAACCACCCGACTTTAAAGACGATAAGTATCCTAACCATGTTTTTAAGCTTCACAAAGCTCTCTACGGCCTCAAACAAGCTCCTAGTGCTTGGTATGAATGTCTTAGAGATTTCCTCATTGACAATTGTTTTAGGGTAGGAAAGGTCGAATACACACTTTTTACAAAGACTTTTGACAATGACTTATTTGTGAATCAAATTTATGTCGGCGACATAATATTTGGTTCTACTAATAAATTTTTTGTGAATAATTTAGTAAAATTATGACGGAAAGGTTTGAGATGTCAATAATGGGAGAACTAAAGTTCTTTCTAGGCTTCCAAGTAAAGCAGCTCAGAGAAGGCACCTTCATATGTCAAATGAAGTACACTCAAAACATACTTAAAAAGTTTGGCATGGAAAAGGCGAAGCCCATTAAACACCAATGGCAACAAATGGACACCTCAACCTCAACCAAGACAGACCTAGTGTGAATCAAAAGGTATATCAATCCATGATTGGATCCTTTCTTTATCTTTGTGCATCTAGGCCCGATATTATGTTGAGTGTATGCATGTGTGCAAGGTTTCAAGCCGCACCCAAAGAGTGTCATCTAATAGCCGTAAAGAGAATCTTGCGCTATCTAGTTCATACACCAAACCTAGGGTTGTGGTATCCTAAAGGGTCCAAATTCAATCTCATTGGATACTCCGATGCTGACTATGCCGGATGCAAAGTAGATAGAAAAAGTACCTTGGGCACATGTCAATTATTGGGCAGATCCTTAGTGTAATGGTTACCCAAGAAGCAAAATTCCATTGCCCTATCCACAGCCGAAGCGGAGTACGTCGCAGCCAACAGTTGTTGTGCACAACTTCTTTGGATGAGACAAACTCTAAGAGGATACGGTCTCAATATGAACCATATTTCACTCCTATGTGACAATCAGAGTGCTATTAAAATTGCTCACAACCCTATTGAACACTCTAGGACCAAACACATTGATATCTGACATCATTTCCTGAGAGATCACTCAATAAAGGGAGACATAGTCATTTCACATGTTAGAACTGAAAAACAGCTAGCGGATATCTTCACCGAGCCACTAGATAAAAATCGCTTTTGCGAACTTAGAAGTGAGCTGAATATCCTCGACTCCCGAAATGGGGCTTGAGATGTTGCACATCTAGTTGTTATAGTCTATTTTTTTTCAAAATTGAGCACATTTTCTAAAAGTCGATCATCTCTCTCAATTTTTCTATCAAATTATTTTTAATTATCATCTCCTTGAATCATGGCCATTGTTTATTTGGTTGTGTGCTCTACTGGTCATGATTCACTAAGAATACGTGTGAAAAATTAGTCTATGTGAATCAATTACTAAAGATCACATCATATATATAAGAATGTGATGTCAGGGATCGGACTAATCCGGCCTAGGGGTCGGACAAGTCCAGAATACCAGATAAGTCCGACTGGTTTTAGAGAAGTCCATAACGGACTAGTCCGCTATAGACCGAACTAGTCCGCACCATCAAAGAAGTCCGGACCTAATCCGGCCACCGGACTTGTCCGATATCTACGACCGGACTAGTCTGGACAGTTGGGACTTAACCCAACAGCCAGGGGTCGAGACCCACCTCACTCGACACAACACCCAAACCACGTGCCACTCAAAAATCGCCCCCATTGGCAAATTTTGAAGATCTCCACCAAAACCTTCAAAGGATCCAAGTCATCTACTCCTTACGGCCTCGGTAAGTCAGTTCTCGGACTTCTCCGCACTTCGATCTGACGATTTAATCAGAATTAAGGAATCAAGGTGTGTTCTTGGGGCAAAACCTAATCTTCAAAAATATCTCAATTCTAGGATATTTTCTCCATAAGCTAGGATGTCTAGTGCTTCATAGTCTTGATGCGCCTCTTCCTTAGAATTATTGCAAACTATCGATCAAATTTGCAGAAAATTCGCTTAGTTAGGGTTTAACCCCAGGCTGTCCGGACTAGTCCGGCCAGAAGGTGGACAAGTTCGTTCCTGACCGGACTAGTCCGATCAGGGACCAGACAAGTCTGGACAAACCTTGAATTAACCCCTAACTTAGTGTGTTTGCTGCACCTCGGTCGCGATAATCTTTTGCTTTCAACTCATATTCTTACTCATTCATTCTTCCAGCATGTCTCAAAATGACAACTCTCCACCCCTCTCCGACCTGGAGCGCGAAGCGACTCGACAAGAGCTTTATCGCCGTCGTGAGGAGGAGGACGTCACACTTGCACAAGAGCTCGCTCGTCGTGAAGCTTGAACCAAGAAGTGGCACGAAAGAGAGGCAACTCAAGCTCAAGCTGAAGAAGAGAGCTCTAGTCGGAGGAAACGGATTGTTTCCTTAGGAGAAAAGGAAAGGGCCAAGCAGCTGACAAAGGTAAGCGACCCATGAATGAAGGAGAAGGGGCAAAGAGAAAAGGAAAAGCCCCGGTTCAGAAGGTGCCCGTCAAGAAGGCAACACCAAGAAGAAGGGCACCTGCTAGTGGGGGGTTGTCATTCGAGATCGTCCCATGGGGTCAAATGCTCCTCCACAGGGTCCCATTGGACCCTTGGTCATGACACCACCGATGAACAATCCCAACCGACAACCCGAGCTCTTTAGCAATATCTTTCATGGGAAAGGCTCCAAAAAGGCAAGGAAGCTTAGGGAGAAGGACCCCTACAAGTATGAGAAGGCCACACCGGATCATCGCTTTTCGTGTAACTTCCACTGTGATTACTATCGCCTAGTCTATTTGAAGATGAAGACACCGTTGTTGATGCTCAGTGGGTTGATTAGCCCTATATGGAGAAGAAAAACCATCAAGACTTCAATGCAGTCATTCAAGCCGCACAGCATCATGGGTTGAAGGATATTCTAGCCTTCCAATATGACTGGAACATAGAGGTGGTCGCTAAGTTCTACACCACATGCTATTTCTCCACCTTTGGAGACAGGAAGATTTCATGGATGACGGACGGAGTCCAATACTCCGTTCTCTACAGTGAGTTTGCACGGATCCTTGGCCTCGAGGAATTTCTCAACTATGAGCCGACTATTCACAACCTAATAACGATAGACTTGGGGGAAATGGAGTTCATGTATGAGGTTGACTTCTATAACCCTCCTACTACCAAAATCCTTCGTCCCTTCTTTAGCGTGCTTAATCGGATCTTGAGAAAAACTTTAGCACCTAAAGACGGGGATGCGGGAATGATCCAAGGCCACCTCCGTCATTTGTTGAAGCTAATCTGTAAAGATGAGAAGTTCAATTTGTTTGACTACATCTACAACGACATCTTCAACATATCCCACACCCCCAATCGCTCATGTGGGTATGCTCCTCTTATCATGTGCCGTACTGAAAAAGTGTCGGGACTCGAGTTTGTGAAGGATGTCAAGTATAGACCCCTTCACCCTTAAATCCCTCCTATGGTGCCAAAAATTGGTGGAGCCTCAAGGAGGAGTGTCCCCGATGCACCTCCTCCTCGAGCCGCTCCTACCTCTTCCTCTTCCGGAGACTCCTCCAGTGCCATATTCAAATTCTTAAAGTCTATCTTCACATCTTGCCGCAAAGTGGAAGTCAAAATGCAGAAAATAGCTAAAAGGCAAGAAAAGTACTTGAAGAAGCTCTGTGAGAAGGCGGACATCACTATGTCTCCGGAAGCCTCCGACAATGAGGAAATCACACCCTTCTCAGATCTCACTGCAGCGGAGGCTGGATTCCTTGGGGGAGGTTCCTTTAGTGTTGCTCCCGCCGTCGAGGAAGAAGAGGATGACCAAGATGAGGAGGAGGACGACGATGAAGCAACCCAAAGCGATGAAGATCGCGAGGAGGAGAGTGAGAGCGACGACGACTAGACTTAGGATCTATTATTTTCCTTTTTGGCGTCTTGATGACAAAGAGGGAGAGATTGAGGGGCTCTTTTTAGTTGTAATGTTGCTACAAGTTGCTACACTTTCATGTGTTGCTATTTGGGTCGTAATAACTCTATACTATGCTACTCGTATGTGTGATGGTACTTGATTTTAAATTGAGATGCATGTTTCACACTTAATTATTACATCTCAACAGTTGCATCAGACAAAGGCACACCACCATAACACACCACTCTAAAAAATCTCCCATAGAGCTCACTCTCGTGCATAGAATTTCTTGCAAAACATTCATGCACATGTTTAGGGGAGTGTCTTATACAAGTGTGTGTTATGGAAACTAATCATTCATATTTTTTATCAAAACCTCAAAGTGTTGTCATCAAATCACCAAAAAGGGGGAGATTGAAAGTGCATCTAGGCTAGTTCCCCGTGGGTTTTTATGATTAATGACAACACTTAAAGGACTAATGAGCTTTGCAAGTGTGAGTATAGGTGATTAATAAATTACGAAGACGGATACACTCAAAAAGGAAAAGAGGAGAAAAAGGCAAATGCATAAGAAGAATAGAATTTAGGGTTTTTATTTCTTTTGTGTTGAGTTTAGCCTTTGAGCATGAGTGTGGTCATATAGTAAAGTGTTGAGAATCATCTAAGAGCTCATAGTCTGAGTTTAGGTTGAGTGGATTGAAGATTTGGGATAAGCCCTGGGAATAAGGCGAGACTTGTCTGGGCTGGGAGCCGGACTAGTCCGGCAAATCGGACTGATCCGATGTAGAACGAAACAAGAGTTTCTTTGTGAGTTTGGACTTGTCCGGGGTGGAAGGCCGGACTAGTCCGAAGTATCGGACTAATCCGTTATAGAACGGAACAAGAGTTTCTGTGTGAGTTCGGACTTGTCCGTCTACGGACGGACTAATCCGTTGAAAGGGTATCTGAGGCCTTCACGAGCTAAGTCCTGGTTGACCGGACTAATCCACTCTTTAGGACCGGACTAGTCTGTAGGTTGAGACTTGTCCATTTCAAACCAAAAAAGGAGTTTCTGTATGAGATCAGACTAGTCCTTTGGGTGTCGTACTAGTCCGTTTGGAACTAGGAAGTAGCCGTAGGGACTAAGTCTTGGATGGCTGGACTTGTCCGCCCGTGGAAGACGGACTAGCCCGGTGGACCAGACTTGTCCGTTCTCAACCGGAACAATGGTGTTGTGTGAGATCAGACTAGTCCGTTGTGGACCAGACTAGTTCATGTCATGTGACCATTTAGTTGGTGTAATCCGACCGTTTAGTTGGTGATATCTGACCATTTAGTAGGTGAAGAGTGATGTCATCAGTCCCGAAGGCCGAACTAGTCCGGGGTCAAAGAGCGGACTAGTCCGGGGTTTGGCAGTTGGCAACGAGTAGTTCTCGGGAACTCTATAAAAAGGGGTTGCTCGGGCCTCAAAGAAAAAACAAGCACCCTAACGACAAAATAGCCTTCCTAGAGCTTTTCTAGTCCCCTCTCTTCGCATTCTTGGAGCCCGAAGTGTGTTTCTTGAGGGTTTGTGAGGTTTGAGAAGAGGAGAAGAAGGGAAATGTGCACTATAGAGCTCTAGGTTGATTCTCTGGCACTAAGTGAGAAGTGTATTGTTGAAGAGAATTGGTTCGTAAGTGCTTTGAGCTGAGTTCTCGTGGGAGCCTCAAGTTGTGAGTTGCCTCACGATATATTGTGAAGTATTTGTGATATAGTGGAAGAACAAGCCAACCTTGGTGGTAGCTTGGTGAGGAAAAGGTTGAGAGCAATCTTGTCCTTGGTGGACTCCTCAATGTGGACGTAGGCTTCTTTGTGGAGCTGAACCACGGGATAAACACTGTGTTCTTGTTTTATTGAGCTATAATCTTTTATAACCGGACTAGTCTGCCCTCAGGATCAAACTAGTCCGCACTCTGTGAACTAATAGTTTTTACTATGCCGAATTTTAGATTCTGTGCCTATTCACCCCCCTCTAGGCAATTTTCAGGAGGGCGATTTAGGGTTAGGGTTGGGGCGGACAACCGACCGAGTACGGGTTATATACCCAACTGTGTCGGGTCGGGTCATGCCGCCAGCTCACGGGCCATTCAGGCCACCCTTGGGGCCGATCGGGCCGGCTCATAATCGGGTTGTGTTGTGCCCGCCTAACGGGCCTGACTCTAAGCCCAAGCATGACCCATATGTGCTTCGGGCCGGCTCAGGCTCAGTGTCCTACGTGCCGGATCGGGTTCGGGACGGGCCGATTTTGCCGTGCTTTGGATCAGCCCGCTTGACCCGACCCATTTGGCCATCTATAGGGATGGTAACGAGTCAGGTTCGGGTCGGGTGGAGCAAAGCCCGCTCGAAACAAAAGAGGTTGGCAGTGAAATTTAAAACCCACACCCATAAACACGGGCGAGAATTCACACCCGCACCCCATCGGGTTTTGGTGGCCATCGGGTTTGACTTTTTATAAACATACTATAACGTTTAATAAATAAGACTAAAAACCATCCATTTTAAACGGCAATACAACAAAAAAAATATTAAGATGATTATAAAGATTGTAAATATAGGTTGCAAAATGTAAGATGAACAATTAAATAATAAAAAACAATAAATTTTAAATTTAATATTATAAACATAAATTATTTCGGGTACACGCAGGTGCAAAAAAACCCGTACCCACGACAAGTCGGGTCGGGTGCGGGTTAGACCTGCGGATAGAAAATCACATCCGCACCCGCACCCGTCGGATGCAAAACCCGTCGGGTACCCGCACCCGCGAGTGGGATGCATCCCTATTTAGATGCCAGCATCAAGCAATACCATGTTTTGTTTTATTAATAAAAGTAGGTAATGAGGGAGTTCCTAAAACTCTGAAAAGACCGCATGTTGTTGCTACGCCTTGTTTTTTAAAACTATAATATCTGTTCCATCCAAAAACGTCCTAGTTTTCGAAACCTACAGTTTTGTATGAATTCATAGTATCTTTCTAAAACTCTAAAGACATTTTGTGTCCAAACAGAACGTCAGAAAAGAGAGAGAAAAAAAACAGGACAACTGGACGGCCTAGGCCCGTGACTAGGCTTGGGCCCCTCGTTTCTGGGCAGAGAATTGTATGGCCCGCTGTTTGTTTATGGGCCTTCGTGGTCCTGAACATAGTGTGCCTGTGTTTTCTGCGTAGGCGTTCTTTCCTTCGGCGAGTTGCGACGTCAGGCCGTGGTCTCAGTGTCTGTCCATGCCAAATCAAAGATGCACGCGCGCGCGTTTATATATTTTGTTTATATATACACATATATAATAGTATGTTTTTGTCTGCTTGCATAAGCACGGACCTAACTTTGACGCCCTCCCGCGCACACACACTCTCTCTCCACCGGTGGCGACAGGCGGGCCCGCCGTGCCATCCGTCCGTGCGTTGTCCCTCGTTTCGTCCATCCAGCTAGTAAGGCAAGGCATCGGATTTTTTTATTTTTAACATTGTTGACATTATATTTAATACTAATAACATTCATTTTTTTTTAAAAAAAATAGTTCGCTTATCGTCCACGTGGACATCCTGTCGTTCACGCTATAGATGACACCGGCCCACGTGGAGTACACGTCGGTCCAACAGTCATAGAACCGTTGGACCGACGTGTCCTGTCGTGGACGGCAGAGATTTCTTAGATAAGCAGCCGCCCCAGGGGCCTTCTCCCCACATCCAACAACAAACAAACTATAGAAAGAGGGGAAGGGGAAGAGAAAGAGAAGAGGAAGAGAAGAAAAGAGAAGAAGAAAGAAATGAACAAAAGAAAAAGAGAAAAGGTAAAAAATTGTAGGAACAAATAAAATATATGAAATTACTTATTTTAATTGTGCGTTTTAGATAGTTTAGACTTAAATACTAGTTTATTCTTAGTTAGTTTTTTATTAGGACTTAGTTAGATTGTGTCGGTACCTGAGATATGGGGTACCCCCGCGCATAGGGGAAAATGCATAAGGAACCCGCCCTTCTCCGCAGGGAGAGCTCCGAAGGCGCCACGCGTCCGGCGGGGCCGGACCTCCCTCTCCTTAGAGGAGAGCTCCGGGCCCGCCACGTGGCATACAGAAGCCGGACCTCCCCCTCCGCGGGAGAGAGGTCCGGACGCGTCCGGCGGGGCCGGACCTCCCCCTCCTCAAAGAAGAGCTCCAGGCCCGCCACGTGGCCGACAGAAGCCAGACCTCCCCCTCCGCGGGGAGAGGTCCGGAGGCTCCACGTGCCACGCAGGCCGGACCCTCCTCTCCTCTGAGAAGGGCTCCGGGCCCGCCACGTGGCCAGAAGAACGGTGCTGCCTGCCCCCGAGAGATAGGCAGCGGGCATAAAGACGCTCCATACCTTGCCCGTACAAGGTATTCAAGGCCCGCGTCTTCCCAAGACGCGGAGACGCGGAGCACGCCTCTGTCAGGTGCCGTTGCGCCCAGTCGCATCACAGACTGGCGCGCGGTGTCAGAACCTGCCAGCCAATAAACACCGCGACAAGACATCCCATGCCGCCTGCGCCGTCATCAACCACTAAGACTAGCATGCGGCATGGGCAGGGCGGCAAGATGAAGACTCAGAAGCCTTCGACCAGAGACAACTACCGGCATAACTGCAGATACGGTAGATGATAGACAATCTTCCGGGACCACCTGTCGGGTCCCGGCCCCCCTTGTAAGTTGCCCGAGTCTTGGACTATAAAAGGCTCGGGTAGGCGACGATAGCAAGGGTTCGCACTCTGCAACTCATACGCTAGCCATACACTCCCAAGCTGTAACTCACCCCCAAGCTCAGGACTCCGGCCCTAAGCAGCAAGCAATACAGCGAGCTCCATAGCTCGCCGCGGACGTAGGGTTTTACGCTCCGGCGGCCTGAACCACGTAAAACTCACCGTGTCAAGCTCTTACTAACTCGTCCATCCGCGCAAGCTCTCCGCAAGGGACTAGCCCCACCGAAAAAAGAACCTCCGCGGGCTGCCCAGTGCAGGCCCGGGGGAAGTGCCGACCGAACACTTCGACATTTGGCGCGCCAGGTAGGGGGATTTTCTCCTAGCGCGACGAGTTTCCGCCGACGAAGTTGACCAAGCTTCCTTCAGCGGCAAGCTCTCCTCCCCCGCGTTCACGGTGAACCGTGACCAGCGGGGAGTACATGTCGACACACTCAGGACGAAGTGTGTCGGCACAAGCTGGTAGCCAACAGCCGACTCCGGCAACGCCGACCACGGCGATGCAGGCTCCGACCAGTGTGAGATCTTCTGCAGCGCTGAGCGTACACCATGGGGGTGCGCTAGCGGCAGCAAGAGCACTGCTACGCAACCCACCTGCTGGGGATGCGCCCCATTCAGCGACCCAGCAATGGGTCCGCGAGGTGGACCGCCTCGTCGTCGCCGCCGCGAACCCTTGGTTTCGGCGAGGACGGCGCCCCGGACAACCGGCTGTGTCGCTGACGCGCACGCCCACGGTTGACGAGCAAACAGCGGATTTCAGCTCCTCCAGGCTCCCGTCGATGGACCTGAGAAGGGAGCTGGAACGGTGCCACTTGGGCGAGGATGCCCGGGTGTACCTCGAGCGACGTCGAGAAAGGTGTCGCAACCATGAGGCTGGCGACAGCATGACGTCGGCCTCGACACAACCTGGAGGGAAGGTCTTCGCCACGCGAGCCCTGCCTCAGGCATATGCCGCGCAGCATATGCCACAACCATATGCGCCGCAAGCAGCGCCCCCGGTCTATGGTGCAGCCTTGCCCATGCCGGGATACACAGTGCCAAGTGCGAACCAAGCGTTCGCAGTGCCAATACCTGCGGCAGCAGGAGCGGGATGTGCAGCTCTTGCACCCCACCTTCGCTTCGCGAGGTGGCCACGCAAGTTTCGCCCGCACCTGCCTGAGAAGTACGACGGTAGCGTCAACCCGGCAGAGTTCCTCCAGATCTACTCCACCGTCGTACTTGCCGCAGGAGGGGATGAGGCTGTCATGGCCAACTACTTCCCCGTCGCCTTGACCGGCCCAGCTCGGTCTTGGCTCATGAATCTACCTCAGGGGTCCATAACTTCCTGGAGAGAGCTCTGCCGGCAGTTCGTCGCCAACTTCGGCAGCTCCTACACCCGTCCCGGCACGGAGCTTGACCTCCACGCCATCAAGCAACAACCTGGGGAGTCGCTGCACTCTTTCATCCAGCGGTTCTCCCAGGTACGCAACACCATCCCGCATATCCAAAGTGCTTCTGTGGTGGTGGCGTTCCGACAGGGTGTCCGGGACGAGAAAATGCTTGAGAAGCTCGCGACCAGAGAGGTCCGCGACGTCTCTGAGCTCTTCAGCCTGGCGTACAAATGCGCCAGAGCAGCTGAAGGGCGGAACTGGCACTCTCTGCCGGCCTCCGAGCTAGGTGGACAACCCGGGTCCGGCGCTGCTGCCTATGGGGGTGGCAAGAAGGCCAAGAACCGGGGGAGTTGCAAGATGAAGTCATCGTTCACGGCTCCCGTCGCCGCAGCAGCGACGGCTAGTGGAGCTCGGGGGCCACGCCCCGACAAAAGGCAGCGGCAGTCACCGGCCCCAGATAGTGACTAGGGCCGGCTATGCCCCGTGCATGGCGCCGGCAACCATACTGCTGCCGAGTGCTGGGATATCCAAAGGCTCGCAGAGCGCTTCCGCAAAGGAAGACAGCAGAGAGCTGAAGCACCGCCCTACCCTCAGAGGGATGGCAAACAGAAGGTCGATGCCCCAGTCACCGCCGCCCATCAGGTGGGGTTTCAGGAGCCTCAACGTGTCATAAAGACAGTGCATAACGGCGAGGACTCCAGCTCCGACGGTGACGGGCTAGGGTGGTAGCCAACTGCGGCACGCCTCCGTGCTTCGGACATACCTCCCGGGGGCCGCCCAAGATCTGTCAACCCCTTGAAGGCCTTGCCAGAAGGGGAAGACGCCTTGGGTCATCCAAGACGAGCCCGGGTCCACCTACCCCTTGAAGGCCTTAGCCAGAAGGGGAGAACTCCTCGGGGGCCCCCAGGAGAAGCCGCGCAGGACCTGATCCAGCGCGAAGATGACAGCCTCTTCGACAAGACTCGGCTGCAGGGAACACCCCACAACGCGCGGTCTCGGCTGATGCTCTAAGCACTACCGCCAAAGAACCGAACGCATCGGGGACCTGTAGGAGGGCAACTTGGTGTCGCGGCACGCTCTATTCGAAGAAGGACCCATAAGCTCTCCCCCAGCTGGGAAGGTCCCTTCCGAATCATGAAAGCTGCCGCCCCAGGTACACATGCCTTTCAACCGAGTGTGGGATCCGTTCCCAAAAATCCTTGCCATGAAGCAACACTGTAAGTCCTACTTCCCGAGCATCAGTAGAATAGGGTTATTCCCTTCTGTAATGGATCCCATAGAATTTAGGAACAGAGCTTGGGGCAGCTAAGTCTCAAGGGACGGTACAGGACTACGTCCAGTTTAGCCTGGTTCCGACCCTAAGCGCGTAGAGTCTTGCTTCCCTTGCAGACGAGGCGAAATATTGCCTCCATGTACAGCCAGAATTCCACCTATGGGCATGAATACAGAAACCTGTTCTACTTAGCTCCCTCTCATGCGCTCATTTAAATTATGCATTAATTTTTATGATCGCACTACCTATGTATGATCATCGTACATCTAGTTCCCCCTCTCCTGCGCTCATCCATAGTCGGCATTCGCTATCCTACCGAAGGCGGCTGCGCTTGAGGCACCTGCCGATGGCCGAGTGAGTCTCTCGGGCCTCCCCAGTCAGGTGTTGCGGTGCGAGTTGGTCACCTCCAGGAAAGGCCTGCGTTGTGCATGGGGGGTCCAGGGTGCGTATCCAGCTTAGCAGGCCATGAGCCCAAAGCATGCGCATCCTGCCCCCCAGAGGTACAGGGGAGTACAACCGCTTTGCCTGGTCATGAACCCAAAGCACGTGCACTCTGCTTCCAAAGCGCATGGCCCGGTACTAGGGATCGGACGATCGTACCCGGACCTCGGAGGGAGCCGGAGCTCCGGCGCCTCGTGCACAGAATTGCCCAAGCCCCGTATAACGGATCAGGATCGTAAGACGAATAAGACTAGGAGACGGGAGGGGAGGACCCCCCGAGGAGAATTACGTTTCCTCTGCCTGTGTGCAAGACCTCTAGGTTACGGCAACAGGGACTGGATGAAGCGGGGGGAAAGGAGCTATCAACTACTCCGGCCTAGGACTGGAAGGACCGGGTCCTGCCCCTTCTGCACGGGCGGGGCCCGAGGGCCCCACGTGTCCAGCGGGCCCGGAGCTCTCGCCTCCCCAGAGGAGGGCTCCGGGCTCGCCACGTGGCAGGCGGAAACTGGATTCCCCCCCCTCGGTGGGAGGGCTCCGCAAGGTTCCGGCGGGAGCCGGGAGGTCCTTAGGACTTGTTTCTCCCTTTTTATCGAGTCTGTAGTCCAGCTCATGGAGCCTTGCTTAGTTTGACTCTTTTAGACATCTGTGTCTGTGATGCTTTTTCTCTCCTTCTTGGCTTTGCCTGACTGAGTCCTTAGCTCCGCAAGGTACTCAGAGGCCATCTCCAATCTCGTAGCTCCGCATAGACACCTTCCCCGGGTCCTAACCGTGTTAGGGGCCCCCGGGGGTCTCCGGATCTCGCCCCATGGGGAGCTCCAAATCTGCCTGCCACGTGGCGGGTCCGGAGCTCCTCCTTAAGAGGCGGGAGCTCCGGCCATGCTGGACACGTAGGGCTTTCGGAGCCCTCCCACCGGGGTGGGAGGTCCGGTTTCCGCCTGCCACGTGGCGAGCCCGGAGCCCTCCTCAGGGGAGACGAGAGCTCCGGGCCCGCTGGACACGTGGGGCCCTCGGGTCCCGCCCCTGCTGGAGGGGCAGGTCCCGGTCCTTCCAGTCCTAGGCCGGATTTGTTGGTAGCTCCTTTCCCCCTGCTTCATGCAGTCCCTGTTGCCGTAACCTGGAGGTCCTACACACAGGCAGAGGAAACGTAATTCTCCTCGGGGGGTCCTCCCCTCCCGTCTCGTAGTCTTATCCGTCTTACGATCCTGATTCGCTATACGGGGCTTGGGCAATTCTGTGCACGAGGCGCCGGAGCTCCGGCTCCCTCCGAGGTCCGGGTACGGCCGTCCGATCCCTAGTACCGGGCCATGCGCTAGGGAAGCAGAGTTCACGTGCTTTGGGTTCATGACGATGCAAAGCGGTTGTACTCCCCTGTACCTCCGGAGGGCAGGATGCGCATGCTTTGGGCTCATGGCCGGCTAAGCTGGATACGCACCCTGGACCCCCCATGCACAACGCAGGCCTTTCCTGAAGGTAACCAACTGGCACCGCAACACCTGACTGGGGGAGGCCCGAGAGACTCACTCGGCCATCGGCAGGTGCCTCAAGCGCAGCCGCCTTCGGTAGGATAGCGAATGCCGACTATGGATGAGCGCACGAGAGGGGGAGCTAGATGTACGATGAACATACAGAGATAGTGCGATCATAAGAATTAATGCATAATTTAAATGAGCGCATGAGAGAGAGAGAGAGCTAAGTAGAACAGGTCTCTGTATTTGTGCCCATAGATGGAATTCTGGCTGTACGTGGAGGCAATGTTCTGCCTCGTCTACAAGGGAAGCAAGACTCTACGCGCTTAGGGTCGGAACCAGGCTAAACTGGACGTAGTCCTGTACCGTCCCTTGAGACTTAGCTGCCCCAAGCTCTGTTCCTAAATCCTATGGGATCCATTACAGAAGGGAATAACCCTGTTCTACTGATTCTCGGGAAGTAGGACTTACAGTGTTGCTTCGTGGCAAGGATTTTTGGGAATGGATCCCACTCTCGGTTGAAAGGCATGTGTACCTGGGGCGGCAGCTTTCATGATTCGGAAGGGACCTTCCCTGCTGGGGGAGAGCTTATGGGTCCTTCTTGGAATAGAGCGTGCCGCTTCACCAGGTTGCCCTCCTGTAGGCCCCCGACGCGTTTGGTTCTTTGGCGGTAGTGCTTAGAGCATTAGCCGAGACCGTGCGTTGTGGGGTGTTCCCTGCCGCCGAGTCTTGTCGACGAGGTTGTTGTCTTCACGCTGGATCAGGTCCTGCGCGGCTTCTCCTGGGGGCCCCCGGGGAGTTCTCCCCTTCTGGCTAAGGCCTTCAAGGGGTAGGTGGGCCCGGGCTCGCCTTGGATGACCTGAGGCGTCTTCCCCTTCTGGCAAGGCCTTCAAGGGGTTGACATACCTTAGGCGGCTCCCGAGAGGTATGTTCGAGGCACGGAGGCGCGCCGCAATTGGCTAACGCCCTGGCCCATCACCGTCGGAGCTGGAGTCCTCTCCGTTATGCATTGTCTTCATGACACGCTGAGGCTCCTGGAACCCCACCTGATAGGCAGCGGTGACTAGGGCATCGACCTTCTATTTGCCATCCCTCTGAAGGTAGGGCGGTGCTTCAGCCCTCTGCTGTCTTCCTTTGCGGAAGCGCTCTGCGAGCCTCTGGATCTCCCAGCACTCGGCAGCAGTATGGTTGCAGGTGCCATGCACGGGGCATAGCCCGCCTTGGTCACTGTCTGGGGCCGGTGATTGCCGCTGCCTTTTGTCGGGGCGTGGGCCCCGAGCTCCACTAGTCGTCGCAGCTGCGGCGACGGGGGCCGTGAACGGTGACTTCATCTTGCCACTCCCCCGGTTCTTGGCCTTCTTGCCACCCCCGTAGGCAGCAGCGCCGGACCCGGGCTGTCCTCCTGACTCGGAGGTCGGCAGAGCGTGCCAGTTCCGCCCTTCAGCTGCTCTGGCGCATTTGTCCGCCAGGCTGAAGAGCTCAGAGACGTCGCGGACCTCTCTGGTCGCGAGCTTCTCAAGCATTTTCTCGTCCTGGACACCCTGACGGAACGCCACCACCACAGAAGCACTTTGAATATGCGGGATGGTGTTGCGTACCTGGGAGAACCGATGGATGAAAGAGCGCAACGACTCCCCAAGCTGTTGCTTGACGGCGTGGAGGTCAAGCTCCGTGCCGGGACAGGTGTAGGAGCTGCCGAAGTTGGCGACGAACTGCCGGCAGAGCTCTCCCCAGGAAGTTATGGACCCCTGAGGTAGATTCATGAGCCAAGACCGAGCTGGGCCGGTCAAGGCGACGGGGAAGTAGTTGGCCATGACAGCCTCATCCCCTCCTGCGGCAAGTACGGCGGTGGAGTAGATCTGGATGAACTCCGCCGGGTTGACGCTACCGTCGTACTTCTCAGGCAGGTGCGGGCGAAACTTGCGTGGCCACCTCGCGAAGCGAAGGTGGGGTGCAAGAGCTGCACATCCTGCTCCTACTGCCGCAGGTATTGGCAGTGCGAACGCTTGGTTCGCACTTGGCACCGTGTATCCCGGCATGGGCAAGGCTGCACCATAGACCGGGGGCGCTGCTTGCGGCGCACATGGTTGTGGCATATGCTGCGCGGCGTATGCCTGAGGCAGGGCTCGCATGGCGAAGATCTGCCCTCCAGGCTGTGTTGAGGCCGACGTCACGTTGTCGCCAGCCTCATGGTTGCGGCGCCTTTCACGGCGTCGCTCGAGGTACACTTGGGCATCCTGGCACAAGTGGCACCGTTCCAGCTCCCTTCTTAGGTCCGTCGACGGGAGCCTGGAGGAGCTGGAATCCACCGTTTGCCCGTCAACCGTTGGCGTGCGCGTCAGCGACTCAGCCGGTTGACCGGGGCGTCGCCCTCGCCGAAACCGAGGGTTCGCGGCGGCGACGACGAGGCGGTCCACTTCGCGGACCCACTGTTGGGTCGCTGAATGGGGCGCATCTCCAGCAGGTGGGTTGCACAGCAGCGCTCTTGCTGCAGCTAGCGCACCTCCATGGTGTACGCTCAGCGCTGCAGAAGATCTCACACTGATCGGAGCCTGCATCGCCGGAGTTGGCGTTGCCGGAGTCGGCTGCTGGCTACCAGCTTGTGCCGACACACTCCGTCCTGAGTGTGTCGACATGTACTCCCCAGTGGTCACGGTTCACCGTGAACGCGGAGGGGGTGAGTTCGCCGCTGAAGGAAGCTTGGTCATCTTCGTCGACGGAAACTCGTCGCGCTAGGAGAAAGGCCCCCTACCTGGCGCGCCAAATGTCGAAGTGTTCAGTCGACACTTCCCCCGGGCCTGCACTGGGCAGCCCGCGGAGGTTCTTTTTTCCGTGGGGCTAGTCTCTAGCGGAGAGCTTGCGCAGATGGACGAGTTAGTAAGAGCTTGACACAGCGAATTTTACGTGGTTCAGGCCGTCGGAGCGTAAAACCCTATGTCCACGGCGAGCTATGGAGCTCGCTGTATTTCTTGCTGCTCGGGGCCGGAGGCCCGAGCTTGGGGGTGAGTTACAGCTTGAGAGTGTATGGCTAGCGTATGAGTTGCAAAGTGCGAACCCTTGCTATCGACGCCTACCCGAGCCTTTTATAGTCCAAGACTCGGGCGGCTTACAAGGGGAGCCGGGACTCGACAGGTGGTCCCGGGAAGATTGTCTATTATCTACCGTATCTGCAGTTATGCCGGTAGTTGTCTCTGGTCGAAGGCTTCTGAGTCTTCATCTTGCCGCCCTGCCCATGCCACATGCTAGTCGTAGTGGTTGATGACGGCGCAAGCGGCATGGGATGTCTTGTCGTGGTGTTTATTGGCTGGCAGGTTCTGACACCGCGCGCCAGTCTGTGATGCGACTGGGCGCAACGGCACCTGACAGAAGCGTGCTCCGCGTCTCCGCGTCTTGGGAAGACGCGGGCCTTGAATACCTTGTACGGGCAAGGTATGGGGCGTCTTTACGCCCGCTGCCTATCGCTCGGGGCGAGCAGCGTCGCTCTGCTGCCATGTGGCGGGCCCGGAGCCCTTCTCAGAGGAGAGAAGGGTCAGTCCCGCGGGGCACGTGGAGCCTCCGGACCTCTCCCCGCGGAGGGAGAGGCTCGGCTTCTGTTGGCCACGTGACGGGCCCGGAGCTCTCCTCTGAGGAGAGGGAGGTCCGGCCCCGCTTGACACGCGGCGCCTTCGGACCTCTCTCCCGCGGAGGGGGAGGCCCAGCTTCTGTATGCCACGTGGCGGGCCCGGAGCTCTCCTCTGAGGAGAGGGAGGTCCGGCCCCGCCGGACGCGTGGCGCCTTCGGAGCTCTCCCTGCGGAGAAGGGCGAGTTCCTTAGGCATTTTACCCTGTGCGCGGGGGTACCCCATATCTCAGGTACCGACAAGTATAATTTATTGTTTTAATATAATTTTGTGTTAATTCAATTTTATTTACTATTGTTGTGGCAATTATTAAATTACGTATATACGTATGCTAGGTATGTCAAATAAAGTAGAATTTCAAATATTTTATTTAGATGGCAAAATTAGCTATAATTCGAGTGGAATAGATCTATCACGAGTCCCTTTTATAAACCGGGGAATACCTAGTCCAACAGAACGGACATTTATGGGTATATACAGATGGTTGCTAAAAGTTTTTAAACTGAGTGAGGATGAATATGAGTTGAAAATAAACGGAGTTATTAGACGTTCAAGTGACATCCATTTTTGGGAACTACTGCCGCTAAACGGAACACCCGTGTGGTGTGATTATGTTTCAAGAGCTATGCAATATGGCTGGTCTCTCCTACTTCTTATTCGGGTTGAAGCCAAGTAAGTAGCCAATGAGAAGCATGAACAAAATGATGATGAGGAAGATAATAATGGTTGTCGAAGTGTGTGGTCGACACTTCCCCCAGACCTGCACTGAGCAACCCGCGGAGGTTCTTTTTCGGAGGGGCTAGTCACTTGCGGAGAGCTTAAGCGTATGGACGAGTTAAGGAAGAGCTTGACACGGTGGGTTTTACGTGGTTTGGGCCGCCGGAGCGTAAAACCCTACGTCCACGGTGAGCTGAGGAGCTCGCTGTATTGCTTGTTGCTCAGAACCGGAGTCCGGAGCTTGGGGATGAGTGATGTCTAGCTTATGAGTTGCTGGAGAGCGAACCCTTGCTAATGTTGCCTACCCGAGCCTTTTATAGTCCAAGGCTCGGGTGGCTTACAAGGGGGGCCCAGGACCCGACAGGTGGTCCCGGGGAGATTGCCTGCAGACTATCGTATCCGCAGTTATGTCGGTAGTTATCTCTGGCGAAGACTTCTGAGTCTTCGTCTTGTCGCCCTGCCCATGCCGCACGCTAGTCGTAGTGGTTGATGACGGCGGAGGTGGCAGGGGATGTCTTGTCGCTGTGTTTATTGGCTGGCAGGTTCTGACACCGTGCGCCAGTCTGTGATGCGACTGGGCGCAACAGCACCTGACAGAGGCGTGCTCCGCGTCTCCGCGTCTTGGGAAGGCGCGCACCTTGAATACCTTGTACGGGCAAGGTATGGGGCGTCTTTACGCCCGCTGCCTACCACCCGGGGACAGGCAGCGCTCTTCTGCTGGACACGTGGTGGGCCCGGAGCCCTCCTTAGAGGAGAGGGGGGCCCGGCCCCGCAGGTCACGTGGAGCCTTCGGACCTCTCCCCGCGGAGGGGGAGGTCTGGCCTTTGTCGGCCACGTGGCGGGTCCGGAGCTCTCCTCTGAGGAGAGGGAGGTCCGACCCCGCTGGGCACGTGGCGCCCTCGGACCTCTCCCACGCGGAGGGGGGAGGTTCGGCTTCTGCAGGCCACGTGGCGAGCCCGGAGCTCTCCTCTGAGGAGAGGGAGGTCCGACCCCGCTGGACACGTGGCGCCTTCGGTGCTCTCCCTGCGAGGAAGGGCGAGTTCCTTAGGCATTTTCCCCTGTGCGCGGGGGTACCCCATATCGAGGGTACCGACAGTGGCCCCCGGGCCCATCTCGGGGGAGATAGCGAGCCCGAGGTGGGACCTCCGTCTCTTCTGTTCCGCGCACTTTCTCTAAGTCCCGTATTGACCGCTGCCGGAGCACGAAGAGTCGCGGGATCGTGGGAGCGTGCACCCACTTGATGGTTGCCTTTATTGTGGCGGTTCCCAAGGCTGCCATTTCTGCACGTTGCGGCGCTTTCTTCGGGAACCGCCGGAGTGCCTTGCCGGCTCGTCTTCTTGGGAGACTGACTCCTTGACCCACCACTTCAGCTGGGTGGCTTGGGTCCACCTGCCATCGGCGCTCGGTCTTGGAGCCGAAGCGGTTGCCGATGCGGCGTATTCGAAGAGTTTCGAATCGCTTGGAATTGCAACTGGGAAGTTTTAAGAGGGGATCTTACCCGCATTGCGGCTTCCCTTCGCACTTCCCAGCGCCTTTCCTTGGACTCTTGTGCCTTTGTCTTCTTGCCTTTGAGTCCTCCCTCGTCATGGCTTCCAACCCGCCCTAGAGAAGAAACGCGCTCGATTTCCTCTAGTGGCGGCATCTGTGCCAAGTCGGGGATCTGGGGTGTCGGCACCTCGTGCTTCTGGAGATGGCACCCCTTCTGGCGGCGACTCAAAGCGGTCCCGGGCTGATGCGTCGGGGGGAGCTTCTGGAGCGTCCCCTGCTCCGCCAGTCCAGGCGACTGCGGAGCTGCCGTCGGTGACGACGGCGGGCTCTGGGAGTCCTGCCCCGGCTCGGAAGTCGGGGTTCAGAGCCCGCTGGAGTGTTCGCGCTTCCCGGCAGTCCCTGACTGGCGGGGAGTCTGCGTCGTTGTGCTCGAAAACTGGGACAACTGCCGCGGCCCCCAAGCCAGCGCGAGTTTCTCCTGTTCCGGTGTGACCGGATTCCGCGGCGGCGCCATCTCTTCCTGCCGAGACGGCTGCCGCGGCCCCCAGGCCAGCGCAGGTCGACCCTGCACCAGGCGGCCCGGCTTCTATTTCAACATCGACTTCCCCCGCTCGTCCCTCTCCACGGGTCAAGAAGCCAGAAGTTAGAGAGAGCCCGGCGGGTCCGGCTGCCGGAGCCACGGCGCCAGCCTCTCCTGACCGGTGTCTCGTCCCGGTCGCTGGTGCATCGCCTTCTTGTGAGGACGATGTGATGGAGGAGGTCGGGGGTGCTGCTCCAGCCTCTGCTGCCCCACTGCCCCTGGCGGATGCCTTCGCGCTTGCCGAAGCGAGCATCCGGCAGGTCTTGGCCGCACTTGGTCGCGAGCGGGAATAGCATTCAGTTGAAAGGGATCGCCTCCTCACCTGGGGGAACCTTTTGCGGGACCGGACCGCGAAGGTCAAGGGCAAGCTCGACTCCAGGCAGGAGTTGCTTGACTTCAGGGAAGCGCTCCTCGACCGACTGAAGCGGTCCATCGACCGCCTGGACGCCGAAACCCGGCGGATCAACAGGGAGGCCCTTGAGGCACAGGTGTTGGAGCGCCGTAAACTCGCAGTTGAGGACCGGGAGCGTTCCACTGCGGCCGAGGCGGAGAGGGTCGCTACGCAGCTAGCGGCGGGCAAGGACGACCTGTGAGCTCGGACCAGGGAGCTAGAGGCTCAGAAGGCAGTCCTCGCCATGAGGGAGGAACAGGTCTCCCGCGAACGCCAGGGGATCCTGGATCGGGAGTTGGCAGCGGACTTTAGGGCTTCTGAGTTGGAGCGGCTCGCCAAGACTCTCCGCCTTCGGGAAAGCTCCCTGGCGGCCAAGGAGAAAGAATTCTCCGAGAGAAACCAAGACGCCCTGCAGGCAGCCCGCCGAGAGGTAGAGGAGCTGTCAGCCTTGCGGTCCTCCGAGGCGCATGCGGTCTCAAGCTTCGTCAATCGAGCGGGGTCCGCCCTGATCCCCCTTGGCTTCAGTCCGGTGAGGGCAGCGGCTCCTGCGTTGAAAGTGGCGGAGGTGACCCCCGCGCTGGAGTCGATCGGCGCCAAGCTGGACAGGCTAGACTCGGTGGTCGCCAGCGAGCTTGAGGCCGAGGGACGGGTCCTGGCCTTAGAGGTCGCCACACATGTGTTGGCATACTTCAGGAGTCGAGACCCTTCTTTCTCCCTAGAGCCAGCAAGAGAGGGCCCCTCCGCGGAGCGGGAGGAGACTGCCAGGGCCGAAGTCGGGGACGTGGCCGCCCTTGTAGCCGCTAGGTTCCACCGTGAGCCGGGAGGACCCTAGGACTTGCTTCTCCCTTTTTATCGAGTCTGTAGTACAGCTCATGGAGCCACGAATAAATAGACTCTCTTGAATGTTTGTGCCTGTGATGCCTTTTATCTCCTTCTTGGTTTTACTTGACCGAGTCCTTAGCTCCGCACGGTACTCAGAGGCCTTCACCAATCTCGGAGCTCTGCAGAGACACCTTACCCGGGTCCTAACTGTATTAAGGGCCCCCGGGGTCTCCGGATCTCGCGCCATGGGGAGGTCCGGATCTGCCGGCCACGTGGCGGGTCCGGAGCCCCTCCTGAGGAAGCGGCAGCTCCGGCCCCGCTGGACACGTGGGGCCTTCGGAGCCCCCCCACAGAGGGGGAGGTCCGGCTTTCGCCTGCCATGTGGCGAGTCCGGAGCCCCCCTGTGGGGAGGCGGGACCTTGCTGAAGGGGCGGGACCGGACATTCCAGTCCTATGTCGGAGTAGTTGGTAGCTCCTTCCCCCCCCCCCCCCCCCCCCCGCTTCGTGCAACCCCCGTTGCTGTAACCTGGAGGTCCTGCACACAGGTAGAGGAAACATAATTCTTCTCGGGGGGGTCCTCCCCTCCCGTCTCCTAGTCTTATTCGGCTTACGATCCTGATCCGTTATACGGGGCTTGGGCAATTCTGTGCGCGAGGCGCCGGGGCTCCGGCTCCCTCCAAGGTCCGGGTACGATCGTCCGATCCCTAGTACTGGACCGTGCGCCGGGGAAGCAGAGTGCACAGGCTTTGGGTCCACGACCAGGCAAAGCGCTGTACTCCCCTGGACCTCCGGAGGGCAGGATGTGCACGCTTTGGGTACTGAGCCGGCTAAGCGGGATATGCACCCTGGACCCCCCATGCACGGCGCAGGCCTTTCCTGGAGGTGACCAACTGGCACCGCAACACCTGACTGGGAGAGGCCCGAGAGACCCACTTGGCCATCGGCAGACGCCTCAAGCGCAACCGCCTTCGGTAGGACAGCAAATGCTGACTATGGATGAGCGCGGGAGAGAGGGAGCTAGATGTACGATGAACATATATAGAGAGTGCGATCATAAAAAATTAATGCATAATTTAAATGAGCACATGAGAGAGAGCGAAGTAGAACAGGTTTCTATGTTAATGCCCATAGGTGGAAGTCACGCTGTACATGGAGGCAATGACCCGCCTCGTCAAGAAGGGAAGCAAGACTCTACGCGCTTAGGGTCGGAACCAGGCTAAGCTGGACGTAGTCGTGGACCGTCCCTTGAGACTTAGCTGCCCCAAGCGCTGTTCCTAGACTCTATGGGATTTATTACAGAAGGGAATGACCATGTTCTACTAATACTCGGGGGGTAGGACTTACAGTGTTGTTCCATGCCAAGGGTTTTGAGAACGGATCCCACACTCGGTTGAAAGGCAAGTGCACCTGGGACGGCAACTTTCGTGACTCGGAAGGGACCATCCCGGCTGGGGGAGAGTTTACAGGTCCTTCTCGGGAAAGTGCGTGCCGCGGCACCAGGTTGCCTTTCTGCAGGTCCCTGACGCGTTTGGTTCTTTGGCGGTAGTGCTAGGGCAGCAGCCGAGACCGTGCGTTGTGGGGTGTCACCTGCAGCCGAGCCTCGTCGACGAGGTTGTCATCTTCACGCTGGATCAGGTCCCGCGCGGCTTCTCCTGGGTGCCCCGGGGAGTTCTCCCCTTCTGGCTAAGGCCTTCAAGGGGTAGGTGGACCCGGGCTCTTCTTGGGAGACCCAAGGCGTCTTCCCCTTCTGGCAAGGCCTTCAAGGGGTTGACAGACCCTGGGCGGCCCCCAGGAGGTACGACCGAGGCACGGAGGCGTGCTCTCGGGTGGGGCTGGCCTGATCTTACACCGTTGTGATTGGCGCTTGGGCTGCTGCGACTACTTGGAGCTTCTCCAAGGTTGACGCCGCAGCAGTGCAGCCTCCACTGACTTTTCGGGGTATCCACAGTCGGCTACCGCCCCGGCCCGTCACCATCGGAGCTGGAGTCCTCACCGTTGTGCACTGTCTTCATGACACGCTGAGGCTCTTGAAACCCCACCTGGTGGCTGGCGCTGACCAAAGCGTCGACTTTCTGCTTGCCCTCCCTCTGAGGGAGGGGCGGTGCCTCAGCTCTCTGTTGCCTCCCTTTGCGGAAGCGCTCTGCGAGCCTCTGGATATCCCAGCACTCGGCAGCACTATGATTGCCAGCGCCATGCACAGGGCATAGCCCGCCCTGGTCACCATCTGGGGCTGGCGACTGCCGCTTCCTTTTGTCGGGGCGTGGCCCCCGAGCTCCACTGGGTGTCGCTGCTGCGGCGACGGGAGCCGCGGTCGATGACCTCATCTTGCCACTCCCCCGGTTCTTGGCCTTCTTGCCATCTCCATAGGAAGCAGCGCCGGACCCGTGCTGCCCTCCTGACTCGGAGGCTGGCAGAGAGTGCCAGTTCCGCCCTTCAGCTGCTCTGGCACACTTGTCCGCTAGGCTGAAGAGCTCGAAGACGTCGCGGACCTCTCTGGTCGCGAGCTTCTCAAGCATTTTCTCGTCCCGGACACCCTGCCGGAACGCCACCACCACAGAAGCACTTTGAATATGAGGGATGGTGTTGCGTACCTAGGAGAACCGCTGGATGAAGGAGCGCAGTGATTCCCCAGGTTGTTGCTTGATGGCGTGGAGGTCAAGCTCCGTGCCGGGACGGGTGTAGGAGTTGCTGAAGTTGGCGATGAACTGCCGGCAGAGCTCTCCCCAGGAAGTTACAGAACCCTGAGGGAGGTTCATGAGCCAAGACCGGGCTGGGCCGGTCAAGGCGACGGGGAAGTAGTTGGCCATGACAGTCTCATCCCCTCCTGCGACTAGTACGGCGGTGGAATAGATCTGGAGGAACTCCGGCGGGTTGACGCTGTCGTCGTACTTTTCGGGCAGGTGCGGCCGAAACTTGCGCGGCCACCTTGTGAAGCGAAGGTGGGGCGCCAGGTCCGCACATCCTGCTCCTACTGCCGCGGGTGTTGGTGCCACGAACGCTTGGTTCGCCGCTGGCACAGTGTACCCTGGTATGGGCAAGGGTGCGCCAAAGACCGGGGACGTCGTTTGCAAAGCATATGGCTGTGGCATATGCTGCGCGGCATATGCCTGGGGCAGAGTCCGCGTGGCGAAGACCTGCTCTTCAGGCTAAGTCGAGGCCGACGTCATGCTGTCGCCAGCCTCTCGGTTGCGACGCCTTTCTCGACGTCGCTCGATGAACACTCGGGCATCTTGGCCCAAGTGGCCTCGCTCCAGCTCCGCCCTCGGGTCCGTCGACGAAAGCCTGGTGGAGCTGGAGTCCGCCGTCTACCCGTCAACCGTTGGCGTGCACGTCAGCGACACAACCGGTTGACCGGAGTGTCGTCCCCGCCGAAGTCGAGGGTTTGCGGCGGCGACGACGAGATGGTCTACCTCGCGTATCCACTGCTGGGTTGCTGAATAAGGTGCGTCCCCAGCAGGTGGATTGCGCAGTAGTGCTCTTGCTGCAGCTAGCGCACCCCTGTGGGGTATGCTTATCGCTGTAGAAGATCTCACGCTGGTTGGAGCCTGCATTGCCGGAGTCGGCGTTGCCGGAGTCGGCTGCTGGCTACCAGCTTGTGCCGACACACTCCGTCCTGAGTGTGTCGACATGTACTCCCCGCTGGTCATGGTTCGCCATGAACGCGGGGGAGGAGAGCTTGCCGCTGAAGGAAGCTTCGTCATCCTCGTCGGCAGAAGCTCGTCGTGCAAGGGAAAAAACCCCTACCTTGCGCGCCAAATGTCGAAGTGTGTGGTCGACACTTCCCCCGGACCTGCACTGAGCAGCCCGCGGAGGTTCTTTTTTAGAGGGGCTAGTCACTTGCGGAGAGCTTAAGCGTATGGACGAGTTAAGGTAGAGCTTGACACGGTGGGTTTTACGTGGTTCGGGCCGCCGGAGCGTAAAACCCTACGTCCACGGTGAGCTGAGGAGCTCGTTGTACTGCTTGTTGCTCAGAACCAGAGTCCTAAGCTTGGGGATGAGTGATGTCTAGCGTATGAGTTGCTGGAGAGCGAACCCTTGCTAACGTTGCCTACCTGAGTCTTTTATAGTCCAAGGCTCGGGTGGCTTACAAGGGGGCCCGGGACCCGACAGGTGGTCCCGGTGAGATTGCCTGCAGACTATCATATCCGCAGTTATGTCGGTAGTTGTCTCTGGCGAAGACTTCTGAGTCTTCGTCTTGCCGCCCTGCCCATGTCGCACGCTAGTCGTAGTGGTTGATGACGGCGGAGGCGGCAGGGGATGTCTTGTCGCTGTGTTTATTAGCTGGCAGGTTCTGACACCGTGCACCAGTCTGTGATGTGACTGGGCGCAACGGCACCTGACAGAGGCGTGCTCCACGTCTCCACGTCTTGGGAAGGCGCGGACCTTGAATACCTTGTATGAGCAAGGTATGGGGCGTCTTTACGCCCGCTGCCTACCGCTCGGGGGCAGACAACACTCTTCTGCTGGACACGTGGTGGGCCCGGAGCCCTCCTCAGAGGAGAGGGGGGCCCGGCCCCGCAGGTCACGTGGAGCCTTCAGACCTCTCCCCGCGGAGGGGGAGGTCCGGCCTCTGTCGGCCATGTGGCGGGCTCGGAGCTCTCCTCTGAGGAGAGGGAGGTCCGGCCCCGCTGGGCACGTGGCGCCTTCGGACCTCTCCCACGCGGAGGGAGGAGGTCCGGCTTCTGCAGGCCACGTGGCGAGCCCGGAGCTCTCCTCTGAGGAGAGGGAGGTCCGACCCCGCTGGACACGTGGCGCCTTCGGAGCTCTCCCTGCGGAGAAGGGCGAGTTCCTTAGGCATTTTCCCCTGTGCGCGGGGGTAACCCATATCGCGGGTACCGACAATGTGGTGAAGCCGAAGAGGATGATTATAATGAATTGACACATACGGTTGTTCAACACATCAAAGAATCGACGAAAAGTATTGCCATCAGGCTCAGGAGTAAGAACGCATTGCTCGCTAGATGAGAGAGGATGAACGGGAGCGCTTACGCGAGAGAGCACATCGCGCAAGGGATGCCGGGCCGGATGTATTGCGCAAGGGAAAATATCCTCGTAGCACTCAGTAGAATCTATATTTGCAATTTAATAAACTTCGTAATGTATCCGAATGTTTTAAATCAAGTGATGCTGTTATTTTGCTAAATTTAATTACATTTACATCCATAACAATAAATAATTAAATTTGTGATCGTGTTACATAATTCAAAATTCCGTAACATAGATCTATTAAATAAAAGTCATATTAAACAACTTATATAAAATCATAACACAATATACTACATTGGATTCTATAAAAAACATTTTGTAAAAATGTCTCGAAGCATTTTTAAATAGATGCTAAAAATAAAATCTTATAATATTTGATGCAGAGAGCAATCTTGCCTTCGTGGCTTATCGTGCAAAACGTGGACGACAGAACTGCATACGTGGCCTAATCGTCCATAGCGTGGACGACATAATATCTATGTGGAAAAATCGTCAATGCCATGAACGATAGGGTGGCTAATTTTGCAAAAGAAAATTAGATGTTATTAATATTAAATTCTTTAACAACAGTATCAAATAAAAAAATCGCGGCATGGCCCACGTGCCCGGCCCCGCCCGGCAACGGGATGCGCCCCTACCCCGCGGGGCCGAGCAAGTTGATCGGGAGCCCCGCGGCCCAGCCGAACCGTCCGCTCTAGCCTCTAGCCGTCCACGTCCTGCGTCCGAGTGCCTGGCCTCGACCGTCCCGTGCTGATGTATACAGGGCTTCTGTGCAAATTTCACTTATTTTAATCTCTTGTTGCCCATGCATATGAAGTGGTCTAATTAGCCCCGAATACTTTTTTTTAAAAAAAACGCGTAATCATGCACTGGCACTGTCCGCCCAAGAAATCAAATAATGGTAGTAGGAAATGAGAGGTCCATGCCGGTATGCCGGGAGACCTCGAAGCATCTGGCCGCGTTATCACATCAACGGTCCCCGCCAAATTCGACCACTAAACCACTAGCTAGCGCATCAACGCTGGTTGGCCACCCGTCCACGGTCCAGGCACGCAGGCAGGTGGGCCCCGCGCGGACCACACGGGCTGCCCGGCCGGGTCGCCCCGACCCAACCGTCCCTGGCCCGGCAAGGAATCTCGCCCACAAGCCGGCGAGCCCCCGTCCGAAACCGCCGGGCCCACCGGTCGGCCGTGGCCCAGGCAGGTGGCCCGCCGCCAGCTCACCTGTTCCCACCGCCGCGGGGACAAGAGCCGACGCGCCACGCCACGCCTTCGTGAGAGGAGCCTCCTCGCAACCGTCCTCCCTTATATTAACCACACGCGCGAAGCGCGATCTCACCAGCGTCATCTCATTCCCCACACAGAAACTTCTCATCTCCCATCTCTCATCCCCGCAAGAAAACACCGGCTGAGCCTTCTTCTCCGTCTGATCCATGGAGACCGACGCCGATAACCTCATCGCGACCGAGCTCCGCCTCGGCTTGCCCGGAACCAGCAGCAGCAGCAGCGACGGCGGCGGCGGCACCCGGCCGGAGGAGAAGCCGCCGTCCCCCGCCGCGGGGTCCAAGCGCGCGCTTCGCGACACCGAGAGCGAGGCCCCGGGGACGGCCGGAGACGGCCACGACGACGCCGCCTCGCTACCATCCAAGTAATTATAAGCGCGCTCGCGCCCCACGCTCCTGCTCCTCATCGCAGCCTCTCTCTCTGCATATCCAGGCGTCACGAACACGTACGGAGTGCCAGATTCAGAGCACACGAAGCTAATAATAATAAACCAGAGTTGCTTGACCTTTCCCCAGGGCGCAGGTGGTCGGGTGGCCTCCAGTGAGGGCGGCGCACAGGAAGAGCGCCTTCCTCCAGGCCGTGGCAGCAAAGAACGCTCAGCAGCAGCGGCGGCCGCCGGGAGGCCTGTACGTCAAGGTGAGCATGGACGGCGCGCCGTACCTCAGGAAGGTCGACCTGAGGACGTGCAACGGGTACCGGGACCTCAGGGAGGCGCTGGATGCCCTCTTCACCAAGTCCGCCGCCTCAGCCGCCGATCACCGGTACGCCATCGCGTATGAGGACAAGGACGGCGACCTCATGCTCGTGGGAGACGTGCCCTGGCCGTAAGTACCGTCAAATCAACACGTCACAGTTCTTCAGATATGTATATATATTCATGTTCACGCGAACAGGTGTCTGACAGTGATTTGTCTACGTGTTTGCAGCATGTTCATCTCCTCGTGCAAGAAGCTGAGGATAATCAAGGGTTCCGAGGCCAGCAGGTGATCGTTAAGGCAGAAGCACAGAGGGCTAAGACGACACGTGGGAACGATCGATCGTGAACCATGGCACGGGATGCATGGCGCCAAGCAAGGGCCAGGAGAGCTGCTTGATTGTGACTGGTTTGGGCTTCTCCAGAACTGTACAGAGAGATCGCTGCCTCTTCTTCTGCATCCAACACGGAGAAAAAAAATCTATGAATCATGTATATAAATTCTAACTACCCTCCGTTTTTCCCGTTCCGAGTCGTGTTTTGTACTGTATGAGCGAAGGCTGTAGAAAACAAGAAACGGAAATGAGAAATCTGACTTAAATTTGGTCATTTCTCTCCCACAAATGTTCCCTTCTTTTATGTGCTTATTGTCAACATTGTGCCAAAGCAGCATCTTACAAAATCAGATTTCTGCCTCACTGTTACCGTTTAGATTTTTGGATTAGTTTGCTCCTTCTCAAATCCTTAGCCCTACAACGACCGTGGCTATTCATAGCTCAGATCTGGAGAACCAACATGTATATATATGAAGCCAGTATACCCGAGTTAACTAAAAAAACATAAAATTCCAGATCTATTTGCTGAAGATTAATTAGCAGAGGCAAATCGTATCAATCAGCAGGGCTTTTGAGATATAAAACAACAAGTGCAGAAGAACATTAAGGACGCAACAACCCTACAGGCCATCGGTCCAAGCTGTAAAGAAGATAAGGTGCCTGCCTGCTGCCAGACAAAGCAAAGGCATGAATCAACAGAATCCCTGGAAGAATCCAAACGCACAGAAAGCCACCCACGCTGTCTCCGAGGAGCAGCATGGCGTAATATCATAGGCAGCGATAGCAGGGGAAGAAACGGACGTCGCAGCTGTCACATGTACTCACAGATGATTCCGAGAACATGATGGTGTGGTTGGTGCACACCTACCAGGAATCCCCCCCTGCACCCAGATAATCATGCTGCCCGAGCCGTGGCATACAGCAGCGCCGCGGAGGAAATGTACTGAAATGACGACAGCTGAGCATCTGACACTGAGTGCAGCGGTTTAGGAACCGTTTGATACAGTTCCAGATTCTCCAAAAATTAGAAACATTTTAGTTTAAACGTAGAAATTTTTCTCAACTGAAACAGAATTATTTTAGAAATCGTTTGGCTAGTTTTCTGATTTCCGTTTCAGTATAGGGAGGAGCAGGATTGAAATAACATATTTATCCTTAATCGACTATATTATTTTTATCATAGTATAATATATATTAAATTCTTAAAATAAACATTATTTGTAAGTGTCATTGTAAAATATATATCATCCACTTGCAGAGATAGATTTTTGTTGCGTCGCAACAACGGCGACGAGTTGATAATAAGGGTGGACGATGGTAAATTATTGTAAATAATTGCGAAACTGGAGGGTAGATACAATAATATAAAGTGATTCAGCATGTGGAACACATTTTCAGGTGATTCAGATTCGTAAGAAAAAAAATGAATCGTTTCTTATAGATTCACTGCTGAAACGTTTTACTTTTTTGCTGTTTGATATCATTTCAAGTGATTCAATCTAGAATATGAAACGTTTCTTGTTGCCAAACGCACCCTTAATAAGAGCATGTGGTGATTGTCAGTGAGGTACAGTGATGCTGAAGCAGCATTATATCTGAAAGAAAGGAACCAATGAAGATAAGGTTCACGCACAGTTTTGGACAGAATATGGTAATCGTGGAGGTGACTTTTACATATTACGTAGGGCTTATGCAGACAATCTGGCACTAGGTCCAGTCCACACGTGTAACACCCATATTTTTTTTCCGGCCCAGCCCACATTCTCCCCCAACCCTAACCTTTTTTTTTCCTCTTTTCTTCTCCTCCCTCCCGAGCCTCTCCCCGCCGCCTCTCCCCAGTCCACCGGCGCCGCCTCCTTCCCAAAGCACCGCCCGCGTCTCCCTCCTCAGCGCCGCCCGGCCCCATCTCCCCCGTGCTCCGCTGACCCCCCGCCTTCGCAGTTGCCGCTCCCTGCGCCCGGGCCAGTGCCCCCGCCTCCTTCCCCGATGCCGCCGCCTCCCCACCGCTTGTCGTGCCCTGCTCCGGCTCTTTGCCTCCCGCTTGCCAAGACCGCCGCCCCGGCCCCGATAGGCACCCCTCCACCTTCCTCTCTGAACGCACCTCGGCCAGCGCGTGCTCCCCCACAGACCCCGCCTCAGCTCGTGCTCGAGCTCGCCCCGACGCCCTCCCTCGCCGCCTCGCTCTTTTTCCATCGCCGCGGCCAAGTGCCTCTCCCGATCCCCCACTGCTGATGCCCGATCCTCGCCGCTACTCGCTCCGCCGCGCTATAAAGAACCCCTGAAAACCCTACGCCCCCCTGCTCCCTCTCCCCGCCGCGGCCGGAGCCGAGCAAGCCTCCGTCTACCCCTCGATAAAAATCCTCGCGCCGCCGTCCCTCCTCCTCCGTCTTCTCCCCTTTCCTCACTGGCTGGCCGTCGAGCATTTCCAGGGCCACGACGACCCTCCCCCACGGTGAGAAACCTTATTCTTGATTTTGGTTGGCGCATGTGCTGTGAGCACCTCACTGTGTGCTCTGATTTTGTTGAAATGGATTGCTCAACGGTGTTTGCTAGATTAGTCTATGTTCTTGGGCATGTTTAGTAAGCGGAATAATTACTAGGATTGGTGGTGTGGTGCAGATTTCCATGAGAGGGCCCTCGTTCAGGCCGCGAACGCTCGACATCCACAAGAAGCTCCGGACTCTGAAGTTTGTGCAGGAGTTCGAGGATGATAACCAATTGTACGCGTTAGTCGCCACGGCGAGAGGCAGGAGATCATCTTGCAGCTCGACCGCTGCAACCCCGCCTCCAGACCCCCGACCAAGTGTCGCGCCACCACTCCATCCGGGATACCGGCAAGCTCTCCTAAGCCTTTACCGGCGGGGATTACCGCTCCCACACCCACTTTGACAAGTCTCCGGTAAGATCTTTCACCCTCACGATGAACCTCACTTTTCCTTCGGTTTCCTCACAATCTAATGCCACAGATGTCCCTACCTAGCTCGCAGACCCACCACCGCCCCGAAGGAAGCAAGGAAACACTGCTTCTACATCGATCTCGGCGAAGACCGAAGCGATCGGCCGCCCCACACGTCGTGGGCACCCCTCCATGTTCTCCCGGACCACACGAACCACCTTGGTGAGTTGCCCCAACGATCTTCTTCCGTTTTCGATGTTCACCTAGTCGTAGAAGGCGTTGTAGGCGTAGATCCATAGCTCCGGCGAGCTCTAACGTTGGGTTCCTGGCGCTCCGCCGCTCAGACTAGCCGTCGACGGCCGGAATCGGCCGAGGTCTACCCGAGCCGTTCGGTCTCAGCCAACGGCCGAGATTAGAACACCCGGTACTCCTTCGCTGTATAAAATCGCCGCCGCCTGGATCAGATCCAAGGATTCACATTTAAACCCCCTTTTCCTGCGACCATTTTGCATAAAACCCCCTGTATTAATGTTTCAGCCCTAGGAAAATTCTAAACTTATCATCTAACCCCTGTATTAATTTGTACATACATAAAACACCCCCAAAACTGCTGAAATTTTACGAAACACGTTAGGGTAATTTGAAAGGACACTTTAACCCCTGCACCTTGCTGTAAATCAACACATACGCCCCTTGTAGGTGCTGAATTCCCAAAATAACCCCTGTAATGCTACTGTTTTGACAATAAAACCCTCTTAGCCATGCTGAATTTACACAAAGCCGTTAGTGCATGCTGATTTGATGTGTTAACCCATATACCCTACTATTTTTACACAAAAGCCCCTAGTTATTACCAAAATTACCAAAATTACCTCCAACATGCTGCATTTACAAAACAGCCCCTGCATAGCATTGGTAATACACTCTAGCCCATGATTAGTTGCTGCAATCATCTCATAACCTTTAGATAGTTGCTGGTTTACATAGGACACTAACCCGTAGACTTAGGGATGCATAATAATATGTGAAATATATAATAACATTGTCATCTTGCGTAATCATAAGAAATTGATGACCTAAAACAGAATAAAGAGCCAACACGCGACAACTTAATAAGTTTAGCTTGTATGTAATATACCATAAATGCATATGTGGTAGTGTTACTCATTGTTTTCTTGATATGTGTATTTCACGTGTGATGGCGTTCGACCTGCAAACTCAAGACTTCGAAGATCAAGAGTTCGACCACTAGACTGAGCAAAGTTATAAGAAAAAGGCAAGTGCCCTTGACCACTTTGCACCTTTTTAGGATTTTAGTTAGAAATGCATGCTTTAGGTCTTAAATTGAATCCCATGTGTTGGTTGTTTACTAGTATTTCCAAAACTTGCCTTGTAGCCGGGATGGGTAGTATATGGTTTACATTTGTGTCATTATTTTCATACTTAGCCCTGCTTAGATGTCGGGATGGGAGTTATTACATTTAAAGGCAATATATTATGATGTTTGTGATGATGTGGTGATGTATGTGGTGTATGAGGTGGGTAGTATAGGGATCTAGCAGGCTGGTGGGGTACGGTGGGTGCTGAGTGCACGAGACTCGGGTTTGTGGTTAGTTAGCCTGCGTAGATCCTAAGGACCGGTTCGTGAGACCCGTCAACTGGCTTATACAGTGCCACCACAAGAACTGTTATGGGGCAGTGTGGCCAATTAAGTTGTTCCTATCTTTCCTTGTGTACACCAGAGAGATGTGTAAGTGGCGCAAGAGGGGGCTTCTGCGGCAGAGGTTTCAGAGTGCCGCAGCGGTGAAACCTTAGCGGGTGTGCACGGGTTGGGTAGTGCAATGTAAAGGCCTTGTCGTGTACTCCTGGTCCCACACCATAGGGAGTGTGAGAGGGCGGAAAGGAGTTTCTTGAGTCGCCGACGGGCGATGAAAACACGACTTGTGGGTAAAGGGTACAAACTCTGCAGAGTCAAAATTGTCTAGACAGTCGTGCTCACGGTCAAGAGCGGGCTGGTAACTCTCTCATGATTAGCGTGGGATGGTTTGGTGTGGTTTGAGAATGGTGGCTTGGATTGAGATTACAGTGATAGTGGAGATCACTTAGAGATATGTTTGGGTTGGGCGGGAATATCACTAAACAAATAGGATGCTTAATAAAACTAAGAGATAGGTGCGTAGTGCATAAACCGTGTTTAGCCTTCCTTGATTCTTACCTCATCATGCATAAAACTTTCCCACACTTGCTGAGTATATTATGTACTCTGGCGTTTGTCTTTTTCCTCTTTTAATTGTTGCTCAGTGAAAACAAGATCAAATGAAGACGGTATGAAGAAGGTCACGTTGCTGCCAGTCGATTCGCCTGTGGGTGGCCCTAGAAGCTTCTCCTCTTCCGCTGCTACTCGAGACTCAATTAAGGTATAAATGCGTTTATTTTCGATATATAACTGTTTATCACATTATGTCCTACGTGTATGAACTAAACTGATCCTGTCATACACGTAGATTGCGTCCGGTTTTGCTCTTTGTAAAACCGGGCGTGACAACCCGTTAGATAAACAGGAACCGGAATAGGAGGCGTCAAAATACTGTGCATGACTGCATTCACGTCAGGCTCTTAGTAAGGGAGCAGATCGCCGCGGGCCTAGTGGCAACAGTCCACACCACTGAAATGGGTAGAAAAGATGCCGGAAGGCCAGAACTGAACTCATAAGATAAGGAGGCATGTAAATTCTGTGGTGTCATCAGTTTGATGACATAGATGAAAGCAGAGGCGACGAGAGCCGTCGATGTTTTCTGACCTGTAATCTTTTTAATTTTAAAAAAGGGTCTTCTGACCGGAGCCTTTGCAGCTGAACAAAGTGAAGTGCACAAACTGAAGCACGAAGGATATATCTTTCTGAATGAAGCACTATTTTCCTTCTGGGTGCACGGTAGGGTGCACAACTCAACTAAATTCACCCAGTCATTCAGACACATAGCTCTCCTCTCCTGTGCAGGAAAAAAGAAAAGAAAGCAGTGTTTCTTTCTGGAACATATATAGCCCCCAGAATGCATAGGAGCCTTCCACACTGGATAAGCCTCTCCTTAATGTTGCCAGCTACTACACCCTTGGAGGACGACAGCCCCAGTTTGGGTCTCCCACAGCAGTATTTTCTATGCCCATCAAGAAAGATATAAGTGGTACAACTACAACGAGACTTCACATGCTGATTGATAGCATATAAATGCCAGAAGACAAATGGTACAACTAGCACAATTCTGTTCACTGCTAGCAACTCTACTAGTAGTTTTCTTTGTAAAGCTAAGTAACAGCAGCGACTTGTTCCAAGGAAAACAACTAGTGATCAATAAAAACATGTACCTCTCCCGTCCCAAAATATAGACACCATTCAGTTTTTTTTTTAACTTGATTTCAGTCTTTAAACATCTCAAGACCATGTGTAATTGCACGAACTCCTCTGAACTTGCGATTTTCTTCTCCTATATTTCCTCATGGGCGTCTATCTAGAAGATGATTTCCATTGAATCGTTTTGCTGATCAAATATCGCAGCCTGTATTGAAACGGCAGCCTCCATCCTTGTTCGGCAGCCTCCCCGCCGATGGAATGGAACCGAGCCACGGACGGAGGCGGAGCGCGTGGGTTGCGGACAGACGAGCTAGTCCCGTCACGTGCTGTTGGACCCTCACCTCCAGTTAGTGGTGGGGATTGGGCCGGGCCAAATTCGGCCGGGCCAAAGCTCAGTTAGAAAGCACAGCACGGGCCCAGTCCGGCACGAAAAGGATTTGGGACGGGCCGGCCCGGCATGATACTTCAGGCGTGCCAGGCCTGGAAACCGGGCACGACGGGCAGCCTGACACGACATGAAGTTTCGGGTCGTGCTCGGGCCAGCCCAGCCTGAATTGGCCCGAATTTTTAAAACCGGCCCGAAAAAGCCCATCGGCCCGATTATGGCCCGAAAAATCTGGCTTGTGTGATGTTTTTTGTGCGTGTGCATGAAATTCTCAATAAATCTTGTAAGCTATCCTTATATACACAACTTTTTTTCACTTCATATATTATGATTTTTTCTGTTTTTTTTTATTTTTTCTGGCTCTACACAAATTTCGGGCCAGGCACGGCCCGAAGCGTGCCTCGCGTGCCACGGGCCATGCCTGGGCTGGAGTTCTTGCATTTCGGGCCGCCCGGCCTGGCACGAATCGGCCTGCCGTGCTTTTGGGCCACGGGCTGAAACGGCCCGAAGCACGACCGGGTTGGGCCGCCCCGGCCCAATTCCCACCACTACCTCCAGGGGTGGGTGAGAAACAAGAGGGAGCAACGGAGAGAAAAGATGCTGTGCTCAGTCGTCTGTTCGATCAGTTGGCACACTCGCTGCATGCCTGCTGCATCCATATTCAACGTGTAAGGAACAGTGCGTGCGTGACTCAACACAGGCAGTGAAGTCCTCATGCAGAAGCTAGGAACTCCTCATGCAGAAGCTAGGGACTCTTCGTGCAGAAGCTGTCCTGGGAGAACGCGGGAAGAACCCGAGGCAGTCCCAACGTCACGGCCCAAAAACGGTCCACGAGTGGGAGCGGCCCGACCAACCGTCGTGAAAACCATGCCCAGCCAACAAACGGCAGATGGCAACAGAAGCAGATAGAGTACTCTGGCAGTCTGGCACGACATGCAGAGACCGCCAGGATTTCCACTCCATGCATGGAAGCACACGGTACCATCAACAGGCAGAGTATATAGCAACGGTGATCCGATTAGCAAACATAATAGCACACAAGAATTAGCACTTTACGTAAAGCAAATCTAAACGTGTTCGTAGAAGAAGTATTGAACGTATTAAACTGACACAGGAGCAGTGGGTTTCAGACAAGGTACTCCAGTTTTCAAGTCTGTACCAGTTATGAACACCACCTCTGAACTTCTTGCTGCCAGCAGCAAGTCAAAGAAAAAGGCAGACTTCAAAAGTCTCAAAATGTCCTTGGCAGGCGACTACCAAACTCTTGACAGCAGCCTGGACTTAAGGAGGACCAGGACCCTGCCATGGACGGCAGTGAACATTACGGAACAGCTGCTGCCCACTTTCTGAGATGGCAGCCTGAATCCTCAAGACATGCTAAGCCACACTAGAGGAATAAACCTAGCATCAGGGATGAAGCACTGACGACGCTCCGACTTTACGAGGCGGTCCTTATCAAGACTGCGACTTGCAGACAGAAAGGCGATTTTCCAGCAGGAGCACGATCCCACTAGCGAGCAGATCATCGCACGCTTGATCCCCGATTGACCAAAAAAAACCTCCATTTACTCAGGAAAAAATAGACAGGGTTATCAGGCCACCATTTGCCTTCAACACATCACCACCCATCAGAACATTTTTTTCAAGTTTTGTCAACCATTTGCACAGATACATCAACCTCTTTTCATAAGTCCAGACATCCACTACCAAAAGGGTGGGTGGTGGCCGACCCTACCACAAAGTGTATGGCTAGTGCACTACAGACTCAAAAGGAAACGACATGAGAGCATGCCTGACTCTTTGGTAGATCTACCCATACACTTGCACTCATAGGTGCGTTGAAAGACATATAAGCATGAGCAGAGTATTGCTTACCATACCCTTCCAATCAAAGCAGCTTTGAACAGAATAAGCAAAGAGGAGGCAACATCATACACCAATGGCAATAATTTTGAGAAGAGACAATTTTTTTTGCGTCCCTTCCTGCTTCGCTGTTAGCACGATGAGATACTCCATATATCTTACACTTTGGATATGTCACTGGCCTAGTAGCATTAGCGGCAGAATGCACGCTAAGGTCGATGTTACTATACTATGAAGATGTATTGGGTTCAGGCTTCAGTGGGTGGTCCTCCTGTGGGTGTTGCGTGTCATATATTGCCATTGCAAGAGAAATCGGCATCATGCACAGCGCTTTGGATTGGAGAAATTGCATCGCTGCCCCGATGTCTTCTTCCATCAGCTTTGCTACCTGCTTCTCCGTGCCATCGGTTGACCATTTTTCCCATATGTGTTGTGTGCCCCCGCCATCACTTGCTTCACCCTAGTCATTCAAGCAAGGTTCAGTTTTGAGTCCAACAGATATGATACAGCTGGTGGATGAAACTTGCAAAAGAAAAGTATGTTGATCCTGGACATGGTTATTATAAATCGAGAAAAAAAACATGGTTGCAACACGTTCTCATTTACCACTATAATGGTGTCCATGCAAGTTTAAAATCAACAAATATGTGTCTTCAATATTGGTTGACGAAGAAAGGTCAGCCTACAATGAACGCAGGCCTAGCTGCATATGTTCTAATGGTCATTTCCATTACAGGTACAGATGTGGAACGTATGACTACAACTATTCAACCCATTAGTAAATATTGACAAGGAAAAAGGCATGACTGTTTCTGAACAAGGAAGTCCAATAATGCAATAAAATGCAAACACTCTGCTGCAACTAATCTAAATGTGAATAAGTAAATACCAGTCATGTTCCATATAGTTAAGTAGTTAACATGTGTGAATACTTGTCGCAACTAACTGAAGCAAGAGCTATTTGTGCAAATCCTTTTTCTAGAATATTATTACCTTATCTGAGAGTGGAATATCAGCAACCAACTGTGCAACGGCACCAGCACCGCCCAGTCTACTCATACTCAAAACCTTGCATTGCAGAATAATGGTGCATATTAGATAGGGAGCAAAATAGATATCTACAGAGTACATATTCTAATAAAGTACCTTTACTTGAAGCCTGAGAAACTTCACATAATCAAGAATCTCGTCTAGCATAGCTGCCCTATCTGTCTGCAAAGTTCAAAGGCATGCATCAATCTGTTGTCTGACCTTATTTTTTGTTAACTTTTAACTTTATAATCAGTTTATAAGGATTCATGTATTGTACAAACTAATCATATAGCTATTGGGTGCATTGGTGCAACCAAAGGGTGATTACTCATGTTATTTCAGGCAGCATGTATAACAATAAAACAAGCATAGACGTGCACTGATAAGTGAATACTCCCTCCATTCTGATGTTGCTATCGTTGGTTAGCTCAAATTTGAGCTAGCCAGTGACAACAAAAAAAGAACAGATGAGTAAATAACAATCAACTCCAAAGAGATTCATGATCCTCAGACAAAAGAATTACAAGAACAACCAGACTCTCTCCTGTCAGGACATCATAATCCTGGACCACTAGCTGAAAGTTCACAAAGGGAGGCATGTGAAACAAGAAATTCCACGGAGCACATGATGACATTTAGAAATATGGCACCGATCGTTACCTTGTTTGTGTTGGGGACCAATTCTTGCAAGGCCCTTATCCTTTCTGCAATTCTCTCTCTTCTAAGCTGCGTCAGAACAGATGAAGGTTCAATAAAATGATAAACAAACAAACAATTGAGACAACAAAATTTTAACACACATAAAACACGAGAGCAACATATCTTAAAAGACTATTTATGATTACGATGTATTGCTGAAGTCACATAGGTACCTTCAGACCAAAATCATTAGATATCTCTACGATACTCATAGCAGATTCACTACAAACAAGGTTCCTGTTTGATGTATACACCCTCAAAAGGTGGTGACTTCCAATACAATGCAACATCATTATGGTTATCGTGATCCGCTCATGATGCTTAAACAGTACGCCATATGCCTCCATTGCAACGGTCACCCAACAGCTAGCTAAGAAAGCAACTTTTTTCGTTTAAAAAATCCCAATTACTTGCACGGCAACATCCAGTAGTCTCGCTTAAACCAGAGAAGAACCCAGAAGCAAGCTACCCTCATGGTAACAGAAAACGGCGCCCAGAATTTCGTGGCTCCTACCCACAACGGCAACCAAAAACCACGCGGCCCTATGCATCGAGAAGATGCAAGAACAACCCAAACTGCAACAATTTCACATGCACAGGTGAAGTTCGATTCAGCTATTACCCTCTCGGCGATACTGTGGGGATCCGTCGCCTGCCCGCGCCGCGCCCGCACCTTGGGCCGCGGCGCCCGCGGCTGCGGCTGAGAGGCCATGGCTCCGTCACCCGGCTTCGGCTGCGCGTGGAACACCTGGAATTTTTTTTTTCAAGAGAAACGTCCGAATCAGCACCAGCCCCGAGATTCCCGAACAGAAATGGGAAAAGGAGCACAGCTTTCATCTGGGACGCAAAACCGGTCTGCTGCGGCTGCTACCTGGTGCGGCGGCGCGGGGCGCATGTCCGTCTGCTGCACGCATCCGACGCCGGCGAACACCGGCGGGAAGAGGCCGGCGAGTGGGACAGGATCCCGGTCCTGCAGAAGAACAGCAACACCGTCGGCGAGGCAGGCGTAAACCCTCACAAACACACACCCGAGCGCAAGCACCCCCCCCCCCCCCCCCCCCCCCGCTTCGGTGAGGAAACTCACCGGCTTGTCAGCTCCGGAGTCCTCGGCGGCGGCGTCGAGGCTGAGAGCGAGGGGGAACGGGTGGTCGCCGGGGGCACCGCCGCTGGCGTCCGCGTGCCCACCGGCGCCAGCGGAGGGGAAGGCGAAGAAGTGCTCGAGGAAGTCGTCCTCGGAGCCGCCAGGCGGCTGCTGGCCCGCCATGGCCGCCGGCGACCCGAGGAGGTCCCACCTGTCAGCGGGGGAAGCTTCGGGTGGCTCGCGACAAAAGAGGCTGGCTGGTCGGGAAGTGTGGCTCGCAGGGAGGGGAGAGGCTGCGTTTGGCGTCTTCTTTTGTAGAAGAGAGGCCGTGGGCCTTTGTTTGCGCCCTTTTAGTGGAGAATGCAAAACTGCGATATTTCTTTTATATTTTTTCTATTTTTATTTTTGTTTGGGACTACCTTTTCTTGGTCTCAATCATTGCATGCCATTTTAGTGCTGCGGGGCTTTAGGTTCAGCCCATGAAAACTAATTGTTACTTAGTTTCAATTAATAATTCATTGGCTAATAATTAAGAGAACTGACTAGAATGCAACCGATACTCTAGTGTAATTATACAAAATCTATTTTATACCACACGATCTACATTCTAAGATGAGGTACAATAATTAGTTGGGTGTCTTAGAACCTAGGTTAGTTGTTATTCTGGATTTATAAAAAAATCCTGTTTTGCCCCTAACTAAAATTAGGAGAGGTGGGAAAAGGTAAATAAGGGGTATTTTGGTCATGTTATGACTTGTTGGATCTATCAGTCTCTACTATTAGTTGAGCAGAGACAAATCGCAAGCAAGACGGCGTCAGAACAAGCGACTTGTTGGCCCACCTGTTGCTGTCTTTCACCGGCGTCAGAACAAGCGACACGGTGACGCCGCCGTCCCAGCGACTGGACGCCGGTGGCTCGGCGCCCTCACCGTTCGTCAGCGGCGGCGGCGACCTGGTCGCCGGGAACGTTGGAGGAGCGCGTGGTGTCCGACGCTAGTTAGAGCAGAGGACCCAATCTAATTTCAAGCGAAGAGCGAGGCCGCAGCTGGAGACCTGGAGTTCGATATGTTGCTGAGGGGAAGGACTGGCGTGTACAGCAAAGAATTTTCCAATCCACCCTCGTCGTGCACATCCAATCATAAAGCTTGAATCATGAAATGCGATTGTATCATTATCTAAAAAAATGAAATGTGATATTTTGTGATCGATCTACTGGACCGTTTTAGCCTTTGACAACATGTGTGATGTGATCCGTGAGAATTCATTACGTCGTGACATGACATTGCTCCATCATTCTATCTCAAACTTTCATTGTTCTTTCAACTAGGGTGGACAAAATTACATAGAAGTTGTGCTCTTGGGACAGTAAGACGAGGTTCAACAAAAATTACATAGAATGACGTGACGGTATACGCCGACTCAAAGCACAGAGTTAAAAAGATCTAATCTACTAGAACGAGCCCTCACGCTAAAGGGGACGGTTAAATTCTTTACTAAACAACACCGGGGTAATCTTTTTTCGCTATCGACGGGTTTTTTTCAGAAACAATTCTACCTATTGTAAATATTATTAGTCTTACAAATCTCTCTCTCTCTCCCTCTCTCTCTCTCTATATATATAATGTGTGTGTATATGTGTCGGTACCCTCAAGACCGGGTACCCTGTGTGTAAGAGCAAAAGAAGACATACGTCAGCACGTATGTAGAAGACAGAGACCCAACCTGCAGGCTGGGCCCGACCGTCAGCTAGGGAGCACTCATGAGAAGACGCATGTCCTATGCCTCGGGTCCGATCACCTACTAAGGAGGGCTCCGAGGCTGCCACGTGTCTGCAGGCTCTGAGTCTCACTACCGGCCGAGGATGGCTCCGGAGCCACCACGTGTCCGATGGTGCCAAATCTGACCTCCCGCCAGGGAGGACTCCGGCACTGCCACGTGTCCGGAGCCTTCGAGCCACATCTTTCGCCGGAGAGAGCTTCGGAGGTGCCACGTGTCCTATAGTTTCGGGCCCGATCTCCAGCATGGGAGGGCTCCGGTGCTGCCACGTAGGCAACAACCCCAGGCGTCCCTTCCGCGAAGGAGGGCTCCGGTGCGGCCACGTGCATGACAGCTCCGGACCTCCCCTCCTGTCAGGGAGAGCTCCGGCGTTGCCACGTGTCCAACGACTCCAGACCCCTCGCTACTCCGCAAGACAACTTCGGTGATGATGCGTGTCCGAGGGGCTAGTTACCTGGACGCCGCGTCAACAAGCAACGGGCAGATAGCCAAGGAGTAAAGAGGAATGTGTGTTGTTCTATTGCGCATTTAAACTTTGCATGTTCCCCAGACAAGCAATCCAGCGTATCCCGGCACAGGCGTGCCTGGCAGCAGAGACCAGTCGCGCAGCGCCCTGACGGAGCTACAGTGCAGCGCCGCCGGACAAGATGCATTCCTACCACCTTCATTAGACAACATTTAAGGAAGCCGACATGACAGGGCGACGTGCTCCACAACGCGATCAAGTGCGCTACTACTAGCAGGGAGCAGACTACCCGAAGTAGAGTCAGCTTCCCATAACGGGGCCACCAGCCAAGCTTCTGATCCACATGTAAGGTTGCTTGGCCTTGAACTATAAAATGTCCAAGCAGCCAACGGGCAAAGAAAAAACTCCATTCGAATTTTATTCTAGCTCAAACACAGTCCTAGTCTCCGAACACCATTGTAAGCTCGCAAGCTCGATCCACCCTCAAACTCAGGCAACAAAGAACAACTAACACTACGTGACGTAGACTATTACGCTCAGGCGGTCTGAACCACGTAAATCGTCGTGTTCATCTCGCCATCATGTTACAACGCTCAAAACCACTAATGCCCCTCCCAAAGAAGAACGGCCTGCTCTAGAGTGGAGCGAGTGAAGTGTCCGGTTGAAATTGATAACCTTGCCGCCTTGCCTCAGCTTACAAAACACAGCAAAGGGTTATGCGCACATGTCGCAAACGGACTGTCAAACAACCGCCAGTGATTCACTGACGTTCATGGCCCACAGGCGCCCGTGCGACGCCGCCACCTCGGCCCACAACCCCGGCCCCACCCTCTCCGTATTAAAATGGGCCCGTCGCCACCTCACTCCACGCATCGCCCCGAGCACGGCGTCGGGCGCCCTGCGTTCGCGCGGACAAGGCAGCCGACTCAGCGCAGCGCACCCATGGCGACATTCGCGCTCAAGGCCGCCGCCGCCGCCTCTATCCCCGCCTCCCCGGCCGCACCCGCCACCATGTCCGCGTTGGTGCCGATGCAGCGCGCGGCGGCGGCGGCGACCGGGACGGTCCCGTCCCGTGGCGCGGGGGCGGGGCACGTGGTCGCCGTCTGGGCGGCGGTAGCCGCCGTGGCCCAGTACAAGCGGCAGCATCTCCGGCGCCTTCGCCGAGCTCAGGGAGCGAGGAAAGGTGAGCGCCTGAAACAGCCCCCAGACTAACCGCTCCTCAGGCGCGACGCGCGGTTTGTTAGTTGCTCCGCGCGTAGGGGTTGTCTCGGGCACGGCCTGACCCCTTCCAGTTGTTTCCTCGTTTCATTTCCGGGGAGCGGATCCGGGATACGTCGGAAGGTATGGGCTGGCTGATCAACCTAGTGTTCTAGCGCATAATGTTTGGATACATAGGTGGTGCCTATCTCTGTTCTCGCAAGTTGGTACTGATGCATTTCGCCACTGTCTTGTTTCTTTCACCTGCATTCTCTCGAGCCAAAAGCACTCCGTATATTTGTGCCGGAATAGCTATGCCCATTTTCCTGAGAAGTGGGATGTGATATTCTAGTTCCTCGATGGGCAATTCACATTTGAATTATACGCCTCGATTGTTTCTTCTAATATTTCTCAAACGCCAGGTCGCACTTCTTGTTCCGTTCATTACTGCTGGCGACGCTGACTTGGCAACGCCAGGTCGCACTTCTAATACTTGATGCCTGTGGTTCAGACGTGATCGAGTTGGGTGTGCCTTACTCTGATCCATTGGCTGACGGCCCTGTTATCCAGGCGAGTCACATAACCACCCGCTGTGGTTTATTTTGCGTTCTGATGTACTTGTGTGCTTCAACTAATGAGTTTTTTTACCCCCCCCCCCCGCCACCCCCACCCCCCCACCCCCCCCCACCCCCCCCCCCCCCCCCGCCCCACCACCACCACCACCATGTTAGGCCTCCGCTACACGTGCTCTTGCAAAAGGCACCACATTTGAGGATGTTATCTCCATGGTAAAGGAGGTGGTACCTGAGCTGTCCTGCCCTGTAGCGCTTTTCACTTATCATAATCCGATTCTGAAGCGTGGTATCCCAAATTTCATGAGTATTGTATAAGAAGCCGGTGTCCGTGGTAATATTTCTTTATACTTAATTACATGATATTTTGTGACGCTGTTTCACATTAATGCCATCCTCCTCAAACATATACCTCACTAAGTAATGGAAGCGATACATTCTTTGTATTATTTATTTACTTTTCAAATGCAGGCCTTAATGCAGATAATAACACAGGAAAATGTTTACTAGTGATCTTCGCATGAAAGTTGATTAGCACTCAGAAATTCGTTATTCACTGTGACAATTGAGTTATGCATCACTGTGTTGCAGGCCTTGTGGTACCTGATATTCCTCTGGAAGAGACAGATATTTTGAGGAGCGAAGCATCCAAGAACAACCTGGAGCTGGTAGGCCCCCACTAATATTTTGAATGTTTACTTTAAACCTGTGTTTTACCCTTGCAACTTTTTGGCAAATGAGGTCAAGTGTTCCCAGTGAATGAGAGGCCTCATTAAAATACTTACTTGAATCCTGAATTATGTTGTAATTATTGTTTTGTTACACGGGCAACTAAGTGAGAAGCTAGTTGAAGAGACCAGGCTCCAAATCCTTAGTTCTGCCCTTCCTTTTCCTCTTATTTTCTTTGGCAGTATCTGACTCACAAGATAGCAAACGTATTTATTTTGTTTAAGTACAGTAGGAGAGAGCCCTGCTGAATTTATATTTTGATATCGTGACATTATGTACAAGAGGTCAAACAGACCAAAATGTTTGGACTCTATCCTGAGCTCTTAATAATAGACATAGTGGCATTGTAATTGTTGGATTACAATACAAGCGTCGAGCAAGAGATGTTCGTAGGCAGAATAATTAGGAAAGTTTGTTAAGAGTCATAGTCAGTTAGGGAATAAATTGAGTCAAATTGTATCCAGGTCGATTAGGGAAAAGAGAGTCCAATCAGTTTAAAAGATTAAGTTTGAATCACAGTCTAGTTCAAAAGGGGATTCTATCCCTAAGAGAGGTCTGTTCGGCTATATATAGTAAACTTTGAAGGAATAAAACAGATTGATTTGAGTTAAAAATACTTACCATGTCCCTGCGAGTTGGCGGCGCCACGCCGCCGCCGGCGAGCAGTCGACAGGCTTGGCTGGAGCACCCCCGTCCGTTGGTTTCCCACTCCTATAACTTGCGATCAAACCAGAAGAAGGAGATCAGCTGTCACAACTTGGTATCAGCATCCGAAGACGATCCAATGGGCGACACTAAAGATGCAATCGAAGCCTCCGCGATCAGAGAGATCAGTGACAAGATCGCTAGGCTGAACACTTCTGTTAATGAGATCGGAGGACAAGTGAAGCTTCAAGCCTCTCAACTCACAGGCATGACTTCAATCAAATCTGACTTGCGGGATGTCAAGCAACAACTGTCTGCGCATAATATAGCAATTTCAAGATTGGAAAAAAGCTCCAGCGCGCAGAACAGAGGCGAGTCTGAATTGGTACCTCAGGGTGAACACAGCGGAAGTGTTGGAGCTTCTGTGGGGCAACAGATGGTTAACTCGGATAAAGTTCAAGCTGTTGATCAGGAAAAGCAAGACAGCGGCGAACATAGAGTTAGCGGAATCAATGAACGTCGGCAAGGCCACAAATTTCCGCAACAGCTTCACCGAATTCAGTTTCCAATATATGATGGTTCTACAGATCCACTACCATGGCTTAACAAGTGCCAACAATTCTTTAAAGGGCAAGAGATACATGAAGAAGATAAAGTGTGGTATGCCACACTCCACTTAGAGGACATAGCTGATCTATGGTATTACCGCCTCTCTCGCGACCACGGTGAACCATCATGGCAGGAGTTTGTATCATTTGTCCACCAAAGATTCGGGCCTTCATTGAGCTCTAACACATTAGGGGAACTTGCAGAACTAAGCCAAGTGGGTCAAGTTTCATAATATCAAGAGCAGTTTCTGCAACTTTTATGCAGATGTGATCCAATGGGAGGTAAAAGTGCAATGAATCTATTCACAGCAGGGCTTCGTCAACCACTACGCTCTGACGTTGAATTACAAATACCTTCCTCTTTAGAAGAGGCCATGAGCTTAGCCCGTGCATATGAACAACACTGTTTATTTACATCAGAAGTTAAACAGAGGCCGTTCAGAGCCATACCTACTGTCCGAGACAAAGGAGAGGTTCTAAACTATACAAATTCTGTACCATCTACTGGGAACACAAGGCGTATATTCAGATTTCTTAATAGAGATGAGATGGCTGAAAGAAAATCTAAAGGTCTTTGTTACAATTGTGATGAAAAGTTTTCTATGGAACACAAGAAAATTTGTCCAAAGTTATTCCATATTGCGCTGGATATGGATGGAGGGGATGATCTATATGACCAAGATAAGTGTCGGTACCTGAGATATGGGGTACCCCCGCGCACAGGGTAAAATGCCTAAGGAACTCGCCCTTCTCCGCAGGGAGAGCTCCGAAGGAGCCACACGTCCGGCGGGGCCGGACCTCCCTCTCCTCAGAGGAGAGCTCCGGGCCCGCCACGTGGCATACAGAAGCCGGACCTCCCCCTCCGCAGGAGAGAGGTCCGAAAGCGCCGCGTGTCCAGCGGGGCCGGACCTCCCACTCCTCAGAGGAGAGCTCCGGGGCCGCCACGTGGCCAGCAGAAGCCGGACCTCCCCCTCCGCGGGAGAGAGGTCCGAAGGCGCCACGTGCCCCGCGGGACTGACCCTTCTCTTCTCTGAGAAGGGCTCCGGGACCGCCACGTGGCAGCAGAGCGACGCTGCCTGCCCCGAGTGATAGGCAGCGGGCGTAAATACGCCCCATACCTTGCCCGTACAAGGTATTCAAGGCCCGCGTCTTCCCAAGACGCGGAAACGCGGAGCACGCGTCTGTCAGGTGCCGTTGCGCCCAGTCGCATCACAGACTGGCGCGTGGTGTCAGAACCTGCCAGCCAATAAACACCGCGACAAGACAACCCATGCCGCCTGCGCCGTCATCAACCGCTACGACTGGCATGCGGCATGGGCAGGGCGGCAAGATGAAGACTCAGAAGCCTTCGGCCAGAGACAACTACCGGCATAACTGCAGATACGGTAGATAATAGACAATCTTCCCGGGACCACCTGTCGGGTCCCGACTCCCCTTGTAAGCCGCCCGAGTCTTGGACTATAAAAGGCTCGGGTAGGCGTCGATAGCAAGGGTTCACATTTCGCAACTCATACGCTAGCCATACACTCTCAAGCTGTAACTCACCTCCAAGCTCAGGCCTCCGGCCCTGAGCAGCAAGCAATACAGCGAGCTCCATAGCTCGCCGTGGACGTAGGGTTTTACGCTCCGGCGGCCTGAACCACGTAAAACTCGCCGTGTCAAGCTCTTACTAACTCGTTCTATCTGCGCAAGCTCTCCGCTAGGAACTAGCCCCTACGAAAAAAGAACCTCCGCGGGCTGCCCAGTGCAGGCCCGGGGGAAGTGTCGACCGCACACTTCGACAAAGGGTGTCTCCCCGGTGGCCCGGCTCTGGGATGTCCGGTTAGCCCATAGTGTGCTCGGAAGCTCATCTACCCAATTGGCACCATGTTTCTTCAGGCTGGCGAAGGTGCGAGTCTTAAGGCCCCGGAGAATCTCCGCGTTGGCCCTCTCAACTTGCCCATTGCTCCTTGGGTGGGCGACAGAGGCGTAGCACACCTGAATACCAAGGTCCTCGCAGTAGTCTTGGAATGCTGCGCTGGTGAACTGGGTCTCGTTGTCGGTGACGATTCTGTTCGGGACCCCGAACCGACAGACAATAAACTTGATGAACTTTACTGCGGATTGTTTGTTGATGGTGACAACTGGTGTAGCTTCCGGCCACTTGGTGAACTTGTCGATGGCGACATAGAGGTACCGGAATCCCCCGACGGTTCTGGGAAATGGTCCCAAGATGTCCAGCCCCCATACGGCAAATGGCCACGAGGGCGGGGTCATCGGTACCGCCTGAGCCGGTGTATGGATCTGCTTGGTATGGAACTGGCACGCCTTGCAGCTCTCGACTAGCTTGACGGCATCCTAGAGTGCTGTCGGCCAGTAGAAGCCATGCCGGAAGGCTTTACCGACAAGCGTGCGTGAGGAAGAGTGACTTCCACATTCGCCTCCATGGATCTCAGCGAGCAAGTCGCAGCCTTCCCCCTGGGTTATGCACCGCAATAGGATGTGGTTGGCGCCACGCCGGTAGAGATCCCCCTCTACCAGCGCGTATCTCTTAGCCATACGCACAATCCGTTCAGCGGTTGCATGTTCATCAGGGAGGATGTTGTCCTTCAAGTAGTCCCGGATCTCCGTGATCCATGCATCGGGTCTGACTTGAGCTTCTGGATCTTGAGCGCTGGGTTGCACGTAGTCCCCAGTGACGCTTACGATCCTTGGCGGCATCCATGGCTGTAGGGCCGCCAGGACCGCCAGCTTCGAGGTGCTGGTCAAGCCCCCTTCGCCCGGCTCGGCGGGCCGGGCTGTAGGCCGCAGCAACGTCCTCTCGAAAACTCCTTTGGGCGCAGGGACTCCGGTGGAAGCCTTCGTTGAAAGGTTGTCAGCTGCGGCATTACCAGCGCGCGGTACGTGATGCAGGTCCAAGGCGAGGAATTCTTTCTCCAACATCTGCACGTGAAGCAGATACGCAACTAGCTGTGGGTCATTGCAGGAGCATTCGCCCTTGACTTGCTTGATGACCAGTTGGGAGTCGCCCTGTGCCAACAACTGGCGAGCGCCTAAAGACAGGGCTGTCTGCAGGTTAAAGATGAGTGCTTCATACTCCGCCATGTTGTTGGTTGCCTTGAAATTGAGACGCACCATATACCCAAACTGTTCCCCCGATGACATGAGGAGCAGTACGCCGGCACCGGCCCCCTGCTTTCGCGAGGAGCCGTCGAAGAAAAGTGTCCAGTGGGGTTCGGTGAAGACCGGAGCTTGGTGCTCTGGCTCACCGCCTTCATGGCCCCCTAGGTCAGTCTTCGTTGGTGTCCACTCTGCCACAAAGTCAGCCAGTGCTTGGCTCTTGACTGCATGGCGTGGGAGGAAGTCCAGCTCAAACTCCGCCAGCTCCGCCGCCCATTTAGCAATGTTGCCAGTCGCATGGGGGCTGTGAAGAATTGTCTTCAGCGGATACGAGGTGACTACCGAGACCCGGTGGGCCTGGAAGTAATGGCGGAGCTTCCTGGAGGCCACGAGCACCGCATACAGCAACTTGTGGACTTCTAGGTACCTTGTCTTGGCATCATGAAGTACTTCGCTGATGTAGTAGACAGGCCTCTGTATGGTTCGAACCCTCTCTCTTAGGCTTGGGAGGTCCTCGTCCATTGGCCCTGGCCCGCTAGAGGTGAGTGGACCCATGGGGGCCTCCGGGAGCTGGGACCCGGAGGCCCTTAAGCTATCTTGATTATCCGGAGGGTCTTGAGGGACCTCCGGGAGGTCCCATTTGGCCCCCGAGGATTTATCTTGGGGGTCCGGGAGACCGCCCTGGACCTCCGGGGGGTTGCCTTGGAGGTCCGGGAGACCGCCTTGGCCTTGCGGGGCCTCCTGGCGTCTGTCTTCTGCTACCGGAGCAGGTTGCGAAGGTGAGGGGTCTGGCCGCTCTGCGACGAGGACCATACTTACCACTTCACTCGTCGCCGCGATGTAGAGCAACATGTGCTCCCCGGGCTCAGGGGCTACCATGATAGGTAGGGTCGTCAGGAGTCGCTTCAACTCCTGGAAAGCCTCTTCTGCTTCGTCAGTCCAGGCAAAAGAGCCTGACTTGCGCAGGAGCTTAAAGAAAGGGAGTTTCCGCTCTGCTAGCCTCGGTATAAACCGACTCAGCGCGGCTAGACATCCCGTGAGTTTCTGAACATCCTTGACGCGGGCAGGGGGCCGCATCAAGTCGATGGCCTTGATCTTCTCTAGGTTGGCCTCAATCCCTCGGTGCGAGACCAGGAATCCTAAGAGCTTCCCAGAGGACACACCGAACACACATTTATCTGGGTTCAGCTTGGTGCGCGTACAGCGCAACTTGTCAAAGACTAAGGCTAGGTTATCTAGCAAAGATGAACCCTGCTTGACCTTGACAACTATGTCATCGACGTACACCTCAACTAGGTCTCTTATTAACTCCCCAAAGGTTTTGTGCATCGCTCGCACAAAGGTGGGGAGTGCATTCTTTAGGCCGTAAGGCATAGACACATAGCAATAAAGGCCGTCTACTGTGATGAAGGAGGTGTGCTCCTCGTCCTCCCTAGACATGGAGATCTGATGGAAACCCGAGTAGGCGTCTAGGAAGCACAACATATCACAGCCTGACGTTGAGTCTACTATTTGATCTATTCTAGGGAGAGGGAATGGATCTTTGGGACATGCCTTATTGAGACTGGTGTAGTCGATGCACATCCGGAGCTTCCCGCCGGCCTTCGGGACAACGACGGGGTTCGCCAACCACCGGGGGTGGTGGACCTCCCGTATGAAGCCAGCGTCCAGCAACTTCTTGACTTCTTCACGGATGAAGTTTTGTCGCTCGATGGACTGCTTGCGGGGCTTCTGTTGAACCGGCCGGGCGTCGGGGAAGACTTTCAAGTGGTGCTCAATCACCTCCCTGGGGATCCCCGGCATCTGTGACGGCTGCCATGCAAACACGTCGACGTTGTGCCGGAGGAAGGTGACGAGCGCGCCTTCCTATTTGCTATCCAGGCCCCCGGCTACCCGGGTGGTCTGGGTGGCTTCGGCGCCGACTTGGACGACCTTTAAGGGGACGTCGCCCTCGTCGAGAGGTTGCACGCGGGGTGCTGTGGCGGAAGCACGGTGACGTGCGCTCGGGCGGAGCTGGTCCGGCTCTGTATTGCCGGGGTCTGATGCCCCAGCTGTTGCGAGCGCTTGCAGTTTCTCTAAGGCCGACACTGCAGCAGTGCGGTCCCCACGAATCCTAAGGACGCCCGTCGGTGTTGGCATCTTCAGGACGAGGTAGCCGTAGTGGGCTACTGCCATGAATCGGTACAGGGCTGGCCTGCCGATTATGGCGTTGAAGGGGAGGTCTATCTCCGCTACGTCGAACAAAATGTACTCTGTCCGATAGCTGTCCGGGGCCCCGAAGGTCACCGGAAGGCTAATGTTGCCGTAGGGAATAACCTGTCCCGGCCCTACCCCTGAGAACGGGCTCGACGGGGTGAGCTTGGCCATCGGGATCTGCAGCTTCTGGAAAGCTGCACGGCTGATGAGGTTCAGCCCAACTCCTCCATCTACCAAAACGTGGTACATTCTCACGTTGGCGATGGTAGGAGCTACCAAGAGCGGTAGTTGGCTGGCCCCAGCCATGTTCCTGGGGCAGTCGGTGGCGTCAAAGCTGATGGGGGTCCCCATCCACTTAAGGTGCGGTGCAACACTTGGGAGTGGCGCCACCGACGCTACCGCTCAGCGCAGAGTCTTGACTGCGCTTCGGGACGAGGGGTCGGCGGACCCGCCGTATATGACGTAGAGCTTCTTTCGACGCTCATCGTCACTGGAGCTGGAGTCCTCATGATTGCGTGCCGCCCTCACGGCACGCTGAGGCTCCTGGATCTCCTCTGGGTGGTCGATGCTGTCTGGAACATCCATCCTCTGTTCGTCTTCCTTTGGACGGAAGGGCGGGGCATCAGCCCGCTGCCGCTTCCCCTTGCGGAAGCGCTCTGCGAGCTTTCGGATCTCCCGGCACTCGGCAGTAGTGTGGCGACAGCTGCCGTGCACGGGGCACATATTGTCTTGATTACCTTCTGGGATTGGTGATCTTCGCTGCCTCTTGTCGGGGCGCGGCCCCCGAGCCCCACTAAGCGTCGCTGCAGTGACAACTGGGGCTGCGGCCGGTGATTCTATCTTGCTTCTGCCTCAGTTCTTGGTCTTCCTGCCGCCTCCATAGGGAGTAGGACCAGATCCGGGCAGTCCTCCTGACTCGGAGGACGGCTGTGAGTGCCAGTTCCGTCCTTCGGCTGCTCTGGCGCACTTGTTTGCCAAGCTGAAGAGCTCTGAGGCATCGCAGACCTCCCTGGTCGCGAGCTTCTCGAGCATCTTCTCGTCTCGGACGCCTTGCCGGAACGCCACCACCACAGAAGCATTTTGAATGTGTGGGATGGTGTTCCGCACATGGGAGAACCGCTGGATGAAAGAGCGCAGCGACTCCCCAAGTTGTTGCTGGATGGCGTGGAGGTCGAGCTCCTGCCAGGCCGGGTGTAGGAACTGCCGAAGTTGGCTATGAACTGTCGGCAAAGCTCTCCCCAGGAAGTTACGGAACCCTGGGGGAGGTTCATGAGCCAAGACCGGGTTGGGCCAGTCAAGTCGACAAGGAAGTAATTGGCCATGATGACTTCATTCCCTCCTGTGGCAAGTACGGCAGTGGAGTAGATCTGGAGGAACTCCGCTGGGTTGACGCTGCCGTCGTACTTCTCGGGCAGGTGCGGCCGAAACTTGCGCAGCCACTTCGCGAAGCGAAGGTAGGGCGCGAGGGCCGCACACCCTGCTTCTGTCGCCACAGGTTCTGGTGCCGCGAACGCTTGGTTCGCGCTGGGCACCGCGTACCCCGGTACGGGCAAGGCTGCACCATAGGCCGGGGGCGCCATCTGCAGGACATATGACTGTGGCACATTCTGCACGGCGCAGGCCTGGGGCAGAGATCGCGTGGCGAAGGTCTGCTCTTCAGGCTGGGTCAAGGCCAACGTCATGCTGTCGTCAGCCTCTTGGTAGCGACGCCTTTCTCGGCGCTGCTCGAGGTATACCCGGGCATCTTGACCCAGGCGACACCGCTCCAGCTGTGTCCTCAGATCTGTCGATTGGAGCCTGGTAGAGCTGGAGTCTGCCGTCTGCTCGTCAACCAATGGTGCGCGCATCAGCGACACGACCGGTTGGCCAGAGCGTCGTCCCCGCCGAAGTCGAGGGTTTGCGGCGGCGACGACGAGACGGTCTACCTCGCGAATCCACTGCTCGGTCACTGCCTGAGGCGCGTCCCCAGCGGGTGGATTGTACAGTAGCGCTCTCGCTGCAGCTAGCGCACCCCCACTGGGTACGCTCAGCGCTACTGAAGACTTGATGCTGGTTGGAGCCTGCATTGCCGGGGCCGGCGCTGCCAGAGCCGGTTGCTGGCTCCCAGCTTGTACCGACACACTCCGTCCCGAGTGTGTCGACATGTACTCCCCCCTGGTCGCGGTTTGCCGCAGAGGCGAGGGGGGAGAGTTCGCCGCTGAAGGAAGCTTGGTCATCTTCGTCGGCGGGAACTCGTCGCGCTAGGGGAAAAGCCCCTTCCTGGCGCGCCAAATGTCGAAGTGTTCGGTCGACACTCCCCCCGGGCCTGCAGTGGGTAGCCCGCGGAGGTTCTTTTTTCGGTGGGGCTAGTCCCTTGCGGCGAGCTTGCGCGGATGGACGAGTTAGTAAGAGCTTGACGCGGTGAGTTTTACGTGGTTCAGGCCGCCGGAGCGTAAAACCCTACGTCCACGGCGAGCTATGGAGCTCGCTGTATTGCTTGCTGCTCAGGGCCGGAGTCCTGAGCTTGGGGGGTGAGTTACAGCTTGGGAGTGTATGGCTAGCGTATGAGTTGCAGAGTGCGAACCTAGGGTGCTAATGGCTAGAGTGCGAACCCTTGCTATCGTCGCCTACCCGAGCCTTTTATAGTCCAAGACTCGGGCGGCTTACAAGGGGGCCGGGACCCGACAGGTGGTCCCGGGAAGATTGTCTATTATCTACCGTATCTGCAGTTATGCCGGTAGTTGTCTCTGGTCAAAGGCTTCTGAGTCTTCGTCTTGCCGCCCTGCCCATGCCGCATGCTAGTCGTAGTGGTTGATGACGGCGCAGGCGGCATGGGATGTCTTGTCGCGGTGTTTATTAGCTGGCAGGTTCTGACACCGCGCGCCAGTCTGTGATGCGACTGGGCGCAACGGCACCTGACAGAGGCGTGCTCCGTGTCTTGGGAAGGTGCGGGCCTTGAATACCTTGTACGGGCAAGGTATGGTGCGTCTTTACGCCCGCTGCCTATCTCTCGGGGGCAGGCATCGCCGTTCTTCTGGCCACGTGGCGGGCCCGGAGCCCTCCTCTGAGGAGGGGGAGGTCCGGCCCCGCCGGACGCGTGGCGCCTTCGGACCTCTCTCCCGCGGAGGGGGAGGTCCGGCTTCTGTATGCCACGTGGCGGGCCCGGAGCTCTCCTCTGAGGAGAGGGAGGTCCGGCCCCGCCGGACGCGTGGCGCCTTCGGAGCTCTCCCTGCGGAGAAGGGCGAGTTCCTTAGGCATTTTCCCCTGTGCGCGGGGGTACCCCATATCTCAGGTACCGACAGACTTAATGCGAATCCCAATTTAGATTGAAGGTCAACACCTCATTGCCCTAATTGACTCAGGAGCAACACATAACTTTATATCAGAGGAAGCAACTAGAAAAGCTGGGTTGCACTTATCCTCAAATCATGGTCTGAAGGTAACAGCGGCCAATGGAGATAAGGTGGACAGTCCTGAGTTCTCCTATAATGTAACATCCCAGGTCAAAGACACTATTTTTCAAATAGATTTTCTAACTATACTACTTGGAGATCATGATGTGGTTTTGGGGGTACAATGGCTAAAGATATTAGGACCAATTCTATTAAATTTTCATGCCATGACAATGTCCTTTTGGCAGCACGGAAAGAAAATAGTATGCGAAGGACTGCCGTCACACAAATTATTCAAGCAAAGTCATCAATCCTGCTCTGTCCGCCTACTCCTAGACTTCTTGTTGGAAGAATTCACAGATATATTTGCAGCACCTACGGGTTTACCCCCAACACGGGATTGTGATCATAGGATACATTTGCTTCCAGGAACAGCACCCATTGTTGTTAGACCATACCGATATCCTCCAACTCAAGAAGCAGAACTAGAATGCCAATATGCAGACTTACTAGCGCAAGGCTTCATCCGCAGGAGCACATCTGCATATTCATCACCAGTGCTCCTGGTCAAAAAGCATGATGACACTTGGAGATTATGTATCAACTACCGGGCTCTCAACGACAAAACAGTAAAAGATAAGTTCCCAATCCCTGTAGTAGATGAATTATTAGATGAACTTAATGGGAGTTGTTTCTTCACTAAACTTGACCTACGTTTGGGATATTATCAAGTGCGCATGTTTGCGGAAGATATTACAAAAACTGCTTTTAGGACACATGAAGGGCTATTTGAATTTGTGGTAATGCCCTTTGGCTTGACCAATGCCCCGGCAACATTTCAGGCTTTGATGAACTCCATTCTAAAGCCCTACTTAAGACGATTCGTGCTAGTCTTCTTTGATGATATACTGATATACAACAAAACATGGTCTGAACATTGTAACATATCCGAATGGTCTTTCTTTTACTACGACAACATCAACTCTTCCTGAAGAAATCTAGATTTGCTTTTGCTAAGGAATTAGTGGCTTACCTTGGACATGTCATCTCCAAACATGGTGTTTCTATGGACACTTCGAAGGTAGAAGCACTACAACATTGGCCCGTGCCAAAATCAGTCCGGGCATTACGTAGATTTTTGGGCCTTGCGGGATATTATAGGAAGTTTATTAAAAATTTTGGATCTATCGCAACCCCACTAACTAAATTACTTTCAAAACAAGGATTCTCTTGGTCAGGAGAAGCAGAATCAACATTATTATCCCTAAGGAAAGCATTGACATCAGCCCCAGTTTTGCAATTACCGGATTTCTCGTCAACCTTTATTATTGAATGCGATGCCTCTGAAATAGGGTTTGGTGCAATTTTGCACCAGGGAAAGGGCCCATTAGCTTATTTTAGTCGACCAATACTACCAAGACATTTGAAATTGGCTGCTTACGAGCGAGAACTCATTGGCCTCGTCTACGCCGTACGTCATTGGCGACCATATCTATGGAGACGACCGTTTATGGTACGTACTGATCATTATATCCTTAAATATATCCTTAAATTTCTACTGGACCAATGGCTATCTACATTACCACAACACCACTGGGTGAGCAAGTTATTTGGATTCGATTTCTCAGTAGAATTTAAACCAGGGCACGTAAACACAGTAGGTGATGCCCTGTCACGAAGAGATTCAGAGCCAACCAATCTATTGGCAATTTCGGGCCCCAATTTTAATCTACTTCAAGACATAAGAAAAGAAGTAATGGAGCATCCTGACTTAACTTCTCTACAGTCCAAAATATCTGAAGGAACCATGGGAGCAGATTGGTCCACTTGTGATGGACTTATAATACACAAAAACATATTTATGTCCATCAGAACTCTCCTACTATAGCCATGATACTACAAACAGTTCATGGCAATCGAAATGAAGGAGTAGAGAAAACACTACACCGTGTTAGACAGGATTTTACTTGGTATGGGGTTCGCAAGACAGTTGAAGATTATGTCAAAGCTTGTTCAACATGTCAGCAGAACAAGACTCTTAATTAACATCCAACAGGACATTTACAATCCCTACCTATTCCTCATCATGTTTGGGAAGACGTTGCTATGGATTTCATTGAGGCTTTACCTAAAGTCTTTGGGAAATCAGTTATCTTAACAGTGGTAGATCGGTTTTCGAAGTATGCACATTTTATACCTCTATCACATCCTTACACTGCAGAAATGGTTGCAAAAGCATTTTTTTCAGAAATTGTTCGCCTTCACGAGATGCCATCTACAATAGTATCGGACCGGGATCCTGTTTTTAGCAGTAAATTTTGGCAAGAATTATTCAAATTACAAGGGGTTCAACTATTGCTAAGCACTGCCTTTCATCCTCAAACAGACGGACAATCTGAGGCTGTTAATAAAGTCATCGCCATGTATTTGAGATGCATGACAGGAGATAGACCTCGTCAATGGTTACTGTGGGCCGAATATTGTTATAACACATCCTATCATACCTCCCTCCAGTCTACTCCTTTTAAGGTTGTTTATAGTCGTGATCTCCCTCAGCTTCGTACTTATACTACAGGCACTAAGGCTAGAGTACTTGCTGTGGATACAACTCTTTTAGAACGAGATCATTTCTTAAAAGAAGTAAAGAAAAGACTCCATCAGGCCCAGCAGCATGATAATCACTACTACAATATCAGGCATCGGCCTATGGAATTTGAAATAGGTCAATGGGTTTGGCTGAGAATCCATAATAGACCTACAACTGCAGGGATACAAGGACCAAAAACAAAGTTATCACCACGTTTCTATGGACCATATAAGATTATACAGAGAATTGGCAAGTTTCTTATAAACTTGAACTACCACCAAAATGTCAAATTCATCCAGTTTTTCATGTGGGGCTACTCAAAACATTTGTTGGTACACCTCCATCTTCACCTCCAAGCTTACCACCAATACAAAATGGAAGGACAACTCCAGCACCATCGGCAGTCCTAAGATCAAGACTCTACAGAGGCACTTGGAAAATTTTAGTGCAGTGGGAAGGAGGTGTTAGCTCAGATGCTTCTTGGGAGGATGTTTCAGATTTTAAGAAGGCATATCCAATGTTCAAGCTCGAGGACGGGCTTTTTCCCGAGGGAGGGAGAGATGTAATGGTTGGATTACAATACAAGCGCCGAGCAAGAGATGTTCGTAGGCAGAATAATTAGGAAAGTTTGTTAAGAGTCATAGTCAGTTAGGGAATAAATTGAGTCAAATTGTATCCAGATCGGTTAGGGAAAAGAGAGTCCAATCAGTTTAAGAGATTAAGTTTGAATCAGAGTCTAGTTCAAAAGGGGATTCTATCCCTAAGAGAGGTCTGTCCGGCTATATATAGTAGCCAACTTTGAAGGAACAAAACATATTGATTTGAGTTAAAAATACTTCCCCTGTCCTTGCGAGTTGGTGGCGCCACGACGCCGCCGACGAGCAGTCGACAGGCTCGGCTGGAGCACCCCCGCCCGTCGGTTTCCCACTCCTATAACCTACGATCAAACCAGAAGAAGGAGATCAGCTGTCACAGGCATATGATTTGCTATGCAGTTCATAGTGCTGATCATGGTGGAATAATAAATATTCATCTTCTATCTATGAAGTTTAGGTGTTTTTACGTTATGCCAACTATTTAATGGGATTCATTTTGCATGAGTGTGCAGGTACTACTGACCACACCGACCACACCTAAAGAAAGAATGGAGAAAATTGCAAAGGTTTCAGAAGGATTTATTTATCTTGTTAGTGTCTGACAACCCTTCGTGTTAGCATCTCCGGAGCAGAGGAACAAGGGCGAGGAAGAAAGGGCGGCGGGGTGCTCACCGAGGGGGAGGCAGCGCGACGGCGCAGAGGCTGTGAGAGGCGGCAGGAGGGGACGTCGGCTAGGGCACGGATACACGGGAGAGGCGAGGAGCGGGTGGCGCGGGGGTGGGGGCACCCGCCGGTTGTGAGGGCGGTGGAGGTGGGGAGGAGCCCGGGGGTCGGCGGGAGGCGGCTCAGGCTAGGGGAGAGGATGGGGAAGGGGCGCGCTGTGGGGGGAGCAGTGCCGGCGGCGTTCAGGAGGCATCGGGAGGGGGCGGAGGTGAGCGGGGTGGGCGGCGCTCGGGGAGCCCGAGCGGGCTCGGACGTGAGGTCAGCAGGGAGGGCGGCGCGCCGGCCGGAAGCGGCGGCGGGTCGCGAGCTCGGGAGAGGAGGGAGGCGCGGCGGTGGAGGGGGCGCCGACTACGGGAGGGAGGTGCAGGCGGCGCTGCGTCGGGGTGGGCGAGCGCTGGCGACGGTTGGGGGAGAGGGAGCGAGGAGGGGCAGCGAGAGGCGGCGCTGAGGGAGGGAGGCGCGGGCGGCGAGGTCGGCTGCGCTGAGGGAGGAGGAGGTGTAGGGTTTTGAGGGTGTGGAGGAGATCGGGAGGGGGAAGGGGACCACGGCGAAGGAGCTACTTCTTTGACCGAAAAAGGGAAAGGGGAAAGAAAAAGAAAAAAAACAAAGGGAAGTAGCCGGTGGGGAGAAAAAGTGAAAGGGAGGAGGAAGAAGGAGAAAATAGAGTGTATGACATGCGTGCCCCACTGGTCATAGAGAGGAGAGGGAATCCAAGGGCTGCGGTTTGGGCTGGGCTGGTAAGGAGAGGGGGTAGGTTTTGGCCTAGGTGGGGGCTAGGAGTCCACATTGTCTCTCTCTTTTTATTTATTTGCACAATTTATAAAATGGGGTGTTACAACACTACCCCCTTAAATAGAATCTCGTCGCGAGATTCTAGTGAGTTTGGTTTCGGGGGTTTCGTTGATGGGAGAAGTTTTTGCTTGTGATTGGCAATATAGAGAGACACGTTTTATCAAGACGAAGTCTTCTACGTGGGTGTACGCGTCGATGATAATTGGCAAGTCAACTGACGATTTAGAGATGATTAAGGGGTTTAGAGTCCAATAACCTAGAGTACACTCTACGCAAAGTCGTTGGCACCATGAAAACCTTCAAAGCTTGTTATTTCGTTTGTCGAGCATCTTCTCGGTTATTCTTCCTTCTTCATGGACTTCATCGGCATGGTGTTTACCATATCTAATCCTAACGAAGGTGTGAAAAGTGACGTGCTACCCCCCTTAAATAGAAAAGTGTTATTACTATTGGTTTTTTTCTTGTTTTCCAACAACGCATTTCTAATTCGTTATGAGCAAATGTGTGGTTTTCACTCGCTGAACAATTCTAGAATCTAAGCAAATGCCATATACTAATTCTTCAAGCAACCTTCTTCTCGCTTTGGGTTATTTTCACTCGTCGATCTTCAAGCTCTTGTAGGTTGAGTTGATTCTTCGTCTTCATGAGTAAGGTCAAAAGTGTGTCTTACGAGTCTATTCTAACTAAGGTAACATGCTTAGAGTCGACATATAGCTCTGATACCACTCTGTCACACCCGGTTTTACAAAGAGCAAAACTGGCCGCAATCTACGTGTATGTCAGGATCGGTTTATTCATACACGTAGGACATATTGTGATAAACAATTATATATCGAAAATAAACGACGTTTGTACCTTAGATGAGTCTCGAATAGCAGCGGAAGGGGAGAAGCTTCTAGGGCCGTCCACAGCCGAATCGACTGGCAGCTACGTGACCTTCACACCGTCTTCATTTGATCTTCTTTTCGCTGAGCAACAATTATAATAAAAGAAAAAGAAAAATGCCTGAGTGCATAGAGTACTCAGCAAGTGTGGGAAATATATGACATGCAAGCATTTAACAAGAAAGGCTAGACACGGGTTTAAGCACTAAGCAACCTATCCTTAGTCTTATTAAGCATCCTATTTACTAGATGAAAGTCCCAACCATCCCAACCAAGTATCCAAGTGTCTCCAAGTCCAACTGTATCCATCTCCAAAAACCACCAACTACATCAGAAAACCACCAATCCAAGACCACCAACCAAACCATGCTAATCATGAGAGAGTTACTAGCCCGCTCTTGACCGTGAGCACGGCTGTCTAGACAGTTTTGACTCTGCAGAGTTTGTACCCTTTACCCACAAGTCGTGATTTCGTCCCCTGTCGCCAGGTGGACTAAAACCTCCCTTTTGCCTGTGGTAGCTAGCCACATTTGACACTTCCTAAGGTGTGCGGCCAGGAGATCACGATGTGACCTTTACAAAGGGAATCCCGACGAGCATGAGCCCACTGAGGTTTCACCCCTGCGGCCTCCTGGAGTCTTTTTCACCTCCGCCTGTAGTGGCCCCCTCTTGATTCTTGTGGATCCCAGGGTAGTCCCGCCCGACTCCCATTCCCCGCACCTACCACACACTCACACTACATCGGGAATGCACCTAATTACTTAGTCACCCTGTCCCATACCAGTTCTTGTGGTGGCACGGTATAAGCTAGTTCACGGAGTCCCACGAACCGGTCCTTAGGATCTACACAGGCCACTAACCACAAACCCGAGTCTCGTGCACTCGACACCCACCATAGACCAACCAGGCTACTAGATCCCTATCTCTACATCCCCACATATATACCATATATATATATCTCCACATAACATCTCAATGATCATGATAATTAAACATTAATGTAAATTACTCCCATCCCATCTACTAAGCAGGGCTAAGCATGAGTAAACGACATGTAGTAAAACCTAGCTAACCCATACCCAGACTACAAGGAAGATAATATGGAAATTCTAGTAAACAACCTATCATGGGATTCAAATTATGATATGCATGCAAATTCTAACTAAAAATCACTAAACTGGAGCAAAATGGTCAAGGGCACTTGCCTTTTTCTTATATTGTTGTTCAACCTGGGGTCGAACTCTTGATCTTAAAGTCTTCAGGTTTGCAAGTCAAATCGTTGGCTCGGGGTTGATTTGATCTATGCCATCGCGGGTGAAGAGAAAATAGCGAGGAAACAAATAAGAAAAAGATATCCAACACTGTAACATATTAATTATCAAGCCCACAATAAATCCTAATTTTTGTATCACCATGTGTATGCTCATGTAAGGGTCTTGTGCAAACAACTATTACTAGAAACTAAGTAAAATTTTAACGTGTTTTAGGGTGATTATGTCAAATCAGCAATTCTCTAGGATTTTAGAGGTATTTTCAGCAATAACGCAGGGCTAAAGTGTGAACCTAATGCTAACAGGGGTATTTCGAAATTTTCAGCAGCTGCACTAGGGTGTACTTATCATATTCAGCAAGGAAACATGAGAAAAACTGTAATTCCAGCATTATTTAGGGATTAAATTACATGTACAGCTCAAGCAGGGGTATTTTGGTAATTTACAGAACTAGCTAAGGTCCTTTTTGCTAATTACGACATGTTTTAGAGAAAGCTCATGTAATTTCAGCAACTAGCTAAAGGTTGACTTGTAATTTCAGCATCCATATGGGTATTATTTTCATTTCAGCAGCTACACAGGGCCTTAAAGTGTAAATACAGCAATACCTAGGGGTGTTTTAGTCAAGTTCAGCCGGTTGCAGGGGTACTTTGGGAATTACAGAACCATACAGGGGGTTTTCTACAAGATTACAGCAGGGTACACGGATTTAAAATGTAAATTCAGCTTGTCCTCGTGTGTTGGGGGTAAATTCAGCACTAAAATGGGGCTGATAATGGGAAATCAGCATGAACAGGGGCTTATTTGTGTAATGGCAACAAGGTGCAGGGGTTAAAATATTAAAACAGACTATGGCAGGGGTAAATTTGCAAAAACAGAAAATGCAGGGGTGTTTTATATGAATTTGAGCAAGGGTCCAGGGGTTTTGTGCAGGTTCAGCATGGTCCAAGGGGGCTCTGCACATTTCCAGAATCATCCTGGGTGTCCATGTTGTTAATTCAGATCTATTACAAGGGCTCCTATGCATAAACAGAGGGTTGAGCTGCTTTTTCTAAAGATTCCAAGGTAATATCCTAAATTACAGAGGCTTCTAGGGCATATAGGTGAACTCAGAAGGTTCGGGGTGTTGTCTGATAATTTTCAGTCCATCCTAAGGGCCAAATTCATAAAACAGAGAACTACAAGGGTCTAGTAATCTTTAGTCATTGGAAACCCTAATTTTTTTTTCCACCGTCCCAGGGTATTTTTTTTTAAAAGTCCAAGGCTGTTTAGCACTGATCCGAAACTTTTCAGGGGGGCCTACATGCGAATCTACCCGTGAGAAATGAAGGATTCAATATGGGCCATTGATTTTCTCTCCGACGGCCAGATTTTATGAGGGTGAACCGGTACCCCTAGTCTAATCTCAGCCGTTCAGCTGAGATCGAGCGATAGGGGTCAGTCCCGGTGACCTAGCTGCCGGCGACATACTTCTGCGGCGGAGCGCCATGGGCGTAGCCTTAGCCGTTGCCGGAGTTCCCTGATCTACACCTACATCGCGTTCTGAGCGTCGCCAAACACATGGAAACGGAGAGGTAGCTCACGGCGGACTCACCATGGGATAGACGCTATCCAAGTCGGCGCGGATGTGTGCTCGCGACACGAGGGGCGGGAGGAGTCCTTCGGTCTTTGTGGCGATGATGCCCTCACGGCGCTTCCCTTGCGATCCTTGTGTCGACAAAGTGCACCAGAACTAGACAGGGTGTTTGGCGGGGTTAGCGAGTGTAAAAGTCACGGGGGACGTCGGTGAGCGGCTGAGCAATTTACCAGAACACTGGCGAAGCTAGGGCCTTGGCGCCGATCCGCGTCGAATATCACCCGGAGAAGCTTGCTGACGTCACTGCGTGGCAACCCTTCGTGTTAGCATCTCCGGAGCAGAGGAACAAGGGCGAGGAAGAAAGGGCGGTGGGGTGCTCACCGAGGGGGAGGCAGCGCGACGGCGCAGAGGCTGTGAGAGGCGGCGGGAGGGGACGTCGGCTAGGGCACGCATACACGGGAGAGGCGAGGAGCGGGTGGCGCGGGGGTGGGGGCACCCGCCGGTTGTGAGGGCGGTGGAGGTGGGGAGGAGCCCAGGGGTCGGCGGGAGGCGGCTCAGGCTAGGGGAGAGGATGGGGAAGGGGCGCGCTGTGGGGGGAGCAAGCGCCGGCGGCGTTGAGGAGGCATCGGGAGGGGGCGGAGGTGAGTGGGGTGGGCGGTGCTCGGACGCGAGGTCAGCGGGGAGGGCGGCCCGCCGGCCGGAAGCGGCGGCGGGTCGGGAGCTCAGGAGAGGAGGGAGGCGCGGCGGTGGGGGTGGGCGCCGACTGCAGGAGGGAGGTGCACGCGGCGCTGCGTCGGGGTGGGCGAGCGCTGACGACGGTTGTGGGTGAGGGAGCGAGGAGGGGCAGCGAGCGGCGACGCTGAGGGAGGGAGGCGCGGGCGGCGAGGTCGGCTGCGTTGAGGGAGGAGGAGGTGTAGGGTTTTGAGGGTGTGGAGGAGATCGGGAGGGGGAAGGGGACCACGGCGAAGGAGTTGCTTCTTTGATCGAAAAAGGGAAAGGGGAAAGAAAAAGAAAAAAACAAAGGGAAGTAGCCGGTGGGGAGGAAAAGTGAAAGGGAGGAGGAAGAAGGAGAAAATATAGTGTATGACATGCGGGCCCCACTGGTCATAGAGAGAAGAGGGAATCCAAGGGCTGCGGTTTGGGCTGGGTTAGTAAGGAGAGGGGGTGGGTTTTGGCCCAGGTGGGGGCTAGGAGTCCACATTGTCTCTCTCTTTTTTTTATTTGCACAATTTATAAAATGGGGTGTTACAACACTACCCCCCTTAAATGGAATCTCGCCCCGAGATTCTAGTGAGTTTGGTTTCGGGGGTTTCGTTGATGGGAGAAGTTTTTGCTTGTGATTGGCAATATAGAGAGACACGTTTTATCAAGACGAAGTCTTCTACGTGGGTGTACGCGTCGATGATAATTGGCAAGTCAACCGACGATTTAGAGATGATTAAGGGGTTTAGAGTCCAATAACCTAGAGTACACTCTACGCAAAGTCATTGGCACCATGAAAACCTTCAAAGCTTGTTATTTCGTTTGTCGAGCATCTTCTCGGTTATTCTTCCTTCTTCACTGACTTCGTCGGCATGGTGTTTACCATATCTGATCCTAACGAAGGTGTGAAAAGTGACGTGCTACCCCCCTTAAATAGAAAAGTGTTATTACTATTGTTTTTTTTCTTGTTTTCCAACAACGCGTTTCTAATTCGTTATGAGCAAAGGTGTGGTCTTCACTCGCTGAACAATTTTAGAATCTAAGCAAATGCATTATACTAATTCCTTCAAGCAACCTTCTTCTCGCTTCGAGTTATCTTCACACGTCGATCTTCAAGCTCCTGTCGGTTGAGTTGATTCTTCTTCTTCATGAGTAAGGTCAAAAGGGTGTCTTACGAGTCTATTCTAACTAAGGTCACGTCCTTAGAGTCGATATATAGCTCTGATATCACTCTGTCACGCCCGGTTTTACAAAGAGCAAAACTGGCCGCAATCTACGTGTATGCTAGGATCGGTTTATTCATACACGTAGGACATATTGTGATAAACAGTTATATATCAAAAATAAACGACGTTTGTACCTTAGATGAGTCTCGAATAGCAGCGGAAGAGGAGAAGCTTCTAGGGCCGTCCACAGGCGAATCAACTGGCAGCTACGTGACCTTCACACCGTCTTCATTTGATCTTCTTTTCACTGAGCAACAATTATAATAGAAGAAAAAGAAAAACGCCTGAGTACATAGAGTACTCAGCAAGTGTGGGACATAGATGACATGCAGACATTTAACAAGAAAGGCTAGACACGGGTTTAAGCACTAAGCAACATATCCTTAGTCTTATTAAGCATCCTATTTACTAGATGAAAGTCCCAACCATCCCAACCAAGTATCCAAGTGTCTCCAAGTCCAACTGTATCCATCTCCAAAAACCACCAACCACATCAGAAAACCACCAATCCAAGACCACCAACCAAACCATGCTAATCATGAGAGAGTTACTAGCCCGCTCTTGACCGTGAGCACGGCTGTCTAGACAGTTTTGACTCTGCAGAGTTTGTACCCTATACCCACAAGTCGTGATTCCGTCCCCTGTCGTCAGGTGGACTAAAACCTCCCTTTTGCCCGTGGTAGCTAGCCACATTTCACACTTCCTAAGGTGTGCGGCTAGGAGATCACGATGTGACCTTTACAAAGGGAATCCCGACGAGCATGAGCCCATTGAGGTTTCACCCCTGCGGCCTCCTGGAGTCTTTTTCACCTCCGCCTGCAGTGGCCCCCTCTTGAGTCTTGCGGATCCCAGGGTAGTCCCGCCCGACTCCCATTCCCCGCACCTACCACACACTCACACTACATCGGGAATGCACCTAATTACTTAGTCACTCTGTCCCATACCAGTTCTTGTGGTGGCACGGTATAAGCTAGTTCACGGAGTCCCACGAACCGGTCCTTAGGATCTACACAGGCCACTAACCACAAACCTGAGTCTCGTGCACTCGGCACCCACCATAGACCAATCAGCCTGCTAGATCCCTATCTCTACATCCCCACATATATACCATATATATATATATCCACACAACTTCTCAATGATCATGATAATTAAACATTAATGTAAATTACTCCCATCCCATCTATTAAGCAGGGCTAAGCATGAGTAAACGACATGTAGTAAAACCTAGCTAACCCATGCCCAGACTACAAGGTAGATAATATGGAAATTCTAGTAAACAACCTATCATGGGATTCAAATTAAGACATGCATGCAAATTTTAACTAAAAATCACTAAACAAGAGCAAAATGGTCAAGGGCACTTGCCTTTTTCTTATATTGTTGTTCAGCCTGGGGTCGAACTCTTGATCTTAAAGTCTTCGGGTTTGCAAGTCAAATCGTTGGCTCGGGGTTGATTTGATCTATGCCATCGCGGGTGAAAAGAAAATAGCGAGAAAACAAATAAGAAAAAGATATCCAACAGTGTAACATATTAATTATCAAGCCCACAATAAATCCTAATTTTTGTATCACCATGTGTATGCTCATATAAGGGTCTTGTGCAAACAAATATTACTAGAAACTAAGTAAAATTTTAACGTGTTTTAGGGTGATTATGTCAAATCAGCAATTCTCTAGGATTTTAGAGGTATTTTCAGCAATAACGCAGGGCTAAAGTGTGAACCTAATGCTAACAGGGGTATTTCGAAATTTTCAGCAGCTGCACTAGGGTGTACTTGTCATATTCAGCAAGGAAACATGGGAAAAACTGTAATTCCAGCATTATTTAGGGATTAAATTACTTGTACAGCTCAAGCAGGGGCATTTTGGTAATTTACAGAACTAGCTAAGGTCCTTTTTGCTAATTATGACATGTTTTAGGGAAAGCTCATGTAATTTCAGCAACTAGCTAAAGGTTGACTTGTAATTTCAGCATCTATATGGGTATTATTTTCATTTCAGCAGCTACACAGGGCCTTAAAGTGTAAATACAGCAATACCTAGGGGTGTTTTAGTCAAGTTCAGCCGGTTGCAGGGGTACTTTGGGAATTACAGAACCATACAGGGGGTTTTCTACAAGATTACAGCAGGGTACACAGATTTAAAATGTAAATTCAGCTTGTCCTCGTGTGTTGGGGGTAAATTCAGCACTAAAATGGGGCTGATAATGGGAAATCAGCATGAACAGGGGCTTATTTGCGTAATGGCAACAAGGTGCAGGGGTCAAAATATTAAAACAGACTATGGCAGGGGTAAATTTGCAAAAACAGAAAATGCAGGGGTGTTTTATATGAATTTGAGCAAGGGTCCAGGGGTTTTGTGCAGGTTCAGCATGGTCCAAGGGGGCTCTGCACATTTCCAGAATCATCCTGGGTGTCCATGTTGTTAATTCAGATCTATTACAAGGGCTCCTATGCATAAACAGAGGGTTGAGCTGCTTTTTCTAAAGTTTCCAGGGTAATATCCTAAATTACAGAGGCTTCTAGGGCATATAGGTGAACTCAGAGGGTTCGGGGTGTTGTTTGATAATTTTCAGTCCATCCTAAGGGCCAAATTCATAAAACAGAGAACTACAAGGGTCTAGTAACCTTTAGTCATTGGAAACCCTAATTTTTTTCCCACCGTCCCAGGGTATTTTTTTAAAAAAAAAGTCCAGGGCTGTTTAGCACTGATCGAAACTTTTCAAGGGGGGCTACATGCGAATCTACCCGTGAGAAATGAAGGATTCAATATGGGCCATTGATTTTCTCTCCGACGGCCAGATTTTATGAGGGTGAACCAGTACCCCTAGTCTAATCTCAGCCGTTCAGCTGAGATCGAGCGATAGGGGTCAGTCCCGGTGACCTAGCTGCCGGCGACATACTTCTGCGGCGGAGCGCCATGGGCGCAGCCTTAGCCGTTGCCGGAGTTCGCTGATCTACACCTACATCGCGTTCTGAGCGTCGCCAAACACATGGAAATAGAGAGGTAGCTCACGGCGGACTCACCTAGGGGATAGATGCTATCCAAGTCGGCGCGGATGTGTGCTTGCAACACGAGGGGCGGGAGGAGTCCTTCGGTCTTTGTGGCGATGATGCCCTGGTGGCGCTTCCCTTGCGATCCTTGTGTCGACAAAGTGCACCAGAACTAGACAGGGTGTTTGGTGGGGTTAGCGAGTGTAAAAGCCACGGGGGAATTCAGGAACGTCGATGAGCGGCAGAGCAATTTACCGGAACACCGGTGAAGCTAGGGCCCTGGCGCCGATCCGCGTCGAATATCACCCGGAGAAGCTTGCTGACGTCACTGCGGGGCAACCCTTCGTGTTAGCATCTCCGGAGCAGAGGAACAAGGGCGAGGAAGAAAGGGCAGCGGGGTGCTCACCGAGGGGGAGGCAACGCGACGGCGCAGAGGCTTTGAGAGGCGGCGGGAGGGGACGTCGGCTAGGGCACGGATACACGGGAGAGGCGAGGAGCGGGTGGCGCGGGGGTGGGGGCACCCGCCGGTTGTGAGGGCGGTGGAGGTGGGGAGGAGCCCGGGGGTCGGCGGGAGGCGACTCAGGCTAGGGGAGAGGATGGGGAAGGGGCGCGCTGTGGGGGGAGCGAGCGCCGACGGCGTTGAGGAGGCATCGGGAGGGGGCGGAGGTGAGCGGGGTGGGCGGCGCTCGGGGAGCCCGAGCGGGCTTGGACGCGAGATCAACGGGGAGGGCGGCGCGCCGGTCGGAAGCGACGGCGGGTCGGGAGCTCGAGAGAGGAGGGGGGCACGGCGGTGGAGGGGGCGCTGGCTACAGGAGGGAGTTGCAGGCGGCGCTGCGTCGGGGTGGGTAAGCGTTGGCGACGGTTGGGGGAGAGGGAGCGAGGAGGGGCAGCGAGCGGCGGCGCTGAGGGAGGGAGGCGCGAGCGGCGAGGTCGGCTGCGCTGAGGGAGGAGGAGGTGTAGGGTTGTGACGGTGTGGAGGAGATCGGGAGGGGGAAGGGGACCACGGCGAAGGAGCTGCTTCTTTGACCGAAAAAAGGAAAGGGGAAAGAAAAAGAAAAAAACAAAGGGAAGTAGCCGGTGGGGAGGAAAAGTGAAAGGGAGGAGGAAGAAAGAGAAAATAGAGTGTATGACATGCGGGCCCCACTGGTCATAGAGAGGAGAGGGAATCCAAGGGTTGTGGTTTGGGCTGGGCTGGTAAGGAGAGGGGGTGGGTTGTGGCCTAGGTGGGGGCTAGGAGTCCACATTGTCTCTCTCTTTTTTTTATTTGCACAATTTATAAAATGGGGTGTTACAAGATAGAGTCAGATACGGATAAGAGATAATATTAGAGATGTAATCAGAGTCGGTTACGAAGTTTGAGTCCAATCAGAGTCATTTAGGGAGTTTTGAGTCCGAGTATAAAACCCAGTGTTATCCTAAACAGTATTAAACGGCCGTTTAAACATGTTTAAACGGTAAACGGATACTTACTGTGTAGTTTAGGTCTTAAATGGACATTTAAACGGTTGACCCGTTTAAACGGGTCACGACCGTTTAAACGGTATAAACGGATTAAATAAAACGGTTTCTATTCGTGTTTAAACGTGTTTTGACCCATTTAGGTGAAGTGAAAATGTTAGAACCAGGTTTTTTCAGCCCATTAAGTTGCCCGCGGTCGAAGACTCCTATTGATTACGCCGATATGGGTCTGTTGTAGTATTCGACCTGCCGCCGATCCGCTGCCACCAGGTATGTCCCCGCCCCCTTGGCTCGCAACCGAAGTAGCCCGCCATCAGCCACCGCCCACGCGCAGCTTGATCGCCCTCTCCCACCATCTCCCTGCCACATACTCCGAACCCGTGCACCCGAGCCCCTGCGTGACACACGCAGCTCAGTCTCCCCGCGCGCTTTCTGATATCAGGAACATAGAGCATACATATGGCACATGTGAGTTGCATCTTTTATTAGCCTTTTATTTTATAACTTGCTAGGTTTTCATGTTTGAGAGTTGCAGGACAGCTGACACTCAATAAGAGTATGGGGTTCTAATTTACCTAAATAACCTCCATGTGATTTATTGCAAGTTATGTACTTGAGTTGTGAAGACGGAGACTTATATATTAAAGTTATATATTTTACTTGCTGCAACAGTGTAGATCCAGTACAAACCGTTTAATCCGTCTAAACACCGTTTAAACACCATTTAGATAGGCTAAACAGTAAACTGTAACACCCCAAAATGTGGCAAAATGTGAATTCAAATTTAGTGGACGTAATGCATGTTGGAGAAAAAATCAAACTCAAACTGGAATTCAAATTTGAATTAAAAACAGAAAAGAAAAAGGGAAAAAGAAAAAGGAAAATGGCCAATGGGCCGAAACCCACCGAGTCGGCCCAGCAATCGCAGCCTTCTTTCCCCCCTCCCCCTCTCTCCTTCCGCTGACGAACCGGGCCCGCCTGTCAGATGCATCTTCAACCGCCGCCCCCTCTTTCCCGCGCTGAACCGGCCGCGCCCCCGCTTCCCAGGCACCCACGATCTCCGGACCACTCCGTACCAGCACGGCCCCAACTGACCCCCGCCACCTCTCCGTCCATTTAAACGTCAAAGAACCCCCCCCCCCACACACACACATTTCCCCGTCCGCTCAGTTTCATTCTCCGGTGAGAATCGAAGTCCCCACCACTGTTTCTTCCAAATTCCTTCCGATTTTGTCGTTCTAACGGGTGTGTCTTGTTCCACCGCCGTCGGGGAGGCTTGCAGGTGAAAGAAACGTTGTGTGTCGCGCTCTAGCCGCCGCTCCGATGAGCACCACCGAACTCCACGCTCGGACATCGTCATCGAGCAGTCTCCGGCCACCTCGAGTTCAAGAAAGGCCCACTGGTGAATTCTCCTACTCCTCCGCAACCGATCCATGCAAAAAGAATTGAATTCTAGCACGTAGAGACGAAAACCAAAACTTCTCCGGCGAGGCAACCGCTCCCCGCCGCCGCGCACGCGAGCTGGCTCCGGCCAAGGCGACGTGGCCCATTGCGGCCCGTCCATTTTAAATCGTGCGGATGAAAGCAGAACCCCCGCGTACCCCTTCGTGATCTAATCTCGGCCCCCCATTTAAAATCGGACGGCCCACATCAACCCCTCGTTATAAACGTCGGCAATCTTACGCGCTACCCCCTGGGGTTATGGGAAAACAGGAGCTAGCCCCTGAATTCTTCGATTCTACCCCCTAGGCTTTCCGGAATTCGTGCAGAGACGTGTAAACTTCTGTTTTAGGCCCTGGAACCTTTTGTATTTAGGAAATTTGAATTGGTAAAATTGAAATTAGCATGTATTCAGTTTAAATGAAGATTAGCTCTATAATTAGGAATTAGCCACTCATAATTGGGGTTAGAGAAACATTTTAGTGCCCTGTTTAATAAAAAAATGAGTTGTAGGCCTAAAATAAAATAAAATGAGTAGGATTTAAATTCAGAAATTTTATATGAATTTAATTGCAACACCAAATTTGCACAAAAATGGATCACAAAATAATCCCTAACCTTAGGAAATTCCTGAACACACTATTTTGGTAGTTGAATATATATATATATATATATGGGTTTATTTTGCTGTTTTTAAATTCTGAAACTCATTTTTGGAATAGAAATAATTCTGAATATATGAGAAAAATATAAATGCACTTAGGAAAAGTCCTACAAAGTCATTGAACCAAAAATTCCAAGTTGAGAGTGGAGTAGGAAAGCTGAAATCCTATTTAGGGTTGGAGTATACAATTTTATGCAAATTTGGTAGCTAAGAAGTGTAGTACTTAATAAAGAAATTAGTAAATTGGCAATTTATATGTGGTATGCAATTAAAAATCTGAACAACAATTTTGAAACAATATATATGCTTGAAAAGTGGGTGTGTGCATAGAAACAACCCACCTAGGGTGAGATGTGGATAAAAGCAAAGTTTAAATGTGATATATAAGCACACACACACTAGACTTTGTGTAATAGGTTATAGAAAACTAAAAAGGAGAATTTCACCATGAGACACTCAAGAGTAAATACATGTAGACTTTTGGAACCTTAGGTCAAATAAATAAAGTAAAGTGATGTGTGTGTATGTATGATTTGGTTGATGAGTATATGTGGATGATTGCTTATGGAAGAACTATTTTCTTTTGCTATGTGCATGTTGATATGAGTAGAACCAGCCCTAGAGCCGGTTCTCACCTTCCAAGACCAAGACTTTTCATTCCCGGAGCAGCAGGAAGAAGGCAAGTGTCCTTGACCACTTTGCTCTTATACTAGGATGTGTAGTTAGAATTATTTGCATTGTCAATTGAAATATGGAACCATGCTAGGAAGTCTCTCTAGATTTTCATTATCTTGCTTCCTTGTAGCCTAGGTTGAGAGTTATTTTATTTTGTCATTCATCTATACTACTCATGCTTAGCCATGCTTAGAATGGGATAAAGGGGATATGAGATCATCACCTTGGCTACTTTACCTTTGAATGGATTATTATGAATTATGTAGAGGTAGGTATCGAGGCAGGTTGGATGCTTTGGTTGGTGTTGTGTGCACGAGACACGGGTTTGTGTTTAGTGCTTGTCTGGATCCTAAGGACCGGTTCATGGAGCATGTAATCTAGCTTTACAGTGCCAACCACATGCTGAGATGGGGCAGCTTGGCCAATTAATTAGGTGTATCCCCAGCGTAGTATGGGTGTTTGGATGGTGCGGGGAATAGGTGTCAGCTGGACTACCATATGAACCGCAAGGCTCAAGAGGGGGCCACTGCAGCGGGGGTTGGAGCCTCCTGGATGCTGTTAGGGGTGAAACCTCAGTGGGTCCACGCTCGTCGGTAATCCCTTTGTAAAGGCCTCATAGTGACCTCCTGGCTACACACCTCGGATGTGTGAACGTGGTTCGCGTCCACTGACATAATGGAGGTTCTTCTAGTCCACCCCGACAACGAGGGATGAAATCACTACATGTGGGTACAGTGGTGCAAACTCTGCAGAGTCAAAACTGTCATGACAGCCGTGCTCACGGTCAAGAGCGGCTTGGACTTATTCATGATTAGAGGATGATGAATTGCGAAGTGGAGGATGTTAAGCGGGAAGCTTAACAATGGAAATGAAGTTATGGTTATTTGATATTGATGATGGGTTAGGGGATTGGGACCATTTCACTTATGTAATAATATAGGTGCTTAATAAGCTAAGGTGATAGGTATTAATTGCGTAGTGCTTTAACCATGAGTTCAACCTTTCCTTGTTCTAGCCTGCATGACATTTATTTCCCACACTTACTGAGTACCTATGGTACTCAAGCTTGCTTTTTGTTGGTTTTTAAATTGCTGCTCAGGCCAAGGCAATGATGTGGTGTACAACAATCAAGACTTTGGACCCAAAGAAGGATTCTAGGTTCACGGAGTCCCCTGGGCAACACCTGTGATGGAGCCCACAAGACTTAACTTTCGTTGTTGGTTTATTTATATGTTATGAACGTATTATCGTCCATCGAGACGTTATGTAAGACTTATTTATATTCGTAAACTTGGCTTGTAATATAATGATGTTTCACTATTTGTCATCACTTATATGAGAAAATGACCCTGGCATACATGTGGGAGTCACTCGGGTGTTCCGCGGAATAACCGGGTGTGACATAAACAGACCTCCACCGACTATCTACCGTTTACCGTTTAGGATAACATTGATAAAACCTGATCGTAATCAGAGTCAGTTAGGGACTTGAGTCAGAGTTTGAGTCTGCATGTACAACCTGATCGGCTGGATATATATATATATATATATATATATATATATATATATATATATATATATATATATATATATATATATATCCACCGATCCTATGAATAAAGCATACGATTTGAGAGTAAACTTATCTCTGCTCTTGAGTAGTCGGCAACTTCATCAAGGTGGCGCCGGTTTCTCAGAGAGTAGTTCGGCGGAAGAGGCTTCCTCTCCGTGCAGTTCACCCATATTACCTACGATCAAAGGAAAAGGAGGAAATCAGTAGGGACAGAAAGATTGCTTTTTAGAAGCGCTGCTTGAGGGACCTGTAACTTAAGGTATCCTGGTGGTAGATGAATTTTCATGGTAGGACTGACCGAAAACAATAACGAAAAACAGCCAAAAGTCAGACAGCTTATTTTATTTTATTTCCAATTTCCACTTTCCCACTTCTTTTTTTCGAAAACCCCGCAGGGTGTTTGTATTAAGAGGGGTCAGCATAACAGTGAACAATTACTAGGATGTGGCCAATACAAACTCGGTGCGAGTTGCGCTGGAGGAAAACAGCTAGCTAGGAGTATTTTCCAGATGAAAGACCACTTCTTTTTTGCATGATAGCTAATCAGGATTCACACTATACTGTTGGAATTTTCTATCATTGAGTTCCGTTGAGTACATCAGTTGAAGTGAAGATGCACGGGGTTGGTTGCTAACTATATGCTGTTCAGGTAAGCACTGTTGGTGTTACTGGTGCAAGAACAAATGTAAGCAGCAAAGTGCAATCTCTTCTTTAGGACATCAAGCAGGTATACAGTTACATCATCTTCTCTGATATTACATTAATATAGTAGTGCTCCTTCCTAAATATTATACTTCCCCATTCATTTCCATAAGGCTCGATTTGACTTAGCATTCTTTGACCAGAAATTTCTTAATAAATGTAATGTCACTAGATACAAAATCATAACCATAGGAATTGACATATCTAATTTACGTCTTTTGTATCACTTAACTCATAAATTGCTTGCAAATTTGAATTTTGGAATACATGCACGCCTTATATGTTTTGTAGTACAAAGGGCACAATGGCCAGGGATGCTAATACGATATAATAACTTTTATAGGTTACAGAAAAACCCGTGGCCGTTGGTTTTGGTGTGTCGACTCCAGAGCATGTGAAGCAGGTATATCCATATCATAATTGGCATCTTTCCTGCTAAATGCAGTATCTTGGATCGTTCCCTACTCTTTTCATGTCCTGTGACATCTTGGTTTCTCCATTGTCTATCATCCAGATCACAGGATGGGGAACAGATGGTGTGATCGTTGGTAGCGCAATGGTGAGGCTATTGGGGGAAGCTGCTTCTCCTGAAGAAGGAATAAAGAAGCTAGAAGAGTTAGCCAAGAACCTGAAGTCCGCATTGCCATGAACGAAAGGAGCACTTTCATGAGGAAAGCACACAAATATTCTCTTCTTTAGTACTTTGAATTGTAGCACAGGAAGCTTGACCATTACCAATTTAGGAATCGAGGTTTGCTGTCTTGTGGTGAAAATAATTGTGTCCTTGTACTGAATGCTCAAACGAAAAAATTAAGGTTGAGCAGTGAGCAGGAAAATACTAGCATGCATTGTATGAAAATAGTTACCCGATTGTCGCTATTGGATGCCAACAGGAGCAGGAGTAGGTGACTGAATTTTTGTTAGCAACCGGCATATGAACACGGGCCCCCTTATGCATACGAGGACGCAGCACCATGGCGGTTCTGAAAATGACATGACTTCTGGCCTTTTTTCCCAATCTGCTAGGATTTCTGGGCCCCCCATGGTCGGTGATGTTGAACTTTCAGTTTTGAAAAGCCACTCAGATTGTGTCTATTATATTTGTGTGATTTCTGAATTTTAGTCAGCACGCTAGCTGAAGATGAAATTATGTTAATAAATCACGAAAAAGAACCCATTGTTTTTTTTCTCTGAGGGAAAAATAGCCCATTGTTTTATCCTACACCACGCATTAAGACCATTTTAGCACCCACAGGAAACAGATATACCGATTATCGTAACACGCTATTGCAACACTTATCTGATATACTTGTGGATAAGCTACAACAGTTAGTGCCAACAAGCTAGTGTTCTTTTTGTCCTCCTGTGGATTTTGGACAAGTCCACCTTGTTATCCAAATGGTGATATAGAAAAAGGTCATAAATGGACAAGTGCAGTTTGTTGGCTAATCCTACCAAAGCATAGAGAAGACAAAAATTCACAACAACACCATGCCGTACCGTACCCCATATAATCTCCAAGCATGCAATTATTGCAATATCTGCTTACCTTTTCTTCGATTTGGCCAAGTTAGTTATCCACATTGTTCCCTTGCCAGATAGAAATCAAGGACGATATGTACTTTATGCTTCTCATAGCTTCTCACGCATTGGGCTAGCTTCTAATTAAGTCTAACGGAAAGTGCCAGTACGTGTACGTGTTGGTACGTAGTCTAGGATAAAGTGTGATCGATACTCTAACGATGTCGAGTTAGCAGCGTACGGATGAGATCAGTTCAATCCAGCTTGTTGGATTATTACCGCCACGTGACAAAAGAGCATGAAAGAAACAAGAGTCTACACGTAGCGTCACGATAAAACCCCTGTCGTCTCTTTGCTACACCTAACTTGCATGGCTTTCTGTTAGCCCTTTTCTTTCCTTGTCAAACAATATCACTTGTTTGGTTGGCCATTGTCGCATTGGCCATTGTCACAACGTTACCCGGTTCACATCGAGCTTGAGGGCTACATGCACTTTTACGGCCTCTCTAGAAATTTCTGTGTACACGACCCCGGCTGGCACTAGATAAGTAGGTCACATTCAAAGGTAACTCATGGACGACATGGCTGCAGCTAGAGCTCTAGGCTCTCTTACTCCCTAATAATAAGCCAGCAGCCATCGAATCAGTGCCAAATTCAGGTAGAGATCATGTCGCCAACGAATGCAATGGAGCATCATCCTCCCTTCTCCGTAGATGATCTGCAGGTCCCTGCTGATCCCATGTCTACCCTGCAACAACCACCAACGCTGCAGCTTCAGGCTCAGGTATTAGACGACGGTGACTTTGGCGGCGGTGTTGCTACCTCTGAAGATGCAGCTGCAGTTTGTGATGCAACAGACCTGCAGCAGAGCCCCTCGGAGTGGAGCTTCGAGAGGTTACTCGAGGAGGAGCTGATGATGACGAGCAACACGCCGCCGCGTGTGGACTCTAGCGGTTCTCCGGTGCTTCACGTCGAAGAACCAGTGCCGGAGGATGCGGTAGAGGCCGTGGAGCCTGCTGCAACCGTGGCAAGGGGTGGGACGGCCGACCCGGTCGAGTACAACGCCATGCTGAAGCGGAAGCTGGAAGAAGACCTCGCCGCCGTCGCCATGTGGAGGGTATGTGCCCTGTCCCTGTCCCTATCTTGTGTTAATTTGAGCTACTGTTTTTTTTTAGAAAAGGCTTTCATTAGTGTGAACTTTGAGGGAGTTCTAAGTACAGATGTATCGATCTTTGTTACTGACCGATATTTTCTCTTCTAAAATATAATGATTTGAGTATTATCATGAAAAATTCCATTTATTAATTTGGTTTGGTACATGTATTAGCACAACTTTTTAATTATTAAGCTGGTTAATTTAAATTAGATCTAACCAACCAAAATAATTTAAAATTAGAGGAGTGCTTGTTAATAACGTTAAAATGGGAAAACAAATGCAAGCAAAGTTAGTAACAAAACTAGAATGTGGTAAAAGTGAATTTCGTAGTTTTGGTTCGGCGTTACAAGGTTAATGGATCATGTAAGAAATGTTTCCATGAGTTCCCATATGTTAAACATAAGAGCAACGCTAAAATGACTTATAGTCGACAACACGACAATCCAGTGGTATGTAATAACGTACTCTATCTGTTTCTCTTTTTATTTGACGTTAGTTAGTTTAAAATAAACTAATTAACGTTAAATAAAAAGTTTTGAACTAACTAACGTCGAATAAAAAAACAGAGAGAATATATACTACTAACCGACATTAGTAGTAGCTAGTTGTGCAACTGCTCATGTTTTTTTCCATCTACATTCTTTTAGACGCTTTCATTCAACATTGCTGAGATTTTGTGCGTTCTAACTTCAAGTGTTGGCATAACTATCCACAGGCATCTAGTACAGTACATCCAGAAGGTTCTCAAGGCTGGCATGTTTACAATGGAGGTATTCTATCGTGCCTGGTTAAACCTTCTCAGTACTACTCACGAGGCGACAATATATGGCACATTACATTATAAGAAAACGATATATATATATATATAATATGTAGTAAGATGTGATCTTTTTTCATATGACATAAATATAGTTCCTCGTTCATACGTAGAAAGCGACAATCTGGCGCAGAACAAGTTCAGAGATGGCACAGGACACTATGCTCAGAACGCAGGTATCTGTTCTAAGTTTCCTGCGCGCTCTTCCTCAATGGAGGCATCACCATCAGAAGATGACGACATGGATGGAGAAGTGGAGGTACTGAGATCTAGGAAGCCTGATGCAGAAAAGGTGAAGAAAAGGTACAGACATTTGCTATAGTTTAATTTTACTTTGCCTCAATTATGTCAACATCTGAGATCAGGAAACATTAGGAGAAGGCAATTAATTAAAAGGTGAAAAGCAATCAGCTACCACGAGTGCTCAGATTCATAGGGAAACTATATAAGTCTACATCATTACCGATTTAAAAATACCTCTGCAGGAACATCTTACACTGGCATTTGCACAGTCCTTAATTGACTTCAATTATGATCTGTTCACCTTGTTTCAGGAAGGAATCGAACCGGGAGTCAGCCAGGCGCTCCAGGTCCAGGAAGGCAGCTCACGTGAAGGACCTAGAGGACCAGGTACATGCATGCATGACACCCGAACCGCTTCGCTTGCTTGCTTGATCTGTGGGCGATGAGTATATATGAATGGTGCTGACGACTAAATCATATCAGGTGACACACTTGAAGGTGGAGAACTCTTTGTTGCTGAGGCGTCTTGATGCGATAAACCAGAAGTACACCGCTTCAGCCATTGACAACAGGATACTGAGAGCAGACATGGAGACCCTACGAGTGAAGGTATATATAGCACTCTACTGAGTACCGTTCATGCTCAAAAGTGTCAGATGTGCTTAACCCTGAACTTGTTACGGCATTAATTCTCTTTGATTATGGACTAAATAAGGTTATTTTGTATTGCATCTGTTAAGATGAAGGTTGTTACTGTTCGCCTGCTTGTGACATATCAGCAAACTGAGTTTTCTCATCGATGAACTCCTGCATGTTCAGTCAGATTACCTGCGTCGTTGACATTATATTTAAGCTGCTGGCTGCAGATAAAGATGGCTGAGGACACCGTGAACAGGCTCACCCGCACAGGCACGCCACCCTTCGTCAGCAGCATGCCCTTCGTCGTCGGCTCTCCATCGTCTCACGCCGCCCACCCTGATCCTTCAGCGCCCATCATCATCCAGGACAGCAACATCGCCACCAGCTACGTGCCCAGGGCATCCGGTGCCAGCAGGGCCAACAACGGCTACCTGCCCAGCAGGGCAGCAGCCCCGTCGCCGTTGCAAGCCGAGGGGGTCGTCAATGGAAGCTCCACCTCCAACAGCAGCGCCAGGAAGATGAACCGGATAGCCGCTTCGCACTGCGCGACGACGGCCATGGAGGGGCTTCTCCATGAGAGGGTGGGCTTGATGGCGCCGAGAGCCTCCGCTGGCGCGGGAGCCGCGCTGTGGGGACCGGCGGCGCCGTCGGGTCTAGAGTACGAGATCAGTGACGCCGACATGGAGGGGCATTAATTAGGACCAGCTGGGAACATGGACAGCTCGGGATAACTGAACTCGCCAACAATGTGCTGCTACTTACCCTATGAACTCGTGGGGGCTTCGTTGTTTTTCTTTTCTTGCCCCGTTCTCCATGCTTTCCTGGAACTGCTTGATGGGGATGTTTGCGAGCGTCGTTTCTGAATAAGAGCATCGTTGTATCCTTGACATTGGAGGCGATCGACAATAAATGCTTTGTTTTGCTCATACATTAGAAGTTCCTAATCCGAGCTTGAGTCTTTAGTTTCTTATCTATATATAAGGCCTCATTTAGTTTCAAGGATTTTTCATATGAAATTGGTATTGGAATGTGCACTGTGCATGCTTTTGGTTCGTAGGAAACGATCAAAGAAAAATCACAGGAAGTTTTTATGATGGGACTGATTTCACAGAAAGGGCACGAAAGAAAAGAAGAATCCACTCTGACTTTTTTTCCGATGAAAATGACACTAAAAGCTGGCGACAGGCGGTTTCATGGAGCTTAAATGTCTTTGATTAATGATGTTTCAAACGTCAATACCATATAAATAATATACTACTTCATTCATTCTAAAATAAATAATATTTAGTAATTTAATCTAAATTAAACTAGATTTTTTATTCTGAATGTTATTTATTTTAAGAATTAGTGAAACAACATTCAATTGACCAAAACACCATCAATTCGAATTCAGCATTCTGGCATACGTGTCCTGACTCTAGCCTCGCACCGTTGACGAGCTCGAGCCCAAGGCGGCGCACTCCCCCTCTCAGACGCCATCCCCGCGGCGTGGGGAAAGATTTGGATTTCGATTTGGATCCAGCGCGGAGAGGAGTGAGGTGAGGAGAGGAGAGGGGGTCGCCGCCGGAGCATGTCGTCGCTGGGGACGTCGAAGGGGGTCCTGGAGATCGCCAAGTTCGGCGTCTACGTCGCCGTGCCCGTCGCGCTCACCTATCTCGTCGCCACCGACTCCAAGACCCTCAAGAAGCTCATGGGCCTCGTACGTTCCTCGGCCGCCCTTCCCGCTCTTCCTCCTCCCTTCTCTGGTTCTTAGATTTCCGGACCGATGGATTAACGGAGGATGCTGCTTGCTGACCCTGGTGCTTGATTTCTTGGCTTAGAGGTTTCAGAATTTAGGGTCTTCCCTCGCAAAAAAATAGGATTTTCCCCTTGATCATGAAACTGTTGGCAGTACGCGACTTGCTTAGATGTCCTTTGCTATGGGCTACGGCTTAGAGTTAGGACCGATTTGGGACCTGTGGCTTTAGTGGGTTTAGAATCACATGCCAACATCTAGGGACGCTGGATTTTAGTTGAAGAATTAAATAAAAGTTCAGCAAAAAACGAACTTTGACTTTGGTGATGGTTGTGACTGGTAACACCACTGATGGAAATGGTGAGGACTAATTTGTCATGGAGGTTCATCCTAGGTTTACTCCATTGCCTATTATTCTGACAAATGTTGGATATCCTCTTGACGTCTGCCTCAATACCATTCAGTTACTCCCTCCGTTTCAAAATATTTGACGCTGGTTAGTTCAAATTGAACTAACCAGCGTCAAATATTTCGAAACAGAGGGAGTACATTCTATGGGATGCATCTGTAGTACATTCTCTCTAATGACGATAAAGAACATGTCAAACAAGCTTAGCATTTCATCAACGGGAAGTTCTTTTTCTTTCACCCATTGAACCAGAGATTATTGAGAAGTTAAGGATAGACATCATTCTCGGTTGCATTAAACTTAGAGCATAACTAGTGCAATGTTCATGAACCACAAAGCCAGTACCGAAAATGGCTATGCTTAATGTGGCATTACTTCAGATGAAACAAAGTTACTTCAGGAGAATTTTATTGGTTTCATTTGTGAACTGTTATACATTCGCTCTGGTTCAAACAAGGAAATTGGTAGGGAAGATCATGTTATGTTGACCTGTAAATGCAATGATTCTATTGATCAGTGCAAGAATCGGCCAGGAGTGTGCATGTGTATTAGGCTAGATCTTCAACAAGTTATCTACAACAATTCTTTTGTTCATTGGATCACAAACTAGCACAAGAAGTGATTCATCAGTCACGTGTTAACACAATCGTTTATCACTCACCAGCTCCTCAGCAGATTATTTCCAGCAATTATTCCATTCACCGGTCAACATACTTGTAAGAAACAATGTCCTAACCATGCATTTGAGCTGGCTATGTTTGTCATCCCTTTACAGCGTCCTTACGTGGTTTATCCTCCGGAAGGCCCACTTCCTCCGCCGCCAGAAGAACTGCGTGAAAGAGCTCGGGAGATAGCTCAGAAGAGACGACAGAGTTGAATGGATGGCAGTCGCTCTAGACGTTCGCCACTAGAGGACTTTGCAGATCATGAATCCAGCTCTCTTTAAACTTTGGTGAAGTTCACATGTGAGTATGTTACTTTGGAGGTTAACAGTGTGCGGCTCTGATCTGTAACACGATTTTGCTGCTGTTGCGGTAATAATATTGAAGTGGGTTTCAGTGATGCTTGGTTCTCTGTTTTTGCCTGTGAGAATTGGTTAAACACCATGCTCTGTACTTGTGTACTTGTCGAGAGCCAGTTCGTAGGTGTATTCGACCCCATCAACCTTGTATTCTGTTGATACGTAATGACATAAAGATCCTATTTAATATCGTCATTCTCTGAATTTTTTGAAGCCAATATCAGCATTCTCTTGGTCTGAGTTTGAACAAGGAACAAAGAATAAAGATTTCTTTTTTTTTTCGAAATGCTACTCTGCTTGGGTTGCATCTTTACAGCGGCAGCAGTAGCAGCATGCTCCTCTGCTCGTGTGCGTTTCCAGGAAGGCGAACGATCGAGCATCACTCGTGCGAGGATTTCGAGCAGGAAGAGCTCGAGGACGACGACGACTACAACATGACCAAGGAGAACACCAGCAGCCAGTGAAGGCGAACGTGTATCCGTAGGACACCGTAAGACAGAACTCACTGTCTGGCCCATTAGCATCCACCTCAACAGCAGGATGATCATGCTCGGGCTTTCTATAAAAAAGTGGGAGCAATCGTGGTTCAAGAGCCGTACTGGGCAGCCCATCGGGGCACCGATGACGAGATGGTGAGAGTCAAAGACGGTGAGCCTCTCGACGTCTTGGAGTTGAGGCCTTCCATCCCAGATCTGTTGCGTTGCTTCCCAGGTTTGTTACCGTCTCCAAAGCCAGCTGCTTCTCCAAGCACGATGCTCCCCACGACCGAGGCAGGAGGCAAACGGGCGTTTTTTTTCCACCGTTCCTCGTGTTAGCTTTGAGCTCGCTTGCCCTTGGATTCGGCGACTGTCTGTCTGCTCATCGAGAGAGACTGACAATCACGGGTCAAGTGCTGCGACCCAGTAAGAACTCGAGGCAAGAAGAAGAAGCTGAACTTTGGACTTTGGAGTATGAAGATTTTATCTATTTCTTTTTATAAAAGTAGTGTTATATTATATTAAAAGGAAATCGATACAACTGCACTCCTCGACCTGGTGGAGGGTCACGCACCACCCGCACGCGCGCGCCGGCCTCCTCGCCGCCCGAGACGCCACGAGCGGGGGGAGCAGACCCGGTCCGTCGTGGCCGCGTGCAGCGGAACCGAGAGCTTCGTCGAGCAGCTGGTACTGCTGCTGCTCCACTGCCTGTTGTCCCCAGTTAGCCCGGTTTCTCACTGTCACTGCGCGGCGGGTGCTGTGGCAGTGGTTCAGACATTCTCAGTGCTTGCTCATCAGGTCACTGTTCGTCCGCAGCTTCTTCAGCCGGTTCGGAACTCGTCTTGGTAAACCTGAGCGAGCAGCCATGGAAATGACGCGTAGCAGCAGCAGCAGAGCAGAGGAGCATGCTACAACTCTGCTTCTGGCCTTCATGTTCTTCCTCAACAAACGGGGGCGAGGAACCCCAAACTGCCGGGTTCCTCCTGCCGTTCCCTCCGTCGTGGGAACCCAAAAATTCGTGGAAAAAAGAGAGGAGCAAAAAGATTGGTAATGGCGACGGGGAGCGTTTCTTCTCTGTTTTCCCAAGGACAGGAAAATCTCCTGCAGCCGGACCTCGGACGGATCGAGAAACGCGACGAAAAGGAAAGGAAAATCGGCGGCGAAGCAGATTCTCCTGGGCGGATCTAGCCAATAGTAGGGAAACTCATCGGAGCACGGAGGCGAGCCCGACCAGCTTCCCCTTGGTCTGCGGGCTCTGCTGCTTGCTCGCCTCCTCCGGCTCCACCGCCGGGCGCCACGGCGACGGCGACACCACCGCCACAGTGATCTGCTCCTCATTCTCCCTGTCCTCAAACTCGCCGTAGAACCTGGCGGCGGCGGCGGGGACGACCGGCGCGTGCAGCGACGGCGGCGTGGCCGGTGGCTTGTCCTCGCGGCAGCAGGCGCGCGCGTGCGGGGCCAGCCACTTGGCCCGCATGTACTCGGGCCTGCGCCACGGCGGGAAGTGGAGCCCCCGCTTGCGGAGGCTCTGCCGTGCGGCCTCCGCGACGACGGCCACGACCCGGCCCAGCCGGTCGGGGGACCCCACGAACAGCGGCGGCAGCGCCTGCAGCGCCGCGCGGTACGCCTTCGTCGGCCGGGCCACCTCGAACTCCGACCGGAAGTCCACCTCCACCACCAGCCGCGTCGCGGGGCCCACCACCGCGTCGACGTACTCGTGCCCACCCGCCGCCGGGTGGCACGCGCCCTTGCCGCCGTTCCAACGCGACCGGCACACCGCCGCGTCGTACCCGAGCGAGCGCAGCCCGGCGGCCACCGCGCGCCGGACCTCCGCCTTTTTCCGGCCGCCGAACCGCTCCGCGATCGCTGACGCGTCCGCGAGGAGGGCTCGCTCCGCCGCGCTTGCGCACTGCACCAGACCCTGCGGTAAATAAAAGGTCAGTTCTTTGACCACTCCCCGACGAACAGTTTATCGATCCGGAATCCCAGACAGGGATAAAGAAACTGTACCTTCAGAAGCTCCAGGGCGGCGGCCGGTGCGGCGGCGGGGGCGGCGGCAGAGGAGGATGGGAGGAAGTCGAATTCCTCGTCGTCGCTGGCGTCCTGGTGGCCGTTGAAGCAGTTGCAGCGCCCACGCGGGGCCCGCTCCACGGCGGCCGCGTCCTCCATGAAGCTCAGCACCATCCGGTCCAGCGCCACCGATCCCACCTCCACCGCGCCTCCGCCTGCGACGGCCACATCTACCGGCCTCTCTTCCTTGTCCCCGCCGACGTCCTTCCCGTCCGCGGCCAGGAGCTCGGCGGGGGTCACCCGCACCAGGAACCTCCGGAACACCGACGCCCTCGACGGCGTCCTGCTGCCCTCCATGGCGCCCGGATGGTTCTTCGCCGGCAACCGGAACGTCATCGACAAACTCCACCCAACCACCGCACCGTCCTCACTTGACAAAACTGCGCGTGCTTGTCTGAAGGTGCTCAACCAACGAACCTTTATAACAAGGTTTCACTTCGCGTACATCGTCGGCTCGACGGCGGTGGCCATCTCCGGCGCTTCGTCCTCCCTTGCTACACGACGGAGACGGAGGAGGGGATTTGCAACTGGCCCGCGAGCGAAGTCTTATAAAGCAGAGGAGGAGAGCGCGCGAGGGTGTGGGTGGCGTGGCGCGTGGGTGGGCCCGACAAGTACGTGGCGTTTTGGGGAAGGACGACGTTGACAGGTGGGCCACCGCGGTGGGCCACGGTGTTGTTGCCGTTGTTCGGAGGACTGGGACTCCGTGGGCGGGAAAACTGACCGGTCTATTCCTAGTTGTTGGGTAAAAGCCGGTGAGGGCAAGTGCCGTCCAAGGAGGGGTAGAAATGGAAGTTCTGTGAAGAAGGTTCCGTTTGAGTGCGGAATGGCGAGTCTGCCCTTTTGGAGTTTGCCGTTGTTTCTGCGGCCCGTGGTTTTATGCATGAATAGTAGAGGAGTTTAGGGGGGCAAAAATGCAGTTAGAGCTATGTACTGCTGCTGACATTGAGTTTTCAGCATCACGATTTCTAACCACGATCAACTCTATTAGACCACATATTAAGTGGATGAGGCCACTAACAAGTTCATGATATTTTAAGAAGGGACATTCCCCAAGTTCATGATAGACAATTTTCATCGAAGAAATGAACTGGCTTTGACTCAGTTAAAAGATGAGGGACATCAACAATACTGACTAGGAATGGCAATCTCACCCGCGGGTGCGGTACACGACGGGTTTTGCACCCGACGGGTGCGGGTGTGATTTTGCACCCGACGGGTGCGGGTGTGATTTTCCACCCGTAGGTTTAACCCGCACCTGACCCGACTTGTCGCGGGTGCGGGTTTTATTTTGCACCCGCGGGTACCCGATGGGCACCCCAAATAATTTATATTTATAATTTTAAAGCCAAATTTAACTATTTTCTATAATTTAATTGTTTAATCTTATTTATCACAACCTAGATTTACAATCCTTATAAACAACTTAATATTTTTTATTGTATTGCCATTCAAAATGGATAATTTGTTACACTTATTTATTAAACATTATAGTATGTTTATAAGAAAAAGTCAAATCCGACGGGCACCTGAAACCCGCCCGAAATCTGATGAGAGCGGGTGCGAGTTCTCACCCGCGGGTGAGGGTGTGGGTCTCAAATTTCACCCGCAACCTCTTTTGTTTCGGGCGGGTTTTTGCTCTACCCGACCCGAACCCGACCCATTACCATCCCTAATACTGACCAATTGCTTGAATTATTGAGAAAAATATACTGGTTAACTAAATGTGTAAAGCAGAACGAAACATAACTTGATGTTGGAACATGACTCGATGGTGAAAGATGAAATGGAGACAAAAAGTTATAAGATGAGAAATCAATGGTGAAAGATGAAATGGAGACAAAGTTATATGAGAAATGAACTTTTTACCTTTTAACTCCAAACTACATGATGACACTTACATAAAATCTCATACTCCACAAAGCGACACCAAGTTTGGTGCTTAGTTGACCTCTATCTCAAGTCATGTAAAAGGAAAGTAACACCAATCACAAACTTGACATTTAACATGTTGTATATTTGTACATCGTTACCAACCTTTTCTACCACTTCATATTGCTTCCTCCGAGACACATCACTTTTCTCTATTAACCTTAATTTTCCACCACCAGTCAAGTTAAGACGCAACTAATACTCTCTCCCTATTATATATAAGTGACCCCTCTCTCTCTCTAACCACTAATTGGGCACTTTTGACGTTGCCATCCGGCATCATGCCCAAGCTATGCACAAACAGCTAATGTCAAAGTTGTAGATTAATCACACAGTATGGGCATACAACACACCGGGACCTTCACACCACTTTGTGGCTCACAAACCTTGGGCGGGCCTGGTGAAGACGCGTGGCGCGCCGGAGATAGAGATGGCCACAGGGGGCGTCACGCAGGGGATGCTGCGTTCCGTGTACCGTGCGAAACGGAGTCTCCGACGGAAAGCTCAGCTGCACCGTGACGCACAGCCGGGATCCCTTGTGGTCGGTAAGAACTAATGGCCTCTTGTGGTCATTCTCCTTTCCCTTTGTTTTTGCATGGCATCTCGGATTTCGTTTTGCCTGGTCCGGCATGGCAGCAGTTGGATTTGTTGGAAGGCGGTCTTGGCATGTTGTAGCTAGATGCCTTTAGAATACTAGTCGTCGTTCATGAAAAAGTTTTCTATCTTTATTGTTTCCCTTTGCTAGAGGCCAAATTAGGATACCTAATACATGACACAAATCTGAAAAATATTTCATATAATTTGTATTGTGACAAAGGACCAAGTCTCTCCAAAATTAATGGTGACACTATATTTGTGTCACTTTTGATCACTTTCCATTAATCGAGAGAGAGAGAGAGACATTGTCCTGTCTATGAACTATTTATCAAAATTAATTAGTGTAAATATATAGTAACAAATTGTCCATTTCCCACGCAGCTTACGCTGCCATTGCAGCACGTACGTAATTTTGGATTAAAGTTTTGTACTTGGCGTGCTGAGCTATTTATGTGGCACAAAGATGGGGATTTTTTATATTGTGTGTTGCATGTTATATATTAGAGGATGTATCATGTGAGGATGATTGTTTGAGATATCTACTATTTCCTGTGCAAACTCAGTTGTGCCATACAGGTGGAATTATGGATACATACAGTTTCTTTAGATTTTGTTTGCCGGTTCAATTCTTTGACTGTACCACTTGAATCTTTGAGCCACTAGAGCAGCTCATCCTTTTGTAGCATTCGAGTGTCCTACCTAATAGTGGTAATTTGTACCTATATATCTAATTGGTGTAACAACTTTAACACTTTCTTGACACTGTCCCATAACTACTATTCTTTGGCCCATTAAAAACCGAAGGCTACACTTCAGGAAGCTGATGGTTTGTATTCTCTTTTTTATTAGATATATGCTATTGTGCTGAACCAACAAACCCACCTAGCCTGATCATCACGTTTTGAGAAATTATTAGATCACACGCAATATGTGTTTATCTGCTTTATTTTACTTGTTTATACTTTTAGGCCTTCATATCTTGTCTTTCGGCTCTAAAAGGTTATTTGGAGTGTGGTTTCTGTACGTACAGTGTTAAAAATCAAGGAATGCATAACTTGACAGAGAAAAATATGACACCTTTTCTTTCTTTTACAAAAATAGCTATGAATTTGTCATGTTCAAATGAAGCTGAGATCAAATTAATTACCTACAATTGGATGAATCAACTTACTACGCACACTTAGCTACCATGTACTCATTCCTTCTTTTAATTATTGACGTAATTAAATAATGGAAGAGTATTTTCTAGGGTACTTAATTACCATATGTATATTGTAGAAATGAAGTCCCTTGTATTGTATGACGTGGAAGGTGTCCCCACTTATTGCTCTGTACTAGACGGCATCCTATTTCGTTTCCATCTGACTATATAATGGATCAGAAAGTCACAACACGATTTAATATGAACATGGACTCGCTTGATGACACGCCAAATCAATGTTCGATAGATACACAATATTAATATTTGTATAATCACACATCAGAATTATTCAATGAGGGCAAACGGCGAGTGTCTTCAATCAACTGATGTAGTAGGTTAAACACATGGTCCGGATTATTTGCCCTAATACTAAGCACATATGAGAGCAAACATTCTAGGGAGCAGTCATAAACATGATCTCATGTTTTGAATCTAGATTTAGTTACATGTTTTTTTCTTATAATAATGTCAATGTTTATTTGCCTGGCCGTCAGTTAATTAATCTGCCCTGGTATTTTTCAAATGTTGCTAAGTTTGTATATATAGTTCCTCTGCGTATAATTAATGCGAAAGAGGACAGTTCCTACAATTGTGATGGAACTGAAAAAAATACACTGAAAAAACATTTTCACATCCCTGTGACCCTCTAGCTAGCAGGCGAGAGGCGACCCGTACTAAGACTGATACAATTGCAATCCACACGCGCATGAGTGCAGTTCATCGAGTGTTCTAAACACTAGCATGTTTTAGGATCTAGGGGAAAGGCATTCACAGTTCATCATGTTGTTCACAATCTTGTTATGCAGTCTATGTGCATAGCAATAAAAAGGTACCATGCATGCGTACACATATAGGCCCCATATATGCAAACACCAAACATCTTGAGAAGCCTACATCACGATCTACGCTTATTTACTTCAGAGGGAAAGCAAGAGGATGAGGCTAATTGTTCTATCCTATGGTCACCCGGCAATGCTGTTCACATAAAGATTTGGGTCGATTTTATTAGTCTGTGGCAAACAGAACAATAATGGAGCTTGTATCTGTATGTTCAGTTAGTTTAAGTGGTTTGGGGTTGGGGGGAAATGCTGTACATGCATAGTTCATGCATAATAAGTTTAGTTGATGTGCTGACGAGTCTCATCTGTTGAATTCTATACATCTGGCTATATGAAATTATGAACACCTCAGCGGGTTGAAGACTGCGTTTCCTATGCTCAAGCCCTACAAGCAAGCGCACAAAGTAATGATTGGTTATAAATTATGACACTAACCATATGTGTGTGTATATATATATATATTTATATAAAGGATGATTTGGTAGGGAAATCATGAAGGATGCATATGCATGATTTGCTCCCAGGCCTTTTTTAAACGAAAGAACGGTAGTATCGTACACTAGCCATCAAGGTCAGTGTCATGGCACTTAATATGGCCCCGCTAAGACTGTGACACATGTCCTGGCCCCACATGCAGGGGAAGAACAGAAAGGGACTAATTGAAGCATCATAGATTAAGCTCCACCAGCCAGATGATACTGAATCACTATGAATAGCCTTAGCTCCAAAGAATGCTGCTTGCTTTCCTCTAGCTATAGCTAGGCTTTCATTATCACCTCCTTTCTTCATTAACCTTTTTTTTTCCTTGTGCTAATTATGATGTTGCACAAAACATATACATATTTCCTTTTTATATACTGTGGATGGTTGGCCATAACCTCTTTATGAGGGAAGGTCGGGTTAAATCCCATTATCTAAAAAATATACTGTGGATGATATATAAATAAAGGAATATGCTGATGAGATAATCTCTAATCGCTTCTCGTTTCATTTGTGAAAAAAAAATAGAGCCTTAATTAGGTTGGCACTAAGAGATAGCTGTACATGTCAATTATGGTCGACTTACTTTCGTAAGTGGTACTCCCTCCATTCTGAAATAAATGATGTTTAGGACAAAAATATTAGTCTAATTTAAACTAAATTAGTTGTCCTAAATATCATTTATTTCAGAATGGATGGAGTTGCTTTTAATAGTAAACCATGGTCGATTTATTTTCACCATAGGAATATGTACGGGGACATTCTAGAAAGGGGCACACTATGGCCCCAGCGACCTCACACCACATTCAATTCAAAATTAAAATGTAATTTCAATTTTTTTATTTCACCATGAAAGCGACGCCTTTTGGGTCCTCCTTTAGTTGTCCGACACAAAGCAGGTCGGTGTCACGTCTAGTATTAATTTGCCGCGTACCAATCGCATGATAGGGATAGAGAGGTCCTGATCGATGATATCATATAGTATGATAGTGAGAGGCCAGTATAATTTTTTTAAATTATTTTGGTCGAGTAATAAAGAGAGTTGCTAGTAGCTCCGGCCGTGTCCAATTAAGCTGTGCTGTTCATGCATGTCCTTTTGTAAATTGTTATATATATTAGGCTGGATTTCCTAGGTAACTCTTGTTGGGTTGCAAGCCGGACGTAGCTAAGTTGATTAGGTTACTAATCCACTCGAGTCGTTCAAGTCCAGACTCGACAAGTGTGTTGTATTTACTTCTAGTTATTGTTTTACTGAGAGTGGGCACCAAGTTATGACCCACGTGGCAGCAGCAGTGGGTTAATTTGCGGACATAAGGCTGACTCTAATGGGCTATTCATTTGGAGACTCGAACTCAAAATGGGTACTGAAATGATACTGTAGCACAATATAAACATCTCTAATGGGTTACTTAAAGTTAAGACCCATTTTAGGTGCCTCTTCAACCGAACCCAAATATGGATCCCCTTCTCTTGTGATGCAACACTGTGCACCAACAACCGAAGAGACCGTGTGAGAACAGAGCGTCGGCGATTCAGGAGCGGCGAGGAATGGTGGTGAGGAAGAGCGCGAGTAGGATCCGACGTTGAGGACCAAAAGCGCGGGCAGGGCTCAGCAGTAGCGTGGTCGTGATGGCTCAGCGGCAGGGATACCGTCGAAGGTATGAATCGATGACCCTTCTCCTCCAAATCTCATTGTGGCTGGTCCCCCAAATCCGACACAAAATCGAGTTGTGCCTCCACAGATCCACGAAATATTAGAGCAAGGCGCAAATCTCGCCCAAATCTCCCCCTCCCTCCAAATCTCCTCCAAATCCTATCGATATAGAGCTTGGTTGGCTTTTGTTAGAACTGTCACACTAGTCTACTTATTTCTGGTTCAAGATCTACATGTAGATGGACAACCATAGTTCCGGATATGGGCAGGGGATTCAAAATAATCCATTTATTGCGCCTGATGGGGAGTCAGTTGAACCAACACAAGGGCATAGCAACCTTTTTGACGATGATGGGTGGGCATACCGTCTTGCAGCATCCCTACGACATCGGGACCCTTTAGAGGTATTTTTTCCATGTCAAGAAATGTCAGTTTATGCTCAGACATACATCTGCATATACGAGACTGTGAAATCATGACTGGTTTGTAATTGCAGGGAATTAGAACACAAATGGATAGTTCAAATAAACAGAGCAATGAGATATCCATGGTAGCAAGCAAAGGCAAAAAATTTGCTGAGCCAAAGAAAGTTTCCAGACGTGGGGGAGGTTTCACAAAGGAAGAAGACATTGTCATATGCTCAGCCTTCCTAAATGTCAATAAGGACCTATCGGTACTCTGCAGATCGGGTACCCTGCGTAGTAGGTAAAAGACAACCTAGGCCCCGCCACCTTGCTGAGGCGGACCCCAACAAAAGCCACGTGCCCTGGGCTTCGACCTGAGCCTCCCCGCTAAGAAAAGGTCCGGAGCTGCCACATGTCCCTTAGCTCCGAGCCACCTCCCCGCTGAGGACAGCTCCGGTGCTGACACGTGCCCCGGACTCCAGTCTAGGGTTCCCTACTGAGGAGAGGTCCGGAGCCGCCACATGTCCCTAGACACCAAGCCCGTCGATAAGGGCACTAGAGCCGTCACTCACCCCGCGATCCGTCGTGGGCCGTGGGTCGGCAAAGTCAAGAAGGAATCGAGCTTTTAGGCTTCGCATTCAAGGCTCGCGCCTTCCCCAGAAGCATGGCGCACAGCACATGCCTCCGTCTCTTGCCCGTTCGCCATAACGGTGACAAGACAGGACGACGAGACGTAACAACAGAACGGTACCGCCCAACGGCACGAAACCGCCCAAGCAGGTCGAGGAGACGCGACGACAAGACGACGTCTTCATCATCACCTGACAAGCGGTCAGGGGCGCTCAGCGCGCCAGACGGAGGGACTTAACTCCCCCGCCGGCCACTCTACTTAGAGGACGAAGCCCTAGATCGTGTATAGGACACTCAAAGCTTTGGGGCCACCTGTCAGGCCACAAGCCTTATTGTAACCACCCCGGCCTTGAACTATAAAAGGATCGGGGGTGACCACCCTGCAAAGGGTTCCGCTCCCCCACACTCAAGATCACACAACGCACAAGCACTCACGATCAAGCAATAGAACAAGCACACCCGTGGACATAGGGTATTACGCTCCGGCGATCCGAACCACGTAAATCCTCGTGTTCATCCGCTCTCTTGATCCCAGGTCAGAATGGCGCCAAGCCCCCTCCGTGAAAAAAGAACCTTGCAGGCTACTTCCGAGCAGGCCCGGAGGAGTGTCGCAGCTCACACTCCAACATTTGGGGCGCCAGGTAGGGGGCTTTCCGCGCTCTCCTTTTGACCATGGTGGACATCACCTCCCATGACGAGCCTTCTCGCCCAGTGCGCCGTTGTCTCCAGGCAGGAGATGACGAGGCTACCTCCCGCTCTAGAGCGGGCAGGTCTGGCCAAGTCGGCGGCCAAGCGGTCGGCACACTCTGTGTGATGTATGGGGGTTCTTCCGAAGTCTCGCCCATGCGAGCCATCAAGACCCTTCATCGAGAAGTGGCAGCGGTTGCCCCAGTCCCGGGGCCGGCGCCACATCGCAAATGGATGGAGACGCCGATCAGCTTCGACGCCTCCGACTGCCCCAAGAACATGGCAGACGCCGGGCATCTGCCTCTCCTCGTCGCCCCAACCATCTCCAACGTGAAGCTCTACCACGTGTTGATCGATGGCGGGGCGGCCATCAACATCGTAAGTCTTGCAACTTTCAAGAAGTTGCAGATCCTTATGTCCTAGCTTACCCCCTCAAGACCATTCTCGGTGGTAGGTCGCGACCGCATCTTCCCGTGCGGTAGTATCTCCCTCCCGGTGACATTCGGGACACCTGAGAACTACCGAACGTAGAGTGTCGTCTTCGACGTTGCGGAGGTCAGCCTCCCCTTCAATGCCATAATCGGCAGACCAGCTCTATACCGATTCATGGCGGTACCCCACTACGACTATATGGTCTTAAAGATGCCAACCCCGAGTGGCATCCTCAAGATCTGCGGTTACCGCACCGGGGCTGTCTCAGCGCTGGCGGCAACACAGGAGGCCGCCTCCGGTCATGCTGAAGCTAACCGTCTACCTCCAAGCATGCGTCACTGAGGGACGACATCTGCACCCTGTGTGTTGCCCTCGCACGGCAAAGACGTACCGGTCAAGGTCGTCCAAGTCGGTCTTGATGTCGCCCAGACCACTCGGATTGCCGGAGGCCTGGGAGGCAAATATGAAGACGCGCTCGTCACCTTCCTCCGAGCCAATGTCGACGTGTTTGCCTAGCAACCGTCGGAAATGCCCGGGATCCCCACGGAGGTGATGTATCATCAACTGAAGATCCACCCCGATGCCAGGCTGGTCAAACAGAAGCCTCGGAAGCAATCCATTGAGGGACAAGACTTCATCCATGAAGAAATCAAGAAGCTGCTCGATGTCGGCTTCATCCAAGAGGTCCACCATCCACGATGGTTGGCCAACCCTGTTGTCGTCCCCAAGGCTGGCGGAAAGCTACGTATGTGCATTGACTACACCACCCTCAATAAGGCATGTCCAAAGAACCCGTTCCCTCTCCCCTGTATAGACCAAATAGTCGACTCTATGTCTGGCTGCGATCTACTATGTTTTTAGACGCATATTCAGGTTTCCACCAAATACCTATGTCTAGGGAAGATGAAGAGCACACTGTCTTCATCACAGTAGACGATGTATACTATTATGTGTCAATGCCTTATGGTCTTAAGAATGTGTTCCCCACTTTTGTGCGCGCAATGCACAAGATGTTCGAAAAACTCATTCGGGACCTCGTCGAGGTTTATGTTGATGACATCGTAGTTAAGGTTAAGTCGCAAACATCTCTGCTCGACAACCTAGCCCTAGTCTTCGACAGACTGCGTTCCACACGCACGAAGTTGAACCCGGACAAATGTGTCTTCTGGGTCTCTACCGGGAAGTTGCTCGGTTTCCTGGTCTCTCACCGAAGGATCAAAGCTAACCCAAAGAAGATTAAGGCGATAGAACTGATGCAGCCCCCTGCACACATTAAGGACGTGTAGAAGCTTACCGGATGCTTGACCACACTGAGTCGGTTTATCTCTAGACTGGTCGAGCGGGCTCTTCCGTTCTTCAAGCTTCTGCGCAAAACTGGTCCATTTGTATGGACCGAGGAGGCGGACGAGGCGTTTCAGGAGCTGAAGAAGTTCCTCACAACGTTGCCTGTCATGGTGGCCCCTGAACAAGGCAAGCCACTACTCCTCTACATCGCTGCCACAACCGAGGTCGTGAGCATGGTTTTGGTTGCAGAGCGACCGGAACTCCATCGATCTTAAGTCCCAGGAAAGGCTCTTGACTCCGCAGGATGTCCCTGGGAAGAGGAAGTAATCAGGCCCCAAACAGGCGGACCTGATGATCAATGCATATCCGGGTCCAAGCTCTCGGAATGTAGTCCCGGACCCGATGGCTTGGGGGTCTCGGGTCCCGGATCTCCCCAAGGAGAGCTAGCCGGGTCACAACCATCTAGACCCGGTAGCCGGCGTGCGTCTAGGTCCGAGCTCCCAGAATGCAGTCTCGGACCATGGGGCCAGGGGCCCCCGAGTCCTGGAATGCAGTCTCGGGATCACTCCAAGATGAACCAGACGGGTCCCAACCACCTGGATCCAACAACAGGTGTGCACCTGGGTCCGAGCTCCTAGAGTGCAGTCCCTAGGCCTGGGGGCCGGAGGCCTTGAGTCCCAGACCTCTACTAGACGACACTTCGAACCCCTCCGGGAGGGTCCGAACCATCCAGCGTCCGGTCTACTTCATCAGCGAGGTCCTCCATGATGCCAAGACAAGATACCTGGAGGTCCACAAACTGCTCTATGCAGTCCTTGTTGCATCAAGGAAGTTGCGCTGTCGGTACCCGCGATATGGGGTACCCCCGTGCATAGGGGAAAATGCCTAAGGATCTCGCCCTTCTCCGCAGGGAGAGCTTCGAAGGCGCCACGTGTCCGGCGGGGCCGGACCTCCCTCTCCTCAGAGGAGAGCTCCGGGCTCACCACGTGGCCTGCAAAAGCCGGACCTCCCCCTCCGCGGGAGGTCCGGAGGTGCCACGTGTCCAGCGGGGCCGTACCTCCCTCTCCTAAGAGAGGAGCTCCGGGCTTGCCACGTGGCCGACAGAAGTCGGACCTCCCCCTCCACGGGGAGGGGTCCGAAGGCTCCACGTGTCCTGCGGGGCCAGACCCCCCTCTCCTGTGAGGAGGGCTCCGGGCCCGCCACGTGGCCAGCAGAACGGCGCTGCTTGCCCCCGAGCGGTAGGCAGCGATGTAAAGACGCCCCATACCTTGCCCGTACAAGGTATTCAAGGCCCGCATCTTCCCAAGACGCGGAGACGCGGAGCACGCCTCTGTCAGGTGCTGTTGCGCCCAGTCGCATCACAGACTGGCGCACAGTGTTAGAGCCTGCCAGCCAATAAACGCAGCGACAAGACATCCCATGTCGTCCCCGCCGTCATCATCCACCACGGCTAGCATGCGGCATGGGCAGGACAGCAAGACGAAGACTCAGAAGCCTTCGCCACAGACAACTACCGGCATAACTACAGATACGGTAGATGACAAACAATCTCCCCGGGACCACCTGTCGGGTCCCGGGCCCCCCTTGTAAGCCACCCGAGTCTTGGACTATAAAAGGCTCGGGTAGGCGACGTTAGCAGGGGTTCGCACTCCCGCAACTCACACGCTAGACTTCAGTCATCCCCAAGCTCAGGACTCCAGTTCTGAGCAGCAAGCAATACAACGACCTCCTCAGCTCACCGTGGACGTAGGATTTTACGCTCCGGCGGCACGAACCACGTAAAATCCGCCGTATCAAGCTTTTCCTTATCTCGTCCATACGCTCAAGCTCTCCGCAAGTGACTAGCCCCACCGAAAAAAGAACCTCCGCGGTCTGCCCAGTGCAGGCCCGGGGGAAGTGTCGACCGAACACTTCGACATTTGGCGCGCCAGGAAGGGGGCTTTTCCCTTGCGCGACGAGTTTCCGCCGACGAAGATGACCAAGCTTTCTTCAGCAGCAAACTCTCCTCCGCCGCGTTCGCGGCGAACCGTGACTAGGGGGGAGTACATGTCGACACACTCAGGACGGAGTGTGTCGGCGCAAGCTGGGAGCCAACAGCCGGCTCTGGCAGCGCCGACCCCGGCAATGCAGGCTCCGACCAGCGTGAGATCCTCTGCAGCGATAAGCGAACCCCACAGGGGTGCGCTAGCTGCAGCAAGAGCGCTACTGCCCAACCCACCTGCTGGGGATGCGCCCCATTTAGCGACCCAGCAGTGGGTCCGCGAGGTGGACCGCCTCGTCGTCGCCGCCGCAAACCCTCAGTTTCGGCGAGGGCGACGCCCCGGCCAACCGGCTGTGTCGCTGACGCGCACGCCAACGGTTGACGGGCAGAGGGCGGATTCCAGCTCCTCCAGGCTCCCGTCGACGGACCTGAGAAAGGAGCTGGAACGGTGCCACTTGGGCCAGGATGCCCGGGTGTACCTCGAGCGACGTCGAGAAAGGCGTCGTGACCAAGAAGCTGGCGACAGCATGACGTCGGCCTCGACCCAGCCTGGAGGGCAGATCTTCGCCACACGAGCCCTGCCCTAGGCATACGCCGCGCAGCATATGCCACAACCATATGCCCTACAAACGGCGTCCCCGGTTGTCGAAGTGTGCGATCGACACTTCCCCCGGGCCTGCACTGGGCAGCCCGCGTAGGTTCTTTTTTCGGAGGGGCTAGTTCCTAGCGGAGAGCTTGCGCGGATGGACGAGTTAGTGAGAGCTTGACACAGGAAGTTTTACGTGGTTCAGGCCGCCGGAGCGTAAAACCCTACGTCCACGGCGAGCTATGGAGCTCGCTGTATTGCTTGCTGCTCAGGGCCGGGGGCCTGAGCTCGGGGGTGAGTTACAGCTTGAGAGTGTATGGCTAGCGTATGAGTTGCAGAATGCGAACCCTTGCTATCGACGCCTACCCGAGCCTTTTATAGTCCAAGGCTCGGGCGGCTTACAAGGGAAGCCGGGACCCGACAGGTGGTCCCGGGAAGATTGTCTATTATCTACCGTATCTGTAGTTATGCCGGTGGTTGCCTCCGGTCGAAGGCTTCTGAGTCTTCCTTTTGCCGCCCTGCCCATGCCGTGCGCTAGTCGTAGTGGTTGATGACGGCGCAGGCGGCATGGGATGTCTTGTCGCGGCGTTTATTACCTGTCAGGTTCTGACACCGCGCGCCAGTCTGTGATGCGACTGGACGCAATGGCACCTGACAGGCGCGTGCTCCGCGTTTCCGCGTCTTGGGAAGACGCGGGCCTTGAATTCCTTGTACGGGCAAGGTGAGGGGCGCCTTTATGCCCGCTGCCTACCGCTCGGGGGCAGGCAGCACCGTTCTTCCAGCCACGTGGCGGGTCCGGAGCTCTTCTCTGAGGAGAGGGAGGTCCGGCCCCGCTGGACGCGTGGCGCCTTCGGACCTCTCTCCCGCGGAGGGGGAGGTCCGGCTTCTGCATGCCACGTGGCGGGCCCGGAGCTCACCCCTGAGAAGAGGGAGGTCCGGCCTCGCTGGACGCGTGGCGTCTTCGGACCTCTCTCCCGCGGAGGGGGAGGTCCGGCTTCTGTATGCCACGTGGCGGGCCCGGAGCTCTCCTCTGAGGAGAGCGAGGTCCGGCCCCGCCAGACGCGTGGCGCCTTCGGAGCTCTCCCTGCGGAGAAGGGCGAGCACCTTAGGCATTTTACCCTGTGCGCGGAGGTACCCCATATCTCAGGTACCGACAGTGGCCCCCGGGCCCATCTCGGGGGAGATAGCGAGCCCGAGGTGGGACCTCCGTCTCTTCCGATCCGCGCACTTTCTCTAAGTCCCGACTTGACCGCTGCTGGGGCACGAATGGCCGCGGGGTCGTGAGAGCGTGCGCCCACTTGATGATTGCTTTTACTGCGGTGGTTCCCAAGGCTGCCACTTCTGCACGTTGCGGCGCTTTCTTCGGGAACCGCCGAAGGGCCTTGCCGGCTCATCTTCTTAGGAGACTGACTCCTTGCCCCCACCGCTCCAGTTAAGCGGCTTGGGCCCACGCGTCATCAGCACTCGGTCTAGGAACCGAAGCGGTTGCGGGTGCGGGGTATTCGAAGAGTTCCGAATCGCTTGGAACTGCACCGGGAAGCTTTTTAGAGGGGGTCTCACCCACGTTGTAGCTTCCCTTCGCACTTCTCTGCGTTTCTTCTTGGACTCTTGCGCTTTTGCTTTCTTGCCTTTGAGCTCTCCCTTGCCATGGCTTCCAACCCGCTGCCAGAGAAGAAACGTGCCCGATCTCCTCCAGCAACGGCGCCGGTGCCAAGTCGGGATTCTGGGGTGCCTGACACTCCCTCCGGTGGCGACTTGAAGAGGCCCCGGGCTGATGTGCTAGGGGAAGCCTCTGTGGCGTCCCCTGTTCCGCCAGTCCAAGCGACCGCGGAGCGGTCGTCGGAGACGGTAGCGGGCTCTGGAAATCCTACCCCGGCTCGGAAGTCGGGGTTCAGAGCCCGCTGGAGTGTTTGCGCTTCCCGGCCTTCCCCGTCTTGCGGGAAATCTGTGCCGATGCGCTCGGAGCCAGGGGCGACTGCTGCGGCCCCCAGGCCAGCGCGGACTTCTCATGTTCCGTTGTGCCCGGACTCCGCGGCGGCGCCGTCTCTTCCTGCCGAGACGGTTACCGCGGCCCCCGAGCCAGCACAGGTTGATCCTGCACTAGGCGGCCTGGCTTCTTCTCCAGCTCCGTCTTCCCCGGCTCGTCCCCCTCCTCAGGTCAAGGAGCCTGAAGCTGAAGAAAGTCCGACTGGCCCGGCTGCTAGGGCCGCTGGGCCAGTTTCTCCTGATCGGCGTCTCGTCTCGGCAGCTGGCGCGCCGGCCCTTCCCGAGGACGAGGTAATGGAGGAGGTCGGAGGGACTGCCCCAGCTTCTGTTGCTCCATTGCCTCTGGCGGACGCCTTCGCGCTCGCCGAGTCGAGCGTCCGGCAGGTCTTGGCTGCACTAGGGCGCGAGCGGGAGGAGTATACGGTTGAACGGGACCGCCTCCTCACCTGGGGGAACCTTTTGCGGGAGAGGACCGCGAAGGTTAAGAGCGACCTCGACTCCAGGCGGGAGTTGCTCGACTTCCGGGAAACGCTCGTCGACCGAATGAAGCGGGTTGTTGACCGCATGGACACCCAGTCGCAGCGGATCAACAGGGAGGCCCTGGAGGCTCACGCCCGGGCTGAAGAGAGCCTCTCAGCTGCTGTGGAAATACGACAGCGGTTGGAGTGCCGCGAACTCGCCGTTGAGGAGCGGGAGCGTTCCGTGGCAGCTGAGGCAGAGAGGGTCGCCGCGCAGCTGGCTGCAGGCGAGGATGACCTCCGAGCTCGGATGGAGGAACTGGAGATTCTGAAGGCAGACTTCGACTTGAGGGATGAACAGGTCTCCCATCATCGCCGGGCGGTCTTGGACCGCGAGTTGACTGCCGGCTTCAGGGCCGCTGAGTTGGAGCGGCTAGCCGAGACCCTTCGCCTTCGGGAGAGTTCCCTGGCGGCCCAGGAGAAGGAATTCTCCGAGAGGAACCTGGAGGCTCTGCGGGCGGCCCGCCGCGAGGTGGAGGAACTCTCAGCCCTACGGTCCTCCGAGGCCCTTGCGGTCTCAAGCTTCGTGGATCGGGCGGGGTCCGCCCCGATCCCTCTTGGTTTCAGTCTGGTGAGGGCCGCAACTCCCGCATTGCAGGTGGCAGAGGTGATCCTTGCATTGGAGTCGATCGGCGCCAAGCTGGACAGACTCGACTCGGTGGTCGCCAGCGAGCTTGAAGCCGAGGGCCGCGGCTTAGCTTTAGAGGTCGCCTCGCATGTGCTGGCATGCTTCAAGAGCCGCGACCCCTCTTCCTCACTGGAGCCAGCAAGAGAGGGCCCAGCCGCAGAGCGGGAGGAAGCTGCCAGGGCTGAAGTCGAGGATGTGGCCGCCCTTGTAGCAGCAAGGTTCCGGCGAGAGCCGGGTGGTCCTTAGGACTTGCTTTTCCCTTTTTTATCGAGTCTGTAGTCCAGCTCAAGGAGCCTTGCTTAAATTGACTCTCTTGGATACTTGTGTCTGTGATGCTTTTCCCTCCTTCTTGGCTTTGCCTGGCTGAGTCCTTAGCTCCGCAAGGTACTCAGAGGCCATTTCCAATCTCGGAGCTTCGCTCAGACACCCCCCGGGTCCTAACTGTGTTAGGGGCCCCCGGAGGTCTCCGAACCTCGCCCTATGGGGGAGCTCCAAATCTGTCGGCCACGTGGTGGGTCCGGAGCTCTCAAGGAAGGAGTTCCGGGCCTGCTGGACATGCGGGGCCCCCGGGCCCTGCCCCTCTGGGGGGGCAGGTCCCGGTCCTTCCAGTCCCAGGCCGGTGTAGCTGGTAGCTCCTTTCCCCCCGCTTCATGCAGTTCCTGTTGCCGTAACCTGAAGGTCCTGCACATAGGTAGAGGAAACGTAATTCTCCTCGGGGGGTCCTCCCCTCCTGTCTCCTAGTCTTATCCGTCTTATGGTCCTGGCCCGCTATACGGGGCTTGGGCAATTCTGTGCACGAGGCGCCGGAGCTCCGGCTCCCTCCGAGGTCCGGGTACGGCCGTCCGATCCCTAGTACCGGGCCATGCGCTGGGGAAGCAGAGTGCATGCGCTTTGGGTTCATGACCAGGCAAAGCGGACGTACTCCCCTGGACCTCCGGGGAGCAGGATGCGCATGCTTTGGGCTCTGGGCCGGCTAAGCTGGATACGCACCCTGGACCCCCCATGCACAACGCTGGCCTTTCCTGGAGGTGACCAACTGACACCGCAACACCTGACTGGGGGAGGCCCGAGAGACTCACTCGGCCATCGGCAGGTGCCTCAAGCGCAGCCGCCTTCGGGAGGATAGCAAATGCCGACTATGGGTGAGCGCAGGAGAGGTGGAGCTAGACGTATGATGAACATACAGAGATAGTGCGATCATAAAAATTAATGCATAATTTAAATGAGCGCATGAGAAGGAGCTAAGTAGAACAGGTCTTTGTATTCGCGCCCATAGGTGGAATTCTGGCTGTTCGTGGGGGCAATGTTCCGCCTCGTCTACAAGGGAAGCAAGACTCTACGCGCTTAGGGTCGGAACCAGGCTAAACTGGACGTAGTCCTGTACCGTCCCTTGAGACTTAGCTACCCCAAGCTCTGTTCCTAAGTTCTATGGGGTCTATTACAGAAGTGAATAACCCTGTTCTACCGATGCTCAGTAAGTAGGACTTACAGTGTTGCTCCATGGTAAGGATTTTTGGGAATGGATCCCACTCTCGGTTGAAAGGCATGTGTACCTGGGGCGGCAGCTTTCATGATTCGGAAGGGACCTTCCCTGCTGGGGGAGAGCTTATGGGTCCTTCTTGGAATATAGCGTGCCGCTTCACCAGGCTGCCTTCTTGCGGGCCCCCGTCGCGTCTGGTTCTTTGGCGGTAGTGCTTAGAGCATTAGCCGAGACCGTGCGTTGTGGGGTGTTCCCTGCAAGCCGAGTCTTGTCGAAGTTGTCTTCACGCTGGATCAGGTCCTGCGTGGCTTCTCTCCGGGGCCCCCGGGGAGTTCTCCCGTTCTGGCTAAGGCCTTCAAGGGGTAGGTGGACCCGGGCTCGCCTTGGATGACCTAAGGTGTCTCCCCCTTCTGGCAAGGCCTTCAAGGGGTTGACGGACCCTAGGCGGCCCCCGAGAGGTATGTTCGAGGCACGGAGGCGTGCCGCAGCTGGCTAACACCTTGGCCCGTCACCGTCAGAACTGGAGCCCTCACCGTCATGCACTGTCTTTATGACACGCTGAGGCTCCTGGTACCCCACTTGGTGGGCAGCGGTGACTGGGGCATCGGCCTTCTGTTTGCCATCCCTCTGAGGGTAGGGCGGTGCTTCAGCCCTCTGCTGTCTTCCATTACGGAAGCGCTCTGCGAGCCTCTGGATCTCCCAGCACTCGGCAGCTGTATGGTTGCAGGTGCCATGCACGGGGCATAGCCCGCCCTGGCCACTGTCTGGGGCCGGTGATTGCCGCTGCCTCTTGTCGGGGCGCGGCCCCCGAGCTCCGCTGGTTGTCGCAGCTGCGGCGACGGGAGCCGTGAATGGTGGCTTCATCTTTCCACTCCCCCGGTTCTTGGTCTTCTTGCCACCCCCATAGGCAGCAGCACCGGACCCGGGCTGCCCTCTTGACTCGGAGGTCGGTAGTGCGTGCCAGTTCCGCCCTTCGGCTGCCCTGGCGCACTTATCCGACAGGCTAAAGAGCTCCGAGACGTCGCGGACCTCTCTGGTCGCGAGCTTCTCGAGCATTTTCTCGTCCCGGACACCCTGTCGGAACGCCACCACCACAGAGGCGCTTTGGATATGTGGGATGGTGTTGCGCACCTGAGAGAACCGCTGGATGAAAGAGCGCAGCGACTCCCCAGGTTGTTGCTTGACGGCGTGGAGATCGAGCTATGTGCCGGGGCGGGTGTAGGAGCTGCCGAAGTTGGCGACGAACTGCCGGGCAGAGCTCACCCCAGGAGGTTATGGACCCCTGGGGTAGATTCATGAGCCAGGACCGGGCTGGGCCGGTCAAGGCGACGGGAAAGTAGTTGGCCATGACAGCCTCATCGCCTCCTGCAGCAAGTACGGCGGTGGAGTAGATCTGGAGGAACTCCGCCGGGTTGACACTTCCGTCGTACTTCTCGGGTAAGTGCGGGCGAAACTTGCGCGGCCACCTTGCGAAGCGAAGGTGGGGCGCAAGGGCCGCACATCCTGCACCTGCTGCTGCAGGTACTGGTGCTGCGAGCAGGTGGTTCACACCTGGCACCACGTATCCCGGCATGGGCAAGGCTGCACCATAGGCCGGGGCCGCTACTTGCGGCGCATATGGTGGTGGCATATGTTGCGCAGCATATGCCTGAGGCGGGGCTCGCATGGCGAAGGCCTGCCCTTCCGGTTGTGTCGAGGCCGATGACATGCTGTCGCCTGCCTCATGGTTGCGACGCCTTTCTCGACGTCGCTCGAGGTACACTCGGGCGTCCTGCCCCAAGTGGCACCGCTCCAGTTCCCTTCGCAGGTACGTCGACAGGAGCCTGGAGGAGCTGGAATCCGCCGTTAGCCCGTCAACCGTGGGTGTGCGCGTCAGCGACACAGCTGGTTGCCCTGGGCGCCGCCCTCGCCGAAACCGAGGGTTCGCGGCGGCGACGACGAGGCGGTCCACCTCACGGACCCATTGCTGGGTTGCTGAATGGGGCGCATCCCCTGCAGGTGGGTTGCGCAGCAGCGCCCTTGCTGCAGCTAGCGCACCTCCATGGTGTACGCTCAGCGCTGCAGAAGACCTCACGCTGGTCGGGGCCTGCATAGCCGGAGTTGGCGTTGCCTGAGTCGGCTGCTGGCTACCCGCTTGTGCCGACACACTCCGTCCTGAGTGCGTCGACATGTACTCTCCGCTGGTCACGGTTCGCCGTGAATGCGGAGGGAGAGAGCTTGCCGCTGAAGGGAGCTTGGTCATCTTCGTTGGCGGAAACTCGTCGCGCTAGGAGAAAAGCCCCCTACCTGGCGCGCCAAATGTCGAAGTGTGCGATCGACACTTCCCCCGGGCCTGCACTGGGCAGGCCGCGGAGGTTCTTTTTTCGGAGGGGCTAGTTCCTAGCGGAGAGCTTGCGCGGATGGACGAGTTAGTGAGAGCTTGACACAGGAAGTTTTACGTGGTTCAGGCCGCCGGAGCGTAAAACCCTACGTCCACGGCGAGCTATGGAGCTCGCTGTATTGCTTGCTGCTCAGGGCCGGGGGCCTGAGCTCGGGGGTGAGTTACAGCTTGAGAGTGTATGGCTAGCGTATGAGTTGCAGAATGCGAACCCTTGCTATCGACGCCTACCCGAGCCTTTTATAGTCCAAGGCTCGGGCGGCTTACAAGGGAAGCCGGGACCCGACAGGTGGTCCCGGGAAGATTGTCTATTATCTACCGTATCTGTAGTTATGCCGGTGGTTGCCTCCGGTCGAAGGCTTCTGAGTCTTCCTTTTGCCGCCCTGCCCATGTCGTGCGCTAGTCGTAGTGGTTGATGACGGCGCAGGCGGCATGGGATGTCTTGTCGCGGCGTTTATTACCTGTCAGGTTCTGACACCGCGCGCCAGTCTGTGATGCGACTGGACGCAACGGCAGTTGACAGGCGCATGCTCCGCGTTTCCGCGTCTTGGGAAGACGCGGGCCTTGAATTCCTTGTACGGGCTAGGTGAGGGGCGCCTTTACGCCCGCTGCCTACCGCTCGGGGGCAGGCAGCACCGTTCTTCCAGCCACGTGGCGGGTCCGGAGCTCTTCTCTGAGGAGAGGGAGGTCCGGCCCCGCTGGACGCGTGGCGCCTTCGGACCTCTCTCCCGCGGAGGGGGAGGTCCGGCTTCTGCATGCCATGTGGCGGGCCCAGAGCTCACCTCTGAGGAGAGGGAGGTCCGGCCTCGCTGGACGCGTGGCGTCTTCGGACCTCTCTCCCGGGGAGGGGGAGGTCCGGCTTCTGTATGCCATGTGGCGGGCCCGGAGCTCTCCTCTGAGGAGAGGGAGGTCCGGCCCCGCCAGACGCGTGGCGCCTTCGGAGCTCTCCCTGCGGAGAAGGGCGAGCACCTTAGGCATTTTACCCTGTGCGCGGGGGTACCCCATATCTCAGGTACCGACACCGGTCTATGGCGCAGCCTTGCCCATACCGGGGTACACTGTGCCAGGTGCGAACCAAGCGTTCGTGGCACCAATACCCGCGGCAACAGGAGCAGGATGTGCGGCCCTTGCACCCCCACCTTCGCTTCGCAAGGTGGTCGTGCAAGTTTTGGCCGCACCTGCATGAAAAGTACGACGGCAGCGTCAACCCGGCGGAGTTCCTCCAGATCTACTCCACCGCCGTACTTGCCGCAGGAGGGGATGAGGCTGTCATGGCCAACTACTTCTCCGTCGCCTTGACCGCCCCAGCCCGGTCTTGGCACATGAATCTCCCTCAGGGTTCCATAACTTCCTGGGGAGAGCTCTGCCGGCAGTTCATCGCCAACTTCGGCAGCTCCTACACCCGTCCTGGCACGGAGCTTGACCTCCACGTCATCAAGCAACAACCTGGGGAGTCGCTGCGCTCTTTCATCCAGCGGTTCTCCCAGGTACGCAACACCATCCCGCATATTCAAAGTGCTTCTGTGGTGGTGGCGTTCCGGCAGGGTGTCCGGGACGAGAAAATGCTTGAGAAGCTCGTGACCAGAGAGGTCCGCGACGTCTCTGAGCTCTTCAGCCTTGCGGACAAATGCGCCAGAGCTGCTGAAGGGCGGAACTGGCACTCTCTGCCGACCTCCGAGTCAGGAGGACAGCCCGAGTCCGGCGCTGCTTCCTATGGAGGTGGCAAGAAGGCCAAGAACCGGGGGAGTGGCAAGATGAAGTCATCGTCCGCGGCTCCCGTCGCCGCAGCAGCGACGACTTGTGGAGCTCGGGGGCCACGCCCCGACAAAAGGCAGCGGCAGTCGCCAGCCCCAGATGGTGACCAGGGCGGGCTATGCCCTGTGCATGGCGCCGGCAATCATAGTGCTGCCGAGTGCTGGGATATCCAGAGGCTCGCAGAGCGCTTCCGCAAAGGAAGGCAGCATAGAGCTGAGGCATCGCCCCTCCCTCAGAGGGATGGCAAGCAGAAAGTCGACGCTTCAGTCAGCGTCGGCCACCAGGTGGGGTTTCAGGAGCCTCAGCGTGTCATGAAGACAGTGCATAACGGTGAGGACTCCAGCTCCGATGATGATGGGCCGGGGCGGTAGCCGACTGTGGCTGCCGTCCCAGGTCAGTGGAGGCTGCACTGCTGCGGCGTCAACCTTGGAGAAGCTCCAAGTAGTCGCAGCAGCCCAAGCACCAATCACAATGGTGCAAGATCGGGCCAGCCCCTCCCGAGAGCATGCCTCCGTGCCTCGGTCGTACCTCCTGGGGGCCACCCAAGGTCTATCAACCCCTTGAAGGCCTTGCCAGAAGGGGAAGACGCCTTGGGTCTCCCAAGACGAGCCCGGGTCCACCTACCCCTTGAAGGCCTTAGCCAGAAGGGGAGAACTCCCTGGGGGCACCCAGGAGAAGCCGCGCAGGACCAGATCTAACGTGAAGATGACAACCTCGTCGACGAGGCTCGGCTGCAGGTAACACCCCACAACGCACGGTCTCGGCTACTGCTCTAGCACTACCGCCAAAGAACCAAACGCGTCAAGGACCTGCAGAAAGGCAACCTGGTGCCACGGCACACACTTTCTCGAGAAGGACCAATAAACTCTCCCCCAGCCGGGAAGGTCCCATCCGATTCACGAAAGTTGCCGTCCTAGGTACACATGCCTTTCAACCGAGAGTGGGATTCGTTCCCAAAACCCCTTGGCGTGGAACAACATTGTAAGTCCTACCCCCCGAGCATTAGTAGAACAGGGTCATTCCCTTCTGTAATAAATCCCATAGAGTTTAGGAACAGCGCTTGGGGCAGCTAAGTCTCAAGGGACGGTCCAGGACTACGTCCAGCTTAGACTGGTTCCGACCCTAAGCGCGTAGAGTCTTGCTTCCCTTGTAGACGAGGTGGGTCATTGCCTCCATGTACAGCCGGACTTCCACCTATGGGCATTAACACAGAAACTTGTTCTACTTCGCTCTCTTTCATGTGCTCATTTAAATTATGCATTAATTTTTATGATTGCACTCTCTATGTATGTTCATCGTACATCTAGCTCCCTCTCTCCCGCGCTCATCCATAGTCAGCATTTGCTATCCTACCGAGGGCGGTTGCGTTTGAGGCACCTGCCGATGGCCAAGTGAGTCTCTTGGGCCTCCCGAGTCAGGTGTTGCGGTGCCAGTTGGTCACCTCCAGGAAAGGCCTGCGTTGTGCATGGGGGGTCCAGGGTGCGTATCCCGCTTAGCCGGCTCCGTGCCCAAAGCGTGCGCATCCTGCCCTCCGGAGGTACAGCGGAGTACAACCGCTTTGCCTGGTCATGAACCCAAAGCCTGTGCACTCTGCTTCCCCGCCGCACGGCCCGATACTAGGGATCGGACGGCCGTACCCGGACCTCAGAGGGAGCCGGAGCTCCGGCGTCTCGTGCACAGAATTGCCCAAGCCCCGTATAACGGATCAGAATCGTAAGCCGAATAAGACTAGGAGACGGGAGGGGAGGACCCACCGAGGAGAATTACGTTTCCTCTGCCTGTGTGCAGCACCTCCAGGTTACAACAACGGGGACTGCACGAAACGGGGGGAAAGGAGCTACCAACTACTCCGGCATAGGACTGGAAGGACCGGGTCCCGCCCCTTCAGCAGGGGTGAGGCCCGAAGGGCCCACGTGTCCAGCGGGCCCGGAGCTCCCGCCTCGCCTGAGGGGGGCTCCGGACTCGCCACGTGGTAGGCGAAAACCGGACCTCCCCCTCGGCGGTGGGGGGGGGGCTCCGAAAGCCCCACGTGTCCAGCAAGGCCAGAGCTCCCGCCTCCTCGGGAGGGGCCCCAGACCCGCCACGTGGCCGGCAGATCTGGACCTCCCCATAGGGCGAGATCTGGAGACCCCCGGGGGCCCCTAATACAGTTAGGATCTGGGGAGGGTGTCTGTGCAGAGCCCCGAGATTGGTAAAGGCCTCTGGGTACCTTGCGGAGCTAAGGACTCGGCCATGCAAAACCAAGAAGGAGAGAAAAGGCATCACAGGCACAAACATTCAAGAGAGTCTATTTATTCGAGGCTCCATGAGCTGGACTACAGACTCGATAAAAAGGGGAGAAGCTAGTCCTAGGGTCCTCCCGGTTCGCGCCGGAACCTAGCGGCTACAAGGGCGGCCACCTCCCCGACTTTAGCCCTGGCAGTCTCCTCCCGCTCCGCGGCACGGCCCTCTCTCGCTGGCTCCAGGGAGAAAGAAGGGTCCCGACTCCTGAAGCATGCCAGCACATGTGTGGCGACCTCTAGGGCCAGACCTCGTCCCTCGGCCTCAAGCTCGTTGGCGACCACCGAGTCTAGCCTGTCCAGCTTGGCGCCGATCGACTCCAGCACGGGGATCACCTCCGCCACCTTCAACGAAGGAGCCGCTGCCCTCACCGGACTGAAGCCAAGAGGGATCAGGGCGGACCCCGCCCGGTTAACGAAGCTTGAGACCGCATGCGCTTCGGAGGACCGCAAGGCCGAGAGCTCCTCCAACTCGCGGCGGGCTGCCTGCAGGGCCTCTTGGTTTCTCTCAGAGAATTCCTTCTCCTTGGCCGCCAGGGAGCTTTCCCGAAGGCGGAGAGTCTGGGCGAGCCGCTCCAACTCAGAAGCCTTGAAGTCGGCGGCCAACTCCCGATCCAGGACCGCCCGGCGTTCGCGGGAGACCTGCTCCTCCCTCATGTCGAGGTCTGCCTTCTGAACCTCTAGCTCCTCGGTCCGAGCTCGCAGGTCATCCTCGCCCGCCGCTAGCTGCGTAGCGACCCTCTCCGCCTCGGCCGCCGTGGAACGCTCCTAGTCCTCAACGGCGAGTTTACGGCGCCCCAACAGCTGTCGTATCTCCTCCGCGGCAGAGAGGCTCTTCTCGGCCCGAGCGTGTGACTCAAGGGCCTCCCTGTTGATCCGCCGCGTTTCGGCGTCCAGGCAGTCGACAGACCGCTTCAGCCGGTCGAGGAGCACTTCCCTGAAGTCAAGCAACTCCTTCCTGGAGTCGAGTTCGCCCTTGACCTTCGCGGTCCGCTCCCGCAAAAGGTTCCCCCAGGTTTGCAGGCGATTCCTTTCAACCGTGTGCTCCTCCCGCTAGCGACCAAGTGCGGCCAAGACCTATCGGACGCTCGTTTTGGCAAGCGTGAAGGCATCCGCCAGGGGCAATGGAGCAGCAGAGGCTGGGGCAGCTCCCCCGACCTCCTCCATTACCTCATCCTCAAGAGGAGTCGATGCACCAGCGACCGAGACGAGACGCCGGTCAGGAGAAGCTGGCGCAGGGGCTCCGGCAGCTGGACCTGCCGGACTCTCTCTAGCTTCTGGCTTCTTGACCTGTGGAGAGGGACGAGCCGGGGAAGGCGGCGCTGGAATAGAGGCCGGGCCGCCTGGTGCAGGGACAACCTGCGCTGGCCTGGGGGCCGCGGCGGCCGTCTAGGCAGGAAGAGATGACGCCGCCACGGAGTCCGGGCACACCGGAACAGGAGAAGCTCGCGCAGACTTGGGGGTCGCGGCAGCTGTCCCGGTTTCCGAGCGCAACAGCACAGACTCCCCGCCAGTCGGGGATGGCCGAGAAGCGCGAACACTCCAGCGGGCTCTGAACCCCGACTTCCGAGCCGGGGTAGGACTCCCAGAGCCCGCCGTCGTCACTGACGGCCGCTCCGCAGTCTCTTGAACTGACGGAACAGGGGACGCCCCAGAAGCTCCCCTCAACGCATCAGCCCGGGGCCTCTTTGAGTCGCCACCGGAAGGAGTGCCATCTCCAGAAGCAGGAGATGCAGGCACCCCAGGTTCCCGACTTGGCACAAACGCCGCCACTGGAGGAGATCGAGCGCGCTTCTTCTCTGGTGGCGGGTTGGAGGCCATGACGAGGGAGGACTCAAAGGCAAGAAGACAAAGGCACAAGAGTCCAAGAAAAAGCGCTGGGAAGTGCGAAGGGAAGCCGCAATGTGGGTAAGATCCCCTCTAAAAACTTCCCATGTGCAATTCCAAGCGATTCGAAACTCTTTGAATATGCCGCATCGGCAACCGCTTCGGCTCCAAGACCGAGCGCCGATGACAGGTGGACCCAAGCCGCCCAGCTGAAGCGGTGGGTCAAGGAGTCAATCTCCTAAGAAGACGAGCCAGCAAGGCACTCCAGCGGTTCCCGAAGAAAGCGCCGCAACGTGCAGAAGTGGCAGTCTTGGGAACTGCCGCAGTAAAAGCAACCATCAAGTGGGAGCACGCTCCCACGATCCCGCGACTGTTCGTGCTCCGGCAGCGGTCAATGCGGGACTTAGAAAAAGTGCGCGGATCAGAAGAGACGGAGTTCCCACCTCGGGCTCGCTATCTCCCCCGAGATGGGCCCGGGGGCCATTGTCTGTACCCGCGATATGGGGTACCCCCGTGCACAGGGGAAAATGCCTAATGATCTCGCCCTTCTCCGCAGGGAGAGCTCCGAAGGCGCCACGCGTCCGGCGGGGTCGGACCTCCCTCTCCTCGGAGGAGAGCTCCGGGCTCGCCACGTGGCCTGCAAAAGCCGGACCTCCCCCTCCGCGGGAGGTCCGGAGGTGCCACGTGTCCAGCGGGGCCGGACCTCCCTCTCCTCAGAGAGGAGCTCCTGGCTCGCCACGTGGCCGACAGAAGCCGGAATTCCCCCTCCGCGGGGAGAGGTCCGAAGGCTCCACGTGTCCTGCGGGGCCGGACCCCCCCTCTCCTCTGAGGAGGGCTCCGGGCCCGCCACGTGGCCAGCAGAACGGCGCTGCCTGCCCCCGAGCGGTAGGCAGCGGGCGTAAAGACGCCCCATACCTTGCCCGTACAAGGTATTCAAGGCCCGCGTCTTCCCAAGACGCGGAGATGCGGAGCACGCCTTTGTCAGGTGCCGTTGCGCCCAGTCGCATCACAGAGTGGCGCGCAATGTCAGAGCCGGCCAGCCAATAAACGCAGCGACAAGACATCCCATGTCGTCCCTGCCGTCATCAACCACCACGGTTAGCATGCGGCATGGGCAGGACGGCAAGACGAAGACTCAGAAGCCTTCGCCAGAGACAACTACCGGCATAACTGCAGATACGGTAGATGACAGACAATATCCTCGGGACCACCTGTCGGGTCCCGGGCCCCCCTTGTAAGCCACCCGAGTCTTGGACTATAAAAGGCTCGGGTAGGCGACGTTAGCAGGGGTTCCACTCCCGCAACTCACACGCTAGACTTCAGTCATCCCCAAGCTCAGGACTCCGGTTCTGAGCAGCAAGCAATACAGCGAGCTCCTCAGCTCACCGTGGACGTAGGGTTTTACGCTCCGGCGGCCTGAACCACGTAAAATCCGCCGTGTCAAGCTTTTCCTTAACTCGTCCATACGCTCAAGCTCTCCGCAAGTGACTAGCCCCACCGAAAAAAGAACCTCCGCGGGCTGCCCAGTGCAGGCCCAGGGGAAGTGTCGATCGAACACTTCGACATGCGCCATTACTTCCAGGCTCACAAGATCTCGGTGGTTACCTTGTATCCACTAAGAACCGTCCTCCACAGCCCCAACGCCACTAGAAACATAGCTAAATGGGCTGCGGAGTTGGCGTAATAAGAGCTGGACTTCTTACCGCGCCATGCGGTGAAAAGCCAGGCGTTAGCTGCCTTTTGTGGTAGAGTGGACTCCACCACCATGCCAGCAAGAGGGCCAGGACATCGGTGGACCATAGCCTAGAGCTCTTGTCTTCACTGGGCCCTACTGGACTCTTTACTTCGACGGCTCCTCGCGGAAGCAGGGTGCCGGAGCAGGGGTTCTGCTCATTACACCAACCGGAGAGCAGTTCAAGTACATGGTGCGACTTGACTTCAAGGCGACCAACAACATGGTGGAGTATGAAGCTCTCATCTACGGATTGAAATTCGCGCTCTCCCTCTGCGTCTAACAGGTGTTGGTCAATGGTGATTCCCAGCTGATCAAGCAAGTCAAGCGAGAGTGTAGTTGCAATGACCCACAACTTGCAGCTTATCTCCTCTAAGTACAAAAGTTGGAGAAGGACTTCTTATCCCTGGACTTGTGCCATGCTCCCCGTGCCAATAACACAACAGTCGACGACCTGTCAACGAAGGCTTCCACTTGGGCTCCGGTGCCTGAGGGGGTCTTTGAAAGGAAGTTGTTGCGACCTACCGCCTCGCCGGCCAAACCAGGTGAAGGGGGCGGGACTAGCACCTAGATGCTGGCGGTCCCGGCAGTCATGTTACCATGGCACCCGCCAAGGATCATAAGCGTCACCCAGGGCTGCGTGCCACCCGGCGCTCAAGATCCAAGTGCTCAAGTAGGTCCCAATGCATGGATCACGCGGGACTACCTGAAAGACAATTTCCTTCCCGATGAACGTGCATCCGTTGAAGGATCACTCAGATGGCTAAGAGATACACGCGGTAGAAGGGGATCTCTACCGACGTGGCGCTAATGGCGTATTATTGTGGTGCATAACCCGGGATGAGGGTTGCGACCTGCTCGCAGAGATCCATGAAGGCGAGTGTGGGAACCATGCAAGTTCCCGCACGCTGGTCGGTAAAGCCTTCCGGCATAGCTTTTACTGGCCGGCAGCTCTCTAGGATACCGTCGGCCTGGTCAGGAGATGCAAGGCGTACCAGTTCCACGCTAAGCAGACTCACACACCAGCATAGACGCTGCAGATGATCCCGCCCTCATGGCCCTTCACCGTGTGGGGGCTGGACATCCTGGGACCATTCCCCAAATCCATCGGAGGGTATCGGTACCTCTACGTCGCTGTAGACAAGTTCACCAAGTGGCCGGAAGCAACCCCTGTAGTAACCATCAGCAAGTAGTCAACAGTCAAGTTCATCAAGTCAATCGTCTGTCGGTTCGGGGTCCCTCACAGAATCATCACCGAAAATGGGACCCATTTCACTAGTGCAGTGTTTCTAGACTGCTGTCAAGACCTCGGCATCCAAGTTTGCTATGCTTCCGTTGCTCACCCAGAGAGTAATGGTCAAGCCAAAAGAGCCAACGCCAAGATTCTCAGGGGACTCAAGAGGCGCATCTACAACAGCTTGAAAAATCACGGTGCAAATTGAGTAGAAGAGCTAACCTGCACACTGTGGGCTAGCCGGATGTCCCTCAATCGCTTGACAGGGGAAACGTCCTTCTTCCTGGTATATGGGGCTGAGGCCGTCCTTCCCCCAGAAATCACCATGGGCTCATCCCGCGTCTGAGCGTACGACGAAGCCACGCAGAATCAGCTCCGACGTGAAGATATCAACCTTGTTGATGAGCGAAGGTGACAAGCAGCTGTCCGAAACGCCTGATACCGTCAAGCGCTTCGGTGTTATCAACAGCAGTTCGTGTGGAGTAGACAGCTCGAAGTGGGCGACCTGGTGCTGCGGCGGATACTTGCTCAAGAAGGGGGGACAAACTCTCCCCCGGCTCGGAAGGCCCCTTCTGAGTAACACAAGTATGTCGTCCCGGGTGCGACGCCTATCCACAGAGGATGGGGTACATGTAATCCTTAAAATATAGAACACCTCCGTAAGTTCTATGTTTAGCACAGTCGTAGGGTACTGTGTTCTCCAAAAAGGGTGTCATAGTGTCCATGAACAGCGCTTAGAACAGCTAAGTTCCAGAAGAGTCCTGTCACTCTCAACATATGGGACGGGTCGCTGCCTTCTAATACAACCTGTTCCCTCCTGTGAAGAAGAGCCTAAAGTGAGAAAATTTTGCCTCGTCCTGTGCATTCTCCCTTTACAGTTTGTGCTTCCTCAAAACACATCAACTATACATGGGCAAAAACACATACCCTTGGCCCTAAGGCCAGCCCTGGGGCCACCGCGTGCGCCTCAGCTCAAGAGCCTACACGTGCCCTGGGCTTGAACTGAGCCTCCCAGCTGAGGAGAGGTCCGGAGCTGCCACGTATCCCTTGGCCCCGAGCCACCTCCCCAAAGAGGACTGCACCGAGGCTGGCACGTGTTCCGGGCTCCGGCCTAAGCCTCCCCACTGAGGTGAGGTCCGGGGCTGACACGTGTCCTCTGGCTCCGAGCCACCTCCCCGCTGAGGAAAGCACCGGTGCTGACACGTGCCCCGGGCTTCGGTCCAGGCCTCCCTGCTGAGGTGGGGTCCGGAGCTGCCACGTGTCCCTTGGCTCCGAGTCGCCTCTCTATTGAGGTAAGGTCCGGAGCCGACACGTGCACTGGGCTCTGGTCCGAGCCACCTCCCCGCTAAAGAGGGCTCCGGTGCTGACACATGCTCCGGGCTCCGGTCCGAACCTCCCCGTTGAGGTGAGGTCCGGAGCTGCCGCGTGTCCCACGGCATCGAGCCATCTCCCAGATTGAGGACAGCTCCGGAGCAGGCACGTGCCTTGGGCTTCGGACTAGAACCTCCTTGCTGAGGTGGAACCCAGAGTTGCCGCATGTCGCCTGACTCAGAGTCACCAGCCAGCTGAGGGAAGCCTCGAACATGCATGCGGGTGCGGACATATTCCCTTTATAGTTTGTGCTTCCTTAGGCACATCAACTGCAAACGGGCAAGTCGCATGGACAAGGCCCCTAGGTCAACCCTGGGGCTGTCACGAGCACTTGAGCTCCGTAAATGACACATGCCCCAGGCTCCGGGTGGAGCCTTCCCTCAGGGGAAGAAGTCTGGAGCTGCCATGTGTTTCCCTAGGAGAGCTGGGGACAAGGGTTGAACCTCCTTCAAATCCTTGCATTGTCGAGGATCTGAAAGGGGTGGTAGCTACACTACCGGAGCACCCTGGGTCCTTATACTGGTAAGGACCTAGAAGAACAAGCTCGAGATATCGGCAAAGTAGCTACCCACGTTGGCTAAGTAATCCCGGACCCTTGCGCTACTAAGTGTCCGAAGTCTACATCCACGACATAGAACAATGAGAGACTCGAAACAAAGATGCTTTCATTGATAACAGAGTTCCACCGTACAAAAGAGGATACAAGACAACTAAGGAACTCAGCAGCTACAGGTCGAGTAATCTCCTACTCCGTGGCCTGCCTAGTTGTTCCCCAAGCCAATCTCTACAGTGAGACGGTCACCTGTTATAAGACCGAGGACGACAGCAACGCATGCTGGACACAGGCAACGAAGACCTCCAGTGTCATGTGGGCCAAAACGACACCTATGACAGGTTTTGTTGTCCACAACAGTACCAGGAGGAAGGCCGGATCAATCTGGACTTAGTCTTCCTCCGGTACGGGCAGGAAGTCCTCCTTTGGCAAGGCGCCTAGAGGACTCGTCCCACACGACACTAGCGCAGGGACTCACTGCGAGTCGAGGACCCTGTCCCCGACGGCCTCCCCTGCCACCGGCGCACCGTCAGGATGGCATGTGCTTCTATCTGAGGCCGTCAAGGGGAGGGATGTACCAGAGAACCTCACCGAAGGCCGCACACACACAAACATCTAGCAAAAGTGGACGAAGACGACGACCAGTGTGAGGGCATCGGGTGGGCGAGAGTGTTGGGAAGTAGAAACTTCCAGCGCGCAAGAGGAGAGCAAAGGCCACATGGTGAGTGAGGGTGCCATCCAACATCGGAAGGCCTCCTTTTATACTCAGCCATGACCTCTGGCAGGGTAATAGGCGTGGTGATTGGGCTTCACCTCTGCACGTCGTAGGTTATTCGCCTCCCCCAATGATGAGTAGGATCTAGGTCCACCCGTCAAACATTGGGGGCAGAGGGGATAATCTTTCAGGAACTTCCGGCGGTTTTCGATGAAAGCGGTGCGACCAAGTCGCCAGTTGCCGGAGTAAGTGACCCGAGGCAGCCTCTCGGGCGCGACGCCTCAGCAATCACCTCCCTCTTTGGTGGGTAGACCCAGGTCCACCCATCAGACACTGGGGTCCAGGTGAGTAACATCTTGGGGGCGTCCGGCGGTCCCTGATAAAAGAGGCGTGGTGGAGCTGCAGCGACCAACCAAATTGGTTGTCGTAGTAAGTGCTCCGAGGCAACCCCTCGAGCATGTCGCCTTAGCATTCACCCCCGCCAATAACAGGTAGGACCCACGTCCACTGGTCAGGCATTAGCAGGACAGGCGGGTAAAGCCTCGAGAACGTCCGGCGGTTCCCGAGGGAAGCATCACGGTATTTCTGCGACCCATGCTCTGGTGCAGTAATTACCCCGAGGCAACCCCTCGAGTGCGTCGTCGTGACGTGTCAAACTATGTGTAAATTCCACGATGCACAACTGCATTGTTTGAAAGCGCCCACTACGCCAAGGTTGTGCAGCCTTTTCATCTCCCAGGTATAACCCCTCGTCCGCTACGAGAATTTCGCCGCCGCTTCAGTTTCCAAAGCGCAGGTTCAAAACCACCACGCGGGGGAGATGGGGGCCTCACCTGGATCAATGCCCCGCTGAAAACAGCTCCGGTGCTGACATAAGCCCCGGACTCCAGTCCAGAGCTCCCTGCTGAGGAGAGGTTCGGAGCCGCCACGTGTCCCCAGACACCAAGCCTGTCGATAAGGGCACCAGAGCCGCCACACACCCCGCGATCCGTTGTGGGTCGTGGGTCGACAAAGTCAAGAAGGAAGCGAGCTGTTAGGCTTCACATTCAAGGCTCGCGCCTTCCCCAGAAGCATGGCGCACAGCACACGCCTCCCTCCCTTGCCCGTTTGCCATAACGGTGACAAGACAGGACGGCGAGGCGTGACAACGGAACAGTGCCACCCAACGGCACGCAACCGCCCAAGCATGACGAGGAGACACGACGACAATACGACGTCTTCATTATCACCTGACAAGCGGTTAGGGGCGCTCAGCGCGCCGGACGGAGGGATTTAACTCCCCCGCCAACCACTCTACTCAGAGGACGAAGCCCTAGATCATGTATAGGACACTCAAAGCTTTGAGGCCACCTGTCGGGCCACAAGCCTCATTGTAACCACCACGGCCTTGAACTATAAAAGGACCGGGGTGACCACCCTGCAAAGGGTTCTGCTCCCCCACACTCAAGATCACACAACACACAAGCGCTCACGATCAAGCAATAGAACAAGCACACCCGTGGACGTGGGTGTCGAAGTGTTCGGTCGACACTTCCCCCGGGCCTGCACTGGGCAGCCCGCGGAGGTTCTTTTTTCGGTGGGGCTAGTCCCTTGCGGAGAGCTTGCGCGTGTGGACGAGTTAGTAAGAGCTTGACACGGTGAGTTTTACGTGGTTCAGGCCGCCGGAGCGTAAAACCCTACATCCACGGCGAGCTATGGAGCTCGCTGTATTGCTTGCCGCTCAGAACCGGAGTCCTGAGCTTGGGGGTGAGTTACAGCTTGGGTGTGAATGGCTAGCGTATGAGTTGCAGAGGTGCGAACCCTAGGTGCGAATGGCTAGAGTGCAAACCCTTGCTAACGTTGCCTACCCGAGCCTTTTATAGTCCAAGGCTCGGGTGGCTTACAAGGGGGGCCCGGGACCCGACAGGTGGTCCCGGGGAGATTGCATGCAGACTATCGTATCCGCAGTTATGTCGGTAGTTGTCTCTGGCGAAGGCTTCTGAGTCTTCGTCTTGCCGCCCTGCCCATGCCGCATGCTAGTCGTAGTGGTTGATGACGGCGGGAGCGGCATGGGATGTCTTGTCGCTGCGTTTATTGGCTGGCAGGTTCTGACACCGCGCGCCAGTCTGTGATGCGACTAGGCGCAACGACACCTGACAGAGGCGTGCTCCGCGTCTTCGCGTCTTGGGAAGGCGCAGGTCTTGAATGCTTTGTTCGGTAAAGGCATGGCGCGCCTTTACTCCTGTTGCCTACCGCACCGGGCGGCAGCACTGCTCTGCTGGCCACGCGTCGGACCCGGAGCTGTCCTCTGAGGAGAGGGGGAGCTCCGGCTCCGCTGTACACGTGGATCCTTCGGAGCTCACGCCCGCGGAGGGGGTGTGGTCCGGCCTCCTGGGCCACGTGGCAGGCTCGGAGCTATCCTCCGTGGGGAGGGGTGCTCCGGCCCAGCTGGACACATGGCGCCTTCAAACCTCGCCCCTGCAGAGGGAGCGAGGTCCTTAGGAAGTTTTATGCTGTGCGCGGGGTTACCCGGTATTGAGGGTACCGACAGTGGCCCCCGGGCTCACCTTGGGGGAGGTAACGAGCCCGAGGTGGGGCCTTCTCCTACCCGCGCCCTTTCTTGTATTGAGTATTCCCTGTGCTGGCAGGGTCTTGACGGCTTCGGAGTTCAGCCTCTGAGGAGAGGGCGAAGCCTGGCATCGGAGCTCTGCCCAGCTGCGGGGGCGGAGGTCCGGAAGTCATCGGAGCTCAGGCCGGCGAAGGGTGTGAGGTCGGGAGGTCATCGGAGCTCAGGCCAGCGAAGGGCGTGAGTTCCGGCATCAGCGCTCTCCTCTGAAAGGAGGGCGAAGGCTGGCCTCGGAGCTCGGCCCAGCTGTGGGGGGCGGAGGTCCGGAGGTCATCGGAGCTCAGGCCAGCGAAGGGCGTGAGGTTCGGCATCAGCGCTCGCCTCTGAAAGGAGGGCGAGGGCTGGCCTCAGAGCTCGGCCCAGCTGTGGGGGGCGGAGGTCCGGAAGTCATCGGATCTCAGGCCAGCGAAGGGCGTGAGGCCCGGAGGTCATCGGAGCTTGCGCCAGCAAAGGGCGTGAGGTCCGGAGGTCATCGGAGCTCAGGCCAGCGAAGGTCGTGAGGTCCGGCATCAGAGCTCGCCTCTGAAAGGAGGGCGAGGGCTGGCCTCGGAGCTCGGCCCAGCTATGTGGGGCGGAGGTCCGGAAGTCATCGGAGCTCAGGCCAGCGAAGGGCGTGAGGTCCGGCATCAGCGCTCGCCTCTGAAAGGAGGGCGAGGGCTGGCCTCGGAGCTCGGCCCAGCTGTGGGGGGCAGAGGTCTGGAAGTCATCGTAGCTCAGACCAGCGAGGGGTGTGAGGTCCGGAGGTCATCGGAGCTCAGGCCAGCAAAGGGCGTGAGGTCCGGAGGTCATCGGAGCTCAGGCCAGCGAAGGTCGTGATGTCCGGCATCAGCGCCCGCCTCTGAAAGGAGGGCGAGGGCTGGCCTCGGAGCTCGGCCCAGCTATGTGGGGCGGAGGTCCGGAAGTCATCGGAGCTCAGGCCAGCGAAGGGCGTGAGGTCTGGCATCAGCGCTCGCCTCTGAAAGGTGGGCGAGGGCTGGCCTCGGAGCTCGGCCCAGCTGCGAGGGCGGAGGTCCGGAAGTCATCGGAGCTCAGGCCAGTGAAGGGCGTGAGGTCCGGCATCAGCGCTCACCTCTGAAAGGAGGGCGAGGGCGGCCTCGGAGCTCGGCCCAGCTATGTGGGGCGGAGGTCCGGAAGTCATCGAAGCTCAGGCCAGCGAAGGGCGTGAGGTCCGGCATCAGCAATCGCCTCTGAAAGGTGAGTGAGGGCTGGCATCGGAGCTCGGCCCAGCTGCGAGGGCGGAGGTCCGGAAGTCATCGGAGCTCAGGCCAGCGAAGGGCGTGAGGTCCGGCATTAGCGCTCGCCTCTGAAAGGAGGGCGAGGGCTGGCCTCGGAGCTCGGCCCAGCTGTGGGGGGCGGAGGTCCGGAAGTCATCGGAGCTCAGGGCAGCGAAGGGCGTGAGGTCCGGCATCAACGCTCGCCTGGAAGGAGGGCGAGGGCTGGCATCGGAGCTCGGCCCAGCTGCTGGGGCGGAGGTCCGGAAGTCATCGGAGCTCAGGCCAGCGAAGGGCGTGAGGTCCGGAGGTCATCGGAGCTCAGGCCAGCGAAGGGCGTGAGGTCCGGAGGTCATCGGAGGTCAGGCCAGCGAAGGGCGTGAGGTCCGGAGGTCATCGGAGCTCAGGCCAGCGAAGGGCATGAGGTCTGGCATCAGCGCTCGCCTCTGAAAGGAGGGCGAGGACTGGCCTCGGAGCTCGGCCCAGCTATGGGGGGCGGAGTCCGGCACTGCTCAGTGGTCCCCCCTTTCCTGTCCCTTAGTCTCACTTTGCTTACTGTCCCAGGCCGGAATACGGGGCTTGGGTAATCTACTGCACTTGGTCCCGGAGGTCTGGCCCCAGCCCCAGTCAGGGTGTAACCGTCCGGCCCCCTGGTACTCAGACCGTAGCGCCGGGGGGCAGAGTGCGCATGCTTTGGGTGCAAGACCGGGCAAAGCAAGGCTCCTGACCCCCCGGTCTAGCGTAGGTCTTTTCTCGGAGGAGACCAACTGGCGGTACAGTACCCTTACAGGGGGAGATCCAAAAGGCCACCGGGCCTCTGGCAGGTACCCCAAGCACTACCGCCTTCGGCAGGACGGCAAATATCGACTATGCATGAGAGCAGGAAAGAGGAACCGAGTGTACAATGGACGCACACTATCTAGAGCGTGTGGAGGTGTTCATATAAATTAATGCGTAATTTAAATAAACACCTAAGTAAGCCTGGTGAACTTACTGGGGTAGCGTCGGAGCGCCTGTCTTCACGCAGAGCGGGTCATGCGTGGCTTCGTCGTATGCCGGACACGGGGGGACCCCCATGGCGATCTCAGGGGGAAGCATGGCTTCGGCCCCGCATACCATGTGGAAGGGTAGTTCCCGTGACCCGGCCCTCGGAAGTCCGGCTGGCCCTCGATATGGAGGAGCCGGTATCCCCCGACGGCTCTGGGTGCGCGTCTGCACCGGTTGTGTGGGTCTGCTTGGCATGGACTTGGCACGCATTGCATCCCTAACCGGTTTGACGGCGTCCAGGTGGCTCTCGGTCAGTAGGAGCCATGTCGGGTGGCTTAACCGACCAGCGTGCGGGACGATGAGCGTTCCCAGCACTCGCCTCCGTGGACTACTGCGAGCTAGTCGCAGCCTTCCTCCTGGGTTATGCACCGCAATAGGATGTCGTGGCGCCACGCCAGTAAAGATACCAGCGCGTAGCACTTAGCCATCCGCACCACCAGTTCAGCGAATGCACGTTCATCAGGAAGGATGTCCTTCAAGGAGTCCCGGACCTCCGTGGTCCATGCATCGGGACTACTTGAGCTTCTGGATCTTGAGCACTGGGTTGCACGGAGTCCCCAGTGACGCTTACGATCCTTTGGTGGCATCCATGGCTGCAGGGCCGCCGGGACTGCCTAGCTTCGAGGCACTGGTTCAACCCCCTTTGCCCGGCTCGGCGGGCCGGGCTGTGGACCGCAGCAACGTCGTCTCGAAGACTCCTTCGGGCGCAGGGGCTCCGATGGAGGCCTTCATTGAGAGGTCGTCAGCTGCGGCCTTGCCAGCGCGCGGTACATGGCGCAGGTCCAAGGCGAGGAAGTCTTTCTCCAACATCCGCACGGGGAGCAGATAAGCAGCTAGCTGTGGGTCATTGCGGGGGCATTCACCCTTAACTTGCTTGATAACTAGCTGGGAGTCGCCCTGCGCCAACAACTGGCGAGCGCCCAGAGACAGGACTGTCTTTTAGGCCAAAGATGAGTGCTTCATACTCTGCCAAGTTGTTGGTTGCCTTGGAATTGAGACGCACCATGTACCCAGACTGCTCCCCCGATGGCATGAGAAGCAGTACGCCGGCACCGGCCCCCTGCTTTCACGAGGAGCCGTCAAAGAAGAGCGTCCAGTGAGGCCCGGTGAAGACCGGAGCTCGGTACTTTGGTTCACCGTCTTTGCGGCCCCCTGGGTCAGCCTTCGTTGGCGTCCACTCAGCCACGAAGTCAGCCAGTGCTTGGCTCTTGGCTGTCTGACGTGGTCAGGAGCTCAGCTTGGACTCCGCCATCTTCGGGCTGTCTTCCGGCTTTGGAAGCTGGCAGTGAGTGCCAATTCCGCCCTTCGGCTGCTCTGGCGCACTTGTCCGCAAGGCTGAAGAGCTCAGAGGCATCGCAGACCTCTCTGGTCGCAAGCTTCTCAAGCATCTTCTCGTCCCGGACACCCTGCCGGAACGCCACCACCACAGAAGCACTTCGAATGTGCGGGATGGTGTTGCGTACCTGGGAGAACCGCTGGATGAAGTAGCGCAGTGATTCCCCAGGTTGTTGTTTGATGGCGTGGAGGTCAAGCTCCGTGCCGGGACGGGCGTAGGAGCTGCCGAAGTTGGTGACGAACTGCCGACAGAGCTCTCCCCAGGAGGTTATGGACCCCTGGGAGAGATTCATGAGCCAAGACCGAGCTGGGCCGGTCAAGGCGACGGGGAAGTAGTTGGCCATGACAGCCTCATCCCCTCCTGCGGCAAGTACGATGGTGGAGTAGATCTGGAGGAACTCCGCCGGGTTGACGCTACCGTCGTACTTCTCGGGCAGGTGCGGTCGAAACTTGTGCGGCCACCTCGCGAAGCGAAGGTGGGGTGCAAGGGCCGCACATCCTGCTCCTGCTGCCGCAGGTATTGGCGCTGCGAACGCTTGGTTTGCACTTGGCACCGTGTACCCCGGTATGGGCAAGGCTGTACCATAGACCGGGGGCGCTGCTTGCGGCGCATATGGTTGTGGCATATGCTGTGCGGCGTATGCCTGAGGCAGGGCTCGCGTGGCGAAGATCTGCCCCCCAGGCTGTGTCGAGGCCAACGTCATGCTGTCGCCAGCCTCATGGTTGCGATGCCTTTCTCGACGTCGCTCGAGGTACACCCGGGCATCCTGGCCCAAGTGGCACCGTTCCAGCTCCCTTCTCAGGTCCGTCGACGGGAGCCTGGAGGAGCTGGAATCCGCCGTTTGCCTGTCAACCGTTGGCGTGCGCGTCAGCGACACAGCTGGTTGACCGGGGCGTCGCCCTCGCCGAAACCGAGGGTTCGCGGCGGCGACGACGAGGCGGTCCACCTCGCGGACCCATTGTTGGGTCGCTGAATGGGGCGCATCCCCAGCAGGTGGGTTGCGCAGCAGTGCTCTTGCTGCAGCTAGCGCACCCCCATGGTGTACGCTCAGCGCTGCAGAAGATCTCACACTGGTCGGAGCCTACATTGCCGGAGTCGGCGTTGTCGGAGTCGGCTGCTGGCTATCAGCTTGTGCCGACACACTCCGTCCTGAGTGCGTCGACATGTACTCCCCGCTGGTCACGGTTCGCCGTGAACGCGGAGGGGGAGAGTTTGCCGCTGAGGGAAGCTTGGTCATCTTCGTCGGCGGAAACTCGTCGCGCAAGGGAAAAGCCCCCTTCCTGGCGCGCCAAATGTCGAAGTGTTCGATCGACACTTCCCCCGGGCCTGCACTGGGCAGCCCGCGGAGGTTCTTTTTTCGGTGGGGCTAGTCCCTTGCGGAGAGCTTGCGCGTGTGGACGAGTTAGTAAGAGCTTGACACGGTGAGTTTTACGTGGTTCAGGCCGCCGGAGCGTAAAACCCTACGTCCACGGCGATCTATGGAGCTCGCTGTATTGCTTGCCGCTCAGAACCGGAGTCCTAAGCTTGGGGGTGAGTTACAGCTTGGGTGTGAATGGCTAGCGTATGAGTTGCAGAGGTGCGAACCCTGGGTGCGAATGGCTAGAGTGCGAACCCTTGCTAATGTTGCCTACCCGAGCCTTTTATAGTCCAAGGCTCAGGTGGCTTACAAGGGGGGCCCGGGACCCGACAGGTGGTCCCGGGGAGATTGCCTGCAGACTACCGTATCCGCAGTTATGTCGGTAGTTGTCTCTGGCGAAGGCTTCTGAGTCTTCGTCTTGCCGCCATGCCCATGTCGCATGCTAGTCGTAGTAGTTGATGACGGCGGGAGCGGCATGGGATGTCTTGTCGCTGCGTTTATTGGCTGGCAGGTCCTGACACCGCGCGCCAGTCTGTGATGCGACTGGGCGCAACGGCACCTGACAGAGGCGTGCTCCGCGTCTTCGCGTCTTGGGAAGGCGCGGGTCTTGAATGCTTTGTTCGGTAAAGGCATGACGCGCCTTTACTCCTGCTGCCTACCGCACCGGGCGGCAGCACTGCTCTGCTGGCCACGCGTCGACCCGGAGCTCTCCTCTGAGGAGAGGGGGAGCTCCGGCTCCGCTGGACACGTGGAGCCTTCGGAGCTCACCCCCGCGGAGGGGGTGTGGTCCGGCCTCCTGGGCCACGTGGCAGGCTCGGAGCTATCCTCCGTGGGGAGGGGTGCTCCAGCCCCGCTGGACACGTGGCACCTTCAAACCTCGCCCCTGCAGAGGGAGCGAGGTCCTTAGGAAGTTTTATGCTGTGCGCGGGGTTACCCGATATTGAGGGTACCGACAGTAGGGTATTACGCTCTGGTGGCCCGAACCACGTAAATCCTCGTGTTCATCCGCTCCCTCGAGCCCAGATCACGAAGGGCGCCAAGCCTCCTCCGGAAAAAGGAACCTCGCGGGCTGCTTCTGAGCAGGTCAGGAGGAGTGTCGCAGCTCACAATCTAACAGGACCCAACTACAGGTTAGCATCTAAAATTGTATATTATATATAAAATGTATTGTTTTGGGCCTAACCCAACTGTGGATAATTTTAGGACTAAACAAAAGCAGTGGTGGTTACTACAAACGCATACATGATTTCTTCAATGAGGATTAAGCCTGAAGGTTGTCACAGAAGTCAGATAGCCATTCAACATCGCTGGGATGTTATCCAAAAGGCCGTGAATAGATTTCGTGGCCTGAAATCAGCTATTAACAGGAGAAATGAGAGCGGGCAGAATGAACAAGACAAGGTATTGTGGAGCACTGTAATTTATATACTTCAGTTAATGTTCATTTGTGATCATTTTGCGGCCTCATATCAGCTCCTTTCTTTCACACTAGATCGATGATGCTGTGAACATGTATGAGAAGACAGAGACATTTATGTTCATACATTGTTGGAAGCTACTTCGCAACGAGGCAAAATGGAATGATAGACTGTTAGACCTCAACACAAGAGATGCATCTGGTAAAGCACCCCAACCATCCCAAGCCAACTGCACAGAAATACCTGTGGAGTCTGGAAATGACAATTGTGACCGACCTTTGCCAAAAGGTAGAGATACTGCTAAGTGGAGGAGGTCACGTGGTGCAGGAGATGCATCCTCTTTTAGCACAGCTGTGGAAGTGTTGGAACGCTTCAACGAAAGAAGTGAGAAATATGAGGTCAAGCAAGACTAACAAATGGAAGAGATCTTGAACCTCAAGGGAAATAAAATGAAGCTTGGAGAGATGATGTATGACTTGCAGAAGCAAGATATGGAGGTTCGGACCAAGTTGAAGGAAGAACATCTTAGCTTGACTAAGAAGGACATTGAGGTTAGAGAGAAACAAACCGAAGCACAACTTTTAGCTGCTGAGGTAGGGATAATTGGAGCAGATTTAGAGAAGCTTGCTCCACAAGTGAAGGCATACTACATCGCCATGGAGCGACAGATCATGGAGCGTAGGGGAATCGATATTCCTCCAAATAACGACAGCTGATGTTGTAGTTTTGTAGTCAAGTTATGTTGTAGTACAATTTTTAAGACTATCATGTGCAACTGTTGTTAAGACTTTATCATGTACAAGTGTGGTCATTTGCAACTGTTGTTAAGACTCGTAAGGTTTCCTGAACATATGTATGTTATTTCAATGCACACGCCTTGTCAAGCTGGTACAGATCAAATTGATGATTATAGTTCTTTATAAACTAAAACCAAATATGTATGAACTCCACACAAGCATACATAGTTTCAGAGTACATATATTGCTTGCTACCAACAACATACATATATGCTATTCACAAAAGCACACATAGTTCAGAGTACAGATATTGCTTGCTACCAACAGCATACATATATGTTATTCACAGAAGCACACATAGTTCAGAGTACATTAGGCTTTTGCATTAGGTGTGAAAGGTCCTGAGTTAGAGCCATAAAGTACCCACATGTGCTCCACAGGGTCAGATTTCAGGAGTGTCGAGGTTTCTTTGTCGTGAATCACTGAGAGGGCATCTATGAACTCCTCAATTCCAGGATTGGCACCTACTTGTGTCATTGGAGAGTTACATGCACCTGGCCACTCAGACATATGCACTTCAGGCAGATCAATTCCATGCTCATCCTCTATGACCATGTTGTGAAGGATGACACATGCACTTATTATGGAATTGAGGTCCTTTTGACTCCATAACCGAGCTGACCCATGCAATATCTTCCACTTTGCTTGGAGAACCCCAAAAGCTCTCTCAACATCCTTACGACATGCCTCTTGCTGCCCTGCAAATATCTTCTGTTTGTTGCTAATAGGGGCACTGATGGTCTTCACCAACGTTGCCCAATCAGGATAAATCCCATCAGCCAAATAATACCCAAGGGTGTAGGTGTTCCCATTAACGTTGCAAGATGTTAATATCGTTGTGAGACCCTGGAAGCCCAAAATATGCATGCCATATCCTAAGGTCATGTGTTGCTAGTGCCTCTAATATTATGGTTGGGTTGCCCTTGTGCCCCTTATACATACCAGCCAAAGCTGTGGGGTAGTTTTCCCACTCCCAATGCATACAATCTATACTGCCCAACATTCCAGGAAAACCTCTTGCGTGATTTGCTACTAGTATATGTTCCAATTCAGTTTCATTTGGTGGTCGAAGAAACTATTGCCTAAAAACTAATATCACTGTCTTAACAAACTCCCTTAAACACTCAAGGATTGTATTCTCACCCATTCGAATGCCATCATCATGACCATCTGCTACTCCACCATAGGCAAGCATCTTAATGGCAACCGTACACTTATGTTTTGCCGAGAACCCAAGCTTGTCTGATGCATCCCTCTTCTGTTTGAATTTGTCATTTACTGATCAACTATCTTGAGGAAGAGACTCCTACACATATGAAATCCGTCGAACAAATCATTGCACTGATTATTACCATAAACCTATGTAAATAAAGGTTCACAATGAACAACCAGTTCATTCTATATGAAGAGTGGTCATTACCTCCTACAGAAACTTTCGGCGTTGTAGAGTGGCCTCTAAACAAAGTAGTCATTGTGCAACCGTCTGTCACCACCCACGCGGTCTGGGTCATTTTTTTTGTGGCCATGAACCGAGCCTCCCCAATGCCTCTTGGTTCCCAAAATTGCAACCACAACTGCTACTGTTCGGAGCTCCTCTTCCTTCCATGATGAAGTTGCGGCAGACCCACAACTTGACATTTTCACGTACCAACATGCCATAGCCACAGCCCATACTTGGCAACCACTAGAGCTTCGGATCGACTGGGATGCAGCCACCCAAAAACAGGAGCTTCACCAACGAAGGGCGTCGAATAATGATTTCGGGATTTTCTTCTGTAGCAGCCACTTAGGAATCTGACCGGCGTGTCGAGGAGCACAATGATTTGGTGAATTAGTTTCTGAGTGGCGACCACTGGAGCTTCGAGTCAAGAGGGGCGCACGAACCTGGGTTCAATCGGCGGACGTCACTGCAAATCAAAGGAACTGGAGGATTTCCAGCAGGAATCGCCAGTGCCGGATGAGGACTTTCAGCTGGATTCGATGCATGAGGACTTTCAGCTGGATTCGGTGGAAACGGAGAAGCAGGAATCATCGGTGGTGGAGGACTTCGAGAGGGATTCGGCGCAGCAACATTTCGGGATTTCTCCCTCCTTCCTGCGAACGAACCGCCGACCGGAACCCATACCCATTTACGGTACCACGTTGAAGACGACGGGTGTTAGGCCTCCTCGCCTGGCCCACTGCGAAACCCAAATCCAAAAACGGGTATCAAAGTATACATATGCTCATTGCAGTCAGTCTAATAACATGGGCAAGAGACTTTTTCGTGCCTATTCCCTTTTTGCTCGTAGATTTTTAGAATCAAACTTGCACACGCGTCCGTGGGCGAAGAATGAGATCCACACATCTCTGCCATATGTCCCCGCGGGCACACGGATAATGGATGCCGGTTCTTGCTATTTTTACTTTATGTTATCACTGTCTGCGTGTGTACCGTGTTTTGGAAAAAAGAACTTGTTGGGTCGTAGCATTTTTGTATGGCAAATTGCAGGTGCGTGGCCAAGTGCCGGAACTGCTGACTGACAAGTGTCACTTATGGGATCCGAAATATTCCGTATGTTTCCAAATGTGTCTCCGTTATGCTCAAACCTCGTAGGTCTCTATACTTCGTGTACCGCTGTCTTCTACGCTGAAAGCCTGAAATACTGTTTGTGGTTCGGGGCACATACGACACGCTGTATTTGGCCAACCGTATGGTAAAAAAAAAACAGTTCGGATTTGCTCTCTTTTTTAAGTGCCAGCTAGTGACCGGCTTCTCTCCTCCCTCCCATTGGACCCTATTTATTCTAGTTTCAGTTGTATATAATATTTTTTCTAATATCAGAATAAATGTGGTCCAGTAAGAGTAAATGAGAGAAGAGAAGCCGCATTCGTGTATCACGACGGTATGAGGTTGCGATCGCTGTGAACGGGTGAACCAGACTACAGCCTCAAAAATCATTTAATGACGAGCTTATAAGTCAAAATTAAGCGTGCACAGGGATTTGCCATCGTTAAGCTAGAGCTCAAAACGACCTAACAAGCACTCCCACACGAGACACACGCCTGGAACACTTGAAGCTACGAGTCAAGTGAGCACGACGGCCGGCAGCTACCGGTGCACTGGTGCAGTGCAGCTACGCAGATGTGTGGGACGTAGACGTCGTCGTCCAGGTGAAGAACGCGTACTTTGGTGAGGGGTGGGGGGACACGTAGCTTATACGGCGTTCTCCGTCGTCGACGACAACGTGACTTGACGTATACGGTACCTTCCCACAGTGGCTGTACGTTCTTACGTGTGTGAAGTGAAGCATGAGAGTTCGACCAACTGCAGAGCAATCTGAAAGGCACGGGTCAATTTGTCTCGTGCTTTATTGCCAACGAGCATCACAACAAAGATGCAGATTAGAAGCCACCACAACTAATTAAGTACTAGGACTATACCTTATTAAACAGCACGCACGTTTTACAACAGGAAGGAAGCTGCAAATTGCTATTGCAGCAACTGTTACCTAGTCCTGTCCACAGCCTAGCACTGGGAGAGAAACGATAGGTTTGGGTACAAGGAGCCGTCATCTCAGCAAGGCAGCGTCGATCAATTCAAGGCCGTGCGTCCGTTTCATCGCACCGACCGCTGCTATGGAGACTGAGTGGCCCTCCTCCCCTTACGGCACGTTCATCACCTGGATGGACTGCAGCATGTCGGAGAGCGCGATCACCAGGTCGCCGGACCTGACCATGCCCCTGGTCTTGAGCAGGGAGAAGGTGCGGTTCAGGTTGCTCTCCATGTCGTCGGAGAAGCTCAGGCAGAAGGGGACGAGGCCCCACTGGAGGTTCAGGCGCCTCCTCACGGAGGTCGAGGTCGTGAAGGCGAAGACGGGGCAGTCGGGGCGGCACCGCGAGAGCAGGGAGGCCATGTGGCCGGTCTTCGTGAAGACAAAGACGGCATCTACTCCCAAGCTGTTGGCTGCAAATCAAATTAGTTTAGATTAGGCATCATAGCTCGAATGCAATGGCAAATTAAAGCATTACGACAGTAACACATTCAAATAAGTTAATCACTAAGGCGAAATTTAGCAGAAGATACCCATTTTAGCTGCCGAATTGCAGATCTCCTCTGATATCTTGTCGGAGAAGGAGGACGAAACGCTTCGGAGGTCCAGTGCCTCACGGCGCTTCTCCTCTCTCCACCACTTTTCAAACCTCAGGCTAACGCTGCTGAGGACACTAAGAGCCTTCTCCGGGTACCTCCCCATTGCCGACTCGCCAGAGAGCATCAGAGCATCCGCGCCCTGGCGGACAGCTTCGGAAACGTCAGCGACTTCAGCCCTAGTGGGTGTAGGATACTCTATCATCGATTCGAGGAGCTGAGAAGCAACAATGGCTGGCTTGTTGAGCTGCCTGCACAGTTTAACAATCTTTTGCTGTATTGCAGGGATCTGTTCCAAGGGAACTTGTGCCCCCATGTCCCCTCTGGCTACCATCACACCATCTGATGCTTGGACGATTTCTTCAAGGTTCATTAAAGAGTCAATGCTCTCAATTTTTGCAAGGACTGCTATATCACTGATCATATACAATGAAGCATTATCGTGAGTTAGAAAGAAGTTTTCATGCAATGAAAGGATCATTTCTATTCCAAAAAGAGCATAAATAATCTTTTTTGTTCCCATTGGATGGTTACAGGAACCACTCAACTGAAGGTTTAGGAGAACAGTGTATAAAATGCACCTAAGACAAACTTCAAAGATTGTAGGTATAGGTTGACTAAAAGTTATTGCAGCAACCAGAATAAGAACCAGGATTTATGAATTGAGGAATTTCATAATGTATGCAGAAGAAATATAGGTTCCGCGATCACAATATAGTTGAGGATTTTCCTTTCCCTTTCTTCTGAAAACCAAGTTACCGATGACCTATACAATATTAGGCAGTTCATATTGTTCTTATGTGAAATCATGTTAGTGCATTACGTAACAAGGTAAATACCCTACCAGTGAGAGTGATCACCCAAAGCTAGTCAGGAACCAAGCAGCAACTGTGGCGAAGTATCTAGAACAGCCGTAACCTTCTAATGAAAATATAAAATACAATATAAAATTATATTCCTTGTACCTGTTACGACTTCTTGAAGCTATGTAACTTTTCAAGTGTTTAATTACTTCTGCAGATTTGACAAACGAAACAGCAATGAAATCTACACCTTCAGCAATTCCAAAGTCTATGTCAAGCCAATCCTGCACAAGTCGTCGGAAGAAAATGAGCAGCATTACTATAAATTAGTATCAAACAAGAAAAACAACAACAAAGCTGATAAACTAATCAGATATGAGAGTTAACAATATAAGGTCTAGAGTAAATAATGCATGTTGTTATGAACTGATGCAGGCATCCACAGAAAAATAGCTGTGAATCCAATGTAGTACTTGTACCAAGGGACAAGATTTTGAAGGCTTTTAGTGCTCAAACAACACATTCGTCATGCTAGTGAATTTACCTTTGATGAAATTGTAGGAAGCATAGCATTCTTCTCACGAACGACACTGCCATTACGCCAAAATGTAAGATTGGCACGAGGCAGCAACAAACCAGGATCAGTGCAACGACACTTAACATCTGGTCCTAACTTCTCAATCACCTCAAACTGAGCCATTCCACCATCCACAAGAAGTTCATCACCAACTCTCACATCTGTGTAGACGTGTAGTATTCAGATGCATCATTACAACAAGGAGAAATTAAATGTGAACAAAATCAAGAAAGAGGTCGGCTCAAATAACCTTCAGCAAATCCTTCATAGTTCACATTAATAGTTCGTTCTGGGAGGGGTGATTCAAAAGGTCTGACACTAAATGTCCATATTTCTCCATCCTGTGGAATCCAACAGATGCAGCATCATTGTTAATTGTTCCATAAATATTGTGACACCGCAGAACCCAAAGCACTCAACAAATAATATAGCTAAGGAAAGAAAACATAATTCTCAGTGAGTACGGACGGGTACAGTATAGTTTCCTAATGTATGGGTTTAAAACCTAAAACGGACAGCCAGATGGATCCAATGAAGTGAACCAGACACTCAAGGTACTTAACCATTGATGCTCCAATAGTTTTGTTCCTTTGAATTATTCATTTCATGTATTACGTAAAGTATAACTACATCGAATTTTCACATGTGGTCCTGTGGAGATGATGATTAACTATGCACAGAAATATACCCGGTGTGTTTTTGGAGACCAAGCTACAGCTTGAAGTTTCAAAGATAGTGCAGCAATTACGTAATTGATAAGAAGATCAGGAAACTGAACACTAGGAATTAAAGAATATCAAACTTTTGCCATGACTTTATACAAAGAAGAAAACATAAAGAAATATATGAGCTCCCGCTAGGACATTAACTTACAGGAATGAACCAAAGACAGCATTCTCAACTAGTGCTGAATATCTGTCCCATTAGAATTTTTAGCAAGTTAAACCAAAAAGCCTAAAATGTGAATCACGATAACATAAGTTTACTCATTCCGGATTATACTATTTTACCAATGAATAGGATACGCAGTCCATTGACTAAGTGAATTCAAATTCAACCAAGCTCAAAAATTGTACTAGTGAAATAAAATCTACCTATGCCCAAGCAATTGTGCTTATGTTTGGTGCCAGCTGCAAGGAGCAGAATAACTAGGATGCTTTTGCAATGAAATACAAACTCTTTTGAGATTTGGACCAAAGATCTTGACAACTCTGTAACTCTGGATCAACCAATGATTTAGCACTGTATTCTTTGTTGTTGTTGTTGATTCTTTTGAGGCTTTGCCCTTGAATTGCACTGCCATTTTCACAAAATGTAATGTCTCATATAGTGTTTTTAAGTCGTTCGACTAATCGCAATTAGTCGCGATTAGTTGTTCTTATCGCCCAGTTTTATTGTCTTTGTGCTTTAACACATGCTGTTTGTTGAACTGTTTAGAAACTGAAATTCTGATTCTGCCTTTGTATTGTGAGTATAATAGTATATGTTTCTCCTAATTAACTATTAACCGTTGTATCCATCTTGTTTATATATCTCTATACATATACATATACATATGCATATACATATATATATATATATATATACTATTGTAAGCTGCTAATATAATATTACATATATACATTGATATATATAGGGTCGACTAGAAAACTGCAACAAAAAATAGGCAGGACGACTAGAGGGTCAACTAGGCGACTTGAAAAACATTGGTCTCATACCAATGTATACTTTCCCTTCTTCCATGATTTCAAGCATGAGCTCAAAATCTGGAACTCTGGATCAAATCAAACTTGGCAGGTTTGACAAAAGTACGAATTACTACTAGGTTGTTATAATTCAGACATTTGCCAAACACCACTGGCCCTTATCCACATTGCACATGCTCATTTCATCAAACACGTTCAAGTGCATCAGCCATCAGCTACACAAACACACACACAAAGAGCACCTCACCTCCGCCATTAAACACACAAACACCATGGGAGGATCAGGAAACGAAACTAGAAATTAAGTAATCCTAAACTTTTGCCATGAATTGTTACTAAGAAGAATACTTAAATAATGACTTGTTACTCAGAAGAAAACTTAAAGAAATATAAGAGCTCTCAGTAGGACAATAACTTAAAGCCTAAGAATCAACAACTTACAGAGGAGTGAACCAAGTACGACATTTCCAACTAATGCTGAATATATGTTGTGTTAGAAGAACTTAGAATTTTTAGCAAGTTAAACCAAAACGCCTAAAGTTCACTCATTCTGAATCTTATCATTTTACCAATAAATGGGGCCCACAGTCAACTGAGTAAGTCAATTCAAATTCAACCAAGCTCAAAACATTGTACTGGTGAAATGTCGAGGCATATGTGCCTATGTTTTGTGCCAGCTGCAAGAGGCAGCAGATTTAGGACGACTTGCAATGAAATGCAAACTCCTTTGAGGCTTCTACCAAAGATCTTGAAAATTACCTAGAATCACTGCAAGTCACTCTACTATAACCTGGCACCTAAATTGCACTGCCATTTTCACAGTGGAATAAGAGAAAGAAATGGGCAGCCTGGTGCATGTAGCTCCCGCTTGGCAGGGTCCGAGGAAGGGTCCGACCCATTTGGGTCTTTTGTACGCAGTCTTTCCCTACATTTCTGCAAGAGGCTGTTTCTAGGACTCAAACCCGTGACCTCATGGTCACAAGGCAACAGCTTTACCGCTGCGCCAAGGCCCCCCTTCATAGTGGCATGTTTCATAGAAATGTGCAATGCCCATTCCCTTCTTCCATGATTTGTAACATGAGCTAAAAATCTAGAACTCTGGATCAACCAAGTTGTTCCGTTCTAGGAACAACTCGTTGGTGCAATCCAACTTGCCAGGTTTGGTAAGAATATGAGGTGCTACTGGTATATCTAAGACACTGTCGAACCCCCACTAGGCCTTACCCATACTGCACATGTGCATTTCATCAAACATGTTCTAGTGAAGTTGTCCACCATCCGCAGGACGCACAGAACCGACCAACAGGTACACACAAACACAAGGGGAGAGTCACCTCACCTCCGCCTTGGCCGACGAGGCGCCGCCGAGGTCCCCCATGTGGATCTCGCTGCCCTCGGTGTCCATCATGACGGCGACGGCGAACCCCTTCTCCTCGTTGAGCCTCCGCACGGCGCGGATGACCTCCCGGTGCCACTCCCGGTCGCCGTGGCACATGTTGACGCGGGCCACGTCCATTCCTCCGACGGCGAGCGCCTCGAGCTCGGCGGGGCCGCAGGTGGCAGGCCCCACGGTGCAGACGAGCTTGGTGCGGCGCGTGCTCCGGAACCCGTTCTCCGGCAGCTCGGCCTCCGTGGCCGCGGCCGCGTCGATGATGGGATCGGCGGAGAGGATTCCATTGGGGTTGGGGAACGCGGTGAGGTCGGCCGTGGCGGCGGAGGAGGTGGAGCGGAGGCGGAAAGGGAGGCGGGCGCGGGAGGGGAGGCGGAGGAAGGGAGCGGTGGAGGAGTGGGGCGTGGGAGTGAGGGACTTGGGGGTTGCGGGTGGGTGGAGGAGGGAGTGGGCGGCGGCGGCCATGGCGGCGGCGCGGGAGTGGAGTGGAGTGGGAGGAGATGCGCGGTGGCGTGCAGATTTTGATGCGAGATTGGCGCGGCGGAGCTTGCGAGGCTTGGCCGCTTGGTAAGTGTCGCGGCGTGGGGGTGACGTGGCAGGATGCGTTGTCGTTTCCAATCCCACATGTCCGAAGCACGTGCTCGGTGTCGCGGTCAGGCTGCCTATTCCACCTTGGATTTATGGTTACTCCCTCCATTCCAATTTATTTAAGTAGTATGTCTCGTTTAAAGATTTAAATTTCAAGGACACTCGCGAAAGTTTGAAATGTGTTGAGAAGTGATTTATAAGTCGCGGCTTATTTGGTGAGCCTGTTCGGAAATTACGATGCCAAATGAACCGAAACTTCAGGCAATGCAGGCAAACGTTTTCTTTGAAGTACTGTGTATAACCATCAGCAAACAGAGCATAATATCCTATCCACGACAAAACACTAATAAAATTTTGGACAAACAAAATAGCGACCTCAACCAATCAGCAAAGACCCAACGACTCCCTCCGTATCGAAATATTGAACTAGGCATCAAATAATTTGAAGAAACGGAAAGAGTATTAGCAAAAAAAAGTAAGCAAAAGAATAAACTGAACTTTGAGAATTACTGTATGTGATGTGACTGAATATAAAAATAGAAAACATGGTACTACTGAAACAGATGACTTCACAATGCCACGCCTGAGAACTTGTAATATAGGCTGTTCGTCATCAACCACAATGACCAAGATATCCAGAATATGAATCACAAGCATAATTTAGGTAACTGGTTCGAAATTCATCATACTCTATGTTCTCACAGCAACACATTTAATAAAACGGACAAACTTTTGAGTCTCAAGATCCCACAGGTACGTCTTATAATGATGCAGGATAAAATAGAACGGCAAATCCTCTCCCAAGTTCAGCGACACTAATACTCAAAACTTAAACTAGATTGTCTGCTTTACTGTGTCACGCCGAGCCACTTTGAGAAGTTCTCAAACTCCGTGTAGTCACTGTCTGAGATCATGGTCTTGTACCAGGACTTTCCAGCAGCCTTAACCTTGGCAGCCTCCTCCTACAATGAGGAATCAAGAGCAAACAGTTATTCCAATGATACAAATTATATAGGAGGGTATAGCAATCTTCTATTACGATGACAGAAGAAAGTACTACTGTATCACGCAGTTTTATACTATTGCTGATGAAATCAACTACGGTTAAGAATGGATAATAAGTACCCAATTAAAAATGTAATTCAAATTTGACCCAAGTTCTCATGCACTACCACTGCTGCTTGCATAACAAGTCCCAACATGACCTAGCAAGGTGCGTAAAACTCATAAATGTTTGAGGGGATAAAACTATAATGTTGCTAGTTTCAAAGTAACTAGACACAACATGAACCAACAACCTTAACAATTTAACACATGCACCTTGCATAATAAATCACAGATGCTAGTCTCATGCAAATTGAAATCTCAAACTACATATCATGATTGTTGGGACAACAAGTACAGTAAAAAGCAGATTTGATAGTGAAGCACATTATCTACAGAATGATGGTAGATGAATCAGATAAATGTGGTCTAATGGAACAGTACATCAGTGGAATACAATAAACCCATTTTAAAACACGACATACAAGATTACAAGCATATAATACCCCTATAGGCTGTAGCATACAGGGAAGAATCACGAACTGTATAAAGCAATAGTAGTTTCTACAGCAACAGGAAACTACTCTACCATTCCAAACAATACACATTCCAAGCAATGAACGTGACCACAGTGTAAAATAATGCAGTTTCTAAGCAACGTACCATGTAGCTGTATACTCAGTCATATTACATCATAAATGGAGGAGATGCATAACAGAAATGGACTCGGGGGAGGAGGTTTTACCGGGTTGAGCTTGGTCCTCTTGGAGTCGAGCTTTTCATTCCTAGCCTTGACGCGGGCAGCCTCAGCAAGGGTGGCCATCTTCCGGGCAGTACCCAAATAAGGGTTGAGCTTGAGGACGGCAGCCATGTTCTTGAGCGGGTTCTTCCTCTTCTCCCTGCGCTTGATTTCCTTATTGAGTGGCTTCACAACAGATTGCACCTCATCAGAGTTGATAATCCTGCCCAGGTCAGCATTGGCCATCTTGGGCCTCGGCAGCACGAAACCCTTCTTCTTCAGCGAGGAGGTCTCAAAGGTTCCATACACCTCCTCAAGCTTCTTGAACGCACTCTCGGTCCAGATCACAAAGCGCCCGAGGTGGCCGCCAGGGGCGAGGTCGAGCAGGTTGAGGCGCTCGACGTTGGCAACATCAACACCAGGGAGGTTGCGGAAGGCCTTGACAATCTTGGACCCCTCAGTGCCGTAGACGATGAGCGGGCCCTTGCGGTTGATGTAGCGGCGGTTGCGCATCTTGCCCTTGCCAGGGCGGATGCCAACAGAATCCTTGGCCTTCTTGGCGTCAGCCTCGGCTCCAATCTGCTTCAGGATCTTGTGCGCCTGGGAGGTCTTCTCAATGGACTCCGCGGAGTCCGAAATGACAAGCGGGAACTCGGGGACGCTCTCGATGCGATGGCCGCGCGCCATGACGAGGGAGGGGACGGCGGTGGCCGCGAGCGCCGAGGCAACGGCGGAGCGGCGCAGGTTGGTGTTGACGCGGCGGTGCCACTTGCGCCAGATCTTGGTGGGCGCGAACATGCGACCGCCGCGGCACATGTTGCCGAAGGCTCCCTGGCCGGCGCGGTGGGTACCGCCTCCGGGGACACGGGGGATACGGGACACCGCGCGGCCGGTACCCCAGGACTCCGCCGAGGTCTGGTGGCCGGCGCGGCGGGAGACGGCGTAGGGCTGGCGCTTGTTGCAGGACAGAAGCTTGTGGACGAACCTGGTCCAGTCGGGGCGGATCGGCGCCCGGAAGACGTCGGGCAGCGGGATGCCGGCCGAGTCCGTGGCCATGTCACCCTCCAGGGCCTTCACGGAGACGAGGGGGCGGGTTGAGGCGACCATGGTGGCGGCTGCTAGGGTTTCGGGGGCGGCGCGGCGCGACGGATGTGCGAATGGAGACGGGCGCGAATGGAAGAGACTATATAGGTGGAGCTGGCTTAGGGTTTGTGAGTGGGGTTAGCTGAAAGAGATCGCGGCCGTTCATTTGCAGAGAGCGGCAGGATTTGGTTGGGACGAACTGGGCTGGGCTTAGAGCTTTCTGTAACATGGGCCTTACCGTACTGTTATTTTGATATATCTATTTGGAGGCCCAATATAAATTCAGTTTCGAAATGAGCCACGGAACGTCACTTGTTCGATGGATATCAGATCAAGACACTGAATATTAGCAATTAAAGAAAGTACACTGAATATTAGCACTGAAAAGAAGACACTGAATTTCAACAATATAATTGCTGTGTTCAATACCATTTGCTCCAAATATTTTAACCATATAACTGGCATACTATTGATTGTTATTTCTCTCAATCATTTTCTAGTATGCAGGGCCAGCTCTGGGCCTAGATGGGAGGGAGACCGCCTAGGGCCCAGGACGGCGGGAGGCCCATGATTGCAATATGTTGAGTTAAAAAATACATGCTAATATTTCTAGTTTGATTTATCTATACGGTAACGAGGTGTCACATTCTATTCGGAACAAGGTGACGACCTATGGCTCAGATTAGTTAGAGACCCGATTAAAGTAAATATATAGTATTAGACATTCAACTCCGCCTATGTTGTAATGACATAGCCGGTCCCAAGCCCAGGTAAAGGAGGAGGGGTTGTGATAGGCTTGGCGAGCCAACAACTACACTTAGCCACTCTCATGGAAATGAAACCCAATAGAAATTCGTTGGGGCGTAACCCTCTTAGCGACGCGCCATATCGGAACCCGGGTATGGTGTTAAGTGGGCAAGGGTCGGGTCGCCACCGCCTTAGTGGCGCGCCATATCGGAACCCGGATATGGTGTTAAATGAGCAAGGGTCGGATCGCCATCACCTCAGTGGCGCGCTACATCATCGCCCGGATGTAGTGATAAGTGAGCAAGGGTCTTTGCATCTTACTCGACGGGTGCAAAGCGTAAGGAAGCTAGCCGAGGAAGATAGATTTCGGGTGGGTAGTTGGAATGTAGGATCCTTGACGGGGAAGCTACGTGAGTTAGTAGATGTTGCCATTAGGAGACGAGTAAATATCCTTTGTGTACAAGAGACTAGATGGGCGGGTCAAAAGGCGAGAGAAGTCGAGAATACCGGTTTCAAACTTTGGTATTCTGGTTCGGCTGGGACTAGGAATGACGTAGGTGTTCTAATAGATAAGAGTCTTAAGGATGGAGTAGTGGATGTTCGAAGACGAGGGGATAGGATCATCTTAATCAAGATAGTAATTGGGGACATTGTCTTGAACGTCATTAGTGCTTATGCCCCACAAGTTGGGCTCAACATGAGTGCTAAGAGGCAATTTTGGGAGGACTTGGAGGATATGGTTAGTAGTGTACCGATAACCGAGAAACTCCTCATAGGGGGAGATCTCAATGGTCATGTGGGTGCAACTAACCTAGGATTTGAAGGAGTACATGGAGGTTTTGGATGCAGCGATAGAAATCAAGAGGGTAAGGACATCCTAGACTTTGCCGTAGCCTATGATCTGTTGATAGCTAACACCCTCTTTAGGAAGAGGCAATCTCACCTAGTGACCTTTAGTAGTGCCCAACACTCTAGCCAGATTGACTTTGTCCTCACTAGGAGAAAGGATAGACGGGAGTGTCTAGATTGTAAGGTGATCCCGGGGGAGTGTGTTGTGACACAACATAAGCTTGTGGTAGCTTACTTTCGCTTCCATACATGTTCTTTGCGGGACAAAGGTGTCAAAATCACAAGAACAAAGTGGTGTAAGTTGAAGGGAGAATCACAAGAATCCTTTAAAAATAGGGTGATCACAGAAGGACCCTGGGCAGAAAATGGAGATGCAGATAGTATGTGGATGAAGATGGCAACTTGCATTAGGAAGGTAGCTAGTGAGGTGCTCGGTGTGATAAAGGGAAAGAAACTTATAGATAAAGACACTTGGTGGTGGAATGAGGATGTACAAAAGGCCATTAAGGAGAAGAAGGAGTGTTACAAGAGTTGGCATAATGATAGAAACGCAAGCAACATGCTTAAGTACAAAGAGGCTAAGAAGAATGCAAGGCGGGTTGTGAGTAAGGCAAGAGGACAAACCTATGATAAGTTATATGAGAGATTAGGGACAAAAGAAGGTGAAAAAGACATATACAAGGTAGCAAAAATCCGCGAGAGAAAGATGAGGGATCTCAATCAAGTTAAATGCATCAAAGATGAGTCTGACCGCATTCTAGTGAAGGATGAAGAGATTAAGAATAGATGGCGTGATTACTTTAATGGGCTATTCAATGATGGGAATGAGAGCACTATGGTTGAGTTGGATGACTCCTTTGATGACTCCAACAGGCGGTTCGTGCGGAGGATACAAGAGTTTGAGGTTAAGGAGGCCTTAAAAAGGATGAAAGGAGGAAAGGCCCTCGGCCCTGACGATGTCCCTATTGAGGTGTGGAGATGTCTTGGGGACGTCGCAATAGTATGGCTCACAAAGCTATTCAACCACATTTTTCGGTCAAACAAGATGCCTGAAGAATGGAGGAAAAGTATATTAGTACCTATCTTCAAAAATAAAGGAGATATTCAAAGTTGTACTAATTATCGAGGTATTAAGCTTATGAGTCATACTATGAAGCTTTGGGAGAGAGTGATTGAACACCGCCTGAGGAAAGTGACCAATGTCACTAAAAACCAGTTTGGTTTTATGCCTGGGAGGTCTACAATTGAGGCGATTTTCTTGCTTCGTCAGCTTATGGAGAGATATAGGGAGCAGAAGAAGGACTTGCATATGGTGTTCATCGACTTGGAGAAGGCGTACAACAAGATACCAAGGTCAGTCATGTGGTGGGTGTAAGGATCGAAACGCCCAAGAGGGGGGGTGAATTGGGCTTTCTAAAATTTTAGAGCAATTTAAAACTTTAATGATTGAAGCCCAATTCCCTATGCAAACTAAGTACGCAAGTAAGAGAGTTAAGTGCGGAATAGTAAAAGCGTAATAGTAAGGAGTGAGGAGAGAAATGCAAACTCCCGCGGAGACTCGAAGACACGGCGATTTTTCCCGTGGTTCGGTAAGATCATAAAAATCTTCCTACATCCACGTTGTGGCACCCACCAAAGGGTATGGCCACACCCAAGTCACCAAGACAAGGGAATCCACTATCTTTCTCCGTTCGCCCTCTCCGGCAAGGTGGAGCTCAAGCCTTGTACAACGGTGATCCTCCGGGCTTCCACAAACACCTTGGTAAGCTCCGGAGTGATCTCTTCTTCCTCCAACGTCTACAAGGTGAGAGAAGTCACCAAGACACTCTCTCTCACTAGTCTAGAGATTCCAATCACCAAGAATGGACGCACACAAGCTTCTCTCTAGCTAGATATAACCTATAGTTGGATTACAAAAGGTTTTGGAGTGTGGAAGTGGTAGCTCTTGGTCTTGAATGCTTGAGAATGTGTAGTGAGGCTCAGAAGATCAAGACTTGTCGAAATGGCCGGTTGGAGGGGTATTTATAGCCAGCCCACACGAGATAGCCGTTGGAAAAGTGGGCAGACTTTGTCAGTTAACATCGGATCCTCCGATGCACCCCTTTATATGATCATCGGTCGAATTCCAAATTAGCTGATGTCATGTGTCAGATGTGACCGTTGGATATAACCGTTGGATTTTTTAATCGACCGATGTTACTTCAATTTATCATCGGATGATCCGGTGAGTTGATCTTCAGAATTGGGTCAAAAACATTGTCTCTGTTGAATTTGACCGATGTACACTTACTTCATCATCGGATGATCCGGTGTGTATATCTTCAGAGTAACTCAGATATCATCCTTCGGGTGAACTCAACCGATGTGCCACTTCCTTCACATCGGATGATCCGGTGTGTACTGGGCTCTGAGGTCTTCTTCTTCTGCCAACTCAAACTCGACCGATGTAGTCATTTTGCAAGACATCGGATGATCCGGTGAATGCAACTTGTTTGCTTCGAGTTGTTTTGAGTTGATCTTTTAGAATCCTCTCGAGTGACCTCTTTGACACTTGTTTGAAATGATATTACGATGAGGTGTGAGCTCCTTGTGTTGCCAATTTTGATAAAGTAGAGTCGTTGTATGATTTCTTCATTTAGTTTTCATGAGTATCGAATAACCCCTTAGAATGGATCGTTGAGGGGTCTCCATTTGTATCCAATGAGCAGTAGATGGTGTGAATAGATAGTTCATTAACGGTTGAGGTGATATATGTGAAACCTCGCATCCACAAACTCATTAGTAATAACGAACGGTTGTCATTAATCACCAAAACCATATCTCACGGGGGCCTAGATGCTTTCAATCTCCCCCTTTTTGGTGATTGATGACAACACAACGAGTAGAGCATAGAATTGAATTAAAACACAATGCTTCAAAAGGAATATGACAGGTACAAATTTGCAACACAAGTGGCTCGAAGGCTCAAATAATAAACAGAGTAGCACCCGGAGTACAATAATAGCAAATAATAATAACGGTCAATCTCAAATAAAATAGCAAAGGATGGACAATCTCAGATATAGTAGCAAAAGTATAGACATAGACACTCCCCCTAGAACTGAGCTAACCCTCCCCTGACTCTAACTCTTCTCCCCCTTTGGCATCAAGACACCAAAAAGGAAAGTCGAGTGCCTACGACTCAGGCGCGCTCCTGGCGATGGTGAAGCGGTCGGCGTCGACGGTGCTGTCGTCGGAGCTGCTGGAGGTAGAGGTCGCTGGTGCTGGAGCTGGAGCGGGAGCTGGAGGGGGATCTGCTGTGGGGGCTGGAGCTGGAGCTGGAGCTGCTGGGGGATCCGCTGAGGCTGCAGGCGCCGGTGGAGGTACTGCCGGAAGAGGTGAGGACTGGAACGGCGTCGGTGGCAGTACTGGAGCTGGCTCTAGTGACGGTGCACCTGGAACCTGACCGAGTCCTGAGTGCTGAGGTGGAAGAGCGACTCCTGTCTGCTGATAGAGGTTGGTGACCAACCCCAGGATGCCCAACAGCATCTGCTGAGTCTGCTGCTGCTGGTCCAGAGTGCGTCTCGTCATCTGATCGACAAGGTTGGTGAACCTGTCGGTGTCCTCTCGCCTCTGACGGGCGATCTCCAGCTGCATCTCCTGCTGCTGCCTCTGAAGCTCCTCCTGTCGAGCTGCCTGCTGCTCCTGCTGCTGAGCCATCCGCTGAAGTAAAGCAGTGAGCTCTGACGGCTGAGTCACCTGAGCCTCTGACACTGGAGGAGGTGAAGGTGGTGGAGCAGCTGAGCCTCCTGCCTCTGCGTCGTGCTGCCTCGGTGAGGGAGGAGCAGGAGGGAAGTACTCCTCGACACTGTCGCTGGTGTCGCTGTCCGACCACACGTGCTGTAGGTCTCCTCCCTGAGCCTCTGCCTGTGCCAGCTCTGCGTCCTCCTGAGTCAGCTCTGCCCAGTCCTCCTCGGACAGTCTGGCTCGTACCTCACGCTCGACGGGACGGCCAAGGCGGCGGTCTCCCGGAGTGGGGACTCGGTAGTGGCTGTACCGGGTCACGTGCATCTCTGTCAGCTGAGAGACTCCTGGAGTGTCCTCTGGAACCAGCTGGTGAAGAAGGTGACAGATCCAGTGACCAAAGACCAGCTGTCGTAGCATCCCAACTCCATCGGTGATCACGTCCTCCATCTCGCAGATTAGAATGTCTACTATGTCGAACTCCATCCCGTTCATCACATAGAACAGGATGGTCTGCTGAAGGCTCGTGAATCCCTCCAAGTAGCCGGACCTCGGCAGCAGGGTACGCCTGAGGACGTGGTGAACTGTCCGGGCTGCTGGGGTGAGAAGAGCTGGCACCCTCGGCTGGTCAGGAGTGAACGTCTGAGTGAACAGACCTCTGATCTCCTCGAAAGGTGGTGCCACTCCTCCAGTCAATGGCCTCCTCGGCGGGTCTGCGTCTCCGTAGACTATCTGGTGCAGACACGTAGTAGAAAGCTCCACACCGAGCAGTCTGCCCAACAAGTCGCGAGACACGTCGTGGATCCGCCCCATGAACATGAAGTGGATCGAGCGACGGCCCTCAGAGACATAGAGTGTCGCGTAGAACACCCTGACCCACTCCTCGACGTAGGCACTCCTCTGGTGTGAGAGTAAATCCACAAGTCCTCTGTATCTCTCAAAGAGGGGCCTGATCCCGTGTCCTGCTGCCACTGCAAGCTGATCCCAGTCAATGCTGTTATGCTGGAATAGCTTGTGACCCCGACGCCTGTAAGTCTCGTACAAGGACGCCTGTGTCAGGGTCCAGAAGCGGGAGTCAACTCGAGAGTCCCTAGGCCGCGGGAACCACTCCTCAAGGATCACTGACCATCTGAGCTTCTTCAGTTGCCTAGCCTTCGTCTTCCTGTAGTCGGTGAGTCTGACATCCTCGGCGACACGGACAGCTGTGTCCATCAGGTGGATGGCCCTTTCGGCCTCTCTGTCCTCGGCGCGGTCAGCTGCAGAGGGACGTCGATTCGCCGTAGGGGTCTGTCCACCCCCACGAGTCCTCGGGGTGCGCCGGCGGATGAGTGGCGGCACCTCGGTCTCCTCCTCGTCGGAACCCTCGGGAGGCACTGGCTGGATCGGAGGCTGCTCCTGCCTCTGCCGGGACTCGCGGATCCGTAAGGAACCGCGATGGCCGCGCTCACGCTCCTCGGCGGCGCGAGCGGCCAACTCCGCACGACGAGTGTCCTTGGACATTTTGCGCTTCTTCGCGGCGGGCTCCTCAATAGCCTTGCCCTTTCCTTTGCGATCGCGACCCATCTTATCGTCGAATCGGTGAACCACGGCGGAACTCTAGCGGAGAGGGTGATGCGTGCCCGCGGCGAGTGGTGGAGGAGAGACGGCACACGCGGGAGGCGGCGTGCGCGGGAGACAGCGGAGGCAGCACCTGGGAGGCGGCGGCTGCGGCAGGGAGACGGTGGCAGCTGCGGCGGGGAGGCGGCGGCGGCCGAAGGGCGGCGGCTGCGGCAGGGAGGCGGCGGCGGCTGCGGCAGGGAGGCGGCGGCGGCGGCGGCGCCTGGGAGCCGGCGGCGGCGGCTGGGAGACGGCGCGGCGCGGGAGAGGTGGTGGCGGCGGAGCTCGGGGAAGGAAAAGAAAAAACCGGAAGGGCGGCCGAACCGCCTTTTAAACTGTACGGGCAAACCCTAGCCGCGCATAAAACACCGGATGAACCGATGATCATCGGAGGATGCATCGGTCGAGTTCAACAGAGAGTTGTTCCAAAAACTCTCTTTGAACACCGGATGGACCGACGTTGAGGTGGCGACCATCGGTCGATTTCTGCAGGGCACCATGAAAACTGAACACCGGATGCTCCGATGTCTTCTGAAATGAACTCATCGGTTGATTTGTGACATCTGACTTGAACTGAAGCACCAATTGATCCGATGATCTGCTGGCCCCGGCATCGGATAATCCGATGACTACAGAAAACCTAAGACTGCCCATATATGTCCTTTGACTTAAGCACACAAAGATAAGGATTGGTCTTAGGACTTTTTGGGCAACTCCTAACCTCTAATATAGGGCCTTAAATATAATGCCACATATTGGCTAAGCCCTTAAGCAAAGAGAACACACAGGGTTAGGAGTGAAACCATGAAAATGTAAGGCCCATGCTTTGTGAGCTAGAGTGTAGAGAATTTCTATCTCTTTAAAGCATGTACCTTTAGAATTTTGCTTTATTCCACATCATATGAGTTGAGTTATTGCATTTTGAACAAGTCTCCTTCTCATGATGTGGTTCCCCTTTGTGACAGTCTACCGTATGCAATGCCAACCAAACTGATGCAAGATATTGAATGAGTGCAAGTCTATATGACAGGAATCATGCAAGGCATAATGTAAATCTATCTTGCCAAGTTAAAACCTGCCAAAGGCTTCCTCAGGAAAAGCTATTTCTAGCTTGCCCCTATCCTTTGGGAGTTAGACAAGACCTATTTGATATGCAACCTTACATGAACATGGCAACTTACATGACGTTAGATGCATCTAGCACATTTAATTCACTTCTTAGTCTAGAAAAAGTTTTCTCGTCAAGTGGTTTAGTGAAGATATCCGCCAATTGTTCTTCGGACCTTACACCTTGCAAAGAGATGTCTCCTTTAGCCTCATGGTCCCGCAAGAAGTGATGGCGAATATCAATGTGCTTAGTGCGGGAGTGTTGAACGGGGTTTCTAGTTATCTTAACCGCACTTTCATTGTCACAAAGGAGAGGCACACAATCAAACTTAATTCCAAAGTCCAAAAGGGTTTGCTTCATATATAGAATTTGGGCACAACATGCGCCGGCCGCTATATACTCTGCCTCCGCGGTGGACAAAGCCACGGAGTTTTGCTTTTTGCTCGACCAAGATACTAGGGAACGCCCAAGTAAGTGGCACCCACCGGATGTACTCTTGCGATCCACACGGCATCCGGCAAAGTCCGAATCCGAGTAACCCAAGAGATGAAAACTAGCGTTCTTGGGGTACCACAAACCTACCCTTGGGGTATGCTTGAGATACCTAAGTATCCTAAAGACCGCCTTACGATGCGATTCTTTAGGTGCTGCTTGAAAGCGAGCACACAAGCACACACTAAACATGATGTCGGGCCTAGATGCGGTAAGATATAGTAATGAACCAATCATGGAACGGTAATGAGATTGATCAATAGGTTTACCGTCCATGTCCGCGTCGAGATGACAATTTGTTGCCATTGGAGTGCTTCTTGAGCTGCAATCTTCCATTTCAAACTTCTTCAAGAGGTCTTTGGTGTACTTTTCTTGGTAGATGAAAGTCCCCTCTTGAAGTTGCTTGATTTGAAATCCTAGGAAGAAATTGAGTTCTCCAATCATTGACATCTCGAACTCCCTAGACATCATGGTGCCAAACTCAAGACTGAGAGATTTGTTAGTTGAGCCAAAAATAATGTCATCAACGTAAATTTGACAGAGAAATAAATCCCCGTTGATGTCCTTGGTGAAAAGTGTAGTATCCACCCTCCCGATCTTGAATCCTTGCATGACTAGGAAATCCCTAAGACGTTCATACCATGCCCTAGGTGCTTGCTTGAGCCCGTAGAGCGCCTTGTGTAACCTATACACATGGTTAGGATTCCTCGGATCTTCAAACCCGGGAGGTTGCTCAACGAAAACAAGCTCGTTAATATAACCATTGAGGAAAGCACTTTTCACATCCATTTGATAAAGCATAATATTGTGATGTGAAGCAAAAGCTAGGAGTATACGAATAGCTTCTAACCGTGCGACCGGGGCAAAGGTTTCTCCAAAATCTAGTCCTTCTACTTGTGAAAAACCCTTGGCCACAAGCCTTGCCTTGTTGCGGACCACCACGCCATTCTCGTCTTGTTTGTTGCGGTATACCCACTTCGTTCCGATGACGTTCTTGTCCTTAGGTCGCTCCTCCAGTACCCAAACTTTATTGCGGGTGAAGTTGTTGAGTTCTTCTTGCATAGCCATCACCCAATTTGGATCTTGGAGTGCTTCCTCAATATTTGTGGGTTCTACACACGAAACAAAGGAGTAGTGCTCACAAAATGAAGCAACATGGCGAGAACGAGTACTTACTCCCCGTGACGGACTTCCGATGATTTGATCCATCGGATGTGCCTTGGAGATGCGCCCATGCCTTATAAGAGGTTGTGAGGCACTTGGTGGTGGTGAGGCATCTTGCTCGTCTTGTGGTTGGACTTGACCTTGGACTTCTTCTTCTTCTTGGTGTTGTGTGGCATGTGAATCTTGCATCGGCAATGGATCATTTTTCTCTTCTTCTTCATCAATTTGAGGCGCCATGGAGGTGTTGATGTTGGAACTTGAGGCTCCCCCTTGATCATGGCTCTCCTCAACTTCGGGCTTGATGTCTCCTATGGTCATGTTCTTCATAGCTTCTCGTAGAGGCTCATCATCTATATCATCATGACCAAAACCCTCCTCTTGGGAGCCATTAGTCTCATCAAACTCAACATCACAACTTTCTTCAACTAATCCGGAGGTTTGGTTGAATACTCGATATGCTTTTGAGTTTGACGCATAACCAAGAAAGATACCAACATCACACCTTCTTTCAAACTTACCGAGCCTTTTCTTGCGGTAGATGTAGCACTTGCACCCGAAGACTCGGAAGTAGGAGATGTTGGGCTTTCTCCCAATGAGGAGCTCATATGGGGTTTTTTGAAGTAGTCGATGAAGGTAGACCCTATTTGCAGCATGGCACGCCGTGTTGATTGCTTCGGCCCAAAACTTCTCCGACGTGCCATAGTCATCAAGCATTGCTCTTGCAAGGGTGATGAGAGTCTTGTTCTTCCTTTCAACGACACCATTTTGTTGAGGGGTGTATGTGGCCGAAAACTCGTGCTTCACGCCTTCACGATCACACCACTCCCCAATGTTGTAGTTCTTGAACTCGGTGCCGTTGTCACTCCGGACCTTGATGATGGGAAGTTGAAATTCCCTTTGAGCTCGTTTAGCGAAGATCTTGAAGATTTCCGGAGTTTCACCCTTGTCGCCTAGGAACAATGTCCAAGCATAGCGAGAGTAGTCATCAACAATAACAAGACAATAGAGGTTACCGCCAAGGCTTTGATACGTGGACGGTCCGAAGAGGTCCATGTGAAGTAGTTCAAGTGGCTTGGAGGTTGACACCATTGTCTTTAACGGATGGTGTGAGGCAACTTGCTTCCCGGCTTGACATGCGCTACAAAGCTTGTTCTTCTCAAATGTGACATCCTTCACGCCGGTCACCATCCCAAGCTTGAATGACTTCTTGAGCTTGCTCATCCCAATGTGAGCAATGCGCCGATGCCATAGCCACCCCAAACTAGTCTTGGTGAAAAGACAAGTGGTCAAGCTAGCATCCTTGTTGGAGAAGTCCACCAAGTAAAGATGTCCATGCCGAAATCCTTTGAATATTAGTTCTTTACTTGACTCACTAGTCACCACAACACCATTCTTGTCAAATGTGCATGTTAGTCCAAGATCACATAATTGTGCAATAGAAAGTAAATTGAAGCTAAGAGACTTAACGTAAAGCACATTAGAGATGGACAAATCATGAGAAATAGCAATTTTACCCAAACCAATTACCTTCCCCTTTGAGTTATCACCAAAGGTGACTTGTTCATGATTGCCGGGGTTTTCTATGGAGGTGAACATACCATCATTGCCGGTCATATGTTGAGTGCACCCACTATCGAGTACCCAATGCTTTCCTCCGGCTTTGTAGTTCACCTTTGAGTTACCTTTCGCCATTAGGCACATAGGAGGTGGACGAAGAGGGGAGTCATTCTTGTTGACGATGGCGAGGCCCGCCAAGTTTTCTTCATTTTCACTTTCTTCGTCGCTTGACTCTTCATCCGTGATCCATTCATTTGCTTCACACATGAAGACCTTTTGAGGCCCTCTTCTTTTCTTTGGAAAGAGCTTGGTTTTCTTGCCTTTGTCAAATTTCTTCTTTCCAAAGGAGCGCTTGGGATTGACCTCCTCTTCATCATCACTTTCTTCTAGCTTGTGATGCTTGCCAATTTCCTTTCTTTTGTCCGGTCTTGGGCAGTCGTATGATATGTGGCCTAGGTCACCACAATTGTAGCACGTCTTGTTTTCATCTTTTCTTGGCAAGAAGGCTTTCTTTTTGGGATCAAAAGAGTATCCCTTCTTTGCAATCTTAGAGTTGAGGCGTGAGAATTTTCTCATCATCAAGGCAAGCTCATCATCATCATCTTCACTTGTTTCTTGCTCTTCTTCACTTGAGCTAGGCTCAACCATTTTCTTCTTCTTGGGAGTTGTCTTCTTGGTTGACGCCTTGAGAGCAAAGGTTTTTGATGATGACTCCTCCATCATTCCAAGTACGCTCATTTCATGAGCATGAATTTCTCCAATGAGCTCCGAAACTTCAATGTTGTCTAGTGACTCTTTTTGGAGCATTGAATTGATAATGTTGTACTTGGGCTTGGGTAGAAGCATGAGGATCTTGCGATTTATAAGTCCCTTGCCAAGAGAAGCAATATCAAGTGCGTTAATTTCCTCAATGAGCACATTTAAACGAGAAAACATTTGATTAACGTTTTCATGAGGAAGCATCTTAAATTCATCATATTTTGATTTAAGCATGTGATATTTGAGTTCTTTGACACGAGATGAGCCCTCATGTATTTCAACTAGACATGCCCAAATTTCACATGCTTTTTCCTTGCTAGCAATCCTAGCAAAAACATCTTGACTAATGCATTCATATATGGCATTTCTAGCCTTAGCATCCCATTTTAATTGGTCTCCAACATAGTCAAGATTTCCAAACCCCGCATGGGTCGCTTCCCACACTTCGGGAGCAATTGCCTCAAGATAAGCGCGCATGCGTGCTTTCCAATAAGCAAAATTCTTGCCCTCGAAGGTAGGAACCGAACCCCCATTCTTGGCCATTTTTGCTCTCTAGCGGTGAAGCTAGAATGATCCAATGAGCAACCAAGCTCTGATACCAATTGTAAGGATCAAAACGCCCAAGAGGGGGGGGTGAATTGGGCTTTCTAAAATTTTAGAGCAATTTAAAACTTTAATGATTGAAGCCCAATTCCCTATGCAAACTAAGTACGCAAGTAAGAGAGTTAAGTGCGGAATAGTAAAAGCGTAATAGTAAGGAGTGAGGAGAGAAATGCAAACTCCCGCGGAGACTCGAAGACACGGCGATTTTTCCCGTGGTTCGGTAAGATCATAAAAATCTTCCTACATCCACGTTGTGGCACCCACCAAAGGGTATGGCCACACCCAAGTCACCAAGACAAGGGAATCCACTATCTTTCTCCGTTCGCCCTCTCCGGCAAGGTGGAGCTCAAGCCTTGTACAACGGTGATCCTCCGGGCTTCCACAAACACCTTGGTAAGCTCCGGAGTGATCTCTTCTTCCTCCAACGTCTACAAGGTGAGAGAAGTCACCAAGACACTCTCTCTCACTAGTCTAGAGATTCCAATCACCAAGAATGGACGCACACAAGCTTCTCTCTAGCTAGATATAACCTATAGTTGGATTACAAAAGGTTTTGGAGTGTGGAAGTGGTAGCTCTTGGTCTTGAATGCTTGAGAATGTGTAGTGAGGCTCAGAAGATCAAGACTTGTCGAAATGGCCGGTTGGAGGGGTATTTATAGCCAGCCCACACGAGATAGCCGTTGGAAAAGTGGGCAGACTTTGTCAGTTAACATCGGATCCTCCGATGCACCCCTTTATATGATCATCGGTCGAATTCCAAATTAGCTGATGTCATGTGTCAGATGTGACCGTTGGATATAACCGTTGGATTTTTTAATCGACCGATGTTACTTCAATTTATCATCGGATGATCCGGTGAGTTGATCTTTAGAATTGGGTCAAAAACATTGTCTCTGTTGAATTTGACCGATGTACACTTACTTCATCATCGGATGATCCGGTGTGTATATCTTCAGAGTAACTCAGATATCATCCTTCGGGTGAACTCAACCGATGTGCCACTTCCTTCACATCGGATGATCCGGTGTGTACTGGGCTCTGAGGTCTTCTTCTTCTGCCAACTCAAACTCGACCGATGTAGTCATTTTGCAAGACATCGGATGATCCGGTGAATGCAACTTGTTTGCTTCGAGTTGTTTTGAGTTGATCTTTTAGAATCCTCTCGAGTGACCTCTTTGACACTTGTTTGAAATGATATTACGATGAGGTGTGAGCTCCTTGTGTTGCCAATTTTGATAAAGTAGAGTCGTTGTATGATTTCTTCATTTAGTTTTCATGAGTATCGAATAACCCCTTAGAATGGATCGTTGAGGGGTCTCCATTTGTATCCAATGAGCAGTAGATGGTGTGAATAGATAGTTCATTAACGGTTGAGGTGATATATGTGAAACCTCGCATCCACAAACTCATTAGTAATAACGAACGGTTGTCATTAATCACCAAAACCATATCTCACGGGGGCCTAGATGCTTTCAGTGGGCACTAGAGAAACATAAAGTGCCAACAAAGTACATTACCCTTATCAAGGATATGTACAATAATGTTAGGACAAGTGTGCGCGTAAGTGATAGTGAGACTGATGCATTTCCTATCACGGTAGGATTACATCAAGGATCAGCTTTGAGCCCATACATCTTTTCCTTGGTCATGGATGAGGTGTCGAAGGATATACAAGGGGATATCCCTTGGTGCATGCTCTTTGCTGATGATGTAGTGCTGGTAGATGAAACTAGAGATGGTATTGATAAGAAATTAGAGTTATGGAGACAAACCTTAGAGTCCAAGGGGTTCAGACTTAGTAGGACCAAAACCGAGTATATGAGGTGCGACTTTAGTGGTGTTGGTCGTGAAGAGGGAAATATTAGTCTACAAGGACAAATAGTACCTAGAAGGGACTCTTTCCGATACTTAGGATCAATGTTACAAAGCAATGGCGATATTGATGAGGATGTTTGGCACAGGATCAAGGTAGGGTGGATGAAATGGCGACAAGCCTCTGGAATCCTATGTGATAGGAAAGTCCCACAAAAGCTAAAAGGGAAGTTCTATAGGACGGTGATCAGACCCGCGATGCTCTATGGGGCGGAATGTTGGCCAACTAAACGGCAACATGTCCAACAAATGAGTGTCGCAGAGATGCGCATGCTACGGTGGATGTGTGGGCACACGAGAAGAGACCGAATAAGGAATGAGGCGATTCGTGATAAGGTAGGGGTGGCGCCGATTGAAGAGAAGTTAGTCCAACATCGGCTTAGGTGGTTTGGACATATCCAACGGAGACCTCCAGAAGCACCGGTTAACAGTGGGATTTTAAGAGGTAGAGAAAATATTAGGAGGGGTAGAGGACGACCAAGGTTGACCTGGGAGGAGGCGGTAAAACGAGATTTGAGAGATTGGAATGTATCCAGAGACTTAGCTCATGATAGGACCGCATGGAAAGTAGCAATTCATGTGCCAAAATCGTAGTCTTGTTTTTTTCTTTTTTTCTTTTCTCTTTTTCTTTTCCTTTTTTCTTATTTCTTTTCTCTTTTCCCTTTTTCCTTTTTCTTTTTTCCTTTTTTCTTTTTTTTTTCCTTTTTTCCCCTTGTTCTCATATCTCTTCCTCTGTTTTACTTCATTGATATTGGGTTTCATGTCTAGCCGACCCCAACAGGCTTGGGATAAAGGCTTGGTTGTTGTTGTTGTTGTTGTATAGTATTAGACATTTAGCCAACTGCATGCAGGCCCACACATCTATCCATGGAGTTCAGCAACGAGCCGACAATCCACATGCTATCTTTTCTTTTCTCACTATACGTTATCATTACCTGATTCACGCCGTGGCACTCAAATTTTTTTGGCAAAAACAAAATGACGATTTTCTTCATTGCTTGACTCCTCATCTCAGTAGGTACCACAACATTTAAAGGTTTGAGGAGTCTTGCATCGTTCAACCCTTGGACTGTTGTTGTTAAGGCTTTAATTTTCTACTCTTATTAGAGATCCCATCACCATTCAGACTGTCGTAGATAAAAGCCTAAAGCCATAGACAAAGTTCTCAAGCTATGGTTCTATACGTAATCATCTATCATTAGTTCTTTAATTTATTTACATTGTACCCTCTCTAATTTCAAGTTGGCTGTTGGTTAACCATTGAACAAATGTGGTGTATGTCACGTTTGTCTAGTGAGTGGTAAGTTTTCATAGTTCTGTTTCTTTTTTGTAATCATATTTTTGCTCTATGTTTTAAAAGATTTCATTGTTATCTCATTGTTGGAATATCTATAAGATTTCACATGAAAAGGAGAAGAGGAGAGCAGGACTTGACGTCAGAGATTAAGGCGTTGCCGAATAAACTATTGACGATGGACTAGAGATAGAAATAGGTAAGAAGCAGTTAGAGATAAGATCTTATAATCACAACAATATTATAATCTATCTATATCGGTAGCGAGTTGAGATTAGATTGTGTTTAGCCGGCACAAACAGAATAGTAACAGAATGTATTCCAGCTGCCCCTCTATCTATTTGCTTCTATGAATAAACACGTAAACCAGGTGATCCTTGAGTTTGAGGGGTCTGGCTTCTACCAAAACTTTCTCTTAGCTCCACTAAATTTTCACACTCATTAGTCGTCAAGAACAAAGTGTTACAAGTTAGCTAATCTTATTAATTAATTTGTGTTTTAGTAGCTTTTACTATTATATATAATTTATGAGTGAAGTATATAGTTACATATCCTTAAGGGGTCATTGTGGAGCTTACCTTAGTGACTTCAAAACTATAGAGCCGGCCCTGCTAGTATGGGTCAGATAACTTAGTAGTTCAGTGATTAAATTTGCGGGTGTGCTGTTTACAACCCAGCATACATTGTCTGTTGCCCCATTCATTGATGCTCTCGGGAAAAGCAGAAATTATTGATAACACGCATTCGGATGTATAAAAACTATTCGGCCTTAAAACAGTTGATTTTACACGGTTCGTATTATCTAAACCATTTGCTAGGCGAAAGGAAAGCTCAGCCATCATCCACACACGTAATGCCTGTGGTAAATAAGAATCTCTCTTATGTAACAATGATTATTGTGTTACGTTGTTCACTTTCTTGGAACACCTGACGTCTATTCGCTCATCAGTTGATTTTCTGAATCATTTTGAGTGTCGTACTTTCTTGCTTGAAAAATCGCAAATGGTTAAACTGGATGATTCAATGTTCTAATTATCAACTAGTACTCGCTCTAGCTCTTGTTAGCTAATTTAATTATTTGAATTTATGTCATGCATGGTAAATTAAACATGTCCATTCTGTCATTCAATAGAACGTTCCACTGCTGTTTTCTCGATCAGCGCGCCGGGATCCCTCAACGGTGTCAGTGTTGGTGGCGGGTGCATATGCTCTATAGTACTGCACATGCATTTTTTTAATACCGGAAAAAATCTGGCCTCTACAATGTATACAGCCACGGAATTATTATAAATTTCAGCCTTATTGCTGAAGACAAAGGGGAATCACACTTAAATATTTTTTATGATTGACAAATTCTATTGTTATATTTCCAACCATATTTGATGAATATCTTTAATGCAGTTGTCTCCAATAGTTTGCTTGCCTTATGAACATCTTTTTTTGTCTTTTCATCATGCTATAACAGTGCTCGATATCGCAGCCAATACGTTCCCTTGAAAATAGCCTACATAATGAAGTATAATTGACATTATCGAATATTATATCATTTCAACATCTCCAAATGGACCAACATATGGCTGTTGCCCCAACTAGAATGATCTTTTTCTCTTTCACATTGTAAGCATGTAACCATCTCCCTAGCATGTGAGAGACCGAGTTGGGTGATTTTAACCCAATAGCTATATGAACAGTTCTCCAGATTGTCTTTGCATATTGACAATCAAATAGAAGGTGTTTAATTGTTTCATTACAATTGCAGAAACAACATTTTCACTGCTCTTCCAATTCTTTCTTACCAGATTATCCTTGGTTAGAGTCATCCCTGTTGGAGGTACCATAGGAATATCTTGATTTTAATAGAATTTTTTATCTTCAAAATAATTTATGATAGAAAGGAGTATGTTGATTCATCTGGTGGATATACATCGAGTGGACACTAAATTGTCCAGTTTTATGAAGATTCCACCTAAAACTATCTCTCCCTTCAGTTAAGTTGATATGAATAAGTTAGCTACTAGGTCATGCCATTTATGAAGTTTTTCATCCACCAAAGATCTTCTAAACGATATGTTTAATGGCTCTGAATTCATCACATCTACCACTAGAGCATGTGGACGGTGAGCAATGTTATATCATGTGGGACATATATCCTTTAGTGGTCGTGAACACAGCCATGTGTCTTCCCAGAATCTTGTTTGTGTTTCATCTTTAATATTAAAGGAGCCACAATCAAGTACCTCACTCTTTATTTTCATTAAACCCTTCCAGAAATGTGAATCTTTTGGTTTAATATGTACTTGTGAAGGAGATTTAAAAATCAAATATTTGTTTCTAAGCAAAGTTTGCCAAGTTCCCTCCTCATTAAGCAATTTTACAATCCATTTGCTTAATGAGCATTTATTTTGGATCTCAACATCTATTATGCCAAGACCACCCTGATCTCTAGGATGACATAAAATTTCCAATCTTGCAAGACGATATTTTTTCTTATTATTGTTGGAGTGCCAAAAGAATATAGACCTGTAATAATCTAGTTTCTTAAGTACACCCTTTGGTATCTCGAAGAAAGACATCATAAACATAAGTAAGAAGCTAAGCACTGAATTAAGAAGGACTAATATGCCTCCATCTGACAGGTGCTTAGCTTTCTAACATGCCAACTTCTTCTGGAAACGCTCTTCAATACTCCTCCAATCATTGTTAAGAGGTTTTCTATGATGCATTGGTATACCCAAATATCTAAAGGGGTATTCACATGTATTACATCCGAAAACTTCAATATATTCTTTCTCAAATTCCTTTGCTTTGCCATAGCAAAAAATTTCACTCTTGTGGAAATTGATTTTAAGGTCAGACAATTGTTCGAAAACAGTTAACAATAACTTCATATTTTTAGCTTCTTCCAAGTCATGTTCCATAAATATGATAGTGTCATCCGTATATTACATAATCGATAAACCATCATTTATAAGATGCGGGATGACGCCCCTTATTTGTTTGTCATTCTTTTCCCTTTTAATTAGGATTGCAAGCATATCCGCCACTATGTTTAAAAGGATCGGCGACATCGGGTCGCCTTGGCGTAGCCCTTTTTTAAATAGTGTTCGATATCATCTTTCATTTTGATAGCAACACTACCTTTTGTAATAAAGCTCTCAATCCATCTACACCACTTAGGTGCAAAACCTTTCATCCTTAAGTTTTGTTATAGAAATGACAATTTAACTTTATCATAGGTCTTTTCATAAATCAATTTTAAAAATAACCCCACTCATTTTTTATGTGTAGTTCATAAATGGTCTCATGTACAACAACTACACCCTCCATTATGTTTCTACCCAGCATAAATATCGTCTAAGATGAGCTAACTACCTTCTGAGCAACTTGATTTAATCTGTTTGTGTCAACTTTTGTGAAAATCTTAAAGCTGACATTTAGCAGACAGATCGGTCTATATTGCTGAATTTGATTTGCATTATTGTTCTTTGGTAGTAAATTTATTACTCTAAAATTAAGACTGAATAATTTGTGACCCACGTGTCAGTGACTACTACTGCATGTGCGGTACTGCAGAGGATTTGAGTCAGTTCGTGGTGGATACGTGCAGGTTGCAGCCCAGGTAATAACTCTGCATTGGGATCTCTCTTTACTAATTAGTATTTCACTTATGTGCTTAGAATTAGTTCCCAATGGAATGTAGTTTCCTGGATTGGTAGCCGCAAGTTTCTTGATGCAGCAGGGTTCCTCGAATGTAGCTATGCGTTTCATCATTCTGCATTAGCTTTTCTTAAACTCACTGGCTCGTCTGTGGCATGGCAGCTACACTACACTCCTATGGTTAGACTATTGGGAAATCACGGTGTAACAGAACAGATGTTTATTTAGTTTTGCATCAGACGGATGGATCCACAGTAGCATCACACTGCTGCTGAAGGACTCGGGCAGCAGCACACCCATGGGTAAACTCTTTTGTGGCAGTAGGCCTTATTACACCGTGGGATATTATTGGATTGGCAGACGACGAGGCAGTCATCAGCCGTGCACTTCTCCGGCGATTCAGGCGGGAAGCATATCTCCATTACTGGCGGCGGCGGCGGCCCGCAGTTGCGACCAAAGCCTGCATATGCAACGTGGTAATACAGATCAAACGAGTTATGTTTTTTGAAAGGCCTTTTTTTTGGAAGGCCATCAAACGAGTTCTGTTGGATGCCTAATTGATCTTAACATGTCAGAGAGAGAGAGATTGATCTTAACATGTCAGAGAGAGAGAGAGAGAGAGAGAGAGAGAGAGAGTGCCTACAGCAATGCAAGGGGTTTTTACATCCTACAGCTTGGCAGGATGGTAAGGTGGAAGACATGATAGTAAGAACAAAGAACAGAGCAGCTGTGAAGTACGTGATCCTTGTCGCGAGTGCCATGAGGAATAGAATATTACCACTCTGAAAATTGCTTCAATACGCGTCCTTTTTTCGGGTGTTTATATAGGAATGTAACCGAGGTATATAGATATATAATAATTTATATCATATGGTACCCCATGCTAGAGTTCCAATATTTTAGAATTATAATTTGATGTATTCTTACCCGCTTCAATAAATATGTTAGTATCCAAAAAATCCTAAAAATATCCTCCCAGAATTCCATGTCCTTTATTAATAATATCCTTGCAAGGTGGTAGAAGATCATTCTTTTTTTCTTCCATTTATTAATAATATCCTTGCAAGATGGAAAAATGGTTATTTTTTACCTTCCATGTATTAATAAGGGAAAAGTTCAATATACCCTCTTAAACTATATCATGTGTCCATATAACTCATTGTAATAGTTTTTAGTTTTCTTATTTGCTAATCCAGTCCATGATGCACCTTTATCAGCCCTCTAATCTTGTTTTAATAATGTGTACAATTCTATTACTCATTAATTCGTTAGATGTTCTATGCGGCAAGACATGTCATATGTCTTGTAACCCAACAGACGAACCGTCCTCCTTCCTGCGGCGGTTGCACGACAGGCTCCATGACAACGTCGGAGCCACGTCATGTACCTTCTGGCAGGCTCATATGTGCGTGTAGTATAACTTTCTCCGTGTCACCGTCTCCATCGACCCGAAGAACGTGTGGGGTACAAATGTGTAACTTGACACACAATGTGAAATAGAAAAGGAATTGTTCACATTGCCATGCCACATGTGTATTTTGACCCACAATTCTGGCAAGACCAGCATCACCTTCTCCTGGTGCCTCCATAACCTACTACGCATTGAGTCGCGACAAGATACTTGTATAGATAAATGGAGCCGAAGCATAGACAACTGTAAGAAACTACAAGTAGCTCTCTGGCTTTCCTACGCCCATTCACCACTCAAACTCTAAGATCCTTATATACCACCCTTGCGAAGAATACGAACCAAACAAGGACGATGAATTAAAGGTGAAGCACTCAAGTCTATTTCCGTGGGCGAGTTAGTGTAGTTGGTTGGACAACAACATAAAAAACTAAAAAGCACTAGCTAACTCCAGCACACCGTGCAAGTACTATTATTTTCAGGCAAATAATTTTTATTGGAGCAAATTGTTATTGCAATTTTATCTCGAGCACCTGCCGTTTGGATAATTAAAGCTTGGGTATATCATACATGTAAGAAAAAAAATATCTCAATTGAAGTTGTTGTAGCTTTTTCAGAATACACCAGGACTGAACAGTTGTTGTAAATTGGTCCATAAATCCGTTCTGCTAATTCTCTCGCCTAGTTCTCGTTCACCGAGACATTTGATACTTCCCTACTACCTGTACTAATATGCTAAGAAATCAGTAACTGAAGATGGTAACTTCTTCTGGAAAAAAATATTATAACAATACCAGATTATAAATCATTCGATTGATTTTTATAAACTTCCGGCATATGCACTCTTGAGTCTTGACACTTGTCAGATTGAAGCTCTAAATTGGTGACTCCAATGGCTCACCCTAGCCATAGAGCCGACCCCCCACGAAAAAGAAAAGGCCTACCACACCTCGTTTAACCAAGAACATACAGTGCTGCTCATGTTTCAAAGCATGGCTTCTTCTTCCTCACCTCTACTTCTTATAAAGCAACAAGGAGGCCCTAGTAACAGGTGTAACTAGCCGAAAAGTTGTTTGCAGCATATCACACATATATGGAGGTGGGAGAAGTACATCCCATGTGAAAAGTTTACATATGAACGACTGTTTTTCTACTATGACCATCGTTTCCAAATTTTATCCTTGTGAAAATGAACATGCGTTCTGTTTGTCATTTCAATTTGAAGAAAAACAGAGATATACAAAGATGCAAGACTGAGCGTTGGTAGACGGGTGGAAGAAATTTAAGAGCTGGGCGGATGACCAACATTGTTTCATGCTCAAAGATGCGCTAATGCAACAAAAGGATTAGGTCTGCGCCAGAGATTTTGCATTGCAAGCATTGTCTTGTTTCGATGCCTCCAAAACCTAACCTTTACACATAAACGGAGTGGTGACGAGCAATATTGAGATAAATGGAACTCAAGCACGGTGAACTGTGAGCAACTGATGTAGAACTAATGTTGGCCTCTGTTCGGCAGCACCCTTGAAAGAAGAAACTCACTTGTATTCTCCCCTATTTGGTCCCATTACCTTCAGGACATTTATATATGTGCCTGTCGGGCATATAAAGAACTGAACAAAAGAAGATGTAGTAGGTCTGGCAAGGCTCTTAATGATTTGGAACTATGTTTTATAAATGAGTCAAGAAATAAAGAGCTAAAAAGGACAAACTCCTGTATACTGCGAAAGAAGGCTGAAGGAAGTAAACAGCCGGATCTGTATCATTTTGAAAAATTAGTCTATTCTACAATGCTTGAAACGATGATAGGGTCCTACCAATGAAATGAATTTATAGGATCCTATTTGATGTACAGATAAAGTGACAGTATGCAGGCCTAAAGAATGGACACTTCAACGGGGAAAGAAAATGCAAAGTCAACGGTACTCTTGTCTGAGAGAGAGGAAAGAAATTTGAAATTTGAAAACTTTCACCTGACATACATGTAGCGTAAGTACAATCATTGGTTACTTATCTTTTAAGCTTTGGTCAGCAAAACATGTAACACACAAACGCAATCGTTTGCTCTTTCCTCTTTGCTCGACATTCATTTCTAAATCCGCTAGCCAATCTGAACTTCAAGAAACATACTAATGGGCATGCCTCCTTTCTTCACCACAAACACATCTTGATCTCTGAGTGAGATGAGAGTGCATGCACTTCTCGGCCTTCCCTTGTTTGCAACTGATACACGTATATTTGTTAATTTGCAGGTTGAGCAAATGATAGCAAGTATTGATACCATGTCTAGCATTACACTAGAGTAGCATTGACAACTCATAATTAAAAAGAGTGTTGAAAGCTTATACAACCAGCAAATGGCAGTGTTGAGTGCACAAATATGTGCCCATGCTGCGCCAGGGATCTTGCAATGTCAGCATGGTCTTCTCCCGATGCCTCCAAATCCTGTCTATGTACAAACTGAACAGTGACATGCAATGTGAAGATAAATGGAATTAACCGAAGAAACTGTAAGCAACTGACTTCGCACTACTGTGGACACCTATATATGTGCCTGCAGAGCACAAAAGAACTGGATAAAACAAGGTGTAGTGAGGCTCTTGATGATATATAATCACCTTCTGGAAATGAGATATTGATGTTAATTGGGCAATATATGATTAAGAAAATAAAAAGACCTAAGAAGGACAGACTCCTATATACTGTGAAAACACCTGAAAGAAGTAAAAAACCAAACCAGCATAATTTTCAGAAAACAGTGATTATTTGTGCTGTGATTAAGGCAGTCATGAATCTTTAATTTTGATGTACCGTGGCATGTTACAGCTAGAAATTAAAAGGTGTGCAAAATGGTGCTTTAAGCGTCAAATGTTTTCTTTTGTAATAACTGTTCTGCATACTTGACTGAAGGGAAAAAAACGTTTGGGAGGAATTCAACACCTAGCTCCAAAATGTAAAAAAGTAACGAAATATCTGACGCATGCATCGATCAAGTTGGGACTCATAAACCATTTACCTAATTTTGTTACCAGTTCGACATTATTGAGTAAAATACTCGGCATATATAGAAAATGGCAGAGTGACTCTCGCCATTATCCACGATGACTGCATTTTTTTCTGTTGTTTTCTCTACGACTAAATTTTCCTTCACACCCAGCGTGTCCAAGTCTCTCCAAGCTGAGTATAGGATTCCAAGGTACGTGCGCAGGCAGGTAGAACAGTTACAATTTGTGAAGCATTCTTACCAAGTCTAGATAGGATATTTCACTCTTTTCGCAATTCAAAGGGTTTTTTATATGATCAACATACAGACTCGCAAAGGAGCCAACAACAAGACTCGTAAAGTAAACACAGGGCATGCACTAGGTAACCGAAAACCAAAATTTTATTGAATCTGCATCAAACAGGCGGATGCATTTACAGAGCGTAGTTTCGGCAGCAACAGGCTCGCTGATTGTTTTGTCCCACGCAGAAGGCAGAATCCAGGCTTCGAGGATAATCCCTCTCGCAGGTCTTCAGACAGTATTTCGTTTTGCAATCTTCATCATCCCTGCAAACAGTCATCATCCGTGCTTGCGGTGGGGGTGGCGGTTCAAGGCCACTGACACCTGCATAATGAACAAGGTTTGACAGAGTAAGTGAAAGAGCTTAATTACATACTCCGGCTTGGCAGGACGAGAAGGTAAAGGACATACTGATCATAAGAACCAAGAACAAAGAAGCTGTCAGTGGCAGGATCCATGTCGTGTTTCCTGCCATGAGGATCGAGAAGAATGTTACTTGTGTCCGTATTGCAAAGTTGATTTAATTGGTGTGCTAGTGTTTATATAGGTTCAGCAAACACATCCTGGTCAAGTAATTTAATTGTCTACACACTAATGTTTGGATATCTCAAGCTGGTGGTTTAGTATTTTCTTACATTCGAATAAATCTGTGAGCATTCAAAACAATCATACACCACAGGGAGTGCCATATCTTTAGTACTAATCAATAAATAGATGGGTATCCAAATCATTTTGAAGTTATGGTTTGACACATACCGAAGTAAATAGAAGCTGAAGGTGAGTAATTATAGTTGTGGTTGGACAATTTAGTTAAAACGGTAAAAAGGATATAAAACAAGCCAACTCCAGAATTTTGTACATGTACTGGAAGAATTAAAGCGTTCATGCAAATTAAGGCTCTGCTTGTCACAACTTCTCGCATAGCTCATTCACAGAATTGAAATATTATCGAGATAATTCTAAGGTATTAAGTATTGGTTTTGAATATAGAGTTTTACGATAACGCATGACCACAAATGTTGTTATCACTCTCGATAGTAAAATTGAAATCTTATCGAGAGCCCTTCATTGCTGATACTTAAACTTTGCCATGATTGAGTCCGACACATTTCCTACATCAAAACACATTTGTATAAGATTTCAATGTACTACGTAGGGATCACTATTAACAATGCATCATGTACTTTTGCAACTTATGTTTCGGGTTGGACTACTTATCCACCAGGGATCTCCATTGATCGTCAGTCATACTTTCCACTAGAGATGTGTTCCTCACTTCATTGCTAGTACACCGTCAAAGTAACCAGGAATCAGGCATGCAACAGATGCAACGAGCTTAAATAAAACAAGTGAGAATAGGAATTGATCTCACTTCGGCCCAATTAATTAATACTTGTCGCAGGTTTACCAATGTAGTTTTCAATACGAGAAATTAATTAACGTCCTTCTGATACTGCTTGCACTAAGTGAAGATAGGTATATGCTGCCTCAAGATGATCCCAGCCTCTGATGCAAGTTTTTTCCCTTCACCAAGATGATACACATTGCTCACAGAAGCCGAAAAAACCTATGCCTTCTCCCGATGCCTCTGAAACCTATTCTATATACATAGTAGAGATAAGAACTATGAGATACATGTAACCGACGCGCTGAAAACTGTATGAACTTGAAGAGTTTATTTTGTACTAGTTGTCTTGACTCTCCTTTCAATAACTAAAATCTCAGGTATGAAATGTGAATCAGTGTATCTTTTTTTCGAAAAAAAAACGAATCAGTGTATCTCGGTGGGCACTGTATATCGTTTTCCCAATAGACGGGGATTCATCGGCTGCCAGCACTGATGTCCTATCAAGAGCTTCTCTTCTCTTTTGAGGGCTATCAAGAGCTCCTTCTGCAAGGTAGCTTTGTGAGTTAAAAGGCGGTCATAAATTACTCAGAAGAGTAACCTGTCGAATTGACTGCATAGTGTCCTTAGGAAATTCAAGACTGGTAAGATTCCCCTTGCACTGCTAAAAAATTATTTCGTCTGTTATAAAATAAATGACGTTTAGAACAACTAATTTAGTTCAATTCAAACTAGATTTCTTATCCTAAACGTCATTTATTTCAAAACGGAAGGAGTAAGAAACTAATAGAGCAACAACAGCAGCAGGAGATTCATCCGTCCATCATTGAGTTCAGGCGTGCAACATACTGCTCGAAGCCTCGAAGCAAGAGTGAACTGGGTTGAGAGTTACCGGTGGATCTGGATCGCTGCAGCGTCCTGGCGTTGTCCAGTCTTGTTGCGATGCTAAGAATGCGGCGGCGAGCCGGTTCTCAGCGGTGGCGGACGTATTGGCGGTTCAGCCAGGACGGAGGAGCCGGCGGCTCGGGCTCCCGTCGCGTTCGTCCACCGCAGCCGGTTGTTGTTTTGTGCAGGAGGTACGCGGACGGATAGAGGACAGCCGAGACACCAACACTTGTGCAATTGCCAGGCCGGCACTGTTCTGCTGTGCCCAAAGGGATGCAGTCCTATTTGACCATATGGACGAGCTTTAATTTTTTTTCTTGACCTTGATCCTCCCTAAGTTCAACCTTATCTCCTTCGAATGTTTGCAAAATATATTCTATACGCTGTAAAGAATAGTGATGATAACGTTCACATTAGAAACAGGTTGAAATCATTAATAGTAAGTGAAAGAGAGAGAGAGTAGTGATGATATAGTATTAGAATAAATAGAAGATAAGCAGTTTGGTTACTGAGACCAGCCATTTAATTCACTGTGCTAGTTCGTATAACAATATGCTACGTGTTGAACGAAACCTATAGCATATTTAACAAGAGCCTTTACTGGCTTTCGTCAACTACCCGCTTTGAAACGAAGATGCCATCAGCGACTCTAATGGCTCTCCAAAGCCAAATCCGGTCTGCAGGTGAATTCGGTCACATTGTAGCGCTACTGTTTCCACTTGACGCTCATCCTCCGTAAGGTTAGCACGGTCTTCTCCTGATGCCTCCAAAACCCATTCCATACACAGAGCCAACAAAGACAAGTAGAGATAAATGGAGCCCAAGCACCCAAGAACTGTAAGAAACTGAATTTTTGCCCTACTCTGCACCTCCCTTGTGTAGCACCCTAGATGTACATCTCAACCTTCAAAACACTTATATATATACCACCCTTGTGTAGGATAAGAACTAAATAATTAAGGAACACATGATAGGTAAATCAGGATGGCTAGTACTGGCCCAGAACTACTTATAAAGATGATGTTATACCAGTAGGTGGCACCGTACTACCACACATGAAATGCGATGTATACATTACAGAGTACCGTTTGATTAGCTGTTAGGTAAAGGATTCATTGTTGTGTTGGTGCTATGATCTTGATCCAACTAATATCGCAGAGCCAGTCGTTTTACTCAGCCATTTAATGAGAACAAGGCCATCCGTTTTCATATACACAAAAGATAAGTTCACATCCATATATGCTGTCCCTCAAGCATCCGGCGAACTCGCTGTCGATGCGACGCCGCGCTAGCGCGCATGCCAACTCCGTCAGAACGCGTCGGCAAATTCGCTGTCGACGCGCCACCGTGCAAGAGCATTGTTTTGGTGCTACCCTATTACAGAAGCCAACTGTGATCTTGCTGCACAAAATGCACAAGAAAGCCCACCAGGCCTGTCGCTTGAACCTCACTTCTTAGTTGCGGCTGTCTTGCGCTTGGACACCCTGCCTGGCTTGGTTGCAGTGATTAGTGGCACCGGCCTTGCAGTTGGCCTGTTGGAGATGATATAGTTACAATCTGGAGTGGGTCCAACATCTTGGTAACTTATTTACAGCATGAGCATAATTAAACTGAAATTAGCTATAGGTAGGACTTCAACCTAGTGTGAGAGTTGAAGTTCAGCTTCCATGGTCTGTCGATCTTCAAAATAAGGTGTCTCCTTTCTGATAGGTACTTGTGTGGCTGCAATTCTAGCTTTTCTCGGTTAACATGTGCTACTATGACAATGACTGCAATGCATGATCACGCCATGCTTCGACAACCAAGTACCGTTCTTGCCTTAAACTTCCATGTTGTGCTTTCCTCGATTTTGGTGGTATCCCTACCATCTTTTCGTATACAAAAGGTAACACTTCTAGTCCATCCACTTTTTCCCAACTATTATTGTCACTGCAGGGACAAATATTGTAGGCATAAGCTCTGCCAAGTGCCTCAAGCGAGTAACAAACATCAACAGCAGACTCTGAACCTCAGACATGATATGGCATGGCTACTGTTAAGTCCAACCTCCTGCAATCACAAGTCCTGGCACAAATATCCACATTGTAGCTGAATTTCCTATCCTGAACCTCAAATGTGCCCCTTCCAGCTGGCAAGACATAACACCTATTTGCTAGCTCATAATTATTTTCTACTTTTCTTCCTAATCTTGGGGCAGATAGTGCCCTGGAATTTGTTTGCCAGCTCTTTCTGCTTCTTGTAATGCCTAGTCATGAGCTGCCCCTTTATCGTCTCCAACATACTAAGCATGGGCAATTCTCTAGCATAGTAGCATCTAGAATACATTTGTTGTAGACCGCTCAACTGTTGTTAAGCAAAATATCAGACTTGGGATATGTGCTGAAGAATGCCCTTACCTATGTATGAGGTGGCATCTTCTGCAGCCACTCAAATGCATCCTGGTTCAATGCCTTCACTTTTTCCATGTTTGATTCCCATTCTCTCGTGTTTGCTTCCCACAGCTGATTTTTCAGATTCTCACCTTCAGAATGAACCTGGAAGTTGGATTAGAAATGTCTCCCACAAAACCTATGCTCTGAATCTGGAAATAGTTAGTGCACAGCAGGGATGAGACCTTACAGATAGAATAGAACTAATTACACAATTGATTATGATAGAATTAAACAATTGTCTATGATAAAGTTAGCAAGTACCTTCTATTTATCTGTCATGATGGTGCATGGATAAGTATTGTCTATCCTAATGTCATCCTTCAGTGTGTCTAAGAACACTTCCATGTTACAAGCGATTCAACTTCAACCATAACCATAGCTATAGGGAAAATACAGTCATTCGGATCAATCCCCACTGCAGTTAGCAATTGACCACCAAACTTAGTCTTGATATGCCAGTCATTCAAGCAAATGATAGGCCTATAACCAGAGGGAAAGCCCTCTTGAATGCATCCAGTGAAATGTACAAGTGGCTAAAAGTGGTAACATTGAAGTTGACGTAGAATGAACTACCAGTGTTGCTTTTCCTCAGCTCATTAAGAGCATGTGACAGATAAAATCTAAAATTTGAAACTATTCTAATTGTCACGATGCTTCTGAACCATCTATATGGTAGGGTGTACAAAAAAAGTTAAACGGTTCATGACCTTAATAATGAAGAAGAGCGATCTGTGTCAAGCTAATAATGAAGGTCCGACAACCTCAAAGGAAGAGTATCCTAACAACCTTGTCTAGACAGGAAGGTGAATACTATGCAACATGTCTGGATGCTTTGCAGCTCGATGTGATCCTTCATATTGTACCAACTCAAAGAAGCGTAATATGGAGCTTTACATGGAGCTTGCAGTGTTAACTGCCCTAGCTGCATACTTTCACAATGCCTCCCAGTCCCTAAATTACACTTCTGTGAATTGCGACAACGCCCAAGGCTGCTGACTTATGTATCAGTTTGAGAGCAGATTTGAAATCACCGTAACAGATATGAAACAACGAGAAGAGCTTGAACACTGCTTTATTTGCTTCATCCACTTCTCATTCACAAGCGAACATGTACATATATCCAGCCAACAGGATACATATATATAGAGAGAGAGACTAGTAACATGACCCAGTATTTCTGCATAATAATGCCCCCTAGGAAACTCTTGGTAAGCTCACCTTCTCCGTACCAAAATAGTAAAACCTTACCAATACTGAAATTTATGAAATTAAAGCAAAAGCATCAACCGGAGATACGCCGGTGCAGCTTTGAGTTGAGGTGTGGACATATTGCTTTTAAGATACGGTGACATACATCAAGTGCCTCACAGATTGGCTATACAAAAAAAAAGATGGTTCGTTCTCAACTGGAAGGCCCGGAGAGGACTGCTGCGGGTTGGTCTATCGCTCTAAAATGACATGTTTTCAGAACCCAGAGTTGACAACAGTTCTAAACTATCAAACCATGAGATAGGAAACGATTTGAAACACGGACCTGATGTGATACAAAATTTTCCATCAACACATACATATCGATAGATCAGTAATGGTCGCTTTTTTTTCTCTCCTGAATATTGGGTAGGAACTAAAACTTTACCATTCGTATAGTAGAGAACAAGTTATACATAAAAATACAATCATGCCGATGTCGAGAGAGACGATCGGCAAGGTGCAAAACCTAGAAAAAAAATTGTATAATAGGCAAGCAGTGGTATCTGTCCCTTGCATGGCTTTCTTGCTTTCTTCCTCAGAACCGTAATTTCTCGCTTCTGCCTGCAACGGCAGGAGGATTAAAACTAACTTCTGATTAAAAAGCAGCAAGCTCAATGACTATGTAGTCATGTCGAAAGAGTCTATTTTGAAACTCGTAAGCCTTTTAAAATGGATGATTTAACAAGGTTGCTTATACATCACGGTGGTAAGAAAGAAAATAAATATATAGAAGAGAGATGCTACAAGAAAAATAAATGTGAAAACTGCATCATTGCTTGGGGTCATTTTCAAAGCCTCAGGGATACATTATTTCAAATGTACATGTAACAATCTAATAATCAAACACATAAGCACTTTAAAGACTACAAATGAAGTTAATTTACAATATTTTTTCCTTCGTTGCCAAAGGTTGACATCATATTGTTTCCATTTCTCCTTTGTACCCATGAAAATAAATAATAGCAATCAGAAAGAAATTTTCTTCACATATTGTTTCGATTTTCCATTGGTATACCATGATCTTCCGAGACACCTTCCAAGACGCCTTGATTTGTAACAATTCCTATCATGCAGAGGGGAAAAAACTTGGCAACAGCTATTGGTTCTCTCGCACAGGGCTGCATACTCTAAGTCTACCAAAACTTAAAAGGTGATATGTCCAGTCGAGCATCCACCCAGCTCAAATGGAAAAGAGATACACAGAAACACATAGCAAGTCATCTCACGGGTTTTGCTTCATCAGTTATCTACACTAGACCATCTGATCATGCTCTGTTATTGTACTTCTTTCTGAAAATCAATCTTATTGCGGCCAAAGCCACATCTACAGATGTATTCAGGGACTGGCCCCTTGTCCCCAGCAATCCAAGGGTGTTCAGCCACAGCCTGCAGGGTAATACGATCTCCTGGATCTGCAAAGCAAACACGTTAACACGGCACACCTCACACTCATATCACAAAATAGGGTGAAAAACAACTCTAATGAAATATAAAGAGAAGAACCTTTGGAGAGAAGCCTTTGAAGCAGATCAGCAAGGTGGGGATTCTTGTCAGGTATTTGAATAGGATCGTTCATAATCTATCCAGTAGCAATGACTCATGTAAGTTTTGTGCAATAAAGTAAAAACAAAACTAGATGAACTTTTCACTTTCCATTTTTCACCTTATCATAAGTTTCCTGCAATGTATCTCCAAGGAACGGATAGCGCCCACAAATCATACAATATAAAGTAACACCAACTGCCCATATATCAGATGGCCTACCACAGTAGGATGAACCTGCGGTAAGGTAGACGAAAAGGTTTAACCATATTTAACAAGTCTACAGCCTGATAGACAGAATATCTAGCAATTTCAATAATAAAACCATCTCAACTGTTGCATAATTTATTTGCGACTCTGCAATCATGCAGCAAAGAAAATTGAACATACGTGTTATCCAAAACTGTTTCATTCACGTACATAACATGGTGACTGATTTTGCAAGCAGCATTTGCAACATGAAGTCATGAACATCAAAAGGAAGGTGTACCTTGGCAGCACTCTGGTGCAGTGAAAACAGGTGTACCAGGAGATCTCCAAATTATATCATCATCATCCTACCATGCAAATAATGTAAGTATTATCATATCAGTTCATATTGTTATAAATGGCCACGGAAACAAGCACATGATTTGAAAATATCAAGTAAATTTGTTTGTGATGTTAAAGAAGGAAAGAAGTTATGCCAAGTTGTGGGTCTACTGAAATAAGAATATGGAAGCATCTCCGTTAATCATGTACACAAGTTATCTGAAAATACTTGGGAAGCGAGAAGGTGAAGATAATCTTTTTCAAAGTGTCTAGAACTCTAGATAAATACAAACCGTTTTAGAAAGCCTCAATCCCAAGAAACACTTTATTATATTTATAACAGAATAATATATTAGGAACTTATCTATTTCAAGGGCTTCAACTCAAAAATCATTATTTTGGGGCAAAACTGCAAGAATAATGAAATTCACCAAAATAAGTGTTACAAGATTATAGAAACAACCTCAAAGACCTGGCTAACACTGAAATCTCCAATCTTCACGTTGCCGGTACTTGTAACTAAGAGATTATCTGGTTTGATATCACCGTGAATAATGTTCTGTGTATAAAGATGACAAGATTCAGTCTCAATCGAGATGGAATGCACACAACTTAGTGCAAACTGCACAGTAGCGAACTAGGCAACCAGGAACACCCTTGTATCACAACATATGTTGTGTCCAAAACGGGTAAGGGCATCAAATAGGGGTCTTGAAACTGTGGAATTTACTTTTGTAGGTAAGCTATCTTCTACAAAACGCCTTTAATAGTTTGGATTTTTTTCCTTTTTTTAACTGGGTTCCCAGCCCCTTTGTATAGTTTCCATTTTTATTTGTACAGTGGTTATTAACCTTTTTAATAAAAAATGAGGGTCTACCCTGTTGGATGGTCCTGGGCGTTGCGGCTTGGGCTGGCACCCGCAGCAGGCCAGCCCAGCCTGCAGCAGGCCTGCTTCGGCTAGGCAGGGGCGCCAAGGAGTAGTAGTGGAGTAGGACTCCTAGTTTAGGTAGGGATAAAAGTCCTAGAGATAGATTAGATTTGTCGCAGTTTGGATTAGGAAAGGAGAGCTCTAGGTAGAAACAAATTGGAGGGTAACCAGCCATATAACGCTGACCGATCATTGAATAAAATCATCCCTCTATTCCTTCACTTTTTTATCTCCTTGTGCCGCTCATACCTGCCTGTCTCTCTCTCCCTGCGTGCAAGTCCTTGGCTGATCTGCACGTACCAGAACCAATCTGCTGCGCGTGCTGATAGCAGTTCCAGCGATCTAACTTGCTTTAGAGCAGACCCCACAATGCGTGGGCAGGCTTTCAATTGGTGCCTGGTCGCCTAGGCGGCCAGGCGGGCGGAGGCAGCAGGCGGCGGCACCTCGCGGCTGTCGGGCAGGGATGGGCTGGCCCATTGTATCTGAACCGTCAGATCTAATCCAACGGTCATCTTTTCACATCAGGACATATAAAATAGCACCCCACCCCTAACCCTAAACAGAATTCTTCTCTCACCCTCAGTCTCCTCTCCACCCATCCCTCCACCGGTGGCGGCGGCGGCGGCGCGGCGAGAGGCCAGCGGCGGCACGGCACGGCGAGGGGCCGGCGGCGGCGCGGCGACCGGCGGCAGCGGCGGCCTCCCAGGCGAGTCGACCGGCCATGGCATCCAGGCAGGAGCACCTGGACGCCTAGGCGGCGACTAGGCGACCCTGTGCGTGGGAGCCTTCGGCACTGGAGACACCCTTTTTAACTTGCTTCAGTGAATAGACTGGTGCTAAATATAGTTGTGAACCTTGTTTCGCATCAGGATTTACAGTGGATATTGCAGACAACATTACTGGAATGAGGGTACAAGAGAGGTTGAAGCGTTAAGTGAAAGCAAATAGTGGTAGAGAGTAGAGAGGATTTTCTTTTCTCTGAATAGAATCCACAAACTGAGTTTACTTTTGTAAAGGAGGTGCCGAAATAAGATTTTGAAATCCTAGTACATAGAAAAAAAATTAACATGATATAGCTTAACTTATATGCTGTCCATGTTTCTAAAATGTTGAAGAAAATGAACTTATCTTACATGAGAGTGAAGATACATGAGACCAGATATTATGTCTCGCATATAATTTCTGGCAGTAGCTTCCTCTATACCATTACCACAGACCATTTTTCCTTCAACATACTCGAGAACTGACAATGCCAATAGAAAAGTGTAACTAACAATTGTATAACATATAGGAATTAGGAAGAAGAAAAAAATAAAAACATCATACTAGAATAGTAGATCAAAAAATATAACTAAGAGAGCACGATTGTATACCCATGTAGAATTTATCTATGTTTGGGTCATCAATCACCTCAACGAGATTTACAATATTGGGATGCTCCAACAATTTCATTATGGATACCTGTCTCCCATAAGATAAGGAGGGGGGAAGCAATTAGATACTATATGCAACAAAAATAGTGCAGTCACAACATGTAAAATCAGGAAGCTGATAGCCTGATACACTGCACATACACACAAACACACTAATGTAACTGTCAAGAATTTCATGCTTCTATATTTCCATAGAAACTCACATTGACTTCTGACAAAAGTTGATTCTCTGGTTCACTTATACATTAGTAATGATGGTCACTTTTATTACGACATCTCACAACTAACTAAGAGTAAAATTTCAAAGGACTTTGGGGAGGAAAGGAAACTACATTTCCTCCTCTTCATGGTAATCAGTGTGTTGATGCATGACATTAATCCTATGAGCATCGAAGTGGTTCTCAATATGGTTAATGTATTTATGAATGTGTGATAGGTCCTACACAGAGCAGACTCAACGACTTTACCAGAGAACTTACATGCCTTGACAAAAAAAAAAGACATGTATTACATGGGGACCTAAGTTGACAAAATCACTCACCTCTCGACGAACATCTGTCATTGCAGTTTCTGATCGTACAACACGTATTTTCATCATCTGAGGCTTATTCAAAACCTGAAATTGAAGGGAAAAAACTGAAACTCTATCAGTTAGAAATCAGCACTAGCATCCAGTGTGCATAGAAGTGTTGAAGTTAACTGGCTGAGCAAAAAACAGGAAATTCTAGGCTTTAACAGGTGCTTAGCAGCTGATTCCTGATGTAATAATTAATCTAGCACACAATGTTGGATGACCCTGTGCTATGCGCGGCATGGACCAAGCGCGAGCAGCAGGCCGAGCTCGGCCTAGGGCGCCTGGGAGTCGTTTCGGGGTAGGACTCTAATAGATAAGGAAGGGAATAAAAGTCCTAGAGATAGAAAGTTTGCTGCCATTTAAATTAGGAAAGGAACGTCCTAGAAGTTAGGAAAGAAGAGTCCTAGATGGAAAGGAATTGGGGGTGTAATCAGCTATATAAAGGTGGCAGATCATTGGAATAAAATAACTCCCTCCAGTTACTCCTGATTTCCCTCGCCCGGAATTCCAATGCACAAACCATGCATAGGCTACAAGATACAAGGAAGGGACACAAGAAAGTACAACTACTAGAATGAAATAGCTAATCATGAGATTTAATAAGCTATGCCTAGTACTTTAAGTGGTCCATATAAAGACATATATGTTACTAACACGAGAGTAGCAGAAAGCAATACCTTCACTGCATATAGCATTCCATCTTTCATGCTTTTGTATAGAACCTTTTAAGTAGCAAAACAGAAGGAAAATTAGTTGTCTAACCTGCAAAGTTAATTATTAGCACATCCAATTCAAGATATCTTACCACTTTGCCATAGCTTCCTGAACCAATTTTTCCCAGGTGGATATATTGATTGATCATCTTCTTACCATTTTCATCCTAAACATGACAAGGGAAAAAGATATTTCCATATTCAATACATTAGCCAGAACAGACAACAGATACAGCAATGCTAAATTTAGTTTTGAATACTATGTTCCAATTTCCTTGTGTGTATGTCTTTTAAGAAACCACATATAATGAGATTTATACTGCTTCTAAAAGTCAGGGTTGATGGCTTAATATAGTTGATTATGCCGACAGTGGAAGCTCCATCACTCAGTCTATTACTAGTGTATAGTGCTCAACTACATGCTTTCTAGGCAGAGGATTTCCCACTCAAATCTTGGCAAAATACACCAAGTCAGATTAGCAATCCACCATTCCAAATGACTTATTAAATGTTAAATCAGTCCAAAAGGAGAGGATATCTGTGATGAATATCTGGTAGAGGTATTAGGTTTTTCGTATTGAGGAGCAAAAATGCTTACTTCATGCATGGAGTTAAACTTTACCCAGTTTCAAAGAGGTTGTAGGAATGATCCAATAAGATGAATTGGACTGAAATAGCCACCTTGCAAAGATTAATATTTGCCAGCCGAAATGCCTAGTCTAAATTAAGGATAATAAAAAGGCACTAATTTTCAGGAAAGATATTATTCAATTGCTTAGGGTAAAATAATATCTGATAACGAGTGAAATGAGCTGCTCATTCAGAATTAGAAGAGTAGCTATTAGACAAATAACAAGTTCAGCCCATCCGCTATGAGCAAAAGCAGGTGTGTGGTACCTGAATAATTTTCAAAGCAGAACAGTCAGATAACAAAGATTGCATGTTTCGTCCAAACAAGAAAAGGTTGCTTCTAACTGCCTAAATATGAACTTAAGTAACACCAAATGGTAAGAATTTTTGCAACTAATGGGAAGAATCAGTTGCCTGATATGAATATATAAAGTTTGAATAGCTCATGTATACTATTTCACCTGATATTTCAGATGTGGCAAATGCAGAAAAATAAAGAATTACAATAATTCAAGCCTGAAAAGTGGGGTACCTCTGAGCGAAATAATTTTTTAGTTTCTTTAACAAGAATCTCTCTACATATAAACCCATTTCGAATTCTTGACTCTATGATCTCCTCAGACTTCTTCCTTGGTGGTGCCTCATCAGTTCCATCAAGATAGTCATTATCATGTCTATCGTAGAAGCTTGTACCAGGATCGTCTCCATTATAGAAGCTTCTATCAAGATCGTCACCGCTGTAAAAGCTTACATCAGGATCATCCCCCGTGTAGAAGCTTCCGTCAGCATCTTCAGGTGATTGATGCTTCAGCAAATCTTTGGATAGCATGCCGTCGGAATCCTGAGGCTGGCGTAGTGGCACACTGCGCTTCCTTAAAAAGCGAAAACAACCACAACAACCTACGTCGGCTAGGTCTGCCATTCAGGACAAGGCAAGGCACCAGGAACCCTACAACAAAAAGAAAAAACAAATAACGAAATTAAAAACAGAATCTGAGTCCGCAATCAAGTCTAACGATCTAATAACGGTCACGCCTCCTAAGTTTCAAATCCACCTCACTACTCCCCTGGATCCTCCCTCCAAATCTAGTAACCGAGACCAGCCATTCCGAAAACGACAACAGCTCACCTCCGCCCTCTCACGTGTATGTCCTCACTGCTTCGATTGCGCCGGTGGCTTCCCTCCCTCCCTCCCTCCCTTACAAACCCGTAGCTCTGAAAGAAACTGCCAGCGCAGCAGCATCGGGGACAACAGCCTGGACAACCTCAGAGTCCCAGCTTCCTCTACTACACAGGGGGAGCGTGCTCCACGGCATTCCGAGTACACGTAGGTTTGCCCATCTGCCCCAGTCCAACAATCAACCCCCTCCCGGATTCCTGCTGAGTACCGGCCAATAGGGCGAGATAGGGCAGCCGCACCACCTATCACCAACGGAGAGATCCCCTCATCCCCACTCCTCCGATAGCTCCCGCCCCCAGGTCACTAGGCCCAGTCACAGCTGCCCAAATTCCCGCGGACATTGGATGCCCATCCATACCCCAATCCCCATCCCCGTCCCCGCGCAGGGGATCCACCCATCCCCGATAAACCTGTCAACTACACAAGGGAGGGGGGTATTACAGGATCGTGATCTCAGCCCTCACCTGGAGGAGGATGAGGAGGAGGAGCGGCAGGCGGGGTGTGCCCCGTTCCGGCCGCCGTGCTTGCTGCGTCGCTGCGATCTCGATCAGAGTTCTGCGATCTGGTAGAGAGGGCGGAGAGAGAGAGAAGTCACACTCGCGTGCACGGCGGGCCTCTTGGGCCTCTCCAGGCCGAAACTAAACAGGCCCAGTGGGCTTCAGAATTCAAGAACAAATTCCTCATATTTTTTATACAGAATGTGGTTTGCTAAATCTACTTGCTTAGATTTTAGATGGAATGGGTAATTAAAATGACGTCCAAAAATTTTTATTTTTCACGTAGAGCCCACAGGGACGTGTGCGTACCATTGGCGAATCAGGCAAATACAAGAGCAAGGGGTCAAGAAAACGAAGTGTCCACAACTAAGCCAATCCAAATCAGCTTGGTACCTTCAACGCCTGCAAAAGTCTATACCATTCTTCACATGCGTTAAAGTTATAAAAGTTAGTCCTTTCAAAATAATCTATGCTTGTGGTTGTGTGCTCATTTATCGAAAACGTTCGCTATTTGTAGATTTGCAATTGTTAATAAGAAAAATCCATTTTTGAACTAAAAAGTTGATCTTGAATTTGACAATCACCCTTGAATTCTTGAAATGGCAAGATATGACATCGACATCGATTCTGAAATTGTTCAAATACCGCGTGCACATTATTCTTCTCTCTCTGTAGCTTCTTTCTCCTGGTACTTCTCGCGAGACGCATCAAACATTTCCAATTTAAACTAATCAGCGTTAATTATTATAAAACGGAGGGGGTACTTTATTATCTATAGAAAGTGTCCCAGACTTAGTGCCCAAGTTGCTAAAGAATCATCCTCACTGAAATCAATCCGACACACATCATTAATTTTATAGGACTTTTCAGATGCTAGGGTGTTGGATCATATCTAAAGTGATGAGGTCCAATGGCAACAAAAGTATGTAATGCGATAAAAATCTTTTCAGCATGCAATGCGATAATAAACCGGGAGCACCTGACAACTCGTTTCGTTTCCTCGGCTGGAGAGTGAGAGTTGAGCTGCAGCTGACAGTAGAGGATGCTTCTGTTGCTTTGAGATGTGGATGGCGAGAAACATGTGGCTTTTATGATCATGACAATGCTGCACAAGCTCTTTTTCTCAAAAAAGAATTTTCTTCTGAAAATGATGTATGAAATAGCAGGTCATAGTAGATAACTACATCAGATTTCGAGATACCTATCGCCAATCAACCAAACATCCTCTGCTCATTGCATACGGGCGCACTAGTGCACTTTATATTCTTGCTAGATGTATGTATTCTCCCTCCGTTCTGAAATAAACGACATTTAGGACAATTAATTTAGTTCAATTTGAACTAGATTTATTATCCTAAACGTTATTTATTTCAGAACGGAATGAGTATTATTTAAGAGGCAACGCCCAGAGAAGTATGTGTTACTTCTCTGATGCTTCCCAGTCCCTAGAGCTAGACCATACATGTGCCGTGCTCTGTTTCGAAGCAATATGAACATAGGTAGAGGAGAAACAACGCCAAAGCGTTCAAGATTGTTATACAAAGTGGCTGATTGATCTGTCTTGTTTGTGTCATCCGATTTTATATCAGAACAAACACTTCATGTACCCAACAAGAGGTAGGTGAGTTAAGATATGGTCATAAATTACATCAAGAGTAATAGTTATTGGATTGATCTCGGCTTGGTCAAACGATCCAATCTTAATTAGTCCCTTATTAGAAGCAACTTACCAAACCTACGTGGCTTGGTCCCAACACCCCCACACGTCTCTAAGAAAGGGGCTCAAGCCTAATGATGTTCACGCAGGCACAAGGTCATCAGTGAGGAGTTTCCCCGAACGGCTCAGTTTTTTTAACTAAACACGTACTCGCTTCATTTCAAATTATTTGATATTCACCAGTTTAATTTTGAACTAAACAGCGTCAAATAATTCAAAACGGAGGGAGTAATTAACATGTTGATGTATTTAGTCTAGTAGATCCTATTACATTAATGATGGTTAAGTTCTAACATTTGGCATCAAGAGCCATCTGCCTCCATCTTGACACTACAAAAAACTAGTAAATTAACGAGAGAAAAAATTATTTACGACCCCGCCCGCCCCCACCGCCCCCGAGGCCGCCATTGGTCGGCCGCCCCTGCCGCCCCCTGCCGCTCTCGGCCGGCCCTCCGCCGCCGCCCCGACCCGGCGTCACCCGACCCCTACCTATTAAGGTTTGTTTGTAATTATTTTTTAGTTTAATTATTTATTTATTTTTGTTTGTAAAAAGTTTAGATTAAATAGTTTAGTCTAGTTTGTAATTGTTTAATTAGATTATAATTAGATTGTAATTAGTTTGTTCAATTAGATAAGATTTTTAAATAGTTTGTAAGTGTTTACTTAGATTGTAATTGTTTAATTAGACTGTAAATTAATTAGATTATTTAATTATTTTTATTGTTCAATTAGTCTCGTAAGTTTATTAATTTGAAGTATTTATTGTTTATTTAGTTTTGAAATGTTCAATTAGTTTTGAATTAGTTAATTAATTGATTGTGAGTGTTTACTCATTATACGTATATTAATGAGTTTCGAGCCGACCCGGCACGACCCGACCCGACACGGCACGGACCGACCCGGCACGGCCCAACCCGGCACGGCCAAACCCGGTAGCACGACATGGCTCGACCTGACACATGGCCCAACCCCCATCATGGCACGGCCCAACCCGGCACGACACGGCTCGACCCGGCACACGGCCCAACCCCCAGCATGGCAATGGCCCGACCCGTCACAGCCCGACCCTGCACGGTCTGACCAGGCACGGCACAACCCGACCTGGCACGACCCGACCCTGCACAGCCCGACCCGGCACGGCCCAATCTGGCAGCACTGCAGGGCTCGACCCGGCACATGGCCCAACCCCTAGCACGGCATGGCCCGACGACCCGGCACGGCTTGACCCTGCAGGGCCCAACCCAGCACGGCACAACACGCCCCGACCCGGCACGACTCGACCCTGCGCGGCCTGACCTGGCAAGATCCGGCCTGACCCGACACGACACGACACAGTCTAACCCGGCATAAGCCCTTTGAACTTTCAACTCTAACCATCTTTCCTCTTCTTTCTCGTTCTTTTCTCTATCTTAAATGATTGGAAGATGGAAATGTTTAACGTAACCTATAGTAATTGATTACCCATTTTGAATCTGCACGTTTCTGAAGCGTGCAAGTTCGAAATTGTCCCTTTTTGGACAACCTGGGAGTGATCGAGCACGTGCTTATGACGAGCTAGGTACGGGGTCTGGGTCCGGATGAGATTTTGACAGCATAACCCTATTGTTCTCTGCTGCACCATTTTTGGGCGTGTAGTGGAGAACAACCGGTTTATGCTGCCAAAATTTCATTCGGATTCAGACTCCATGTCTCGTCATAAGCACGTTGCCCCGATCAATCTTGGGTGGGTTTAGGACCTATCATCCTAGGTATAGGGGCCGTGACATAAACTAAAAAATGAACTTATAATGATGTGTCTACTTTGAAGGTATAACCTGAATCATGGCTGAAGACCGCACATGGATGTACTCGGGTTGGAAAAAGAATGGGCAACACTTAGATGAGTGGTTCACCAAGACTGATGCTTTTATACAACAAGTTTTTTCGTTGTCCAACAACAGTAAGGTGTGGTGCCCATGTATGAAATGTCAGAATGCAAAGTTTTTCGACAAAATGACTTTGACGTTTCACGTGTGTCGAAACGGTTTCATGTAAAATTATGCGGTCTGGTACTTTCACGGTGAGACACGTTCTCGAGCTGATTAAGAAGAAGTGGTGGATGATAGCACGGGAGTCGATATGATGGATGAGATGCTTAAAGCTATATATTCTAAGTTGACGGAGGATGCTCCTACATCAGAAGTTGAAACGTTCTTCAAGCTCCTCAAAGCACCAGAAGAGCCTCTGCATGAACACACAAAAGTGACTCTTCTTAGTTTCTTGACCCGACTTATGTCAATTAAGTCTAAATATTCATGCTCTAATAACTGTTACAACGATCTCATCAAATTGATCTGCGATATCTTGCCACAGCCTCATAAAGTGTTGGAAGATATGTACCAGTATAAGAAATTGTTATTTGGTCTTGGTATGAAATATGAGAAGATTGATGTGTGCCCAGACAACTGCATGCTTTTTTGGAAAGAGTATGCCGACGAGAAGAAGTGCTTACAATGTGGTAAGTCTAGGTTTGTTGAAGTTGATAATGAAGAAGACGAGTGTGTACAGACTGAAATAGCACATAAGCAGCTTCCTTACTTGCCTGTTACACCTCGGTTGAAGCGTTTATTTCTTTCGAAAAGAACTGCTAGACATATGCGATGGCACAAAGAAGGTGTACGTGAGAACGGTGGAGTTATGTTGCATCCGTCCGACGGTGAGGCATGGAAGGCGTTGGACCGCTTCGATCCAGATTTTGCCAACGATGCAAGAAACATCTGCATCGGGTTAGCGATGGATGGTTTCTCACCGTTCAGTACTAACGCCACCCCATCCTCATGTTGGCCCGTGTTCGTTATTTCGTACAATTTGACACAATCTTTGTGTATGAAGTATGAGTTTATATTCCTCTGTCTCATTGTACCTGGACCAGATCATTCTGGTTCACGACTCAACGTGATGTTGAAGCCGTTGATTGAGGAGTTGAAAATGTTATGGACAGGAATCGATGCGTACGACTGTTATAGAAAACAGAAAATCAACCTTCGAGTTGCGTACTTATGGTCTGTTCATGACTTTGCAGCATACGCCATGTTTTCTGGCTGGAGCACTCATGGTCGTTTGACATGTCCGATATCTGCTGCAAACACAGAATGTTTTCGGCTGAGTCATGGTGGCAATATATGTTACTTTGATTGTCATAGACGTTGGTTAGCTAAGAATCACATTTTTAGACAACAGAGGAATGCCTTCAAAAAGGACACTATTATCACAAAAGGACCACCTCAACGTTTGAACGGGTCAGAGATTTCTGCATTGTTGGACAAACTTATGCGAGATGAAAACCGTCCAGGATATTTTGTTGGTTACGGGGAGGACCACAATTGGACTCATGTATGTGGATTATGGGAGCTACCGTTTGTGAAGTCCTTAATGTAAGTGCATCTAGGCATCCCCGTGGGTTTTGGATGATTGATGACGACAAATTAAGAGACTAATGAGCTGAGATGATCATAAGCACAGGACATTTCCAAGGCGGACACCTAAACTCTCAAAAAGGAAAAAGATGAAGAACGGTGTCGAAGACTTGAAGAGTAGAAATTAGGGTTTCACTTGAGTCTTTAGTAGGCTAGCCGTGTAAAAGAAAGAGTGTGTGTGTCAAGTGCATTGAGATCATAGAAGAGAGATCAAAGCGTTAGAAGTGTCAAATCCTTAGTGGAGAGAGGTAGAGAGGTAAAGTTGGGCAGGCCGGACTTGTCCGCGGAAGAGGCCGGACTAGTTCGGAAGTCCTACGACTTAGTCCGTTTTGGGGCGGACTAAGAGTTCCTGACTGAGATCGGACTTGTCTGTTTTGGGACGAACTAGTCCGTTTCTCTCTCGGTGAGAGTGTTTCGGGGCTAAGTCCTGGTAGACCGGACTTATCCGCCTTAGTGGCCGGACTAGTCCGAGCTAGCCAGGCTTGTCCGTTTTCACACGCACTAAGAGTTCCTGTGTGAGTTCAGACTAGTCCGTTCTGAGGTGGACTAGTCCGTATAATTGTGAGATGAGAGATCCTATGGCTAAGTCATGGTGGACCGGACTTGTCCGCCTCTGTGGCCGGACTGGTCCGGATCCTCCAAACTTGCCCGTTCTCACCCGGACAAATAGTTCCTGTGTGAGATCAGACTAGTCCGGTGTGAGGCGGACTAGTCCAGACTTTCGGTAGCTGGCAACGATTGGATTTGGGGCTTCTATAAAAGGAGATGCCCCGACTTCATTTACAAACTCTTAGAACCCTAGCGCCGCCACAACCTTCCTAGAGCCTCTCCAAGCCTTCTCCATTGCCTACTCACCCTATTGAATCAAATCCTAAGTGAATTTGGGTGTGTGAGAAGAGGAGAAGGAAGAACTTCACGTTTAAGGCTCTCGGAGTGATCTCGTGCACTTGGTGTGACCTGTGGCTTGTAAGATCGGTGAAGCTTTATGGAAGTGATCAAGTGGGAGCCTCGGATTGTGAGCAGCTCCAAAACTTTGTAAGTTCACCCTTGAGATAGTGAAGAACCGGGTTGGCCTTAGTGGCGACTTGGTGAGGGAAGGGTTGTTAAACCCGGTCCTTTGTGGACTCCTCAACAGGGACGCAGATTCCTGAGTGGAATCGAATCTCGGGAAAAAAAAATCTTTAGTGTCTCTCTTGCATGTACATTTCTTTGAAGATCAATATTGTTTAGGGTTTGTTTTAATTATTTCGCTGGATATCATCACAATCTTGCAATTCATTTCAATATTCTGTCACACTTGTCATATAGAATTGCTAGTTGTTTTATCCACATTTTGTTAAATTGAAATCTAGAGAAAAACCCATAAAAATCAAGCTTTAAACCATTCCAGCAGTTTGATCAGACTAGTCCACCCCTAAGCCAGACTAGTCCGACCCTTTTAGGTTTTTCCAACAAGAAAACCGGACTAGTCCGCCCCTGAGCTAGACTAGTCCGGCCCTTGTGTACTAATCTCATTTAACTAAGTCATTTCAGGTATTTTAGTCTATTCACCCCCCTCTAGGCAATTTCAATTGGTATCAGAGCAGGTCTCTCCGTCAAGAGTCTAACCACTCGGAGAGAAGATGGCCGGAGTTGAGGGATACGAGAATTCGCCGACGTCGCAAGGCGAAAACTCGTATGAAAAGAAAAAGGACGCTGATGTGTGAAAGATCACTCAAGTGACGATGAAGAAGTTTCCCAGCTTAAGGCACAACTTCGTGAGAAGCTAGGTCACTCTAGTAAAGATAAGAAGAAGCCGAAGAATCAAGAAAGGAGCAGTCAACCGGACTACTCCCAATATCCTTTCAACTATGAACGATTAACTTCTAACAATCATTACTTATCTATTCCTCTTGGCAAACCTCATCAATTCGATGGAAATGATTACTCAATGTGGAAGCATAATATGAAGATGCATCTAATATCCTTAAACCCTAGCTTGTGGCAAATTATCTTAACAGGTGTCCATCTTTCAAGAAATGAAGAAGACGTTACCCCGGAGCAAGCCATTCTACTTCATCGCAATGCTCAAGCAGTTGGGTTCATCACCTCATCCTTGACTCGAGAAGAGTTCAACCGAGTCGATGGTTTGGAGGTGGCCAAAGACATATGGGACACACTCAAGACGGTGCATGAAAGCAACTGAATCATTAGGGAGGTCAAGATCTAGATGATTGAAGGAGAGCTTGGGAGGTTCACCATCATGGATGGTGAGTCCCCTCAAGACATGTACAACCGTCTCAAGGTCCTCGTCAACAAGATACGATCTTATGGATGCTCCCGGTGGACGGATCATGAGGTGGTGAAGAGGATGCTTTGGGCATTCATGTCTCAAAACATTGCTCTTTGCTCCTTGATCCGTGAGAGCCTGGGATATGCTCAAATGACCTCGGAGGAAGTGCTTGGAAGAATCATCAACAATGAGATGATGGAGAAGGAAGCCATGTTCTACAGCGACCTCCAAAGACTTGCCTCCTCAAAGAAGAAAGATGTTGCTTTCAAAGCAACATCCTCATCACAAGACTTCGAAGCAAGTGATGACGAAGGCCTCGACACCGATGAAGAAGAGGCGCTCTTCATCAACAAGTTCAAGAGGATGATGAGAAGAAGGAAGGGGGGCAACCATTATGAGAACAAGAACAAGGAAAGGTCCAAGCCCAAGACGAAAAGAGCATGCTACAATTGTGGTGAATATGGACACTTTATTGTGGATTGTCCATATGAAGAGAGTAAGAATAAGAAAGATGGCAAGTCTCAAGAGAAGAAATTCTTCAAGAAGAAGAAGCCATCAGGACATGCTCACCTTGGGAAGGAATGGGACTCAAACAAAGACTCATCCTCCAAGGATGAAGAGAAAGTGGCAACACTTGCCATTGGAAGGAGCAAGCTCTTACCAAACATTGAAGACTTTAAATCTAAATGTCTCATGGCTAAAGAGGGAAGAAGAAAGGTTAAATCTAAACCATCCTCCTCTACTTCTTCACTTGATAGCTTTGATAGTAGTAGTGATAATGAATCTATGCTCAAGGGTCTAAGTAGGAGCACCTTGAAAAAGATGAGATTGTTGTCGGAAGAAATCTTTGAGAAGAATGAACTCATCAACCGTCAAGCAGACATGATCATACTTGAAAAGGAGAGATGTCATGAGCTTGAAGAGCTCCTTGATATTGAAAGGGAAAGAAGCAAGGCACTTGAGCGTGAACTCGCCATGAGCAAGGAAACTTACTCAAATCTTGAAGAAACAACTGTTGTGCTCAAGGATGAAATTTTTAACTTGACAAAAGTCAACAAGATCCTTGAAACACAAGTTGAGTCTCTCAATATCAATGCACCTTCTTCCTCTATGTTTTCACCCTCCTCAAAGGAATCTCCGGAAGCAACTGAAACTTGCAAGTGCTCAAACTTAATCCTAAAACTCAAATATGAACTCAAGTTGGTACAAAACAAGCAATCACCGAAAGGTGGCTTTGACAAGGAAAAAGTGGCATATGCACGAAGTGCATATACCAATGTAAGACCTCCACATGTCAAAAATGGTCTTGGCTATTCTCGGGAGTGGAGGCAACATGCTAAAACTCCCAAGAAGAGAAAAAACTTGATTGTTTTTGTCAGGGAAGGTTCATCCAACAAAGAAAATGTAAAGAATATTGCAAACTCATCTAACATGCTTAAAAATAAACCTCATCCTTTGTTCCATGATTTTGATGCCTCATATGTTTTGTTGAGAAACAAATTTGGAAAGATCTATGCTAGGCATGTTGGGACACTCCGCAAGAGTCCAAAACCTTGTGTGTGGGTGTCCAAGTGCCTCTTGACTAACATGAAAAGACCCAACTCCGTTTCGGTACCAAAAGGTAAGGCATAAATTTATTTTGTAGGCATACTCTTTCGGTGGATCAAAATGGGTGCTCGACAGTGGATGCACAAACCACATGACCGGAGAGATAAAGGTGTACGTGGAATATGAGGAAATCGAAGATCCAAGTGAAGGGATATAGTTTGGGGACAATAGCCAAGCGAAAATCCTTGGCACCGGTAAAATTGCTATCTCTCCCCATCATACTCTTTCAAATATTTTGCATGTTGACTCCTTTGATTATAACCTTCTATCCATATCCCAATTATGTGATAAAGGTTGTAATTGTATGTTCACTAACGAGGGTGTGACTGTCTTGAGAAGAAGCAATGACTCAATCGTCTTTAAGGGCGTACTCAAGGGAAAGCTTTACCTTGTGGATTTCACCATGGATAAAGCTCAACTTAACACGTGCTTAATGGCGAAGACCAATATGGGATGGTTTTGGCATAGAAGGCTAGCCCATGTTGGGATGAGGAACTTGCAAAAACTTCTCAAGAGAGAACACATTCGAGGCTTGAAGAATGTTGTTTTTGATAAGGATAGGCCATGTAGTGCTTGTCAACCCGGAAAGCAAGTTGGAGCTCAATATCCATCCAAAAATGTCATGACGACCACAAGACCCTTGGAGCTACTTCACATGGACCTTTTCAGCCTAATCGCCTACATAAGCATCGGTGGTAACAAATATGGTCCTGTTGTTGTAGATGATTATTCTTGTTTCACTTGGGTGTTATTTTTGCATGACAAAGGAAAAACTCAAGGTGTGCTCAAGGAATTCTTGAGAAGAGCTCAAAATGAGTTCTCCATAAGAATTAAGAACATAAGGAGCGATAACGGCACCGAGTTCAAGAACACTCAAGTGGAAGAATACTTGGATGAAGAAGGCATCAAGCATGAGTTTTCAGCCCCCTACTGCCCTCAACAAAATGGAGTTGCTGAGAGGAAGAATAGAACTCTCATTGAGATGGCAAGAACCATGCTTGATGAGTACAAGACGTCGGACCGGTTTTGGGCGGAAGCGGTTAACACCGCTTGCCATGCCATAAACCGGTTGTATCTTCATCGACTTTTGAAGAAGACGTCTTACGAACTTCTAACTGGTAACAAACCAAACATATCTTATTTTCGTGTCTTTGGGAGCAAGTGTTATATTCTCAATAAGAAGCCTAGTACTTCGAAGTTTGCTTCAAAGTCCGATGAAGGTTTCTTGCTTGGTTATGACTCAAACACCTACGCCTATCGTGTTTTCAAAAAAATTTCCGGAATTGTTGAAATAGCGATAGACGTAGTGTTTGATGAGACTAATGGCCCAAGTGGAGCAAGTTGATCAAAGTGTGCTAGATAAAGAATAGGCTCCACAATAAGCACTTAAAAGGATGGCGCTTGGAGAAATTTTTCCTCAAGAACATCCTCAAGACTCAAATGATCATCCAACAAATGAAAATATGTCTCCCTCCCATGATCAAGCTCAAGATGAGCAAGGCCAACCTCAACAAGATCAAAATGATCAAAGTCAAGATAGAGGATTGGATCAAGGGGGAGACGAAGAAAAGAGTGACAATGAAAATGAAGATCAAAGAGTTTAACCACCTCATCGAAGATTGCACCAAAGTGTTAATTGGGATCATCCCGTCGACAACATACTAGGAGATATCTCTAAAGGGGTGACCACTCGCTCTTGAATGGCTATTTTTTGTGAGCATTACTCTTTTGTTTCCTCTTTGGAGCCCCGCAAGGTAGAAGAAGCACTACAAGATCCGGATTGGGTGGTGGCCATGCAAGAGGACATCAATAATTTGAAAGAAATCAAGTGTGGGAACTTGTGAAGCGACCCAACGCAAATGTTGTGGGAACCAAGTGGGTATTCCGCAACAAGCAAGACGAGTATGGGGTTGTAACAAGAAACAAGGCAAGACTTGTTGCAAAGGGATATGCACAAGTAGAAGGTTTGGATTATGATGAAACTTTTTCTCTCGTAGCTAGGCTTAAATCAATTCGTATCTTGCTTGCTTTTGCAACTCACCATGATTTCAAGCTATACCAAATGGATGTGAAAAGTGCTTTCCTCAACGGTCCAATCAAGGAGGAAGTGTACATAGAGCAACCACCCGGATTTGAGGACGATAAGTATCCTAACCATGTCTTTAAACTTCGGAAAGCCCTCTATGGCCCCAAACAAGCTCCTAGAGCTTGGTATGAGTGTATTAGAGATTTTCTTATTAAAAATGGTTTTAGGAGAGGAAAAGTCGACTATACACTCTTCACTAAGCATTTTAACGATGATTTATTAGTGTGCCTGTCGGTACCCGCGATATGGGGTACCCCGCGCACAGGGGAAAATGCCTAAGGATCTCGCCCTTCTCCGCAGGGAGAGCTCCGAAGGCGCCACGTGTCCAGCGGGGCCGGACCTCCCTCTCCTCAGAGGAGAGCTCCGAGCCCGCCACGTGGCCAACAGCAGCCAAACCTCCCCTCCGTGGGGAAGGCTCTGAAGGCGTCGCGTGTCCCACGGGGCCGGACCTCCCCCTCCTCAGAGGAGAGCTCCGGGCCCGCCACGTGGCCGACAGAAGCCGGACCTCCCCCCTCCGCGGGGAGAGGTCCGAAGGCTCCACGTGTCCTGCGGGGTCGGACCCCCTATCCTTAGAGGAGAGCTGCGGGCCCGCCACGTGTCCAGCAGAACAGTGCTGCCTGCCCCCGAGCGGTAGGCAGCTGGCGTAAAGACGCACCATACCTTGCTCGTACAAGGTATTCAAGGCCCGCGCCTTCCCAAGATGCGGAGACGCGGAGCACGCCTCTGTCAGGTGTCGTTGCGCCCAGTCGCATCGCAGACTGGCGCGCGGTGTTAGAACCTGCCAGCCAATAAACACAACAACAAGACATCCCCTGCCGCCTCCGCCGTCATCAACCACTACGACTAACATGCGGCATGGGCAGGGCGGCAAGACAAAGACTCAGAAGCCTTCGCCAGAGACAACTACCGACATAACTGCGGATACGATAGTCAGCAGGCAATCTCCCCGGGACCACCTGTCGGGTCCCGGGCCCCCTTGTAAGCCACACGAGTCTTGGACTATAAAAGGCTCGGGTAGGCAACGTTAGCAAGGGTTCGCACTCCAGCAACTCTCACCCTAGGCATAACTCATCCTCAAGCTCAGGACTCCGGTTCTGAGCAACAAGCAATACAGCGAGCACCTCTGCTCACCGTGGACGTAGGGTTTTACGCTCCGGCGGCCCGAACCACGTAAAACTCGCCGTGACAAGATCCTCCCTCACTCGTCCCTACGCTTAAGCTCTCCGCAAGCGACTAGCCCCACCGAAAAAGAACCTCCGCGGGCTGCCCAGAGCAGGTCCGGGGGAAGTGTCGACCACACGCTTCGACAGTGCCAAATATATGTCGATGACATTATATTTGGTTCTACTAACAAAGTTTTTTTGTGATGAGTTTTCAAAGATAATGACTGAAAGGTTTGAGATGTCAATGATGGGGGAATTGAAGTTCTTCCTAGGATTCCAAGTCAAACAACTCAAGGAAGGAACGTTCATAAGTCTAACCAAGTATACTAAAGACATACTTAAGAGGTTCGACATGGACAAAGCCAAACCCATCAAGACTCCCATGGGAACCAACGGACATCTTAACCTTAATTAAGATGGTCCATGTGTGGACCAAAAGGTATTTCGTTCCATGATAGGCTTTTTGCTTCACCTTTGTGCATCTAGGCCCGACATAATGCTTAGTGTATGTATGTGTGCACGGTTCCAAGATGCTCCTAAGGAGTTGCACTTGACGGCCGTTAAGCGTATTCTTAGATATTTGGTTCACACTCCTAACCTAGGACTTTGGTATCCCAAGGGATCCAAGTTCAATCTCATTAGATACTCTGATGCCGATTATGTCAGTTGTAAGGTAGATAGGAAGAGCATGTCAGGGACTTGTCAATTTCTTGGTAGGTCCTTAGTTTCGTGGTCTTCAATGAAACAAAACTCCATTGCCTTATCCACAGCCGAAGTGGAGTACGTCGCAGCTAGGAGTTGTTGTGCACAACTCCTATGGATGCGACAAACTCTTAGGAACTATGGTTACACTTTGAGCCATATTCCACTCCTATGTGACAATGAGAGTGCTATCAAGATTGCTCACAATCCCGTGGAGCGTTCTAGAACCAAACATATTGATATCCGTCACCATTTTCTGAGAGATCACTCTATCAAGGGAGATATCGTTATCTCTCATGTTAGGAGTGAGAAGCAATTGACGGACATCTTCACAAAATCCCTTGATGAGAAACACTTTTGTGACCTAAGGAGTGAACTAAATATCCTAGATTCTCGAAATGTTGCTTGAAGTGTGCACATCTGTTTGTTGCTTGTTTATAAACTTCAAAAATTGCATGTTTTCAACATACTACGCTGTCGGTACCCTCGATATGGGGTACCCCCGCGCACAGGGGAAAATGCCTAAGGATCTCGCCCTTCTCCGCAGGGAGAGCTCCGAAGGCGCCACGCGTCCAGCGGGGCCGGACCTCCCTCTCCTCAGAGGAGAGCTCCGGGCCCACCACGTGGCATACAGAAGCCGGACCTCCCCCTCCGCGGGAGAGAGGTCCGAAGGTGCCGCATGTTCGGAGAGGCCGGACCTCCCTCTCCTCAGAGAGGAGCTCCGGGCTTGCCGCGTGGCCAACAGAAGCCGAACCTCCTCCTCCGCGGGGAGAGGTCCGATGGCTCCACGTGTCCTGCGGGGCCGGACCCCCCTCTCTTCTGAGGAGGGCTCCGGGCTCGCCACGTGGCCAGAAGAACGGCGCTGCCTACCCCCGAGCGATAGGCAGCGGGCGTAAAGACGCCCCATACCTTGCCCGTACAAGGTATTCAAGGCCCGCGCCTTCCCAAGACGCGGAGACGCGGAGCACGCCTCTGTCAGGTGCCGTTGCGCCCAGTCGCATCACAGACTAGCGCGCAGTGTCAGAGGCTGCCAGCCAATAAACGCAACGACAAGACATCCCATGCCGCCCCCGCCGTCATCATCCACTACGACTAGCATGCGGCATGGGCAGAGCTACAAGACGAAGACTCAGAAGCCTTCGGCAGGGACAACTACCGGCATAACTACAGATACGGTAGATATCAGTCAATCTCCCTGGGACCACCTGTCGGGTCCCGGCCCCCCTTGTAAGCCACCCGAGTCTTGGACTATAAAAGGCTCGGGTAGGCGACGTTAGCAGGGGTTCGGACTCTAGCCATCCGCACCCCTGGGTTCGCATTTTGCAACTCATACGCTAGCCATACACTCTCAAGCTGTAACTCACCCCCAAGCTCAGGCCCCCGGCCCTGAGCAGCAAGCAATACAGCGAGCTCCATAGCTCGCCGTGGACGTAGGATTTTACGCTCCGACGGCCTGAACCACGTAAAACTCTCCGTGTCAAGCTCTCACTAACTCGTCCATCTGCGCAATCTCTCCGCTAGGAACTAGCCCCTCCGAAAAAAGAACCTCCGCGGGCTGCCCAGTGCAGGCCCGGGGGAAGTGTCGACCGAACACTTCGACATTTGGCGCGCCAGGTAGGGGGCTTTTCTCCTAGCGCGACGAGTTTCGACCGACAAAGATGACCAAGCTTCCTTCAGCGGCAAACTCTCCCCCCTGCGTCCGCGGCAAACCGTGACCAGGGGAGAGTACATGATGACACACTCAGGACGGAGTGTGTCAGGGCAAGCTGGGAGCCAGCAACCGGCTCTGGCAGCGCCGACCCCGGCAATGCAGGCTCCATCCAGCGTCAGGCCTTCAGTAGCGCTGGGCGTACCCGGTGGGGGTGCGCTAGCCGCAGCAAGGGCGCTACTGCACAATCCGCCTGCTGGGGACGCGCCTCAGGCAGCGACCCAGCAGTGGATTCGCGAGGTAGACCGTCTTGTCGTCGCCGCCGCAAACCATTGACTTCGGCGGGGATGACGCTCCGACCAACCGGCTGTGTCGCTGACGCGCACGCCAACGGTTGACGGGCAGACGGCGGGTTCCAGCTCCACCAAGCTTCCGTCGACGGACCTGAGGACAGAGCTGGAACGGTGCCACTTGGGCCAAAATGCCCGAGTGTTCCTCGAGCGACGTCGAGAAAGGCGTCGCACTCAAGAGGCTGGCGACAACATGACGTCGGCCTCGACCTAGCCTGGAGGGCAGACCTTCGCTACGTGAGCTCTGCCCCAGGCGTACGCCGCACAGCATAAGCCACAACCATGTGCTCTGCAAGCTGCGTCCCCGGCCTATGGCGCAACCTTTCCCATACTGGGGTACACTGTGTCAGGCGCAACCAAGCGTTCGTGACACCAGTACCTACACTAGGAGCCAGCAACCGGCTCTGGCAGCGCCGACCCCGGCAATGCAGGCTCCAACCAGCGTCAGGTCTTCAGTAGCGCTGGGCGTACACGGCGGGGGTGCGCCAGCCGCAGCAAGAGCTCTACTGCGCAATCTGCCTGCTGGGGACGCGCCTCAAGCAGCGACCCAGCAGTGGATTCGAGAGATAGACCGTCTCGTCGTCGCCGCCGCAAACCCTCGACTTCGGCGGGGACGACGCTCCGGCCAACCGGCCGTGCCGCTGACGCGCACGCCAATGGTTGGCGAGCAGACGGCGGACTCTGGCTCCACCAGGCTTCCATCGACGGACCTGGGAGCAGAGCCGCAGCGATGCCACTTGGGCCAAGATGCCCGAGTGTTCTTCGAGCGACGTCGAGAAAGGCGTCGCAACTAAGAGGCTGGCGACAGTATGACGTCGGCCTCGACCCAGCCTGAAGGGCAGATCTTCACCACGCGAGCTCTGCCCCAGGCATACGCTGCGCAGCATATGCCACAACCATATGCCCCGCAAACGGCATCCCCGGTCTATGGAGCAGCCTTGCCCATACCGGGGCACACTGTGCCAGCGGCGAACCAAGCGTTCGCGGCACCAATACCTGCACTTGGAGCCAGCAACCAGCTCTGGCAGCGCCGACCCCGGCAATACAGGCTCCGACCAGCGTCAGGTCTTCAGTAGCACTGGGCGTACCCAGCGGGGGTGCGCTAGCCGCAGCAAGAGCGCTGCTACTCAAACCCGCTCTTCAGGCAGTGACCCAGCAGCGGATTCGTGAGGTAGACCGTTTCGTCGTCGCCGCCGCAAACCCTCGACTTCGGCGGGGACAACGCTCCGGCCAACCGGCCGTGTCGCTGATGCGCACGCCAATGGTTGGTGAACACACGGCAGATTCCAGCTACACCAGGCTCCGGTTTTGGCCGCACCTGCCCGAAAAGTTCGACAGCAGCGTCAACCCGGCGGAGTTCCTTCAGATCTACTCCACCGCCGTACTTGCCGCAGGAGGGGATGAGGCCGTCATGGCCAACTACTTCCCCGTCGCCTTGACCGGCCCGACCCGGTCTTGGCTCATGAACCTCCCTCGGGGTTCCATGACTTCCTGGGGAGAGCTCTGCCGGCAGTTCATCGCCAACTTCGGCAGCTCCTACAACCGTCCCGGCACGGAGCTTGACCTCCAAGCCATCAAGTAACAACCTGGGGAGTCGCTGCGCTCCTTCATCCAGCGGTTCTCCCAGGTACGCAACACCATCCCGCATATTCAAAGTGCTTCTATGGTGGTGGCACTTCGACAGTGTCCAAGACGAGAAGATGCTTGAGAAGCTTGCGACCAAAGAGGTCCGCGATGCCTCTGAGCACTTCAGCCTGGCGGACAAGTGCGCCAGGGCAGCCGGTGGGCGGAGCTGGCACTCACTGCCAGCTTCCAAAGCCGGAAGACAGCCCGAAGACGGCGGGGTTCAAGCTGAGCTCCCGACCACGTCAGACAGCCAAGAGCCAACCACTGGCTGACTTCGTGGCTGAGTGGACGCCAACGAAGGCTGACCCAGGGGGCCGCGAAGACGGTGAACCAAAGTACTGAGCTCCGGTCTTCACCGGGCCTCACTGGACGCTCTTCTTCGACGGCTCCTCGCGAAATCAGGGGGCCGGTGCCGGCGTACTGCTTCTCATGCCATCGGGGGAGCAGTCTGGGTACATGGTGCATTTCAATTCCAAGGCAACCAACAACTTGGCAGAGTATGAAGCACTCATCTTTGGCCTAAAAGACAGTCCTGTCTTTGGGCGCTCGCCAGTTGTTGGCACAGGGCGACTCCCAGCTAGTTATCAAGCAAGTTAAGGGTGAATGCCCTTGCAATGACCCACAGCTAGCTGCTTATCTGCTTCACGTGCAGATGTTGGAGAAAGAATTCCTCGCCTTGGACCTGCGCCATGAACCGCGCGCTGGCACGACCGCAGCTGACAACTTCTCAATGAAGACCTCCATCGGAGCCCCCGTGCACGAAGGAGTCTTCGAGAGGACGTTGCTGCGGTCCACAGCCCGGCCCGCCGAGCCGGGCGAAGGGGGCTGAACCAGTGCCACGAAGCTAGGTAGTCCCGGCGGCCCTGGATGCCGCCAAAGGATCGTAAGAGTCACTGGGGACTCCGTGCAACCCAGCGCTCAAGATCCAGAAGCTCAAGTAGTCCCGATGCATGGACCACGGAGGTCCGGGACTCCTTGAAGGGCATCCTTCCTGATGAACGTGCATCCGCTGAACGGGTGGTGCGGATGGCTAAGTGCTACGCGCTGATATCTTTACTGGCGTGGCGCCTCGACATCCTATTGCGGTGCATAACCCAGGAGGAAGGCTGCGACTAGCTCGCAGTAGTCCAAGGAGGCAAGTGCTGGGAACGCTCATCGTCCCGCGCGTTGGTCAGATAAGCCACCCGGCATGGCTCCTACTGACCGAGAGCCACCTGGACGCCGTCAAACTGGTTAGGGATGCAATGCGTGCCAAGTCCACGCCAAGCAGACCCACACAACCGGTGCAGACGCGCACTCAGAAGCCGTCGGGGGATACCGGCTCCTCCATGTCGAGGGCCAGCCGGACTTCCCAGGGCCGGGTCACGGGAACTACCCTTCCACATGGTATGCAGGGCCGAAGCCATGCTTCCCCCTGATATAGCCATGGGGGTCCCCCCGTGTCCGGCGTACGACGAAGCCACGCATGACCCGCTCTGCATGAAGACAGGCGCTCCGACGCCACCACAGTAAGTTCACCATGCTTACTTAGGTGTTTATTTAAATTATGCATTAATTTATATGAACACCTCCCCACGCTCTAGACAGTGTGCGTCCATTGTACACTCGGTAACTCTTTCCTGCTCTCATGCATAGTCGATATTTGCCGTCCTGCCGAAGGCGGTAGTGCTTGGGGTACCTGCCAGAGGCCCGGTGGCCTTTTGGATCTCCCCCTATAAGGGTACTGCATCGCCAGTTGGTCTCCTCCGAGAAAAGACCTACGCTAGAACGGGGGGTCAGGAGCCTTGCTTTGCCCGGTCTTGCACCCAAAGCATGCGCACTCTGCCTCCCGGCGCTATGGTCTGAGTACCAGGGGGCCGGGCGGTTACACCCTGACTGGGGCTGGGGCCAGACCTCCGGGACCAAGTGCACTGGATTACCCAAGCCCCGTATTCCGGCCTAGGACAGTAAGCCAAATGAGACTAAGGGATAGGAAAGGGGGGACCACTGAGCAGTTCCGGACTCCGCCTCCACATCCAGGCCGAGCTCCGAGGCCAGACCTCGCCCTCCTTTCAAAGGCGAGCGCTGATGCCGGACCTCACGCCCTTCGCTGGCCTGAGCTCCGATGACTTCCGGACTCCGCCCCCATAGCTGGGCCGAGCTCCGAGGCCAGCCCTCGCCCTCCTTTCAGAGGCGAGCGCTGATGCCGGACCTCACGCCCTTCGCTGGCCTGAGCTCCGATGACTTCCGGACTCCGCCTCCACAGCCAGACCGAGCTCCGAGGCCAGCCCTCGCCCTCCTTTCAGAGGCGAGCGCTGATGCCGGACCTCACGCCCTTCACTGGCCTGAGCTCCGATGACATTCGGACCTCCGCCCCCACAGCCGGGCCGAGCTCCGATGCCAGGCTTCACCCTCTCCTAAGAGGCTGAACACTGAAGCCGTCAAGACCCTGCCAGCACAGGGAGTACTCAAGACAAGAAAGTGCGCGGATCAGAAGAGACGAAGGTCCCACCTCGGGCTCGCTATCTCCCCCGAGATGGGCCCAGGGGCCACTGTCGGTACCCTCGATATGGGGTACCCCCGCGCATAGGGGAAAATGCCTAAGGATCTCGCCCTTCTCCGCAAGGAGAGCTCCGAAGGCGCCACGCGTCCAGCGGGGCCGGACCTCCCTCTCCTCAGAGGAGAGCTCCGGGCCCACCACGTGGCATACAGAAGCCGGACCTCCCCCTCCGCGGGAGAGAGGTCCGAAGGTGCCGCGTGTTCGGAGAGGCCGGACCTCCCTCTCCTCAGAGAGGAGCTCCGGGCTTGCCGCGTGGCCAACAGAAGCCGAACCTCCTCCTCCGCGGGGAGAGGTCCGATGGCTCCACGTGTCCTGCGGGGCCGGACCCCCCTCTCTTCTGAGGAGGGCTCCGGGCTCGCCACGTGGCCAGAAGAACGGCGCTGCCTACCCCCGAGCGATAGGCAGCGGGCGTAAAGACGCCCCATACCTTGCCCATACAAGGTATTCAAGGCCCGCGCCTTCCCAAGACGCGGAGACGCGGAGCACGCCTCTGTCAGGTGCCGTTGCGCCCAGTCGCATCACAGACTGGCACGCAGTGTCAGAGGCTGCCAGCCAATAAACGCAGCGACAAAACATCCCATGCCGCCCCCGCCGTCATCATCCACTACGACTAGCATGCGGCATGGGCAGAGCTACAAGACGAAGACTCAGAAGCCTTCGGCAGGGACAACTACCGGCATAACTGCAGATACGGTAGATATCAGTCAATCTCCCCGGGACCACCTGTCGGGTCCCGGCCCCCCTTGTAAGCCACCCGAGTCTTGGACTATAAAAGGCTCGGGTAGGCGACGTTAGCAGGGGTTCGGACTCTAGCCATCCACACCCCTGGGTTTGCATTTTGCAACTCATACACTAGCCATACACTGTCAAGCTGTAACTCACCCCCAAGCTCAGGCCCCCGGCCCTGAGCAGCAAGCAATACAGCGAGCTCCATAGCTCGCCGTGGACGTAGGGTTTTACGCTCCGGCGTACTGAACCACGTAAAACTCTCCGTGTCAAGCTCTCACTAACTCGTCCATCTGTGCAAGCTCTCCGCTAGGAACTAGCCCCTCCGAAAAAAGAACCTCCGCGGGATGCCCAGTGCAGGCCCGGGGGAAGTGTCGACCGAACACATCAACATATGCTAATCTCTCTTACTCTATGAAAACTATGTTCAAAAGGATTCTTTGTCAAATATGGTCATTGTTTGTTTGATGTATGCTTACTGACCATGTTTGTCAAAGATATTTGCAAAAACTTATCCAAAAGGATCATATTCTTGAGCTAAAATTCAAATTATATGAATTTCAGCATGTAGCCGGACTAGTCCGCCTGGGAGGCCGGACAAGTCCGGCCCTAGAGAAGTCCGGCTCTGGTCCGCCAACCGGACTTGTCCGGACACCAAGACGGACTAGTCTGGCCCAGCCAGACATGTGTTGACTTCAGAGCTCACCCCTCTGGAAGGGATGAGGTCCGGCCCCGCGGGACACGTGGCGCCCTCGGAGCTCGCCTCGGAGGAGAGGAGAGGCCCCGGCCCGCTGTACACGTGTCGCCACCGGGCTCACCTCTGAGGAGAGGAGAGGCCCCGGCCCGCTGGACACGTGTCACCACCAGAGCTCGTCTATGAGGAGAGGAGAGGCCCCGACCCGCTGGACACGTGTTGCCACTGGAGCTCGCCTCTAAGGAGAGGAGAGGCCCCGACCCGCTGGACATGTGTCGCCACCGGAGCTCGCCTCTGAGGAGAGGAGAGGCCCCGGCTCGCTAGACACGTGTCACCACGGGAGCTCGCCTCTGAGGAGAGGGGAGGTTCGGCCCCGCCGGACACGTGGCGCCCTCGGAGCTCGCGTCTGAGGAGAGGGGAGGTCCGGCCTCGCCAGACACGTGGCGCCCTCGGAGCTCGCCTCTGAGGATAGGGGAGGCCCGTCCCCGCTGGACATGTGGTACCTTCGGAGCTCACCCTGGCAGTGGCCACGTGGCAGGGTCGGACTTCGCAGCGGACAAGTCCAAAACGGACTAGTCTGCCTGAGAGGCCGGACAATTCCGGCCGCATAGAAGGCCAACTCTGGTCCGCCAACCGGACTTGTCCGGACACTAAGCCGGACTAGTCCGACCCTTGGGGACTTAACCTCCCAGGGGCGGCCAGACTTATCTCTTCACAGACTAGTCCACTCACATCCTCTCTCAAGCCGGAAGCACCCACAAATTGGCGATTTTTTCTTTCCTCCACCAAAAATCTCGTCCAATCCACGGATTGGAGACCTAAGGAGTGCGAAAACCCTTCCCCAGGCTTCGTTGCTCAAGTTTCGACTCCAAATTCATCACATTTGAAGATTTCAAGAGGTATTCTTGACCTAACCAAAAATCATTTCTTTTCTTCATTCTTAGGTCTTTTGCTATAAACCTCTTCACAAATGTTGTTCCTAGTGTCGATGCAATCATAGCCTAGGAGTATTGCAACTTAATTCGAAGTTTTTGCGGAAAATTGTTAGAGTTAGGGTTCTTCCTGTATAACCCGGACTAGTCCGGTTTTGGGCAGACAAATCCGTTCTCGAGCGGACTAGTCCGGTCCTTTAACGGACAAGTCCGGTTTACACAGAACAAACTCCAACTTTAGCCATTTTTAGTGAATTCTCTTGCAATATTCCACTTCCTTGACCTCTAATCTCCTGTCTCTTAGGAAATATGTCGAACTCCAACCAAAGCTCTCCCCTTCCAAGTCCCACGGTCGAGGAGGCTCGACAAGCCCTTCATCGGCGCATTGCCGAAGAAAGGGAAACAAAGGAGGCCCAAGCGGCTAAAGAAGTCGTCCGTCAAGAGGCAAGAATAAAGAAGAAGCATGATCTCGACGAGGAGTCACAAATTGCCCAAGCCGTTGAAGAATCCTTGAAGGATCAACGGAGAAAGAAAAGGGCCGGACGTGAAGCCCAAAGCTCCCAAGCTGCTAGTGCCTCAGAGCCCAAGAGAAAGAAGCTGATCACCTTGGCAGATAAAGAGCGGGAAAAGGAGAAGGAAAAGGAATCCGAGGGTAGGGTTCCTCGTGATCCAAAGAAGGGTAAGGCTCCACTTCCTAAGGAGCCCAAGAACAAAAAGGCAACTGCAAAAGCACCAACAAACAAAGCAGGAGGGATAATAATCAGAGAGAAAGGGCAACCGAATCCCATCGGCCCCTTAAAGATATCTGCCCCTGCTAGAGACCTAAACCAGCAGCCTAACAATCCAGCATTTGTATTCAAAGGAAAGAGGGCTGAAAAGCCGAGAAGGCTGAGGATGGATAAAGTCTATGACTATGAGAAGCACACAACCGACCCTAGGTTTTGGTGTGACTTTCACTGCGATTACTACCGCTTGGTGTACCTAAAAATGAAGACCCCAGTCACTCAAGGTCAATGGGTAGATTGGGACTACATGGCCAAAAGGGAGCACAAAGCTTTTGATGCAGTGATTGAAGCCGCAGAGCGCCATGGAATCAAGGAAATCATGAGATTCAAGTATGACTAGAACATTGAGGTAATTGTGCAGTTCTACACCACTGCGTACTTCTCCACCTACGGTGTTCGGAAAATCACCTGGATGACTCATGGAGAACAGTACCTAGTCACCTATGAGAGGTTTGCATAGATACTTGGCCTTGAGGAGCACTTGGATCATGAGATTATCATTTCCAATCTCAAGGTAGTGGACAGGGATCAGCTTGACTATATGTATCCTAGTCATGTTCCCTAAGAGGCCGGGCTTGCTAGGAACATCAAGCCGTTCTATAGCATCCTCAACCGGATTCTGAGGAGGACCATTGCCCCCAAGAATGGAGATGCAGGGGTAATTCAAGGAAACTTAAGCCATCTCCTCCTCTTGATATATGGTGAAGAGAAGTTCAACCTTGTTGAGCACATTTATGATGACATCTTCAACATCTCTCACACTCCCAACCGCTCATGTGGTTATGTACCGTACATCATGTGCCTAATTGAGAAGGTGTCGGGGATAGTCTTTGTCAAGGATGTCACTCATCGACCTCTCCGTCCTTAGCTACCCCCATTGTGCCAGAACCCTCAAGGAGGAAAAATGCTCAACTTCCGTCCAGCTCAGCGGCCCCTTCTAGCTCAGCGGCTCCCCCATCATCTCCTACTCCGTAGTCCATGAGCGGATTCTTCAAGTGCTTCGACGCACTTTTCGCCTCCTGTCGGCGTGTGGAGGTCCGGACTCGACGCATGGAGAGGTGTCAGGAGAAGTACCTCAAGGCTGTGTGTGACAAGCTTGAGGTACCCATGTCTCTCCCTTAGGAGAGTGATGGGGAACTCACTCCATATCCAGAGTTCACCGCTGATGAGCTCTCCCAGTTCAGGGAAGATGGAAGCTTTTCCAAGGACGTGCCTCCATCCACCACCGCCGACGAAGAAGAAGAGGATACGGAGGCTACAGAGAGCAACGAAAATGGCGATGAAGAAGAAGACGAAGAAGATGACGAGAAGACTTAGGCGTATCTTTTTCCCTCTTTTCCTTTTTGGTGCCTTGATGCCAAAGGGGGAGAAATGTGAAAAGGATGTCCTATTTTTTATCATCTTCTAGTCTTGTGATAGATCTTTTGGACATGACTATCTTGTAATAGATCTTTGGACATGGCTATCTATGTTTTATGTTTTATGCATGACTATCTTTTGTGTAACACTACGTGTTGGATTTTATGGCTGTTTTATGCTTATTGTCTTATCACTTTTTTTAGCACAACACGTAGGCATCCCACCATAACATGTGAATGTATGCCAACTCCCCTCTTTTACTCTTGCATACATTCAGGGGGAGTTTTGCATACGTACACTTGTTATAAAAATAAATTTTTTTACCCCTTATGTTGAAACTTAATGTGTTGTCATCAATCACTAAAAAGGGGGAGATTGTAGGTGCATCTAGGCATCCCCGTGGGTTTTGGATGATTGATGACGACAAATTAAGAGACTAATAAGCTGAGATGATAATAAGCATAGGATATTTCCAAGGCGGACACCTAAACTCTCAAAAAGGAAAAAGATGAAGAACGACGTCGAAGACTCGAAGAGTATAAATTAGGGTTTCACTTGAGTCTTTAGTAGGCTAGTCGTGTAAAAGAAAGAGTGTGTGTGTCAAGTCCATTGAGATCATAGAAGAGAGCTCAAAGCTTTAGAAGTAGCAAATCCTTAGTGGAGAGAGGTAGAGATGTAAAGTTGGGCAGGCCGGACTTGTCCGGGGAAGAGGCCGGACTAGTCCGGAAGTCCTACGGCTTAGTCCGTTTTGGGGCGGACGAAGAGTTCCTGACTGAGATCGGACTTGTCCATTTTGGGACGGACTAGTCCGTTTCTCTCTTGGTGAGAATGTTTTTGGGGCTAAGTCCTGGTAGACCAGACTTATCCGCCTCAGTGGTCGGACTAGTCCGGGCCAGTCAGACTTGTCCGTTTTCACACGGACTAAGAGTTCCTGTGTGAGTTTGGACTAGTCCGTTCTGAGGCGGACTAGTCCGTATAATTGTGAGATGGGAGATCCCACGGCTAAGTCATGGTGGACCGGACTTGTCCGCCTCTGTGGCCGGACTAGTCCGGGTCCTTCAGACTTGTCCATTCTCACCCGGACAAATAGTTCCTGTGTGAGATCGGACTAGTCCGGTGTGAGGCGGACTAGTCCGGACTTTCGGTAGGTGGCAACGGTTGGCTTCGGGACTTCTATAAAAGGAGATGCCCCGACTTTATTTACAAACCCCTAGAATCCTAGCGCCGCCACAATCTTCCTAGAGCCTCTCCAAGCCTTCTTCATTGCCTACTCACCCTCTTGAATCAAATCCTAAGTGAATTGGGGTGTGTGAGAAGAGGAGAAGGAAGAACTTCGCGTTTAAGGCTCTCCTAGTGATCTCGTGCACTTGGTGTGACCTATGGCTTGTAAGATCGGTGAAGATTTGTGGAAGTGATCAAGTGGGAGTCTCGAATTGTGAGCAGGTCCAAAACTTTGTATGTTCACCCTTGAGATAGTGAAGAACCGGGTTGACCTTAGTGGCGACTTGGTGAGGAAAGGGTTGTTAGACCCGGTCCTTTGTGGACTCCTCAACGGGGACGTAGATTCCTGAGTGGAATCGAACCTCGGGAAAAATCCTTAGTGTCTCTCTTGCATGTACATTTCTTTGAAGATCAATATTGCTTAGGGTTTGTTTTAATTATTTCGCTATACATCATCACAATCTTGCAATTTATTTCAATATTCTGTCACACTTGTCATATAGAATTGCTAGTTGTTTTATCCATATTTTGTTCAATTAAAATCTAGAGAAAAACCCATAAAAATCAAGCTTTAGACACTTCCAGCAGTTTGACCAGACTAGTCCGCCCCTAAGCGAGACTAGTCCGGTCCTTTTAGGTTTTTCCAACAAGCAAATCGGACTAGTCCCCCGAGCCAGACTAGTTCGGTCCTTGTGTACTAATCTTATTTAATTAAGTTATTTAAGGTATTTTAGCCTATTCACCCCCTATAGGCAATTTCACTTAATTCTAATGCACAATATTGATGTCATAGCGTAACATTTGCGAGCGCATTATAAGTACATGCTTGGATATGATGGGCAAAATAAAAGACAATCTAAAGGCTCGAAATGATTTGGCAGAAGTTTATAATCGTCCAAGTCTTGAACTCACTGAAGCCGTTGGTAAACCTAGCGCATCTTTCTGTCTTAAAGGTAAAGAAAAGAAAGAAGTCTTTAATTGGTTGAAAAAGATGAAATTTCCAGATGGTTATGTTGCTAGCCTGAGACGAGCTGTGAATGTGAAGACTGGAAAACTCACTGGGTTGAAAAGCCATGATTATTACATAATCATGGAATGACTTTTGCCGGTAATGTTTCGGAGCTATCTTGATGATGCAGTATGGAAGGTGTTAGTTGAGCTTAACTTTTTTTATAAACAACTTTGTGTTAAAGAAATCACAAAGAAGACGATAGAAAAATTGGAAATAGAGGTACATGTGTTGTTATGTAAGATGGAGAAAATTTTCCCTTCAGACTTCTTCAACCCAATGCAACATCTCCTAATACATCTTCCATATGAAGCTAAAGTGGGCGTCTCCGGAGGTAGCGGCCGTGGTAGTAATGTGTAGCTTGGTGTGTATAGTGTCATGTTATTGCTTGTGATGTACTTGTGATATACTTTCTATGATTGTGATCGTGTATCGTGTATATGACTGCCTGTGTGATGGCCATCGAGCCAGTGGACTGGCCATAGTGCCAACGATCAGTATTTTCTGTCTTTTTAAATAAAAAACCTTATTTACGATGGTTATATATACAGTACCGTCATAAATAAGCGCCTGTTATTTACGACGGGGTGGCTCTACCGTCGTAAATAGTGCTTCTGTTATTTACGACGGGGTGGCTCTGCCGTCGTAAATAATGCTTCCGTTATTTACGACGGCCTACACCCCGTCGTAAATACGTTTCCCACCGTGCCACGTGGACTATGATCTTATTTACGACGGCTGAATTCAGCCGTCGTAAACAACATTATTTACGTCGGTAACCGTCGTAAATAAAGTTATGACATCGACTTATTTTTTACGGCTACAAACCGTCGTAAATAAGTAAATACCGTCACAAATAGCTTAATTACGAGGGTAATGTGCTTATTTATGACAATTTTTCACCCTTGTTAATTGCGATGTTTCCTGTAGTGGTTCTAGCCTCCTATTAAAGGTTTTGCGCCCAAATTCGTTAATCAGCTAACCTTGTTTCTAATCGTTAATCTCGCTTGGTTCAACTAAGAAAAACTTTAATTATAAACAATTAATAACCGATTGCAATCTATAAGGGCCTCAGTTTTTGACACATATTTGAAGTGTTCATCACCACACACCTCATTTGAGGCAAGTTGATGAACACAAATGAAGAGCAAGTAACCATCATCAACATGCTCATTAGAGAACAAACTCACATATTGCAAAAGTGGTATTTCCCACATGTGATATAGAGGGGCTGGGCGTATGAAAACTCCTACACATTGCTAAGGATGTCCATGCCAAGTTTCACCCAAATTCAAAACCTTTTTGAGGTTATTTTGGGTATAGCTAGAAAGAGGGCAGTTTGAAACCATATTCAAATTCAAACTATTTTTATCCCATAAATTCAAAAGTGGGAGGCATATTCTTATTCATCACATTTTTGTGAGCTCACACACCAATTTTCACTCCATTTGGAGTTGATCTTGACATGAGCTAAGTGGGGCAAATTCAAACTTTATTTGAATTTCAAACTGAACATGTGCTGAAATTCATTCAAACCAAACCCAATTTGAATCCTAATCAATTCAAATGGCTCATGGGTGAATAATTTGAATCACCATGGGTATTTTGGGGCTCATTGTTTACAACAGTAATTAGGAGTAAATTTCGGAGGTTAAAACCCCGGGTGGGACCCACTGGTGAGCCTCTGAAGAGAACCCAGCCGACTGAACTCTGCACTCAGGTTCTTGCGCTGACCCGAGCTACCGGAACGGCGAAGCCACCACCTGCTTGCCGCCCCGACGTGCTGAACCGCCTCGCAGCCCCCTTATCTACGCCGTCGCCCTGATCGGAGTGAGCACCGCACACTCTGCTGCTTCCTCGCATCAAAAACGCGCCATCGCTGCCGATCACTCGGAGCTGATCAGGGAAGCTTGATCACCACCTCTCCGTTCCCTCCAGAGCTACGGCAAGGTACTAGGAACCTTCCTCCGTCTTCCCCGTTGCTAGAATTCAGCTGAAACCGGCCGATCTCGGCTATACCGAGAGTTCAACCCGGTGACCTAACGCCGCTGCACTTCGGGCTCCCGTGGACAGACCAACCGGGGAGTTGTCATGCCCGAGCCAAGGCACCCTTGGACGCGCTGGTGACCGGTGCTGCTCACCCCCGAGCCACAGCCTGAGTGCTTGCTCACCGGCGGCGAATTTCCAGTTTTCCCCTTTGTGGGTACAGACCGACCTACGGGTGCGGTTCGGTCGAATTCGTACTCTAGAGAGGATTAGGGGGCCTCAATCCGCTCTCACATACACTAGACACGGTAACGCACAAGTTGCCTTCACAACCTTTGGCCGGAGAACCTCTGTACCCGGCGTATTTCAAAGTTTACCGACGGCGGAGCAAGCGGGAGGCATCGGGCGCACGGTGAGGACCTACTTCGGGCCTTCCCCAAGCTGCTTCAAGCTCATGTCGACCTTCCTTGAGGTCCACTGATGCTCCCCGACCGGTTGCTCGAGTAGTTGAGGTGCTAAGAAAGTCAGCCGACACGGCCGAAGTCTTCCCGAGGCGGTGGCTCGTCGCTGACCATGCACCGGCCATTGTCATGACGAGCTGACCCTAGAATCATGTTCCTCAAGTGAAAGTACGCAGGGGCGGCCAAGATCATGAAGTTTAAAGCTCCATAGAAGCTGCCGGCGAGCTCTTCGGCGAGGTCCCAAGGCGGCAGAGCGCGGGCGGCGGGAGGTTGACGAAGGGGGTGGACCCCAGCTGTCAGCGGGAGATATTTTAAATCGGGATCGGGCTGCGGCCGGGATCGAGTGTGCTGGCGCGCGAAAACCCTGTGGGCCTCAGTGTGCTGTCGGCTCCGCGCTTAACACGTGTCCCCGCGGGCCCTGGCAGATTTAAATTTTTCCCCCGATTTTCAGATTTCATTCAAACTTCAAATACTCATAACGTTGGATAGAAAGCTCCAAATCGAGTGAACCAAATTTTGTTGGATTCAGCTCTCTGATTACTTTCCAGAAAATCAAGTTTCACTTCATGAAAATCCTTATTTCTCCAGAATTAATTCCTCAAAATTTAAACTGGTTGGAATTTTAACTGGAGAATCCTTTGTAGGAAAATTCTGAAATTTTGCTGGGATGTTCACCAAAATATCCCTGAACTAATTGATCCATTTGAGCTAATTTGATCCACCTAATGGTGTGATTAGTGAAACTGTTCTAGAGAAAATAGAAAATGTTCAGAAACATTTTCAGAATTTCCTCTGAAATTGTTTAGCTCATATCCTTAGCTAGGAACCTTAAAATTAAGTGAAACCAACTCCATTAGAACCCTCTGAAAATCTAGTTTTCAGAAAGTCATAGTTTGTTTCAAGAAAATCCCTAGAACACCCTAAGAGTGCCAATTAAGGTCAAGTACATAATTAATTGTGGAGGGCTCAAATGAGCTTTGCTGCAACTAAAACTTGACCAAGTCTGTACTTAGGTTGTAACCAAGCCACAGTAAAAGTTTCACAGTCATTGAGTCTGTCTAGTGGGACTTATAAGCTTCACAAGTTCAAACTTAATATAAATGCATTTAAATTAATACATGTACTTCTTCTATCATGTAGTCGCTAAGGTCGAGGAGGAACCCGAAGTCCTAGACTTCGTTACTCCAGAGGAGCAGCTAGCCTACAACCAAGAGCAACAAGGCAAGCTCCGGTTTGCATTAACCTTTTTACAAATGTTTATTGTTTTGAGCACTTATTTGAGTATTATGATTCCTTGCATTAGAGTCTTGTATGAAAACCCAATTGCATAGCCAAGAAACACCATGGGTTGGGTTTAGGATTTGCAAACCCCGTTAGCTACTGCAAGGCTAAGATAGAGTAGGATTCGGTACAAGTCGAGTAGTTGGAATTAGTCTCGAGCATAGGCTAGAGGCACTCGACTCGGGTAGAGATAGCACATGATACACATGGCAAGAAAATTTAGACCAAGCGGAGAGTAAGGGCAGCAGGACTTTGGGGCCTGTGTGCTGTAGCTCCGCTTGTGTCGATTGAGGACCGAGCCGTGTGCGGGCCTATAGAACAAGCTAGAACAGTACGGAAGACCTACTTGCTATATGGGAACCGGGAAACCGATGTAACTCGGGTAGCAAGGTATTGAGGCATTGCCCGTCGTTCAGAGGGTAGGTTGAGAGCTTGAGGTGGAAATCGGCTGGCGGCACTGAGATGCGCGTGCAAAGACCTCTTGCTCGGGACGATGGGACCGGTTCAATATTTGGCTGACGGGTGAAAGGTAGTTGCATACGGCGTCCGTGATGGTTGTTGTAGGCAACATCGAGTACGGGCGTACGTGACGGGTTGTTCGGGTAACCCTGTAGGTGTAAATCGATTATAATCGCCGTGCGGTCAGTGAGTACCACTTGTTCACTGTACCGTGACGTAGAAAGAACAGACTAGTTACATGTTAAAATGTTGCTGATTGAAAGATGGACTTGCTTGTTAATGATTTGATTTAGTTTAGAGCTAATTAAAGTTCCTTTCAACTTTGGGCAAAGTACATGAGAGAAATGCGTTTCTTGTTTGATTGCGGCTCTCTCATGTGCCTTAGCGTAAGGTTCTCCACCACCTGCTGCTAAAACTTGAAAGTAAGGTTCCACTAATTAGGCGAGTCCTTTGCAAATGATTTTACCTCATTTACCCATCACCCCTCATGTAGAAGTTCCATGTTTAGGTGAGACGGGTCAGACTTGCTGAGCCTTCGTGCTCACTGCTTGTGTTTGAAGCTTTTGCAGGGTTCTATGAGGAAGGGACTCCCGATGAGGATATGGAACCCCAGGAGAGGAACCCCGTCGAGTGGGAGTCGTGCACGCCGCCGTGTTAGTGTGCGTGTGTGCTAGCAAGGACTCGTTCACGGGCTGAACGTGAACTTGATGCGTAGTCTACGCCCGTGAGTGTAGACTGGACCTATTTTGATGTAAAAATGTTCATAAACCACTTTATGTAATAAAAGTTTTGCTTCCGCTTTGTACCTTTGATGTGTGTTATTCGGTGCTGTGCAACGCAGCACCCCTCAGCGTGATCCTGGCTTGACAAGACCGTGGGGTCGTATCAGCGTTGGTATCAGAGCTCGCTTGAGGTTTAACGCACTACAAAGGTCATCTTTTTCAAAAATCCAGTGAGAAACGAGTTAGTAGCCCGTATAAGGATGTTATTAGCATATAGAAAGTGGCATACTAACCTATTTGTCTATGTCAGAAAAATCGTGCATCTCGGGACATTTATGTCTTGGGGGGTGCACGTAAGCGCAATCCACCAGTGCGCACAAGCTGACGGGTGGCAGGTAACCCGACCCGCTTTGATATCCTCTACGACTCTTCATGTCGTTTGGGGAATTCGAGCAACGTCTGTCCCTGGCGTGCGTGGTGCAATTTGGGAGACCCGTCACGTGGTCTGAAACGTGAACACGTAACTCAAGGCGTGTTTGGCTTGAGAATATCCGGGCGAGTGATGACGGCCGGGTGTACGGTCTGTATGGATACCGGGATCGGTGTGCAGCCGAGTCTGATGATTGTTTGAGTTTCTGCAGGTAGTCTAACCACGAAACGGTAGACGTGTAGTACCCGTGTGCGAGTGACGTGTAGTGCCACTGAACTAACGAAGCCGTCTAAGTCCGGTATAGGTTTTTCTTTGTGAGGACGTAGTACCGACATAATCTGGTGATGCATCAACGTCACACTCCATTAAATGAACAACTCCATTGTAAAACTTGAAAGTTTTGATCCAGAGCACTAAAACTTTGAAGTAACTCCTTCCCTTAGTCAGGATATTCAAAGTTAACAAGTTTTCAACTTCTAGGTTGTTAAGGACAGAGCACTCTGTTTTCAGCTGAGTTAAGGCTGAAGTTAATCAGAGGTTAGAGGTTGATTTCTTTCGAGGTTGGGGTCGTAGGATACATTTCTGGAAAGCTTTGGAAGAGCTTTACAAATTTTCTGTTGAGGTCCAGAGGTGTTTCATCCCTTAACCAATTGAAAAATGCAGTAGAGTTAAAACTGTCCAGAAAACAGGGCAGAGTAAAGACTCTCTGTAAACTCTCTATAAATTGAGCATAACTTCCTGCTTAAAAATCCAAAAATAGAAAATGAGGTAGTTATGGAAAGATTATGAGATGGATTACAACTTTGTAACAGAAAGTTTTGTCATATTTAGGGCAGAATTAACTGGAATTCTTGGATCAAATCAGTACCTAAAGCAGGGAGGTGCTGTCCAAATTTCTCCAGAAATTCTGTTAACTTTGACATCTCATAACTTTTGAACCAGACAGATCTTAGGCCAAGCAAATACTTTCTGGAAAGCTATTGAAGTTATCTTTAACTTTGATGTTGAGCCCCAGAATTGGATTTGCCTTTAACATGTCCTAAATCAGGTTGAAATGGAAACTGGTCAGGACTGTCATGAAGACAGCAGATCAGCAGTCAAATTTGTTTAAAATTTGAACTATGTTTCCAAGTTTTATGGGTTCAATGACATGTTTTATGTTATAACTCAATGGTTTACTATTTAAATAAATATTTGACATTTCTCAAATATATTTTCACAGATGACAGCAGATAAGCAGTTAGAGAACGGGTGGGTGGTGTCCCACTGTTCTCACCGCAGCGGCTATCCAGAAACATTGAGGCAGATGCTTCAATATTTCGGATACAACCAGATGCCGCAGTACTTCACCAAGGAAGAAGGCGAGGAGGGGAACAAGGCGTGGACAATTCATGTCGAAGTCCCTGCAGGACCTACGCCACCCGGTTGGGTGCCGTTCACCGTCACGGTGAGAGGTAGACAACCGCAAGGGATGTGGCAAGTGGCAGCCCGTGACACCATGTCATGTTTCTGCCAACTACACGTGCAGGCTATGGAGGGCACTCCATACGCGCTCGTTCCGGTGGAGGGACGGGCTCATCATGTGTGGGAAGAGAGGTACCTGGAGGCAACAGACCCGGGTTGCCCAAGGTACAACCCCGCGGAGGCAAATCTCAGCCTCCAGATGAGGGCGGGAAACACCGTGATGGACAGCCAAGCTGTTCATACGGAGCATCTCGCCACAAAGCTCAAGGAGAGCATGATCCGTGGAGACCATTTCGAGAGTGCTCACAGCACACTCCGCAATGTGCTCCTTCCGACGATCAAGCGACTGAATGAACAATATAATAGTTGCATCATCTGAAGAAGGCGAAGAGGAAAAGCCGTGTCGACATCGCGGCGTTGCAAGAGCTGGTACAGACTTTAACCCAGCAGAATGAGGACCTTGCTCAAGAGCGGGACGACGCTATTGAGGAAGGGCAAGGCTGGGAAGAGGACTACAACCAGGCCATGGACGAGGTGCATGCATTGCAGGACCTCGTACCTCCGGTATTGGGCATACCGGTGGTCTTGGGCCTTCCAGCAATGGGAGAACCCGAGATGGGAGAAGAGGTGGTAGATCCAGAGCCACCAGCAGAGGTACCGGAGGAGGACGACCCGCAGGAGGTCGAGTTCTACTCCGAGTAGGGGGTTACAGTTGCCAAGTAGGGCAGCTAGGGTAGTGTAACCCAACTTTTGTAATCGATGACATGTCGTGTAGGCAGTAACATATGTATAGGTAGTGATGACATGAGCACGAATTCTCGGAGACTCGAGAATAATGTATCTTGTATAAAGTTTATGCTTTATCAATATATGTGAATGTTGTGCAAATTATTCATGTGTCACTTCAATACCTACTGTTGCATATGGAATTTTCAGTAAGACATGTGCTAATCGCTGCTGTTTTGAATTTCAGAATGACGCGTACTCGTGCCAACCCGGACGTTGGGGGTACTAGCCAAGGGGGAGAGACCTCCCAACAGCCTCCCGAGGACTCCTCGGGACAGCAGCAACAACAACAGCAAACACCGCCACTGCCAACGGTTACATTGGCCGACATCGTCGCGGCAATGGCGGGTTCGCATCAGCAGCACATGGAGTTGCTGCAAACTCTTATCGCCAATACGTCTCGACCAGAGAGGCGTCAAGACCGTGAGGAGCATCAATAGAGCTCCTACTCCGACTTCCTGGCAACTCATCCCCCGGTATTCTCAAGGGCGGATGAACCTCTTGACGCGGACAACTGGCTCCGCGCAATAGAGATGAAGTTCGGGCTGCTCCAGATAAGCGAGCAGCGCAAGACTCAGTTCGCGGTCCAGCCGCTCCAAGGATCCGCGAGCCTGTGGTGGGCAAACTTTTGTGCTTCACAGCCCACCGACCGAGTTATGACCTGGACGGAGTTCCGGACAGCCTTCAGGGCCTATCACATACCGTCAGGTTTGATGAAAAGGAAGACGCAGGAGTTTCTACACCTGCAGCAAGGGAGCCGAAACGCGCTGGAATACTCCAGGGCGTTCGACGATCTCGCGCTCTACACGTCGTATCACGCAGATACCGACGAGAAGCGGCGGGACCACTTTTACCAGGGGCTTAACCCGCTCCTGAAAGACAAATTGGCGATGTTCAATCGCGGCAGCCTCAACGACATCATTGATGTTGCGATTGTTCAGGAGGACTCCGGCAAGGAGTTGGCGGCGGCGGAGAGAAAGCGAAGCGCGCCGCAAAGCAGCGGAGAAGGAGGCGGTCCTTCTCAGAAATTTTGGATGGTGAATCGCCCACCATCAGGTCCACGCTGGCAGCCACCACAGAGGTCGATGCCGTTCCGCAGTCGACCGTACTCTTCACCGGCATTCAGGCCGGCACTGCCAGCACCACCTCCGCAACAACAACAACAGCAGCAGCGGGCGATGCCGCGTGCGTATGCACCTCAGCAGCGCATGCCGGACTTTCGTTCCCCGAGCACTACACCAGCAGCGGCCACATGTTACAAGTGTGGTCGTCCAGGACACTTCGCGAGCAGTTGCCCAGAGAGGCAAGGCAGCGGAGTTGCACCACCGTTTCCGGGGAGGAATCAACCCCGGAACCCTACTAATGCGCGGCGGGCAAACCCTAGGCCCGACACTGTCCACCAGCTTGCCATAGAGGACGTGCCGGAGGGTGAGCCAATCCTTGCGGGTATGTTCCAACTCCACCAGCATCCCGCCATCGTATTGTTTGATTCAGGCGCCACGCATAATTTTATTAGCCAAGCTTTCATTGCTAAACACAGCTTGCAAATACTACCCACCAATAGTCCATATTTAATTTGTTCACCGGGTGGGAAGATTTCAGCAAGCGTAATGATTTCCAAAGCACCATTATGCTTAGCGGGTAGAGTGTACCCCACGTCCCTCATTATCTTAGAGGTACATAAGGTCGATGTCATCATAGGGATGTCGTGGTTAACCCGCCACGGCGCTGTTTTAGACACCGTCCTTTGAGTCGTGCACTTAAACTCAGAAGTGCACGGGCCTCACTCCTTATTTCTGGATAGTCCAGAAATAAAAATTCCAAGTGTCTATCAAGCCACAACCATCAGATTGGAAGATATCCCAGTGGTCCGAGAGTTCCCTGACGTATTCCCGGATGATTTGTCAGGGATGCCGCCCGATAGAGAGGTGGAGTTCAAGATTGAACTTGCACCGGGAACCATGCCAATATCCCGAAGGCCCTACAAGATGACGCCAAAGGAGTTGGCTGAACTGAAGAGTCAGCTTACGGACCTTCTAGAGTAGGGTTTTATTAGGCCGAGCTCCTCGCCATGGGGCTGTTCGACATTATTTGTAAAGAAGAAGGATGAGACGTTGCGGCTTTGCGTGGACTATCGTCCATTAAATGCCGTAACCATCAAGAACAAGTACCCGTTGCCACGGATCGACATGTTGTTTGATCAGTTGGTCGAAGCAAAGATCTTTTCCAAGATGGACTTAAGATCCGGGTACTATCAGATTAACATAAGGGCGGAGGACATTCCAAAGACAGCTTTCTCGACGAGGTACGAACTTTATGAGTAACTGGTCATGTCCTTCGGCCTCACCAATGCCCCAAATCACTTCATGTACTTAATGAACTCGGTATTCATGCCGGAGCTGGACAAGTTTGTCGTGGTCTTTATCGACGACATCCTGGTATATTCCAAGTTGGAGGAAGATCACAAGCAGCATCTGCGTATAGTCTTGCAACTGCTGCGGGATCACAAGTTATACGCGAAATTCAGCAAATGCGAGTTTTGGATATATCAAGTGCCTTTTCTCGGGCATATCATCTCAGCGGAGGGTATCGCTGTAGACCCGAGCAAGATCACTCAAGTGCTGAATTGGAAATCCCCGAGAACTGTTCACGAGGTACAGAGTTTCCTCGGACTCGCGGGATATTATCGGAGGTTCATTCCGAACTTCTCGAAAATTGCCAAGCCTATGACGGAGCTGCTGAAGAAGGCTACCAAATATGTTTGGAGTCCAGCATGTGAAGCAGCATTCAAGGCTTTAGTTAAGCACCTAACATCAGCACCGGTTTTGGCGCAGCCAGACACAACAAAACCGTTCGATGTGTACTGCGATGCATCCGGCATTGGGCTCAGATGTGTGCTGATGCAAGACCGAAGAGTGGTCGTGTATGGATCGCGGCAGCTTAGAAACCATGAGCAAAATTATCCAACTCACGATTTCGAGCTCACTGTCGTGGTACTTGCACTGAAAATGTGGAGGCACTACCTACTCGGTAACCTCGTACATCTATATACCGACCACAAGAGGCTTAAGTACATATTCACTCAGAAGGAGCTGAACATGAGGCAGCGAAGATGGTTAGAACTGATAAAGGATTACGAAATAGAGATCCATTATCATCCGGGCAAGGCAAACGTAGTGGCAGATGCGCTGAGCCGCAAGTCACACGTCAACAATTTGACCATCACACCGTTGGAAGAGAGTGAACCACCACTACATGTGATCCCACATGGGGCTCTCTACAACTTAGCTTTGATCCCCACCATCCGTGAAGAGATAGCGGCAGCCCAGAAGAATGACAAGGGCATGTCGCATTTGCGGAGACGTGTAGACAGTGGGGAGCTTAAATGTTTCCGGAAGGACGGAGACGACGTCCTATGGTTCAAGGACCGGATCGTCGTACCCCGTAACCCGGAATTACGGAAGAAAATCTTTGATGAGGCCCACTTGTCAAAGTTTTCTATTCACCCCGTCAGCAACAAAATGTATCAAGAACTCAGAAGCAAGTTTTGGTGGACACGGATGAAGCAGGAGATCACAAAGTACGTGTCCGAGTGTGATATATGCCGAAGGGTGAAAGCGGATCATATGCGGAAACCGGGACTGCTACAACCACTAGGCGTTCCTGCCTGGAAGTGGGAGGACGTGAGCATGGACTTCATCGTCGGTTTACCCACCACTTTTCAAAAGCATGATTCTGTGTGGGTGATCGTCGACCGACTCACCAAGGTTGCCCATTTCATCCCGGTCAACACCAACTACAACGCCAAGAAGTACGCTGAACTGTACATCTCACGGATCCTATGCTTGTACGGTGTACCCTGTACCATCATATCGGATCGGGGCACTTTATTTGTGTCCCGTTTTTGGGAGCAGCTACACGCTGCCTTGGGGACGAAGCTGATCCGTAGTTCAGCGTACCACCCGCAGACAGACGGGCAAACCGAGCGGGTAAATCAGATCTTAGAACACATGCTACGAGCTTGCGCTATCAACCACGGCAAGAATTGGGATGATCACTTGCCGTTAGCCGAGTTCTCGTACAACAATGGGTACCAAGCCAGCATAAAGATGGCGCCCTACGAGGCCCTATACGGAAGGAAATGCCGCACACCATTGAACTGGTGTGAGTCTGGCGAAAGAGTTACCTTCGGGATTGACCTTGTCAACAACGCGGAAGAAAAGGTTTGATTGATTCAAGTGAACCTAAAAGCCGCCCAATCCCGTCAGAAACAGTATGCGGACTGAAGAAGACGCCCATTACAATTTGAAGTGGGGGATCACGTATATCTACTTGTGTCTCCAATGAAGGGCGTAAACAGATTTGGGGTGAGAGGAAAGTTGGCACCCCGATTCATCGGTCCCTTCCAGATTACCGAAAGATGTGGATCGGTAGCATACCGGCTAAAATTACCAGAAGCACTTTCAGGTGTGCATGACGTCTTTCACATTTCCCAGCTGAGTAAGTGTCTTAAGCTATCAACTACCGTTCAGCTGGAGGACATTGAAGCACTGCAACCGGATCTCACCTATCGGGAGGAACCGGTTCAGATTATTGACGAAAAGGCCCGAACCACACGCAACCGCACGTTGTGGTTCTACAAAGTTCTATGGAGTAATCACTCCGTGGACGAAGCGACATGGGAGAGCGAAGAATTTCTTCGCACTAACTACCCCGACTTTTTCAAGTCGCATATCCGGTAATTTTCCACCGTCCCCTCTCTCATTTTCACCTTATAATCTCGGGACGAGATTCTTTTAAGGGGGGAGGAATGTAAGGGCCTCAGTCTTTGACACATATTTGAAGTGTTCATCACCACACCACACACCTCATTTGAGGCAAGTTGATGAACACAAATGAAGAGCAAGTAACCACCATCAACATGCTCATTAGAGAACAAACTCACATATTGCAAAAGTGGTATTTCCCACATGTGATATAGAGGGGCTGGGCATATGAAAACTCCTACACATTGCTAAGGATGTCCATGCCAAGTTTCACCCAAATTCAAAACCTTTTTGAGGTCATTTTGGGTATAGCTAGAAAGAGGGCAGTTTGAAACCATATTCAAATTCAAACTGTTTTTATCCCATGAATTCAAAAGTGGGAGGCATATTCTTATTCAGCACATTTTTGTGAGCTCACACACCAATTTTCACTCCATTTGGAGTTGATCTTGACATGAGCTAAGTGGGGCAAATTCAAACTTTATTTGAATTTCAAACTGAACATGTGCTGAAATTCATTCAAACCAAACCTAATTTGAATCCTAATCAATTCAAATGGCTCATGGGTAAATAATTTGAATCACCATGGGTATTTTGGGGCTCACTGTTTACAACAGTGATTAGGAGTAAATTTCAGAGGTTAAAACCCCGGGAGGGACCCACTGGTCAGCCTCTGAAGAGAACCCAGCCGACTGAACTCTGCACTCGGGTTCTTGCGCTGACCCGAGCTGCCGCCACGGCGAAGGAACGGCGAAGCCACCACCTGCTTGCCGCCCCGACGTGCTGAACCGCCTCGCAGCCCCCTTATCTACGCCGTCGCCCTGATCGGAGTGAGCACCGCACACTCTGCTGCTTCCTCGCATCAGAAACGCGCCATCGCTGCCGATCACTCGGAGCTTATCAGGGAAGCTTGATCACCGCCTCTCCGTTCCCTCCAGAGCTACGGCAAGGTACTAGGAACCTTCCTCCGTCTTCCCCGTTGCTAGAATTCAGCTGAAACCGGTCGATCTTGGCTATACCGAGAGTTCAACCCGGTGACCTAACGCCGCCGCACTTCGGGCTCCCATGGACAGACCAACCGGGGAGTTGTCACGCCCGAGCCAAGGCACCCTTGGACACGCTGGCGACCGGTTCTGCTCACCCCCGAGCCACAGCCCGAGTGCTTGCTCACCGGCGGCGAATTTCCAGTTTTCCCCTTTCTGGGTACAGACCGACCTTCGGGTGCGGTTCGGTCGAATTCATACTCTAGAGAGGATTAGGGGACCTCAATCCGCTCTCACATACACTAGACACGGTCACACAAGTTGCCTTCACAACCTTTGGCCGGAGAACCTCTGTACCCGGCGTATTTCAAAGTTTACCGACGGCGAAGCAAGCGGGAGGCATCGGGCGCACAGTGAGGACCTACTTCGGGCCTCCCCCGAGCTGCTTCAAGCTCATGCCGACCTTCCGTGAGGTCCACTGATGCTCCCCGACCGGTTGCTCGAGTAGTTGAGGTGCTAAGGAAGTCAGCCGACACGGCCGAAGTCTTCCCGAGGCGGCGGCTCGTCGCCGACCATGCACCGGCCATTGTCATGACGAGCTGACCCCAGAATCCTGTTCCCAGAGTGAAAGTAGGCAGGGGTGGCCAAGATCGTGAAGTTTGAATCTCCACAGAAGCTGCCGGCGAGCTCTCCGGCGAGGTCCCCCGGCGGCAGAGCGCGGGCGGCGGGAGGTTGACGAAGGGGGTGGACCCCAGCTGTCAGCGGGAGATATTTTAAATCGGGATCGGGCTGCGGCCGGGATCGGGTGTGCTGGCGCGCAAAAACCCTGTGGGCCTCAGTGTGCTGTCGGCTCCGCGCTTAACACGTGTCCCCGCGGGCCCCGGCAGATTTAAACTTTTCCCCCGATTTTTAGATTTCATTCAAACTTCAAATCCTCATAACTTTGGCTAGAAATCTCCAAATCGAGTGAACCAAATTTTGTTGAATTCAGCTCTATTAGTACTTACCAGCAAATCAAGTTTCACTTCATGAAAATCCTTATTTCTCCAGAATTAATTCCTCAAATTTAAACTGGTTGGAATTTTAACTGGAGAATCCTTTGTAGAAAAATTCTGAAATTTTGCTGGGATGTTTAAAAAAATATCACTGAACTACCATAAAAATTTCAGATCCATTTGAGCTCATTTGATCCACCTAATGGTGTGATTAGTAAAATTGTTCCAGAGAAAATAGAAAATGTTCAGAAACATTTTCAGAATTTCCTCTGAAATTGTTTAGCTCATATCCTTAGCTAGGAACCTTCAAATTAAGTGAAACCAACTCCATTAGAATCCTATGAAAATCTAGTTTTCAGAAAGTCATAGTTTATTTCAAGAAAATCCCTAGAACACCCTAAGAGTGCCAATTAAGGTCAAGTACATAATTAATTGTGGAGGGCTCAAATGAGCTTTGCTGCAACTAAAACTTGACCAAGTCTGTACTTAGGTTGTAACCAAGCCACAGTAAAAGTTTCACAGTCATTGAGTCTGTCTAGAGGGACTTATAAGCTTCACAAGTTCAAACTTAATATAAATGCATTTAAATTAATACATGTACTTCTATCATGTAGTTGCTAAGGTCGAGGAGGAACCCGAACTTGTAGACTTCGTTACTCCGGAGGAGCAGCTAGCCTACGACCAAGAGCAGCAAGGCAAGCTCTGGTTTGCATTAACCTTTTTACAAATGTTTATTGTTTTGAGCACTTATTTGAGTATTATGATTCCTTGCATTAGAGTCTTGTATGAAAACCCAATTGCATAGGCAAGAAACACCATGGGTTGGGTTTAGGATTTGCAAACCTCGTTAGCTACTGCAAGGCTAAGATAGAGTAGGATTCGGTACAAGTCGAGTAGTTGGAACTACTCGCGAGCATAGTCTAGAGGCACTCGACTCGGGTAGGCACATGATACACATAGCAAGAAAATTTATACCAAGCGGAGAGTAAGGGAAGCAGGACTTTGGGGCCTGTGTGTTGTAGCTCCGCTTGTGTCGATTGAGGACCGAGCCGTGTGCGGGCCTGTTGAACAAGCTAGAACAGTACCGAAGACCTACCGGCTATGTGGGAACTGGGAAACTGATGTAACTCGGGTAGCTGGGTATTGAGGCATTGCCCGTCGTTCAGAGGGTAGGTTGAGAGCTTGAGGTGTAAATCGGTTGGCGGCACTGAGATGCGCGTGCAGAGACCTCTTGCTCGGGACGATGGGACCGGTTCAATATTTGGCTGACGGGTGAAAGGTAGTTGCGTACGACGTCCGTGATGGTTGTTGTAGGCAACATCGAGTACGGGCGTACGTGACGGGTTGTTCGGGTAACCCTGCAGGTGTAAATCGATTATAATCACCGTCCCTCACGGTCAGTGAGTACCACTTATTCACTGTACCGTGACGTAGAAAGAACAGGCTAGTTACATGTTAAAATGTTGCTGATTGAAAGATGGACTTGCTTGTTAATAATTTGATGTAGTTTAGAGCTAATTAAAGTTCCTTTCAACTTTTGGCAAAGTACATGAGAGAAATGCGTTTCTTGTTTGATTGCGGCTCTCTCATGTGCCTTAGCGTAAGGTTCTCCACCACCTGCTGCTAAAACTTGAAAGTAAGGTTCCACTAATTAGGCGAGTCCTTTGCAAATGACTTTACCTCATGTACCCATCACCCCTCATGTAGAAGTTCCATGTTTAGGTGAGACGGGTCAGACTTGCTGAGCCTTCGTGCTCACTGCTTGTGTTTGAAGCTTTTACAGGGTTCTATGAGGAAGGGACTCCCGATGAGGAGACGGAACCCCAGGAGGGGAACCCTGTCGAGTGGGAGTCGTGCACGCCGCCGTGTTAGTGTGCGTGTGTGCTAGCAAGGACACGTTCACGGGCTGAACGTGAACTTGATGCGTAGTCTACGCCCGTGAGTGTAGACTGGACCTATTTTGATGTAAAAATGTTCATAAACCACTTTATGTAATAAAAGTTTTGCTTCCGCTTTGTACCTTTGATGTGTGTTATTCGGTGTTGTGCAACGCAGCACCCCTCAGCGTGATCCTGGCTCGACAAGACCGTGGGGTCGTGTCACGATCTAAGAAAGTCATTACCGTATAATTCGGTTGCGGTTAATTCAGTGTAATTTAGAAGTTAATACAATTTAATTTATTAGGCAAAAAAGAGAATAAACACATAAAATAGCAATAAACACACAAACATGACATGCATGGGCTGATAATGGGTGAAGATTTATGTTTAAAAAAATAATGGGTGATGATTGATAAAATTGGGTCAGGGTGCGAGAAAATTTCATTAAGGGTAAAGATAAGTATTATTGAGCTTTGGCTTTGTCGAGTATTTCTATAGGTCGTGTGGGCTGAAATTTCACTTAAATCAGTTATTAGGTTAATACAACATGAAAATCGAATAAATTTAGTTGAATACTTCCTCTGTTTCGAATTATTTGACGCTCGTTAGTTCAAAAATGAACTAGCCGACGTCAAATAATTTAAAACGGAGGGAGTATAATATATAAAACTGAAAAGCAAATTTAACCTCAAATACAATGCTTTGGCTGAAATTGGTGGCCATAAGATGGATGCACTTACGGAAGAAAAATAAAGGAACCAAGTGTGTCGGTTACAAAGGAACTAATGTGATCCATCTTCAGGTGCTTCGTCTTTCTGATCATTACCCCCCTTTGTGTTTGTTTTGTTCCTGCTCCGCTTCTTCCTGGCCGCTTGCATGCGATCTCCCCTCAGATATTCGTGGAACGTTGAGCACTGCTAGTGTGGCATAAGGACGATGGAGTTCCGGCCGATACGGTTAATAAACCCATGCGTGCTCGCATACGTACGTTTAGACCCGTGCTAAGCTGGGTTTAGCGTTAGGAATTATAGACCTGCAGAGGCATGCAATGCCATGTGCTGATACGTTGTTTCTTCTGTATTCTCCCTGTTCTTATTTCAAATGTAGAATTTGATTGAGATATCCTTACTGCTCCTTCAATATAGCTACGCTAAAACAAAAAGAGATTTTCAGTTCAGTTTTGTTTTGTCCTGCAGAATAGCAGATCAGTAATTCATTACTATTGTATTCTAGAAGTAGGCCATATCTTTTTCTTTTTTTACTAGAGAGACCTTTCATAATGTGTAGATTTCCATCGACCAAGGAGTCCATAATGATTTTCTGTCTTACTAGGCTCTATTGTACTGATGCTAATGGGCTTTTCTTTTTGTTCGATAGAAATATCTTGGATTCAACCATTCAATCTTGATCTATATGTGTTTTTGAATGGAATAATGGTCTACACGGTCAGCTCAATGTTTTGTCTATTCTTAGACAATGGTGGTTACTCAAACAACACGATGGTGTGAAACACCACAGAGCTCATGACACTGATTCACATCCTGGTTCTCATCAATGACGGATCCAAACGATAAACATAGGAGAGGTTCATCATCTTCTTCCTTATTCTTACCCTCTTCTCTCTCTTCCTCCACTTTCCCCCCATTCTCCTCTCCTCTCTTGCTAAAATTTTAGCACGGGCTCAAGGAGAGGTTCCATGGCGTAGCGATGAGCAGGAGGGGTTCGAGACGCCTGTTGAGTTGTTGAATCCGCTCCTGATTTTCATAACAGAAATGCATGTGTGCATATTAAGGAAACCAACACAAGCGACAGTGCGAAGCAGGGGCGAAGTGGGCATCGTCGTGCGAATGGTATTCTCCCGATGCCTCACAAACCTAGAACCCTTAGGAGGGGGGGGGGGGGGGGGGCAAGAAAGCAAGAAGCACTGCCCTCACTGTTTGCACAAAACATCTAGAACTACCAACAACAGCAGTTGCTTGTTTGCGTTCCTTCATATACTAAGAGCTTAGAGGTAAAAAAAGAAATGTCTTAACGCCGATGGAGGGGCAGAGTAAACTTGAGTGGCCCCTGCTGTCTGGATGAGTTGAGCGAAGGGAGGGGCAAGTGCCATTCATTTCTGAAAACATCCTTAGCTACCATTATGTGTCATAAAAGTCCTTAACAAATAAATCGAGTTAGTGTTCATGAATAAGAGTACGTAGTGTAATTATTGATTCAGATTACATCTAAAGCAGAATATTCAGTTCAGACAGGAAATATCATTAAAAGCCAAAATGCACAATGAAAGGAAACTACCTGTAGCAAAAAGCAGAATCGGTCTTCTCCATCTTGTCCACCTGCCTAACTTTTTATTAATTTTAAAATAACAGGAAGGCAAGCCCCTATTGATTAATTTTATTAAACTAGTAGGTTGTTCGTGCTTTCGTATGACTAGTATCAGTAGTGTACCTATAGCTAATATTGTATTGTCTTGGATATCTCATCAACTTATTTTTCTATCACGTATTTATTGTGATTATTTACCTAGTAGTCAAAGTGGGTAATTTATAAATTCGTAAATGGATATTTTAGCTATTTGTTTAATAATAGCTATCTTGGGTAATTTCAAAAGCATTTATTATTGGGTACTTTCAGCAGATATTTTCATAATGGCAGAATAATTGAGTTATAGCTAATGTCATATTATCTTAGATATCTTGTTACCTTATTTTCTATTGACTATTTGTGGATGATTATTTATTATATGGGTATTTTAGCTAATTTTTATATTGACAACGGTAAATGATTTTTAAAACATGTAGATTATTTTCTAGCTAACTTTTCCATGATGAAAGTAGTGGGTGATTTCTTTCCTTCTTTCCCTCCAAATAACATAAAATTCCAAGGCCTTGAGAACGAACATGCATGCTTTTTTCTTGCCCAAATAAATATACAGTAATTTTTTAAAAAAATGGTTATTTTCAGCTATTTTTTCATAATGGCAGAATAAACTAGTTATAGGTAATGTTTTATAATAATGAATATTTTGTTGTATTATTTTTCAATCAACTATTTGTGGATGATTATTTATTATATGGGTATTTGTCGGTACCCTCAATATGGGGTACCCCGTGCACAGGGGAGACTGCCTAAGGACCTCGCCCTTCTCCGCAGGGAGAGCTCCAAAGGCACCATGTGTCCGGCGGGGCCGGACATCCCTCTCCTCAGAGGTAAGCTCCGGGCCCTCCACGTGGCCAACTGAGCCGGACCTCCCTCTCCTCAGAGGAGAGCTCTGGTCCCGCCACTTGGCAGCAGGGCCGGACCTCCCCCCTCCGTGGGGAGAGCTCCGAAGGCTCCACGTGTCCAGCGGTGCCGGACCTCCCTCTCCTCAGATGAGAGCTCCGGGCCCGCCACGTGGCCAGCAGAGCTGGACCTCCCCCCTCCGCGGGGAGAGCTCCGAACGCTCCACGTGTCCAGCGGGGTCGGACCTCCCTCTCCTCAGAGGAGAGCTCCGGACCCGCCACGTGGCCAGCAGAGCAGCGCTGCCTACCCCCGCGCGGTAGGCAGCAAGAGTAAAGATGCGTCATACCTTGCCCGTACAAGGTATTCAAGACCCGCGCCTTCCCAAGGCGCGGAGACGCGGAGCACGCCTCTGTCATGTGCCGTTGCGCCCAATCACATCACAGTGAAGACTGGCGCGCCGTGTCAGAGGCTGCACGCCAATAAACACCGCGACAAGACATCCCCTGCCGCCCTGCCAACCACTACGACTAGCTTGCGGCATAGGCAGGGTGGCAGAATGAAGACTTTGAAGCCCTCACCGGAGACAACTGTCGGTGTAACTGCGGATACGGTAGATGGCAGGCAATCTCCCCAGGACCACCTGTCGGGTCCCGGGCCCACCTTGTAAGCCGCCCGAGCCTTGGACTATAAAAGGCTCGTGTAGGCAACGCTAGCAAGGGTTGGCACTTTAGCGGTTCGACATTTCACACTCTCATGCAGGGTTCGCTCCTGAGCACCAAGCAATACAACGAGCATCTCTGCTCACCGTGGACGTAGGGTATTATGCTCCGGCGGCCTGAACCACGTAAAAATCCCTGTGTCAAGCTTCTCCCTCCATGGTCCCTAACGCGTAAGCTCTCCGTGAGTGACTAGCCCCTCCGAAAAAGAACCTCTGCGGGCTGCCCAGAGCAGGCCCGGGGGAAGTGTTGGCTACACACTTCGGCATTTGGCGCGCCAGGTAGGGGGCTTTTCCCTTGCGCGACGAGCTTCCACCGGCGAATATGACGAAGCTTCCTTCAGCGGAAAGCTCTCCCCGCCCACGTTCACGACGAATGGTGACCAGCGGGGACTACGTCTCGACACACTCAGGACGGAGTGTGTCGGCGCAAGCTGGGAGCCAGCAGCCGACTCCGGCAGCGCCGACTCCAGCGAGCGCAAGATCCACTGCAGCACTGAGTGTCTCCCACGGGGGCGCACTAGCTGCAGCACGAGCGCTACTGCGCAATCCACCTGCTGGGGACGCGCCTCAGTCAGCGACCCAGCAGTGGATTCGCGACGTAGACCGTCTCATCGTCGCCGCTGCCAACCCTCAACTTCGGCGGGGACGACGTCCCAGTCAACCGGCTGTGTCGCTAACGCGCGCACCAACGGTTGACGGGCAGACGGCAGACTCCCGCTCCACCAGGCTCCCATCGGTGGACCTGAGGTCGGAGCTGGAACGACGCCACCTGGGCAAGGATGCCCGAGTGGTCATCGAGCGACGGCGAGAAAGGCGTCGCAACCAAGAGGCAGGCGACAGCATGTCAACCGCCTCGACCCAGCCTGAGCCGCAGACGTTTGCCACGCGATATCTGCCCCAGGCGTACACCACGCAGCATATGCCCCAGCCATATGCCCTGCAAATGGTGCCCTCGGTCTATGGCGCAGCCTTGCCCATACCGGGGTATACGGTGCCAACAGCGAACCAAGCGTTCGCAGCACCAACGCCTGCAGCAACAGGAGCAGGATGTGCGGCCCTAGCGCCACACCTTCGCTTCGCGAAGTGGCCACGCAAGTTCCAGCCGCACCTGCCCGAGAAGTACGATGGCAGCGTCAACCCGGCGGAGTTCCTCCAGATCTACTCCACCGCCATCCTTGCTGCAGGAGGGGACGAGGCTGTCATGGCCAACTACTTCCCCGTCGCCTTGACCGGCCCAGCTCGGTCTTGGCTCATGAATCTCCCCCAGGGTTCCATAACCTCCTGGGGAGAGCTCTGCCGGCAGTTCACTGTGAACTTCGGCAGCTCCTACACCCGGCTTGGCACGGAGCTTGACCTCCACGCCATCCAACAACAGCCTGGAGAGACGCTGCGCTCCTTCATCCAGCGGTTCTCCCAGGTGTGGAATACCATCCCCCACATTCAAAATACTTCTGTGGTGGTGGCATTCCGGCAGGGTGTACGGGACAAGAAGATGTTTGGGAAGCTCGCGATCAGAGAGGTTCACGACGTCTAAGAGCTCTGCAGCCTGGCGGACAAGTGCGCCAGGGCAGCAGAAGGGCGGAACTGGCACTCACAGCCAGCCTCCGAATCAGGAGGACAGCCCGGATCTGGCGCTGCTTCCCATGGAAGCAGCAAGAAGATCAAGAACCGGGGCGGTGGCAAGATGAAACCACCGACCGCAGCTTCCGTTGCTGCAGCAGCAGCATCCAGTGGAGCTCGGGGGCCACGCCCCGACAAGAGGCAGTGGCAGTCACCAACCCCAGATGGTGACCAAGGTGAGTCGTGCCCTGTGCACAACCCCAGCAGCCATACTGCTGCTGAGTGCCGGGAGATTCAGAAGCTCGCGGAGCGCTTCCGCAAGGGGAAGCAACCGCGTGCTGACGCCCCTCCCTTCCATCAAAGAGAGGGCAACCAGAAGGTCGACACCCAAGACAACGTCGGCCACCAAGTGGAGTTCCAGGAGCCTCAGCGCGCCGTGAAGGCGGTGCGCAACCATGAGGACTCTAGCTCCAGCGATGACGAGCGCCGGAAGACGCTCTATGTCATCTACGGCGGGTCCGCTGACCCTTCATCCCGAAGCGCGGTTAAGACTCTGCGCCGAGCGGTAGCGTCGGTGGCTCCTCTCCCAAGTGCCGCGCCGCACCTCAAGTCAATGGGAACCCCCATCAGCTTCGATGCCACGACTGTGTAAAAGCCCAAGAAAAGGGACTTGCAAAAAAACTTTTATCACCTCACAACACCACAGTTTTGTTTTGGATAGATTGTGAAAAAGTGTGAAGAGCAAGTAACCTCCATCAAAAGAGTGATTAGAGGGGAAAGCCTACATTTTCACAAAGTGGGAATTTTACTCATGAACAGGAGAGGTTGAGCTCACCCCTAGAACTTGAAAAGTCTTGGGAAGGTTCAGTTCAAGTTTCATGTAAATCCAACACTTTTTGAGGCACTTTTAGAGGTATTTGAAAAAGAAGCCAATTTGAATGTAAATTCAAATTGCAGCAACTTTCATCACCCAAATTCAAAAGTTAGCTTCATATTCAAACTCAGCACATTTTTCTGAGTAAGCCCACCAATTTTCATCCTCATTGGAGTTCATCTTGTCAAGAGCTAAATTTGCAAGAATTCAAAACTGAATTTGAATTTCAGTTTAAACATGCAGCAAATTTAGTCAAACACAGTTCAAATTTGAGAATTCAAATTTAAACCAAGACTTGGTGACTAAGTCTCACATTAAATTGTGAGTAGCTGGTGGGATAATTAGCAAATACAGAAAAGAATTATTAGAGAAAAAGGAGTAAAGGGGAGGCCCACAGGTCAGTTGCACACACGAGGGTGCAGTCGGATGCTGCAGCCGACCTCGGCTTCGCGCGCAAGGCAAGGGAGCGGCGGCGAGCCACCGAGGCAGCAAACGGCCACCTCACGGTGACAAAACCGCGGCTCAAAGGCTAGCGCACAGCCCACGCCGCCCTTCCTCCTGTTTCCCAAACGAGAACCACCCCGATCGAGCTTCTTTCTCGGTTCCGCGTGAGCACAGAAACGCCGACCTCACTGATCGCCAGTGTCCGGACAGCACAGGTGCTCTCGTGCCCGACGAGCAACACAAGAAAGGACTGCCTTGAGGTGCTGATTCTTCTAGTCCCAACCGTTCTTCATTTCATGGGCTGTTGGGGGAGTATTTCGCCGGGAAAGTTTTGGGAGTCCTAAGACCGAGCCCCCACCAAATCCAAAAATTCGTGGGGGTTAGCTCATCACTGGGCAAACCGAGTCATGCGCACACTCTATACACTGCCACGACCACCTAGGATCGAAAACCAGTAAGAACCGTGGCCTAGGGTTACGGTTCTTCGAAGTTTTCTGAGCACAGCCGATATCCGGCCTAGGTCGCCGATGAGGTCGTAGTTGCAGCCGTTTTCACGGGGATCGGTGTCCATGTCCGTGACCAGCAGGTGTTAGCGGAGCTCCCCGAGCAAACCGCATCGAAAAAGGTGCAGGGGATGCCGAGTTGGACGTCGCCGGTGAGCTCCCGGCCGCTGTTGCCGGCGGGAGCACTGTTCCGGTTGCTGCCAAGCTCTAGGGAGGGCAGCACCGTGTTCCCCCGGCCGGGATAGGCACAGGCGGTGAGAATTAGCAAGCTCCGAAGGCCGGAACCCCTCTCCGGCGAAAGCTCCGGCGAGCTCGGCGGCGGGGCTGCGCGGGTGGCCGGAGGAAGACGAAGGGGGGAGGCCCCACACGTCAGCGGCTGGAAGTAGCGTGCGGGATTCTCTGTGGTCCAGGATCCAGTGCGGCCGCGTGGGAAGGAGTCTGTGGCCCCATGTGGCTCGGCTCCAGCGGTCGACACGTGTGCGGTGGACCCAACCGCAGGATTTAAACATTTTTGGAATTTCCAGTTTTAGTTCAAACTTCAAATGCATAGAACATTTGCTAGGAAACTCCAAATTTGATGAACCAAATTTTGCTTAACTCATAATTCTGAGTACTTTCCAGCAATACCAAATTCAGCTCATGAAAGTAAACAGTTTTCCAGAATTAAATCCCTAAAATTTAAATTGTTGGGAATTTTATCTGGAGAACTACTTTATGAAAAATTCTGAAATTTGGCTGAGAGGTTCATTGGAAAATCCCTGAATCCCAGTAAAATTTCCAGACTCATCCAAGTTCATTTAGTTACCCTAATTGGGTGATTAAGAGAACTGCCCTGAGAAAATAGAAAAATGTACAGAAACATTTTTCAGATTTTCTCAAATCTTAATTAGGGCATAACTTTCTGTAGAATTCTTCAAATGACATGAAACCAACTCCATTAGAACCATACTAAATTCTAGTTTCCATAAAGTAATGGTTGGAGCCATGAAAACCCCTGCAATTAGTTAGAGGCTCAAATATTGACCAAATGGGCTTCTATTTGTACAAGGTTCAATTGAACTTTGTTTCAAATGAAACTTGGTCAAGACTCTGGTTAGGACCCTACCAAGCCACCACAAAAAATTCAGAACCAAAGGGGAGGGCTAGCTAGAGTTATTAGTAATTAAGTAGTCAAGTTCACACATTACATTTAAATTGACATGTAGTATTTCATTAACGTGTAGTCACTGAAGAAGAGACTCCGGAAGTGCTGGACTTCCTCCTTCCGGAAGAAGAGCTAACTACTGACCAGCAGTAACAAGGCAAGCCCCGGTTTGCATTAACTCTTTTATAAAGTTTTACTTTGTTTACATACATAGTGTGAAGTATGATTGTGCATTAGGTATAGGATGGATGGAACCCCACTTGCATGACCAGAATATTTCCATAAGAGTGAGGGTAGTGTCTAGGACCTCGAGTAGACAGGCTATGCTTAATGAGTCATAGAACTTCGGTACAAGTCGAGTAGTTGGAATCTACTCGCGAGATAGGCTTGGGACACACGGGTTCGGTTGAGTGATGTGAGATCACTTTAGTAATGAAAATGAGACTAGGCAGGGGCTAGGGCACAGCAAGAGGAAGTCTTGTGTGCGCAGCCCTGCCCGTGTCGATTGAGGACCGATCCGTGTGAGGCCCTGCTGAACAAGTATTGAACGTACCGAAGGCATATCGGATATATGGGCCCCGATAAACCGATGTAGCCTAAACCTCCGTGCGTCGAGGCATAACGCACCGATTTATAGGTGTAGGCTGAGGGCAGCAAGGTGGGAATCTGCCAACGGGCATAGAGAGATGCTCCGTGTGGGGAACCTCCTGCTCGTTTCGGTGCGACCAGTTCGACGTTTGGGCTGTTGGGTGAAAGGTTGTCCCATACGACATCGAGTGAGCATGCTGTGTAGCTCCACGGGTGGGCGTACGTGACGTGCTCTTTGGGTTTCCCTGCAGGTGTATATCGAGTCGATTCGCCGTCCCTCGCGGTGACGAGTACCGCTTGTTCACTGCGTCGTAACGTAGACTAATGTATGAAATGTTATGATTCAATCTTGCAATTATGATATAATTGTATTGCTACATGTGTGCCACCAAATATTGCTTACTAAATGTCAGATTTCCGAACTGTTAACTTGTTGCTAAAAGATGAACTAAGGATGAACTTGTAGGCGTGTCCATTTGCTGAAATATTACTACCCTATGTCATTGTACCCCTCATGTAGAGTTTCATGCTTAGGTGAGTCGGTTAAGCCTTGTTGAGCCATCGTGCTCACGGTTGCTGCTTAAGTGTTTTTCAGGTGAGGAGCCACCCACGGACTCGGAGTACGAGTCCACCGGCGAGGGTTATCCTCCGTCGGGGACCACGGCTGAGTGGGAGCCGTACACGCCGCGCTGAGCTGAGGAGTGCAGCTAGTGTGGGTTGCCCTAGGGCTGGGCAACCGACTTTTGCTAGATAGGCGGGCGTGAGTTGTATAAAAGAAACTTCCGCTGTGTAATAAAGACCCTAGTTTGTAACTGAGAAGTGTACTACTTTGTACATTCAGTTTGTTTTTCCCATGTAATATAATGTGTTCTTATGACGTGTGCTGCCGGGTGTCGCATCGCGCGGCACCACCCTCTGCGATCCTGGGTGAGCGGATCCCGGTCCGCCACAGACTGCCCTAGGAACATGGCTGGGGCCAGCCAACTACCGCTCTTGGTAGCACCCACCATCGCCAACGTGAGGATGTACCACGTTCTGGTAGATGGCGGGGCTGGGCTGAACCTCATCAGCCGCGCAGCTTTCCAGAAGCTGCAGATCCCGATGGCCAAGCTCACCCCATCGAGCCCGTTCTCAGGGGCAGATCCCGATGGATGAAGAGCACACTTCCTTCATCACAGTAGATGGAGAGCTAATAAGAGACTTAGTCGAGGTGTATGTCGATGACATCGTTGTCAAGGTCAGGCAGAGTTCATCCTTGTTAGATAACCTAGCCCTAGTCTTTGACAAACTGCGCTCCACGCGCACTAAGCTGAACCCCGACAAGTGTGTGTTCGGTGTATCCTCTGGGAAGCTCCTAGGATTCCTGGTCTCACACCGAGGAATTGAGGCCAACCCAGAGAATATCAAGGCCATCGACCTGATGCGGCCCCCCGCCCGCATCAAAGATATCCAGAAACTCACGGGATGCCTAGCCGCGCTGAGTCGGTTCATACTGAGGCTAGCAGAGCGGGCACTCCCCTTCTTTAAGCTCCTGCCCAAATCATTGTATCCATGTGGCAATGATACGGGCGTTTGTATTTACTTTTAAATATGATCCTGCCTGAAATGAAACCAACCATTGAGTGCACCATTATTGTGTGGTCTTCTGCAGGTACTAACCACGTTGTATCCGTGTAGTAAACGTGTGCGAGAGACCGTTTAGTGCCACACTTGAGACGTATATACCGGTATGATCCGGTTAGGATTTTCTTTTGTGAGGAACGTAGTACCGAGATATTGTAGGCATATGCATGAAGATAATGATAACAAGGAATTAAAATCATTAGGTTCAACAATTAGGACCCTGGTTGGGTAGACAAATTGAAAAGGGATGAGTGTAGTTCCAAAAGACTGAAAAACAGAGTGCTCTGTTTTGGACAGCAAGTTTGCTGATCTTCAACAGGGCATAACTCATAGGTCTTTTAGCCCAGAGAGGTGTGCTATATAGTTCTGGAAAGGTATTTATGTACTCTACAACTTTGTTGTAGACTTCCAGAGCTGAAACACACCTTAAGATGGCTTAATTCCCAGAGAAATGTAAACTGTCCAGAACCAGGACAGAGTGAAACATTCTCTGGACTGTTCTGTTTTTCAATGATAACTCCCAGTAGCAAAACCAAAAATTTTCATATGATACATCCTTAGAAAGGGTAGAAGATGTGTGACATCTTTGCAATTCAAAGTTTCTGAAATTTAAGCACAGATTTCAGTGGAAATCAGAGTTGAAAACAGCAACTTCGCAAGGGAGGTGCTGTTAAAATTCTTCCAGAAATTCTGCTGACTTTGAATTAAACATAAATTTTTAACCAGAGCTGATCTGGGGGCAAATGAGTACTCGTTGGAAAGATACTGAAGTTAACTTAACTTTGGTGTTCAGCTTGAGTCATGAAAATGTCCAGAACCAGATCAAAACTTGGAATAGGTAGAAACTGGTCATTCTGACAGAGGAGTGACAATTGAACTCATTGGAGAGGGTGTTGTACCCTAAGGGTGGTATACGTGATGACAACGCGATAGTAATGTCTCATAGTGACCAAACCTAGTTATGGTGAGCTTCCAAAGTGGAGGTTCATCAAGTTGGATTAAACTAGCTTGTGTTTGGTCTGGTAATGGTGTAGCTTGTGCAAAGTTATTTCATTATCTACTTACGAGATGTATCGCATGTTTTTATTGTCATTATGTAGTTACGCCTATTGTTATTGGACTGCATGCAATCTGTTGCGGGACTGATGTTATTGTCGTATGGTTGCAGATGGTTCGCAGTAGGACCACGCACGAGGTTGGTGGCTCTAGCCAAGGGGGAGGCGATGACTCCCAGCCACCGGCCTACGACAGCACCCTGCAGCAGCAGCCACCACCACCGCCTCCGCTTACTCTAGCGGATGTGATAGCGGCACTGGTGGGAGGTCGTGAGGAGCAGACCGACCTGCTCCGCGCGATCGTGCAGAATACGTCCCAAGCGGGGGGACGTCAAGACAGAGGGCCTCGTGAGCCCCGTGAAGTGTCGTACTCGGATTTCATGAGTACGCAACCTCCAGTGTTCACCGAAGCCGAAGAACCACTGGAGGCGGACAACTGGCTGCGGACTATCGAGTCCAAGTTCGGGCTGCTCCAATGTACGGAGCGGCAGAAGACTCTGTTCGCAGCGCAGCAACTCCACGGTGCAGCTGGTGCGTGGTGGGCGAACTATGTCGCCTCACGTCCGGCCGGCCAGGCCGTGGAATGGGGAGAGTTCCGAGAGGCGTTCCGCGCCTATCACATTCCTCCCGGGATCATGAAGAGGAAGTTCCAAGAATTTTTGGAACTGAAGCAGGGCGGGAGGAGTGCCAACGACTACTCCCGTGCCTTCAACCATCTGGCGCAATACGCGTCAGACTATATCTCCACGGAGGAGAAAAAGCGGGAGCACTTCTATCGGGGGTTACACCCCGAAATGAAGACGCATCTCGTGCAGTGGAATCGCGGCACCTTCAACGACCTAGTCAATGCCACGATCATGCAAGAGGACGCTCAGCGGGAGTTGGCAGCTGAGCAGCGGAAGCGCAGCGCTCCACCCAACGGTGGGAGTGGCGCTCCCCAGAAGTACCGTATGGTGTATCGGACACCATCCGGGCAGCAGTGGCGTCCACCGGCGCGACCTCAACAGTTCGGGGGACATTCGTTCCAAGCACCCCCGTTCCGTCCGCCGATGCCACCACCAAGACAGCAGCAGCAACAGCAGCAGCAAACGGTACCCCGGGCGTTTCCACCGCCACAACGCGCCCCGGGATTCCGTCCACCGATCAGCGGGGGACCGCCCCGTTTCACCTGCTTCACGTGTGGCCAGGCGGGCCACTTCGTGAAGGACTGTCGCCAGGGGCAGCAGAGCAGCGGGCAAGCCCAGTTCCAGGGCGGTGCTCGAGGACGACCTCCGGTGAAGAAGGTGGGTCAACGGACTGGTGGCGTCCGCAACCTCGACAATGAGGACGCCCCAGAGGGAGACAACGTGCTGGCGGGTACGTTCACTCTCAACCATCAAGCCATCATCATATTTTTTGATTCTGGTGCAACCCACAACTTCATAAGTGCATCATATGTGGTTAAGCATCAGCTTGAAGCCTTTCCAACCGAGTGTTCTTATATGATCTGCTCACCGGGAGGAAAGATTTCAGCAACGATGATGGTTCCGAAAGCACCATTGTGCTTAGGTGGGAAAATATATCCCACCACTATGATTATCCTTGAGGGGCAGAAGATTGATGCAATCTTGGGAATGTCATGGCTAAGTTACCATGGCGCTGTCCTGGAAACCCTATCACGGACGTTCACCTCAACTCCCCATTACACCGTCCGCAGTCCCTCTCGTTAGATAATCCAGTCCAGGAAGTTTCAGTGATCAACAATACTGAAGCTCTCAAGTTGGAGGACATCCCCGTAGTCCGGGAGTATCCCGACGTGTTCCCGGATGATCTTCCGGGCATGCCACCTGAGCGGGATGTCGAGTTCAAGATTGAACTTGCACCCGGGACTACGCCCATATCTCGGAGACCATACAAAATGGCTCCCAACGAGCTGGCTGAACTAAAAGAACAGCTCAATGATCTGTTGAGCAAGGGTTTCATTAGGCCGAGTTCCTCGCCTTGGGGATGCTCGGCGCTGTTTGTAAAGAAGAAAGATGAAACCCTGAGGCTGTGTGTGGATTACCGGCCGCTCAACGCCATCACCATCAAGAATAAGTACCCACTGCCCCGCATCGACATATTGTTTGATCAACTTGTGGGTGCAAGTGTGTTCTCCAAGATGGACCTTCGCTCTGGATGTCATCAAATCAAGATCCGGGCGGAGGATATCCCAAAGACGGCCTTCTCGACAAGATACGGATTTTATGAATATCTCGTCATGTCATTTGGTCTCACAAACGCTCCAGCCCATTTCATGTATCTCATGAACTCGGTGTTCATGCCGGAGCTGGACAAGTTCGTGGTAGTGTTCGTCGACGATATCTTGGTTTACTCCAAGACAGAAGCCGAACATGCCGAACACTTGCGGATCGTTCTTCAACGATTGCGAGATCACAAGCTCTACGCCAAGTTCAGTAAATGCGAGTTTTGGATCAGCCAAGTGCCATTCTTGGGACATATCATCTCAGCAAAAGGCATTGCGGTTGATCCAAGCAAAATAGAGCAAGTGCTGAAATGGAAAGCTCCCACTTGAGTCCATGAAGTCAGAAGTTTCCTCGGGTTAGCGGGATACTATCGGAGATTCATTCCAAGCTTCTCCAAGCTCGCTAAACCGATGACAGAATTGCTGAAGAAGGGGACGAAATATGTTTGGAACACGGCGTGTGAAGGAGCATTCCAAGCATTGGTGAAGCATCTCACCACAGCCCCGGTCCTAGCTCAGCCGGATACAACAAAGCCCTTCGACGTGTATTGTGACGCGTCCGATATTGGGATCGGCTGCATGCTGATGCAGGAAGGACGTGTGGTCGCCTATGGCTCACGCCAACTTCGGAACCATGAGCAGCATTATCCTACTCATGATCTTGAGCTTGCTCCCGTGGTGTTGGCGCTAAAAATGTGGAGGCACTATCTCCTGGGGAATTTGGTGCATCTCTACACCGACCACAAGAGCTTGAAATACATTTTCACCCAGAAGGAGCTGAACATGAGGCAAAGGAGGTGGTTAGAATTAATCAAATATTATGAAATTGAGATTCATTACCACCCCGGCAAGGCGAATGTGGTTGCCGATGCGCTGAGTCGGAAATCACATGTCCATCACCTCACCATTACCCCGGTGGAGGAGGAAGAGCCAAGTTTATACTTGGTTCCTTATGGATCGCTGTACAACCTTGCCCTCATCCCTACGATTAGGGAGGACATCATTGCAGCTCAGAAAGATGATAAAGGCATGGCACATCTTCGGAGACGGATAGACAATGGAGAGATCAAGTGTTTCCGGAAAGATGATGAGGGGACGTTGTGGTTCAATGACCGAATAGTCGTACCCCGAGATATGGAACTGAGGAGGAAGATCCTCGATGAAGCTCACTTGTCCAAATACTCCATTCATCCGGGCAGCAACAAAATGTACCAAGATTTGAAAAAGAAATTTTGGTGGACACGGATGAAGCGGGAGGTAGCTAAGTACGTACCCGAGTGCGATACGTGTAGATGAGTGAAAGCTGATCACATGAAGAAATCAGGGCTGTTGCAACCTCTGAAGATCTTGGCATGGAAATGGGAAGATGTGAGCATGGATTTCATTGTGGGATTACCCCTAACATCCAACAAACATGATTCCATTTGGGTAATCGTTGATCGGTTGACCAAGACGGCTCACTTCATTCCGGTGAATACACGTTACAATGCCGGCAAATATGCGGAGCTACACATAGCAAAGATTCTGTGTTTGTACGGGGTACCCAAGACCATCGTCTCAGATCGAGGTGCATTATTTGTATCTCGCTTTTGGGAGCAGCTACACGCTGCTTTGGGTACTAAACTGATTAGAAGCTCCGCCTACCACTCTCAGACAGATGGCCAGACAGAGAGGGTAAATCAGGTTCTGGAGGACATGTTGAGAGCGTGTGCCATCCACCACGGTAGGAACTGGGACGATCACCTACCGTTGGCAGAATTCTCGTACAACAACGGCTATCAGGCGAGTATCAAGATGGCATCCTACGAAGCTCTTTACGGTCGAAAGTGCCGCACCCCATTAAACTGGTGCGAGTCCAGTGAAAGGGTCACATCCGGGGTTGATGTGGTGAATGACGTCGAAGAGCGCGTTCGGACGATCCAAGCTAATTTGAATGCCGCTCAATCCCGGCAGAAGAGCTACGCTGATAAGAGGCGTAGACCGTTGCACTTGACGTTGGGGAACACGTGTACCTCTGCGTGTCTCCAATGAAAGGCGTGCACCGGTTCGGTGTGAAGGGGAAACTCGCTCCCTGTTTCATTGGACTCTACGCTATCACCGAGAAGTGTGGACCAGCAGCGTATAGATTGGAGCTACCGGCGTCTCTTGCTGGTGTCCATAATATTTTCCATGTCTCCCAGCTGAGAAAATGTCTGAAACATACCGCTGCTGTTACTACCAAAGATATCGGCGAGCTGAAACCGGATTTGACATATGATGAGTATCCGGTGGAAATTCTTGATGAGAAAGCCCGAACCACGCGTAGCAGAACGTTGTGGTTCTACAAGATCCTCTGGAGCAACCACACCGCCGAAGAAGCGACGTGGGAGAGCGAGGAGTTCCTTCGCTCAAATTACCCGGAGTTCATGGCTTCTCAATACGGGTAAGTCCCTATTACATCGCTATCTCTTCTTTTGTAATCTCGGGACGAGATTCTTTTAAGGGGGGAGGGATGTAAAAGCCCAAGAAAAGGGACCTGCAAAAAACTTTTATCACCTCACAACACCACAGTTTTGTTGTGGATAGATTGTGAAAAAGTGTGAAGAGCAAGTAACCTCCATCAAAAGAGTGATTAGAGGGGAAAGCCTACATTTTCACAAAGTGGGAATTTTACTCATGAACAGGAGAGCTTGAGCTCACTCCTAGAACTTGAAAAGTCTTGGGAAGGTTCAGTCCAAGTTTCATGTAAATCCAACACTTTTTGAGGCACTTTTAGAGGTATTTGAAAAAGAAGCCAATTTGAATGTAAATTCAAATTGCAGCAACTTTCATCACCCAAATTTAAAAGTTAGCTTCATATTCAAACTCAGCACATTTTTCTGAGTAAGCCCACCAATTTTCATCCTCATTGGAGTTCATCTTGTCAAGAGCTAAATTTGCAAGAATTCAAAACTGAATATGAATTTCAGTTTAAACATGCAGCAAATTTAGTCAAACACAGTTCAAATTTGAGAATGCAAATTTAAACCAAGACTTGGTGACTAAGTCTCACATTAAATTGTGAGTAGCTGGTGGGATAATTAGCAAATACAGAAAAGAATTATTAGAGAAAAAGGAGTAAAGGGGAGGCCCACAGGTCAGTTGCACACACGAGGGTGCAGTCGGTTGCTGCAGCCGACCTCGGCTTCGCGCGCAAGGAAAGGGAGCAGCGGCGAGCCACCGAGGCAGCAAACGGCCACCTCACGGTGCCAAAACCGCGGCTCAAAGGCCAGCGCACAGCCCACGCCGCCCTTCCTCCTGTTTCCCAAACGAGAACCACCCCGACCGAGCTTCTTTCTCGGTTCCGCGCGAGCACAGAAACGCCGACCTCACTGATCGCCGGCGTCCGGCCAGCACAGGCGCTCTCGTGCCCGACGAGCAACACAAGAAAGGACCGCCTGAGGTGCTGATTCTTCTAGTCCCAACCGTTCTTCATTTCATGGGCTGTCGGGGGAGTATTTCGCCGGGAAAGTTTCGGGAGTCCTAAGACCGAGCCCCCACCAAATCCAAAAATTCGTGGGGGTTAGCTCATCACCGGGCAAACCGAGTCACGCACACGCTCTATACACTGCCACGACCACCTAGGATCGAAAACCAGTAAGAACCGTGGGCTAGGGTTACGGTTCTTCGAAGTTTTCTGAGCACAACCGATATCCGGCCTAGGAATCCGATGAGGTCGTAGTTGCAGCCGTTTTCACGGGGATCGGTGTCCATGTCCATGACCAGCAGGTGTCAGCGGAGCTCCCCGAGCAAACCGCATCGAAAAAGGTGCAGGGGATACCGAGTTGGACGTCACCGGTGAGCTCCTGGCCGCTGTTGCCGGCGGGAGCACTGTTCCGGTTGCTGCCAAGCTCTGGGGAGGGCACCACCGTGTTCCCCCGGCCGGGATAGGCACAGACGGCGAGAATCAGCAAGCTCTGAAGGCCGGAACCCCTCTCCGGCGAGAGCTCCGGCGAGCTCGGCGGCGGGGCTGCGCAGGTGGCCGAAGGAAGACGAAGGGGGGAGGCCCCACGCGTCAGCGGCTGGAAGTAGCGTGCGGGATTCTCTGTGGTCCAGGATCCAGTGTGGCCGCGCGGGAAGGAGTCTGTGGCCCCGTGTGGCTCGGCTCCAGCGGTCGACACGTGTGCGGTGGACCCACCCGCAGGATTTAAACATTTTTGGAATTTCCAGTTTTAGTTCAAACTTCAAATGCATAGAACTTTTGCTAGGAAACTCCAAATTTGATGAACCAAATTTTGCTGAACTCCGAATTATGAGTACTTTCCAGCAATACCAAATTCAGCTCATGAAAGTAAACAGTTTTCCAGAATTAAATCCCTAAAATTTAAACTGTTGGGAATTTTATCTGGAGAACTACTTTATGAAAAATTCTGAAATTTGGCTGAGAGGTTCATTGGAAAATCCCTGAATCCCAGTAAATTTTCAGACTCATCCAAGTTCATTTAGTTACCCTAATGGGGTGATTAAGAGAACTGCCCTGAGAAAATAGAAAAATGTACATAAACATTTTTCAGATTTTCTCAAATCTTAATTAGGGCATAACTTTCTGTAGAATTCTTCAAATGACATGAAACCAACTCCATTAGAACCATCCTAAATTCTAGTTTCCAGAAAGTAATGGTTGGAGCCATGAAAACCCCTGGAATTAGTTAGAGGCTCAAATATTGACCAAATGGGCTTCTATTTGTACAAGGTTCAATTGAACTTTGTTTCAAATGAAACTTGGTCAAGACTCTGGTTAGGACCCTACCAAGCCACCACAAAAATTTCAGAACCAAAGGGGAGGGCTAGCTAGAGTTATTAGTAATTAAGTAGTCAAGTTCACACATTACATTTAAATTGACATGTAGTATTTCATTAACGTGTAGTCACTGAAGAAGAGACTCCGGAAGTGCTGGACTTCCTCCTTCCGGAAGAAGAGCTAACTACTGACCAGCAGCAACAAGGCAAGCCCCGGTTTGCATTAACTCTTTTATAAAGTTTTACTTTGTTTACATACATAGTGTGAAGTATGATTGTGCATTAGGTATAGGATGGATGGAACCCCACTTGCATGACCAGAATCTTTCCATAAGAGTGAGGGTAGTGTCTAGGACCTCGAGTAGACAGGCTATGCTTAATGAGTCATAGAACTTCGGTACAAGTCGAGTAGTTGGAATCTACTCGCGAGATAGGCTTGGGACACACGGGTTCGGTTGAGTGATGTGAGATCACTTTAGTAATGAAAATGAGACTAGGCAGGGGCTAGGGCGCAGCAAGAGGAAGTCTTGTGTGCGCAGCCCTGCCCGTGTCGATTGAGGACCGATCCGTGTGCGGCCATGCTGAACAAGTATTGAACGTACCGAAGGCATATCGGATATATGGGCCCCGATAAACCGATGTAACCTAAACCTCCGGGCGTCGAGGCATAACGCACCGATTTATAGGTGTAGGCTGAGGGCAGCAAGGTGGAAATCTGCCAACGGGCATAGAGAGATGCTCCGTGTGGGGAACCTCCTGCTCGTTTCGGTGCGACCGGTTCGACGTTTGGGCTGTTGGGTGAAAGGTTGTCCCGTACGACATCTAGTGAGCGTGCTGTGCAGCTCCACGGGTGGGCGTACGTGACGTGCTCTTTGGGTTTCCCTGCAGGTGTATATCGAGTCGATTCGCCGTCCCTCGCGGTGACGAGTAACGCTTGTTCACTGCGTCGTAACGTAGACTAATGTATGAAATGTTATGATTCAATCTTGCTGTTATGATATAATTGTATTGCTACATGTGTGCCACCAAATATTGCTTACTAAATTTCAGATTTCCGAACTGTTAACTTGTTGCTAAAAGATGAACTAAGGATGAACTTGTAGGCGTGTCCATTTGCTGCAATATTACTACCCTATGTCATTGTACCCCTCATGTAGAGTTTCATGCTTAGGTGAGTCGGTTTAGCCTTGTTGAGCCATCGTGCTCACGGTTGCTGCTTAAGTGTTTTTCAGGTGAGGAGCCACCCACGGACTCGGAGTACGAGTCCACCGGCGAGGGTTACCCTCCGTCGGGGACCACGGCTGAGTGGGAGCCGTACACGCCACGCTGAGCTGAGGAGTGCAGCTAGTGTGGATTGCCCTAGGGCTGGGCAACAGGCTTTTGCTAGATAGGCGGGCGTGAGTTGTATAAAAGAAACTTCCGCTGTGTAATAAAGACCCTAGTTTGTAACTGAGAAGTGTACTACTTTGTACATTCAGTTTGTTTTTCCCATGTAATATAATGTGTTCTTATGACGTGTGCTGTCGGGTGTCGCATCGCGCGGCACCACCCTCTGCGATCCTGGGTGAGCGGATCCCGGTCCGCCACAGACTGCCCCAGGAACATGGCTGGGGCCGGCCAACTACCGCTCTTGGTAGCACCCACCATCGCCAACGTGAGGATGTACCACGTTCTGGTAGATGGCGGGGCTGGGTTGAACCTCATCAGCCGCGCAGCTTTCCAGAAGCTGCAGATCCCGATGGCCAAGCTCACCCCATCGAGCCCGTTCTCAGGGGCAGATCCCGATGGATGAAGAGCACACTTCCTTCATCACAGTAGATGGCATGTATTGTTATGTCTCTATACCTTATGGCTTAAAGAATGCTCTTCCCACCTTTGTACGTGCAATGCACAAAACCTTTGGAGAGCTAATAAGAGACTTAGTCGAGGTGTATGTCGATGACATCGTTGTCAAGGTCAGGCAGAGTTCATCCTTGTTAGATAACCTAGCCCTAGTCTTTGACAAACTGCGCTCCACGCGCACTAAGCTGAACCCCGACAAGTGTGTGTTCGGTGTATCCTTTGGGAAGCTCCTAGGATTCCTGGTCTCACACCGAGGAATTGAGGCCAACCTAGAGAATATCAAGGCCATCAACCTGATGCGACCCCCCGCCCGCATCAAAGATGTCCAGAAACTCACGGGATGCCTAGCAGCGCTGAGTCGGTTCATACCGAGGCTAGCAGAGCGGGCGCTCCCCTTCTTTAAGCTCCTGCCCAAATCCATTCCATTTCCTTGGACCGACGAAGCAGAAGAAGCTTTCCAGGAGTTGAAGCAGCTCCTGACCACCCGACCCATCATGGTAGCCCCCGAGCCCGAAGAGCATTTGCTGCTCTACATCGCAGCAACAACTGAGATGGTGAGCATGGTCCTTGTCGCAGAGCGGCCGGACCCCTCGTCACCGCAGCCTGCTCCAGTAGCAGAGGACAAGCACCAGGAGACCCCGGAGGTCCAAGATGACCTCCCGGACCTCCAAGACAACATCCCGGAGGTCCAACGGGACCTCCCGGAGCTCCAGGATAACCCCCCGGAGACCCAAAGGAACCTCCCAGGAGGACAAGACGTCCTCCCGAGGGTCCAGGATGACCACCTGGAAAACCAGCGGGATCTCCCGGAGGTCCGAGACAGACTAGGAGCCTTCCAGTCCCAGCCCCCGGAGGCTCCCCCAGACCTGTCTACCTCCTGTCGGCCTGAGCTAATGGTTGAGGACATCTCAGGCCCAGGGGGGAGGGTCCGGACCATCTAGAGGCCTGTTTACTACATCAGCAAAGTGCTCCACAATGCCAAGACAAGGTACCTGGAGGTCCACAAGCTGCTGTATGCAGTACTCGTGGCATCCAGGAAGCTCCGCCACTACTTTCAAGCCCACCAGATCTCGGTGGTCACCTCCTACCCGCTGAAGGCAATCCTTCACAGCCCCAACGCGACCGGCAATGTCGTTAAATGGGCAGCAGAATTGGCGGAGTTTGAGTTGGACTTCCTTCCTCTCCATGCAGTCAAGAGCCAAGCACTGGCTGACTTCGTGGCCGAGTGGACGCCAACGAAGACTAACGCAGGGGGCCACGAAGACGGTGAACTAAAGCCCCGAGCTCCGGTCTTCACCGGGCCTCACTGGACGCTCTTCTTCGATGGCTCCTCGCGAAAGCAAGGGGCCGGTGCTGGCGTACTGCTTCTCATGCCATCGGGGGAGCAGTTTGGGTACATGGTGCGTCTCAATTTCAAGGCAACCAACAACATGGCAGAGTATGAAGCGCTCATCTTTGGCCTAAAGACAGCCCTGTCTCTGGGCGCTCGCCAGTTGTTGGCACAGGGCGACTCCCAGCTAGTCATCAAGCAAGTTAAGGGTGAATGCTCCTGCAATGACCCACAGCTAGCTGCTTATCTGCTCCATGTGCAGATGTTGGAGAAAGACTTCCTCGCCTTGGACCTGCACCATGTACCGCGCGCTGGCAATGCCGCAGCCGATGGCCTCTCAACGAAGGCCTCCACCGGAGCCCCTGTGCCCTAAGGAGTCTTCGAGAGGACGTTGCTGCGGCCCACAGCCCGGCCTGCCGAGCCGGGCGAAGGGGGCTGGACCAGCACCTTGAAGCTGGCGGTCCCCGGCGGCCCTGCAGCCATGGACGCCGCCAAGGATCGTAAGCGTCACTGGGGACTCCGTGCAACCCAGCGCTCAAGATCCAGAAGCTCAAGTTAGACCCGATGCATGGATCACGGAGATCCGGGACTACTTGAAAGACAACATCCTCCCTGATGAACGTGTATCCGCTGAACGGATCGTGCGCATGGCTAAAAGGTACACGCTGGTAAAAGGGGATCTCTACCGGCGTGGCGCCAACCACGTCCTATTGCGGTGCATAACCCAGAGGGAAGGCTGCGACTTGCTCGTTGAGATCCATGGAGGCGAATGTGGGAGTCACTCTTCATCACGCACGCTCGTCGGTAAAGCCTTCCGGCATGGCTTCTACTGGCCGACAGCACTCCAAGATGCCATCAAGCTGGTCGAGAGCTGCAAGGCGTGCCAGTTCCGCACCAAGCAGATCCACACACCGGCTCAGGCAGTTCAGATGATCCCGCCCTCGTGGTCGTTCGCCGTATGGGGGTTGGACATCGTGGGACCATTCCCCAAAGCCGTTGGGGGATTCTGGTACCTCTACGTCGCCATCGACAAGTTCACCAAGTGGCCGGAAGCTACACCCGTCATCACCATCAACAAGCAATCTGCAGTAAAGTTCATCAAGTCGATCGTCTACCGGTTCGGGGTCCCGAACAGAATCATCACCGACAACGGGACCCAGTTCACCAGCGCAGCGTTCCAAGACTACTGTGAAGACCTCGGCATCCAGGTATGCTATGCCTCCGTTGCTCACCCAAAGAGCAATGGGCAAGTCGAGAGGGCCAACGCCTAGATTCTTCAGGGCCTCAGGACTCGCACCTATGCCGGCTTGCAGAAACATGGCGCCAAGTGGGTGGACGAGCTTCCGAGCACACTGTGGGGTAACCGGACATCCCAGAGCCGGGCCACCGGAGAGACACCCTTCTTCATGGTGTACGGGGCCGAAGCTGTGCTTCCCCCAGAGATCACCATGGGGTCTCTCCGTGTCCGAACTTACGACGAAGCCGCGCAGGACATCCTCCGGCGTGAAAACATTGACCTCATCGACGAGGCTCGATTACATGCAGCACTCCGCAACGCACGGTACCGGCAAACGCTCTGGCACTACCACCAAAGGTCTGTGCGTGTTCGAGAGCTGCAAGAAGGCGACCTGGTGTTGCGGCGCATACTTTCTCGCGAAGGGACCGACAAACTCTCCCCCAGCTGGGAAGGTCCCTTCCGAGTCACGAGAGTTTGCTGCCCCGGGTGTGTACGCCTTTCCACTGAGGATGGGGATCCGCTCCCGAACCCTTGGAACATAGAACACCTCCGTAAGTTCTATCCCTAGATCAATAGCAGGACAGTCTTTTCTTTCTGTAATAGATTCCATAGAGTCCAGAAACAGCACTCGGAGCAGCTAAGTCTCGGGGGACGGTCCAGGACTACGTTCAACTTGGCCTGGTTCCGACCCTAAGCGCGTAGAGTCTTGCTTCCCTTCTTAATGGGGCGGGTCATTACCTCCATGTTTATCCTGCCTTCCTCCTATGGATATTTATATGGAAAGAAACCTGTCATGCTTTGCTCTTCCCTTGTGCCCATTTAAATTACGTATTAATTTTTATGACCGCACTTCCTGTGTATGTTCACCATGCACTCAGCTTCCTTTTCCCATTCTCACCCCTAGTCGGCATTTGCTATCCTACCGAAGACGGTCGTGTTTGAGGTACCTGCCGATGGCCAGGGGGCCTTTAGGGCCTCCCCCAGTCCGGTGTTGCGGTGCGAGTTGGTCTCCTCCAGGGAAAACCTGCGCCGTGCATGAGGGGTCCAGAGTGCGTAGCCTGCTTTGCCCGGTTCCGACCCAAAGAATGTGCACCTTGTCCTTCGGGGGCCCAGTGGAGTACAGTCGCTTTGCCTGGTTCCGTACCGAAAGCCTGTACACTCTGCCTCCCCGGCGTCACGGTCCGGTACTGGAGGCTAGATGGCCGTATCCTGACCTCGGAGGGAGTCGAGCCCCCGGCGCTTCGTGCACTGAATTACCCAAGCCTCGTATACCGGATCAGGATCGTAAGCCAAATAAGACTATGAGATAGGGAAGGGAGAGCCCCAAGGAGAATTATGTTTCCCATACTTGTGTGCAGGACCTCCCGGCCTTAGCTCCCCCGCAGGAGTATGGTAGGAGCAGCCAAACAATTGGCCACACCTACCAGGGTGCCACTACGGGGACCGCGTAAGGAAAGACTAGAGGATCCGGACCTCGCCCCCTCCGCAGAGGCGGGCTCCGGAGGCCCCACGTGTCCGGTGGGGCCATAGCTCCACTCTCCTCAGAGGGTAGCTCCGGGCCCGCCACGTGGCCGGCAGAGCCGAGCCTCGCCCCCTCCGCAGGGGTGAGCTCCGAAGGCCCCTCGTGTCCCACGGGGTCGGACCTCCACCTTCTCAGAGGAGAGCTCCGGGCCCGCCACGTGGCCGGCGGATCTGGACCTCCCCGTTCTCACGGGGCGAGCTCCAAAGACCCCTTGGGCCCTTAACACAATAAGCACCCGAGGAAGGTGTCTGTGCAAGACTTCAAGATCGGTGAAGACCTCCGTGGTCCTTGCGGAGCTAAGGACTCGGCCAGGACAAGCCAAGAAGAAGATAAGCACGGACACAAAAAACAAAGAGTCTGCTCATTCATTCAAAGCTCCATGAGCTGGACTACAGACTCAACAAAAGCAAAAAAAAAAAGAGATACAGGGCCTTCTGGCCGCAGGGGCGACTGCCTAAGAGTCCCCGGACTCCTGCTGGAACCTAGAGGCCACGAGGGCGGCCATGTCCCCGACTTCGGCCCTAGGAGCTTCCTCCCGCTCGATGACGGGGCCTAGTCGCACCGGCTCCAGAGAGAAGGAAGGGTCTTGGCTCCGGAAGCACGCCAGCACGTGTGTGGCGACCTCCTTCTCCAGGCCTTGTCCCTCCACCTCAAGCTCGTCGGCGATCACCGCTTCGAGCCTGCCCAGCTTGGCACCGATGGACTCAAGCGTCGGGATGGCCTCAGACACCTCCTGCGCCGGAGCCTCCGTCCGCACTGGGCTGAAACCGAGGGGAACCAGGGCGGGCCCCGCCTCAGCGACAAAGCTCCAGAACGCTCGGGCCTTGACAGACCGCGAAGCCTGGAGCTTCTCCACCTCTTGGCGGGCCACCAGCTCACGATCCAGCGCCGCCTGGTGCTCCAGGAAGGTTTGCTCCTCCCTCGCGGCAACATCCGACTCACGGAGCCCCAGCTCCTTGGCCCGAGCCCTCAGCTCGCCCTCGCTGGCCTCCAGCCGTGCGGCGACCTTCTTCTCCTCGGCCGCCACGGCACGCTCCCGATCCGCGACGGCGCACTCGCGGCGAGCTACCTGCAGCCGCAGCTCCTCCACGGCAGTGGAACGCGCATCAGCCCTGGCGTGAGCTTCGTGGGTCTCCTGACGGAGCCGTCGGGTCTCCGAGCCCAGACGGTCGACGGCCCTCCTTTGAGCATTGAGCAGCGCCTCCATGGCATCAAGCCTCGACTGCCCCGAGTCGAGCTCTGCCTTAGCCTCCTGGGTCCGCTGCTTCAGGAGATGCCCCCAGCTAAGGAGGCGGTCTCTCTCTCTCCAGCCAGCACCTCCCGCTCCTGCTCTAAGGCGGCCTGGACCTGCCGGACGCCAGCCTGGGCAAGCCCCAAGGCATCCGCTAAGGGCAGCATGGCGGCGGAGGCAGGAGCCGCGCCCCTGACCTCCCCCGTCACGTCCACGACTAGTGGAGGTGCCGGTGCCTTGGCAACTGAGGTGAGGCGCCGATCTGGGGAAGCCAGAGGGCCAACAGCTGCACCCGCAGCTGCCCTTCCAGCCTCAGCACCGGACTTCCGAGTTGGCGAAGGAGGACGAGCGGGTGCTGCCGCCGCCACCGCGGGGGATGGTCCCGCCAGCACAGAAGAAGCCCCCGCCGACTTGGGGGCCGTCGGAGCCGCCGCAGCTCCCGGACGCTGCGGCACGGAGCCTCCGCTGGCCGGAGATGGCCGGGGAACATACTCGCCCCCGGCAGCCGGTGAGTCCCTGCCGACACAAGAAGCTCTCAGGCTAAGAAAGGAGAAAGGATCGCTACTTCTAAAAGCCGGAAAGAGCAACACTTACCGGGGGACGTGAGCGCTCCAACGGGCTTGGAGCCCCGGCCTCCGAGCCGGGACAGAACCACCAGAACCTGCCGACGGCGCCTGCGCCGCAGGCACCCGGACCGGTGGAGTAGGAGGCAGAGCAGTAGGGCCCTCGTCAATGGCGCCCCTAGCGCTGCTCGCTGATCTGACCCCTGAGGCCCGGGGCACCTACGCCCCCGGATGAGTCCCAGCGTTGCTCCTTCCGACGCCGTTGCTGGCCGGTCCTGCAGCCGGGACGCTCGCTGGCTGTGGCGCCTGAGCCCTCGGCTCACCCCCGGGCATCGCCCCACCAGCGTCCCTCCTTGAAGCTCCTCCGCCTGAAGAAGGGAGGCGGGATGCCTGGGGCTCCTCGGACCGCCGCTGTCCGAGAAGAGATCCACCGGAGCTGGAGACCCGAGGTTTCTTTGGGTCGCCACCCGACGAACCAGCGCCTCCAAGAGCTGGGTGCAAGGGTACCCCGGCCCCCTGGCTCGGTGCAAACGATGCCCTCGGAGGGGACCGGGCACGTTTCTTCGCTGGCTGCCCGGGGCCCGGCTCCTTTCCCTTCCCCTTCTCGACGGTCTGAGCTCCGTCAACCCTCAGTGCGGGTTGGGCAGCGGTAGACGCCTCGCGCGCTGCCCCGGAGCGCTCGACCTCGGGGATCGAGATCCCCCGGAGGGCATCCCCAACCTGACGAACAACGATCCCGATGTCATCAAGGTTTGGCATCTTCCGCAGCAACTCCGCCCTCCTCTGCGGCTCCAAGAAGAGGGGGGTGCCAGAGGCCAGGAAGGTGAGGTCGCCGCCGGTGACGAAGTCGCTGCTCACCCTGGCCACCATCTCGTACAATACCTCCTCAGATGGGTCAGAGCCGAGACCCCTCTCTAGCCTGGTGCAGTCGAGCTCGCCGGTGTAGTACCACGTCAGGCTGTTGCGTTGCTGCAAGGGTGCAATATGGCGCGATAGGGAATCTATAAGCACCATCAGGGACGTTAGCTCCTCGTTGGCCAGGAACCGGATCCGCTCCAAGACCAGCGCGTACTCCGGCTCCAGCTCCGGGATCTCCTCCCAGAAGCGATGCTCGGTGGTCGGGCCGGCAGTTGGGAGCTGCAGGCGATCATGCTCGTCGGTCTGCACGATCACCCAGTTCTCCCTCCAATTTTCCCACCTCAACGCACCGAAAGGTAGAAGGTACCCAGAGGTCTTCGGATCCTTGCAGCGATGCTGGAAGTAGTATGCCCCCAGCTGATTCTTTGAGTTGCGCCCGGTCGTCCGCAACACGAAGAAGTAGCAGAAGAGCGTCACTGAAGCGTGCACCCCCACGAACATCTCGCAGAAATGCACGAAGATGGCATCCATCGCGAAGGAGTTGGGGGAGAGGTGATGGAGCTGGAGACCGTACGTCTCCAGCAGCGTCACGAAGAAGGAAGAAATCGACGGGACAAACCACGCCATGGTGTTGGCGGTGAAGAAGACTATTTCCCCCTTCTCCAGGAGCAGGGGGAGAGATCCCTGCCGAAGCCAGCGCTTTTGCTCCTCCGCGTGCCAGCCCAACAGCCTGCGCACTGACCCGAGCTCGGCCGATCGAGCGAGACGCGGCGGAGGCAAGTCGGAAGCCATGGCAGATGGAAGCTCAAGGACAGGGAAGACAAGAGCACAAGAGCTCAAGGAAACAAGAAAGATGCAAGTGCTGGGAAGTGCGAAGGGAAGCCGCGATGCGGGTGAGATCCCCTTTTAATCTTCCCATGCTCAATTCGAAGCGATTCGAAACTCTTTGAATACGCTGCTTGGACAACCGCTTCGGCTCCAAGACCGAGCGTCGATGACAAGTGGACCCAAGCCGTCCAGCTGAAGCGGTGGGCCAAGAAGTCAGTATCTCAAGAAGATGAGCCGACAGGACGCTTCGGAGGTTCCCGAAAAGGCGCTGCGACGTGCGGAAGTGGCAGCCTTGGGAACCGCCGCAGTAAAAGCGGCCATCAAGTGGGGCACACGCTCCCACGATCCCGCGACTGTTCGTGCCCCGGCAACGGTCAAGGCGGGTCTTCGAGAAGGTGCGCAGAGTGGAAGAGAAGGGGGCCCCACCTCACGCTCGCTATCTCCCCCGAGAGTATTTAAGCTAGATTTTATAATAGCAACGATGGATAATTTTTTTATAATGGTAGTGGTTGCTAATTTTTTTCTCTGATTAACATTGGAATTTCTAGCACTCGAGAGTGAATGTGTGGCTTCTTTTCTTAGTCATATATATATATATATATATATATAAGATTTTTATATTGATCCTGCATGAATAAATAACTCACTATATACGATGTGTCTATATTAGTTGTCGGTACCTGAGATATGGGGTACCCCCGCGCACAGGGGAAAATGCCTAAGGAACTCGCCCTTCTCCGCAGGGAGAGCTCCGAAGGCGCCACGCGTCCGGCGGGGCCGGACCTCCCTCTCCTCAGAGGAGAGCTCCGGGCCTGCCACGTGGCATACAGAAGTCGGACCTCCCCCTCCGCAGGAGAGAGCTCCGAAGGCGCCACGCGTCCGGCGGGGACGGACCTCCCTCTCCTCAGAGGAGAACTCCGGGCCCGCCACATGGCATACAGAAGCCGGACCTCCCCCTCCACGGGAGAGAGGTCCGAAGGCGCCACGCGTCCGGCGGGGCAAGACCTCCCCCTCCTCAAAGGAGGGCTCCGGGCCCGCCACGTGGCCAGAAGAACGGCGCTGCCTGCCCCCGAGAGATAGGCAGCGGGCGTAAAGACGCCCCATACCTTGCCCGTACAAGGTATTAAAGGCCCGCGCCTTCCCAAGACGCGAAGACGCGGAGCACGCCTCTGTCAGGTGTCGTTGCCCCCAGTCGCATCACAGACTGGCGCGCGGTGTCAGAACCTGCCAGCCAATAAACACCGCGACAAGACATCCCATGCCGCCTGCGCCGTCATCAACCACTACGACTAGCATGCGACATGGGCAGGGCGGCAAGACGAAGACTCAGAAGCCTTCGACCAGAGACAACTACCGGCATAACTGCAGATACGGTAGATAATAGACGATCTTCCCGGGACCACCTGTCGGGTCCCGGCCCCCTTGTAAGCCGCCCGAGTCTTGGACTGTAAATGGCTCGAGTAGGCGACGATAGCAAGGGTTCGCACTCTGTAACTCATACGCTAGCCATACACTCCCAAGCTGTAACTCACCCCCAAGCTCAGGACTCCGGCCCTGAGCAGCAAGCAATACAGCGAGCTCCATAGCTCGCCGTGGACGTAGGGTTTTACGCTCCGGCAGCCTGAACCACGTAAAACTCACCGTGTCAAGCTCTTACTAACTCGTCCATCCGCGCAAGCTCTCCGCAAGGGACTAGCCCCACCGAAAAAAGAACCTCCGTGGGCTGCCCAGTGCAGGCCCGGGGGAAGTGTCGACCGAACACTTCAACATTTGGCGCGCCAGGAAGGGGGCTTTTCCCCTTGCGCGACGAGTTTCCGCCGACGAAGATGACCAAGCTTTCTTCAGCGGCAAACTCTCCTCCTCCGCGCTCACGGCGAACCGTGACCAGCGGGGAGTACATGTCGACACACTCAGGACGGAGTGTGTCGACACAAGCTGGTAGCCAATAGCCGACTCCGGCAACGCCGACCCCGGCGATGCAGGCTCCGACCAGTGTGAAATCTTCTGCAGCGCTGAGCGTACACCATGGGGGTGCACTAGCTGCAGCAAGAGCACTGCTGTGCAACCCACCTGCCGGGGATGCGCCCCATTTAGCGACCCAGCAATGGGTCCGCGAGGTGGACCGCCTCGTCGTAGCCGCCGCGAACCCTCAGTTTGGGTGAGGACGGCGCCCCGGACAACCGGCTGTGTCGCTGACGCGCACGCCCACAGTTGACGGGCAAACGGCGGATTCCAGCTCCTCCAGGCTCCCGTCAACGGACCTGAGAAGGGAGCTGGAACGGTGCCACTTGGGCCAGGATGCCCGGGTGTACCTCGAGCGACGTCGAGAAAGGCGTCGCAACCATGAGGCTGGCGACAGCATGTCGTCGGCCTCGACGCAACCTGGAGGGCAGGTCTTCGCCACGCGAGTCCTGCCTCAGGCATATGCCGCGCAGCATATGCCACAACCATATGCGCCGCAAGAAGCGCCCCCAGTCTATGGTGCAGCCTTGCCCATGCCGGGATACACGGTGCCAAGTGCGAACCAAGCGTTCGCAGTGCCAGTACCTGCGGCAGCAGGAGCAGGATGTGCAGCTCTCGCACCCCACCTTCGCTTCGCGAGGTGGCCACGCAAGTTTCGCCCGCACCTGCCTGAGAAGTACGACGGTAGCGTCAACCCGGCGGAGTTCCTCCAGATCTACTCCACCGCCGTACTTGCCGCAGGAGGGGATGAGGCTGTCATGGCCAACTACTTCCCTGTCGCCTTGACCGGCCCAGCTCGGTCTTGGCTCATGAATCTACCTCAGGGGTCCATAACTTCCTGGGGAGAGCTCTGTCGGCAGTTCGTTGCCAACTTCGGCAGCTCCTACACCCGTCCCGGCACGGAGCTTGACCTCCACGCCGTCAAGCAACAACCTGGGGAGTCGCTGCGCTCTTTCATCCAGCGGTTCTCCCAGGTACGCAACACCATCCCGCATATCCAAAGTGCTTCTGTGGTGGTGGCGTTCCGACAGGGTGTCCGGGACGAGAAAATGCTTGAGAAGCTCGCGACCAGAGAGGTCCGCGATGTCTCTGAGATCTTCATCCTGGCGGACAAATGCGCCAGAGCAGCTGAAGGGCGGAACTGGCACTCACTGCCGACCTCCGAGCCAGGAGGACAGCCCGGGTCCGGCGCTGCTGCCTATGGGGGTGGCAAGAAGGCCAAGAACCGGGGGAGTGGCAAGATGAAGTCATCGTTCATGGCCCCCGTCGCCGCAGCAGCGACGGCTAGTGGAGCTCGAGGGCCACGCCCCGACAAAAGGCAGCGGCAGTCACCGGCCCCAGATAGTGACCAGGGCGGGCTATGCCCCGTGCATGGCGCCGGCAACCATACTGCTGCCGAGTGCTGGGATATCCAGAGGCTCGCAGAGCGCTTCCGCAAAGGAAGACAGCAGAGAGCTGAAGCACCGCCCTACCCTCAGAGGGATGGCAAATAGAAGATCGATGCCCCAGTCACCGCCGCCCATCAGGTGGGGTTCCAGGAGCCTCAGCGTGTCATAAAGACAGTGCATAACGGCGAGGACTCCAGCTCCGATGGTGACGGGCCAGGGCGGTAGCCAACTGTTGCACGCCTCCGTGCCTCGGACATACCTCCCGAGGGCCGCCCAAGATCTGTCAACCCCTTGAAGGCCTTGCCAGAAGGGGAAGACGCCTTGGGTCATCCAAGACTAGCCCGGGTCCACCTACCCCTTGAAGGCCTTAGCCAGAAGGGAAGAACTCCCCGGGGGCCCCCAGGAGAAGCCGCGAAGGACCTGATCCAGCGCGAAGATGACAACCTCGTCGACGAGACTCGGCTGCAGGTAACACCCCACAACGCGCGGTCTCGGCTGATGCTCTAAGCACTACCGCCAAAGAACCGAACGCATCGGGGACCTGCAGGAGGGCAACCTGGTGTCGCGGCACGCTCTATTCCAAGAAGGACCCATAAGCTCTCCCCCAGCAGGGAAGGTCCCTTCCGAATCATGAAAGTTGCCGCTCCAGGTACACATGCCTTTCAACCGAGTGTGGGATCCGTTCCCAAAAATCCTTGCCATGAAGCAACACTGTAAGTCCTACTTCCCGAGCATCAGTAGAACAGGGTTATTCCCTTCTGTAATGGATCCCATAGAATTTAGGAATAGAGCTTGGGGCAGCTAAGTCTCAAGGGACGGTACAGGACTACGTCCAGTTTAGCCTGGTTCCGACCCTAAGCGCGTAGAGTCTTGCTTCCCTTGCAGACGAGGTGGAATATTGCCTCCATGAACAGCTAGAATTCCACCTATGGGCATGAATACAGAAACCTGTTCTACTTAGCTCTCTCTCATGCGCTCATTTAAATTATGCATTAATTTTTATGATCGCACTACCTATGTATGTTCATCGTACAACTAGTTCCCCCTCTCCTGCGCTCATCCATAGTCGGCATTCGCTATCCTACCGAAGGCGGCTGCGCTTGAGGCACCTGCCAATGGCCGAGTGAGTCTCTCGGGCCTCCCCCAGTCAGGTGTTGCGGTGCCAGTTGGTCACCTCCAGGAAAGGCCTGCGTTGTGCATGGGGGGTCCAGGGTGCGTATCCAGCTTAGCAGGCCATGAGCCCAAAGCATGCGCATCCTGCCCCCCGGAGGTACAGGGGAGTACAACCGCTTTGCCTGGTCATGAACCCAAAGCACGTGCACTCTACTTCCCCAGCGCATGGCCCGGTACTAGGGATCGGACGACCATACCCGGACCTCGGAGGGAGCCGGAGCTCCGGCGCCTTGTGCACAGAATTGCCCAAGCCCCGTATAACGGATCAGGATCATAAGACGAATAAGACTAGGAGACGGGAGGGGAGGACCCCCCGAGGAGAATTACGTTTCCTCTGCCTGTGTGCAGGACCTCTAGGTTACAGCAACAGGGACTGCATGAAGCGGGGGGAAAGGAGCTATCAACTACTCCGGCCTAGGACTGGAAGGACCGGGTCCTGCCCCTTCAGCAGGGGCGGGGCCCGAGGGCCCCACGTGTCCAGCGGGCCCGGAGCTCTCGCCTCCCCTGAGGAGGGCTCCGGGCTTGCCACGTGGCAGGCAGAAACCGGACCTCCCCCCCCCCCCCCGGTGGGAGGGCTCCAAAAGCCCTACGTGTCCAGCATGGCCGGAGCTCCCGCCTCCTAAAGAGGGGCTCCGGACCCGCCACGTGGCAGGCAGATTTGGAGCTCCCCATAGGGCGAGATCCAGAGACCCCCGGGGGCCCCTAACACGGTTAGGACCCGGGGAAGGTGTCTATGCAGAGCTCCGAGATTGGAGGTGGCCTCTGAGTACCTTGCGGAGCTAAGGACTCAGTCAGGCAAAGCCGAGAAGGAGAGAAAAAGCATCACAGACACAAATATCTAAAAGAGTCAAACTAAGCGAGACTCCATGAGCTGGACTACAGACTCGATAAAAAGGGAGAAACAAGTCCTAAGGACCTCCCGGCTCCCGCCAGAACCTTGCGGCTACAAGGGCGGCCACATCCTCGACTTCAGCCCTGGCAGCTTCCTCCCGCTCCGCGGCTGGGCCCTCTCTCGCTGGTTCTAGCGAGAAAGAGGGGTCGCGGCTCTTGCAGCATGCCAGCACATGTGAGGCGACCTCTAAGGCTAGGCCGCGTCCCTCGGCCTCAAGCTCGCTGGCGACCACCGAGTCTAGCCTGTCCAGCTTGGCGCCGATCGACTCCAGCGCGGGGATCACCTCCGCCACCTTCAACGCAGGAGCCGCGGCCCTCACCGGACTGAAGCCAAGAGGGATCAGGGCGGACCCCGCTCGATCCACGAAGCTCGAGACCGCAAGAGCCTCGGAGGACCGCAAGGCCGAGAGCTCCTCCACCTCGCGGCGGGCCGCCTGCAGGGCCTCCAGGTTCTTCTCGGAGAATTCCTTCTCCTTGGCCGCCAGGGAGCTCTCCCGAAGATGGAGAGTCTTGGCGAGCCGCTCCAACTCAGCAGCCTTGAAGTCGGCGGCCAACTCCCGGTCCAAGACCGCCCGGCGTTCACGGGAGACCTGTTCCTCCCTCAAGTCGAGGTCTGCCTTCAGAATCTCCAGCTCCTCGATCCGAGCTCGAAGGTCATCCTCGCCCGCCGCCAGCTGCGCGGTGACCCTCTCCGCCTCAGCTGCCGTGGAATGCTCCCGTTCCTCAACGGCGAGTTTACGACGCTCCAACTGCTGCCGTATCTCCACAGCAGCAGAGAGGCTCTCCTCGGCCCGGGCGTGTGCCTCCAGGGCCTCCCTGTTGATCCGCCGTGATTCGGCGTCCATGCGGTCGACAGCCCGCTTCATCCGGTCGAGGAGCACTTCCCTGAAGACGAGCAACTCCCGCCTGGAGTCGAGCTCGCTCTTAACCTTCGCGGTCCTCTCCCGCAAAAGGTTCCCCCAGGTGAGGAGGTGATCCCGTTCAACCGTATACTCCTCCCGCTCACGACCTAGTGCAGCCAAGACCTGCCGAACGCTCGTCTCGGCAAGCGCGAAGGCATCCGCCAGGGGCAATGGAGCAACAGAGGCCGGGGCAGTCCCCCCGACCTCCTCCATTACCTCGTCCTCAAGAGGAGTCGACGCACCAGCAACCGAGACGAGACGCCGGTCAGGAGAAGCTGGCTCCGAGGCTCTGGCAGCCAGACCTGCTGGGCTCTCTTCAGCTTCTGGCTCCTTGACCTGTGGAGAGGGGCGAGCCGGGGAAGGCGGCGCTGGAGTAAAGGCCGGGCCGCCTGGTGCGGGGTCGACCTGCGCTGGCTTGGGGGCCGCGGTGGCCATCTCGGCAGGAAGAGACGACGACGCCGCGGAGTCCGGGCACACCGGAACAGGAGAAGTTCGCGCTGGCTTGGGGGCCGCGGCAGTTGCCCCTGGCTCCGAGCGCAACGGCACAGACTCCCCGCAAGTCGGGGATGGCCGGGAAGCGCGGACACTCCAGCGGGCTCTGAACCCCGACTTCCGAGCCGGGGTAGGACTCCCAGAGCCCGCTACCATCACTGACGGCCGCTCCGCAGTCGCTTGAACTGGCGGAACAGAGGACGCCCCAGAAGCTTCCCTCAATGCATCAGCCCGGGGCCTCTTCGAGTCGCCACCGGAGGGAGTGCCAGGCACCCCAGATTCCCGACTTGGCACAGACGCCGCCGCTGGAGGAGATCGAGCGCGCTTCTTCTCTGGTGGCGGGTTGGAGGCCATGGCGAGGGAGAACTCAAGGGCAAGAGAGCAAAAGCACAAGAGTCCGAGAAGAAACACAGAGAAGTGCAAAGGGAAGCCGCAATGTGGGTAAGATCCCCTCTAAAAACTTCCCGGGTGCAATTCCAAGCGATTCGGAACTCTTCGAATACACCGCATCGGCAACCACTTCGGCTCCTAGACCGAGTGCCGATGACGGGTGGACCCAAGCCGCCCAACTGAAGCGGCGGGTCAAGGAGTCAGTCTCCTGAGAAGATGAGCCGGCAAGGCACTTCGGCGGTTCCTGAAGAAAGCGCCGCAACGTGCAGAAGTGGTAGTCTTGGGAACCGCCGCAGTAAAAGCAACCATCAAGTGAGCACACGCTCCCACGATCCCGCGGTCGTTCGTGCTCCGGCAGCGGTCAATTCGGGACTTAGAGAAAGTGCGCGGATCGGAAGAGACGGAGGTCCCACCTCGGGCTCGCCATCTCCCCCGAGATGGGCCCGGGGGCCACTGTCGGTACCTGAGATATGGGGTACCCCCGCGCACAGGGGAAAATGCCTAAGGAACTCGCCCTTCTCCGCAGGGAGAGCTCCGAAGGCGCCACGCGTCCGGCGGGCCGGACCTCCCTCTCCTCAGAGGAGAGCTCCGGGCCCGCCACGTGGCATACAGAAGCCGGACCTCCCCCTCCGCGGGAGAGAGCTCCGAAGGCGCCACGCGTCCGACGGGGCCGAACCTCCCTCTCCTCAGAGGAGAACTCCGGGCCCGCCACATGGCATACAGGAGCCGGACCTCCCCCTCCACGGGAGAGAGGTCCAAAGGCGCCACGCGTCCGGCGGGGCCGGACCTCCCCCTCCTCAGAGGAGGGCTCCGGGCCCGCCACGTGGCCAGAAGAACGGCGTTGCCTGCCCCCGAGAGATAGGCAGCGGGCGTAAAGACGCCCCATACCTTGCCCGTACAAGGTATTCAAGGCCCGCGCCTTCCCAAGACGCGGAGACGCGGAGCACGCCTCTGTCAGGTGCCGTTGCGCCCAGTCGCATCACAGACTGGCGCGCGGTGTCAGAACCTGCCAGCCAATAAACACCGCGACAAGACATCCCATGCCGCCTGCGCCATCATCAACCACTACGAATAGCATGCGGCATGGGCAGGGCGGCAAGACGAAGACTCAGAAGCCTTCGACTAGAGACAACTACCGGCATAACTGCAGATACGGTAGATAATAGACAATCTTCCCGGGACCACCTGTCGGGTCCCGGCCCCCTTGTAAGCCGCCCGAGTCTTGGACTATAAAAGGCTCGGGTAGGCGACGATAGCAAGGGTTCGCACTCTGCAACTCATACGCTAGCCATACACTCCCAAGCTGTAACTCACCCCCAAGCTCAGGACTCCGGCCCTGAGCAGCAAGCAATACAGCGAGCTCCATAGATCGCCGTGGACGTAGGGTTTTACGCTCCGGCGGCCTGAACCACGTAAAACTCACCGTGTCAAGCTCTTACTAACTCGTCCATCCGCGCAAGCTCTCCGCAAGGGACTAGCCCCACCGAAAAAAGAACCTCCGCGGGCTGCCCAGTGCAGGCCCGGGGAAGTGTCGACCGAACACTTCGACATTAGTATATACATATTATAAATTTATCGATGACATCATGTCTAACTTTGTTAGCACATCAAAACGTGTGTAAAACTATAGACTTGTAACATAAATGCAACTAGGAAAGTGTATGTAGATGCGTTTATCATCTCTATAAAAACTTGTATGTGTGCTGAGACACGCTTTTGAAATCCATCTCTACAAATATGTGATGTGGCTCATGTGGAGGAGACGCCCCCAACACGTTTTATGAAAGTGTTTTTATATTCCGACAATAAGGATGAAATAAATGTATCTAACAAACAAATAAAGCATATCTACGAGGCCATTTTTTCTAGAAGAAATTGGACACCAAGATCAAAAGATTATATGTATTATCTACCAGAAACGTTCGTACAACCTTGCAAGGAGAGCTAATGTAGTGATTGTGCTTTTCCACAAAATAAATATTTTTAGTCCTCAACCGTGGAGCTGAGCATTTTTACTGACATGACCTTGTGCCATTTTTACTGCCATGGCCTTGTGCACTCACATGGCTGGGTTCCTGCTGCTTTACTATCCTAATGCTGCTTTTCTATACACGTACACACTATAGTACGTACTCTCTCCGTTCTGAAATAAATGATGTTTAGGACAGCTAATTTAGTTTAAAACGAACTAATTTTTTATCCTAAACGTCATTTATTTCAGAACGGGGGAGTAGTATTTAGTTGGTATTTTTGTAACTGAACTAGATCAGTGCCAACCCAAATGCCTTGAAGTTCTACACCATCACCTCGCAAATCTGGGCTACCGGCTACCCGTAACGATCGATCGCTGATCCATGTCACTGGCGGTATGCGCTCCTTAACTTGCTCATACACGTTGCTGCCAATGGCCACTGCTATCTATCCTTGTTGCTGAAATCCACAACCATCGCTGCGCCGTGCCAAACTGTGCTTAGGCTGAACAGTCCGCTTCTATCCGCTTCCAATACATCTGTAATTTGAAGTTCAGAACTCATAGGGATAACTGGAAGCAAGTGACAGAAGAAATGGTCACACTTCTGTCCACACACTAGCTACTATGTGACAACTGGAAGTGACGTGGTGAGCGCTAGCACTCTTCTGCACATGACGACCGTGTGATCTACTCCCAATGCCTCACAACCCTAAATATTTGGAGTAGTGATAGGCAGACATAGCAGCCATGTGTTCTCTATGCAAATCCATTATCACTATATATGGTGGCGAATAAATCAAGCACAACGACTCGGTGAACAACATATGGAACATTTTCTTATACCTATTACCTCAAGAGAATTTCCTTGCTGCTACTTTTTCATCGGACTCTTCTTAACATTTGATTGCAATTATATACACAATTGATGCTGCCCTAACTCGGGTTGTTGAAAAAACTTGTGGTTTCTTATTAGGAGATCAACCAAAAAGTTGTTTTTTCTTTTATTAGCCATCGCTTTTGACTTATGTTTCACTGTTAGGGTGGATAGTGGTAGTAGGTCTCTACTTGTGTCATGGGGCATTGGATTCAAACCCGTCTCTCTACGAAAGAAAGAGTGAGTTTGCATAGAAATAATCCTTTTATAGACCCCATAATATACACTAGATACACTCTTTACAAGTGCAGACTGTGTTATATGGAATTTGCTCTTCTATAAGTTTACTTTCTTGCCACAAAATGAATTGCCAAATTAAATATCAGCAAAAGAGAAAATGGAGGGTTGGGTGCTTGATTTGCATGAGACACCCAACTAAAATGGATTGTTTTGAATAAAATTATAGATTTTATGGTAATATGTTTTGAATAAAATTATAGATTTTATGGTAATTAATTAGCTTGTGTATAACAATCAAGCTTCTGTTGACTGCATAGTTAATTAGCAGCTTGGCTCAGTTGGGGGCTGGGGCAGGTTAGCGTGGGCACAGGACCCCTGCCTCCTTGCTTGAGTAGGCGTGTAAGTCCTGCTCTTCCAAAGTCCTCTTGCCATCCAGTTTACTTTAGGACGGTCATGCGTATTCAAACTTAGTACCTCTTTAAAATTTTCATTTCCACTTTATATAAAAGAGTTTATTTAAAGATACTATGATTGAAACAAGGGTTATATGCTGACTCTTACTCATCTAAACAACTAATATAGAACTACTCTCACAACTTCACTTCTAGACTGAGCGAAACCATAACTACTAAATGCTGCTAGCGGACTAGGGTGTTATAATCATGTGTCTTGGGGGATGCCCTAGCACCACATTGCAAACACGACAAGCAAATACTAAAGATCTCTCACACAACATGCAATGAGAGTTGATGCTTAGATACTAGAGTAACGTTCTATGTCTAAAATCCGCTTACCACCCAACTCATCTTTGAGAGGAACACATATATGTAACACTCATCTTACAATTTTTGCCTTTGCTTTATGTAAAAGCATTAATGTATAGAAATTAGAAACATTGTTCTTGAACTTTGAAGAGTGCCTTGATGTATCGAACGGATTCTTGATATTGGCTCTGTCTTGTCGTAGGTGTTGATATGACATTCTAACATGCTTATTAAGAAATTGGAGTTCTAAAACCTCTTTTATTTTCAATATTATAAACAATTAATTTGCCAGAGGTAACAAAGAAAACCTATGGTTGTTTTTACGCATATTGATCTTAATTTAATTTCTTAAGAAATAATGAGAATTAGAGTGAAAAAAATAATGAGGAACTTTGATGTAGTAGTAAAAAAAGCACTCTCACTCAGTGTGCCCATCTCCATCTGACCAAACGCTTCCATTATCTCTCATATTACATGGACATAAAAGTCTCATTTTTTCACTGATGCCTTCCGAACCCAACCATTCATATTAACATATTCTTATGGTATCATCCAAGGTGTTTATTCAGGCCTCCATAATCTCTTTGTTTCTTGCTAAGCGGAGCGGTCAATGCCGATGTAACTCATAATAAGAAAACAACAAACAAGAAAAAAGGTCTCAACTTTGTTACATATTCACGAGGCATTGCACTAGAGAGGAAGAGTTATATACCAACCCCCCTCACTTGAGACACTTGTACATCCAACAGAGGACATGATAATTGAAAGATATCATAAGTTCAACAAACAAAATATGTGTGGTGTGAATGTCTAGTACGTGAATGCCTAATCGTCATAAATAATTAAATTATGGTGTGCCAACCAATACGAAAGGATTCAACTAATTTACAACAAGTCATGTGATGTTTCCATCTCTTTGCATTTTTTAAAAGGTCTTTAAATCTCTACCTTCATTGAAGACATTTGAGACCATGAACACATCCATGGATTGAGTCCAGGTGGCAGAGCTCCAAACTGAAATTTATGACTGATACCATCTTTTCATGTATCAATTATAGTTTTATGCTTTTGCCCATATGACTATTGAATGGGTAGCTTTGTCTTCCCTTTAAAACCTTTTATTTTTGTTATTAAGGTTATAATTTGTGGCCACCCATGCTTTTATAAAAGCACAACTTATATATTACCTTATAATCTAATATAGTAACTCTTTGGTAAAAAAAGTTCCTTACATTTGCTACCGGCCCCACGTGTCCGCGACTGGCAGTACCTCTCAGAGGCGCAAACAAACACGTTGCTCTTTGATTTTATGATCTAAGTTAATTATAGTGACAATGATATTTGTCCTCTTCGTGAAATTTGATACTTTTATTGTCTATACGATATACCCTTACAATATCAATCACCTAGCGCACTGTAGTTAGGATTTACTTTACTTCCAGTTGGAGTGCCCAAATCCCAAGCAAGTATATATGTGAGAAATTTGAGTGGTATTCCTTTTAAATTTTGATTCAAACAATGTAAACCACATGATGGTTGTGTTCTTTGTGGACAAAAATTAAGAAACGCATAGAAAAGAAAACAATTAAAGCAATTAAGCATCAGTGTTCGAATCAAACGCATTATCAGATCTGTTTTTAGAAAATAAAATCTTAGCTATATTTTACAACTATGAGCTACGTGTAAAATTAAATAGGACTAGGGGAAAGAGAATTCCATGACTGAAACGCAAGAAACGCGAAAACAAGAACCGTAAGAAACAGCCAATCTGCAGAGCAAGCCAGCACACCGTCCAGAAACAAGAACCGGAATTAGGCTCCTCTGTTGTTTCGTAGGCGCCGGATTTGTCTATTCCACCCGCCCAGGTTGGTCACCTTCGATGCTCTTAATTTTTAAAATCTGTTTGGCATCAGATTTTCATTTCTATTTGAGTTGTTTGGGGGTGGCGAAACTTGATTAGTTACATGACTCTTTATCTATTTACGTTCCTTGGTTGCCGTCGTTGATTCTTACCTGTAACCAGATTGGTTGGAAGAACAGCCTGATTGGATCAGCAAGGCGCGTGGGTTTGTTGGTTCTCTGCAGGTGAGGAATGCTTGGAGCAGATTTCTTGAATTTCTTTCGAGGCAATATTTTTAAATTTTTGAAGATTGTGCGTCGAAATTCTCATTGAGTTCTTTGGGTTTGAAAATCCCGTTTGAGCTGCTGCTGTTTGTCTTTGTTCTCTGTTTCTCCAAACTGAGGTCAAAAGAGAATCCTTGCGACGATCTGCTAGTGTTCTCAGATCCGTCAAGACCACCTTTGATTTGTTACAGGTCGTAACAGCCCTTAGTCTTCTGAAAAAATTATTTGTACATGTAGTTCGGGTGAATTTGGATCGAATAAAAAAATTAGTTGACTGTTACACGTTTCGTGTTCTAGGATTCGAAAAGGACAGCTCTGTCAATTACACATACTGTTTTACTTACATGTCTAATGTCGCCTGAATGTATGTGTTTATTTCTTATGTTCATGGTTCCACTTTTAGTTCTTACTGTACCTGCTTGAACCTCTATTGCCCTTATCAGTGTTAACGGATTAAACAAGCTCTTAGATGAATGTGTTATCTGATATTGGGTGACTGTTGTACACTATCTGGCTACACAGTGATTTGACTTTTCCGAAGTACAAAAGTTTTCAACTTTCTTCTAAGTAAAACTTTTGAGTTTGGGAAGCAGGCCGTAGTCCATTGTCTCTTATCCTGAAATCAGAGCAGGTAGGGTTTCACGGATAGGTATCAGTTATCATGTTAAGGTTATTTCAGCTAACTTCTAGTGGACAGGGTCTGAATGGGCCCCAACCCCAACAATATTATTTCATGTGTGACCTGATTTCCGTAAGACTCTGCAGAAGTTGTAGTTGATTCAGTTACTTTTAATCTTAAGAGTGGCTTCTTACTGTAAAGTTCCTCAATTTCATACCTGGGCTTATGGAAACTCAATGATGCATGAGTCACTATTCCTTGTTCTACTTTCACTTTTTCGGTTGTATAAGAAGCTTTAGGTTCTGATTCCTTTTTCCCTGGATTTACTTTGTTAGTCAGCTAAATACTTTTAAAAAACGTATCAGAAATAGGGACGAAATCTTGCTTAATGTGACCATGCACGCTCTTGAATAATGCTCTTGTTGTAAGCCTTAAAAGTTGAAGATAGTGAACTAGTAGTTCTTTCATTTACTGGATGATCAACTGTCTCCTCTGCCGGATTGGAGTGACTGTGCCTTCCGTTCTCTGCCGTATTCTTTTCACAACTGATGCGCAAAGTGCTAGCTTTGTGACTAAGTGACTTGCTTTGCACTCGCTGTACAACAACAACAAATCATTTGTCTAAAGCACGTTGAGGTAGGCTAGATATCAAACCCAAACTGGGTTTTATATCCATAGGAATGGCTGCTTTTGGTGCTGGCTCGCCAAGCCTATCACAACACTCCTTCTTTACCCGGGCTTAGGACCGGCTAATACCTAGAAAGGCATAGGCGGAGTTGTACCCGGGCTTTACACTCGTTGTGTTAAAAAAAAAAGCCTGGTACAAGCTGGTGCACCGATAGCCTCTTGATTATGAGGATACATTGTTTTTGTTTCCTGACTGTGTCTCTTAGACTCTCGTCTGCCAAAACATTTATCAATGATGATTGATGAATTCTATATCTCACCTGTACTTCATACCCGAGACAAATAAATTAGGCTGTGACCAAAACATATTTTCATTTTTAACCATTCATGTTTCAACATCCATCCCTCTGTGTAGTGTTTCTTTTAACGTATACTAATGGTTTTCCTTTTGTTTGCAAAACTGTTCAAATGACTGTAACAGGTGGAGGCTCATACCTTATAGTGACATATGCTGAAATTAAATAATGAAGGACAGTTCTTTAGGTAACCCCCTATATTCAACTGCTAGAGTGGAGTCTAAATCTAAGAAGATGAAGAGAGAAGATGTTAGAGCTCATCGACTAGTTGATCGGAGCGAAAGTAGATGGATTCTGGGTGACATAGTTGAGGTTTTTTATCAGAACTTGTGGAGGCCTGGAAAGATTATAAAGGTGCTAAAGAATGACTATTTCATCATCAGGCTCACATGCTTCATCCAATTGAAGGAATTCCACATATCTTGCCTGAGGGATCCACAAGCTAATCACAGCAAGCAGTCAACTGTAATAAACAAGGTGAATGTTGCAATTCCGGCGCTGAAACTGTCTCTGTTCTTACTGAATAAACCGATCTGCCCTAGCAGATCGATCTGTCTTCCTTGAAGACAGACCAGAAAAATTCTTCAGCCAACAACAGAGGAATAACAGCAAGGAGAAGAACAGTTCTGGTGCAGAAAACTGAGCAGATTGATTCTGTTCTTGGGAGAACAGATCAGGGGAGAGATCAGGTGGTGTCTGATCTGTTCTGGTGTTGAAGAGACGCAGAACATAGGGGGAAACAGGGGCGGCGGCTGGTTCTAGCCCCTGGTGGCGGCTAGGGCTGCAGGAGGAGGCGGCGGCTAGGGCAGCAGCTGGGCGGTGGCTAGGGCAGAGGCTAGGCCGGCGGCTAGGGCAGGAGGGAGAGAGTCGGCTAGTGTTAGAAAAGTGGAGGAAAATTTTCTGTATTGATCTCTCTCACAATTTGAGCTGTTTTTGGCTTGTATATATAGCCCCCCCTTACAAGAGTCCTAATCTGTTACAAAGGATCTTTTAATCTATCTCTAAGAAGATTAAACTCAAAAACCTTCTAGAAAGGGGCCCCGGCCTGGGCCGGGGCTGACCAGCCCACTTGGCCCAGTTCTGGCCGCCCTGGGCCAAGGAGGGGCCGGCCTGGGCCAGGGGCAGATCAGCCCACATTCTCCTCCTGATCCTGACACTGGCCCATGTCTAGAATCTCGATCCTTCTTCTCATCTCCACGAACTTCTTTCTTCCAAGAGCCTTGGTCAAGATGTCCGCCATCTGGTCTTGAGTGGAGATTTGCTCAAGCACAATAGTACCGCTGTCCACACACTCCCGTATGTAGTGGTACTTGACGTCGATGTGCTTGCTCCTGTCATGGTGTACCGGGTTCTTGCTCAAGTCTATAGCTGACTTGTTATCAACCCGCAGCACCGGCGCCTTCGATTTTTCAGCTAAGTCCTCCATCAGCCGCGCCATCCATACACCTTGACATGCCCCTTGAGCTGCTGCGATATACTCTGCTTCACATGAGGACAAGGCCACCACCTTCTGCTTGCAGGACTGCCATGAAACGGGGCTGTTTCCAAGACAAAACAGCACCCCGCTTGTGCTCTTGCGGTCCTCCACATCTCCCGCATAGTCACTATCTGAGTACCCAATTAGCTCCATGTCTTCTCCTCTTGCATAGAAGACTCCATAGTTGATTGTACCCGCTATGTAGCGTACAATGCGTTTGACTGCAGCAAAATGATCCTCCTTGAGCTCCTCCAGAAACCGACTCACGTACCCGACCGAGTAGGCAAGATCGGGACGTGTGTTCACCAAGTATCGCAGCCCTCCAACCAAAATCCTATAGTCCGTTGCATGCACCAATGGGCTATTACTTGTCTTGCAAAGCTTGAGGCCTTGCTCCATGGGAAATGCACAGGGATTGCATCCTTCCAAGCCAGCTTTAGAGACAAGTTTGGAAGCATAGGCCGCCTGCCCAACGCTTATCCCTTCTTCGGTCTGCCGCACCTCCAGGCCAAGATAATACGACAAGAGGCCCAAGTCGCTCATCTTGAACCGCTTCATCATCTCCTCCTTGAACTTCTTGATCGTGCCGCCTCCTGTGATCACGAGGTCGTCGACGTACACACCGACGATGAGCTTTTCCTCTGCAGCTCCACGGAAGTAGATCCCGTGCTCGCTCGTACTCTTCTGGAAACCAAGTGATAGCAAGCTATCGTTGAGCTTGGCATTCCAGGCCCTAGGCGCCTGACGAAGTCCATATAAAGCTTTCTTGAGCCGATACACCTTATGTTCGGCTCCGTCGATGATGAAGCCAGCGGGTTGGGAGACGTACACCTCCTCCATCAAGTCGCCGTTCAGGAAGGCGCTCTTCACGTCCATGTGGTGTACCTCCCACCCCTTGTGTGCAGCAACTGCAAGGAGCAAGTGAATAGATTCGAGACGAGCTACAGGAGCAAATACCTCGTCAAAGTCTATCCTTGCCGTTGGACATAGCCTTTTGCCACCAGTCGAGCCTTGTGCTTCACCACCTCTCCATGCTCGTCCCTCTTCACCTTGAACACCCATTTGAGGCCAATGGGTTTGTGTCCTGCAGAAAGGTCAACAAGCTGCCACGTCTTGTTTTCTTCAATGGACTCCATCTCCTCAACCATGGCCCGTCTCCAGCAAGGGTGTTCCTCGGCGTCGGCGAAGGACGTAGGCTCCTCCGCGGTGGTGAACATAAGCTCCCCCTCCTCCAGACTCGGTGGGCGTGGTGGGCGCCCAGGAGGGGTGAGGGTTCCCAGCACGTTGCGCATCGTGCGGAACCGAAGTGCAACGTTGTCGTCGTGGTAGGCGTCGACGTTGCTGCCGACGTCCGTCGGTGGCGTGGCGAAGCGGATGGGCCGTGGAGGGTGCCGGGGCGTGACGAAGGTGCTGGAATCTTCAGTCTCGGAATCCCCCGCTGCTGCTGACCCCCGTGCAGGACTGTCCCAGCCCTGATTTGCGCTGGACAGTCCCTGCAGGGGCCCTTGGGGCGACGCTGCAGGTGCTGGACCCTCTCCAGCAGGTCTGGGGGCTGGCGTAGGAACTCCTAGGGTCTGTACAGACCTTTCTGTGCCCCTCCTGGGCACTGCAGGGGTGTTGTTCGGCCCCTCCGGACCCTGCAGCACCTCTCCGGGTGCTGAAACAGCAGGTCCAGCACCTGCTGGACCTAAGGAGTTGACGTGGAAGGCGGTGTAGTCCTCTTCTCCTGCTCCTTCTCCCCAGTCCCACTTGGCCGCCTCATCGAATATCACGTCACGTGATATGTGTGTACGCCCATCAGCCGGATTATACATCCGATATCCCTTCGTCCCTGCAGCATAGCCAAGAAAAATCATCGGAGTACTCCGGTCTTCCAACTTTTTCAGGTTGGGGCGCGTGTTCTTGACATGCCCCACGCACCCAAAAGTTCGGAAATAATTGACGGCTGGTCGCTCTCCATGCCAAGCTTCATATGGCGTCTTCCCGTCGAGGCCGCGGGTAGGGGATCGATTCAGGATATAAACAGCCGTGATAACTGCCTCACCCCAAAATATCCCGGGCATACCCTTCGCCTTCAACATGCTCCTCGCCATGCCGACCACCGTCTGGTTGCGCCGCTCTACGACCCCGTTTTGCTGCGGCGTATACGGGGCTGTGAGCTGACGTTGTACTCCGTGCTGAGCGCAGTACTCGCCGAACTCCTGTGAGGTGAACTCCCCTCCGCGATCAGTACGGAGTAGCTTCAGCCTCCTCCCGGACTCTAATTCAGCTGTCGCCTTGAATTGCTGAATTAAGTCGGGCGCCTTGTCCTTGGTTGCTATAAGATAGAGCCACATATAGCGGCTCATGTCATCCAAAAGCAACAAGAACATCTTCTTGCCACCTGGAGTCGTCGGCGTGATAGGCCCGCAAATGTCGCCGTGGACAAGATCGAGCGCGCCCTCCGCGCGCCGCCGAGCTTGCTTGGGGAAGCTGGAGCGCCTCTGCTTCCCGACCAAGCAAGCTTCGCACAATTGATCGACATGATCAATTTGCGGAAGCCCGAGCACCATCTCCTCTCGTGCTAACTTCCGAAGCGCCTGGAAGCCGACGTGTCCGTAGCGTTCGTGCCAACGCCACGCAACATCATCACGCCTCGCGGTTAGGCAAACCGGACGTGTGATGTTGAGCCTGATGGAGTACAGCTTGCTGTCGTCGTGCTGAACTCGTGTGAGGAGACGCTGCTGCTCATCCCGTATGTGCATCACTCCTCCTTGCACCGTGATGCTGTAGCCATCCTCATCCAGCTGGCCGACGCTGATGAGGTTGGTGGTGAGGCGTGAAATGAGGTAGACGCCGGTGAGCCTCCTGTGCTCGCCCGTCTTGGCGGCGAATAGAACCGTACCCTTCCCCTGGATACGCACGACGGAATTATCGCCAAACTTGATGGTTCCGACGATGTTTTCATCGAGCTCGGAGAAGACAGCGCGCGAACCCGTCATGTGGTTGGTCGCGCCCGTGTCGAGGTACCAACGAGTGTTGTCAAAGGCATCGTCGTTGCTGCGGTGAGCGAAGACACGTCCCTCCACTATCTCCAGTGGGCACATAGGACGTTCCTGTACAGGCTCCTCCTGTACTGAGGCCACCCTTGTCATAAACAAGGCGCCCTCCTCCTCCGCCTTTGCCACGAAAGCCTGCTGCTGCGGCTCCTCCTTAGGCTTCGACCGACACTCCCTGGCCCAGTGGCCCTTCTTCCCGCACTTCCTGCACTGGTCCCGCGGAATATCCTTCCCGGAACCTCCCTTCTTGCCTCCGTTCTACTTGGGCGGGCACTTTCGGCCGCCCCTCTTAGAAGAACCCGCGGACTGGGTAGACCGCTCCTCCTTCCGCTGTGCCTCCCACTCCTCCCGAGTGAGGTACAGCTGGCCATTGTGTACTCCTCCCTTCCACTGCGTCGAGTCGAAAGCGTTCTCAGCCGCCCTGAGACGCCCCGTCACCTCCGACAAGGTGAGGGTCGACACGTCCAGCAGTGTCGTGATCGCCACCACGATCTGTTGGAAGCGTTCTGGAACGCTTCGCAGGAGCTTCTCCACGGCCCTCTCTTCTCCTATCTCCTCCCCTAGCGACGCAAGCCGTGATAGCAATGCCGCTCAGGCGGAGGGAGAAGTCCTCCACACTTTCGCCATCCTTGAAGACAGCGTCTTCAAACTCCTTTCGGAGTTGTTGCGCCGTCGTCTTCTTCACGCGGTCGGCCCCGACACGCATGATGGCGATCGTGTCCCATGCCTCCTTCGCCGTCCTCTTTTCTCCGATCGTCGTGATCATCTCCGGCTGGACAGCGCTGACCAAGATGTCAAGCGCCATCATGTCTTCCTGCTCGCTCACGTTCCCCTCCTCCACGGCCTTCCAAAGCAACCGTGCCTTCAGCTTGATCTTCATCATGACAGCCCACTCCGCGTAGTTGGTCTTGGTGAGCACGGGGAACCCCGTCCCGGTGTTCACCTCACGAGCTGCCGATGAGGGTGTGCCATGGCTGATGGCGCTGCCGCTGCTTGTAGGTGTAGACGACATCTTGCAGAATTCAGCCTAGGGTTGAAACCGGCTCTGATACCACGAATGTTGCAATTCCGGCGCTGAAACTGTCTCTGTTCTTGCTGAATAAACCGATCTGCTCTAGCAGATCGATCTGTCTTCCTTGAAGACAGACCAGAAAAAATCTTCAGCCAACAACAGAGGAATAACAGCAAGGAGAAGAACAGTTCTGGTGCAGAAAACTGAGCAGATTGATTCTGTTCTTGGGAGAACAGATCAGGGGAGAGATCAGGTGGTGCCCGATCTGTTCTGGTGTTGAAGAGACGCAGAACAGAGGGGGAAACAGGGGCGGCGGCTGGTTCTAGCCCCTGGTGGCGGCTAGGGCTGCAGGAGGAGGCGGCGGCTAGGGCAGCAGCTGGGCGGTGGCTAGGGCAGAGGCTAGGCCGGCGGCTAGGGCAGGAGGGAGAGAGTCGGCTAGGGTTAGAAAAGTGGAGGAAAATTTTCTGTATTGATCTCTCTCACAATTTGGGGTGTTTTTGGCTTGTATATATAGCCCCCCCTTACAAGAGTCCTAATCTGTTACAAAGGATCTTTTAATCTATCTCTAAGAAGATTAAACTCAAAAACCTTCTAGAAAGGGGACCCCGGCCTGGGCCAGGGCTGACCAGCCCACTTGGCCCAGTTCTGGCCGCCCTGGGCCAGGGGCAGATCAGCCCACAGTGAAAACCAATTTCCAATGTTAATCTTTTGCATATCATTAATTGGTCCTTTCAAAACTTTTTTTAGATGATCCTTTCCAAACTGCAGTTATAGATTTTTGGTTATGTTCATCAGTCCAGATTAGCAGACTATGTTTTCGGGATTCTCATCAAAATATTATACTTTTTAGAATTTATATTTCCAGTTGCTACCAGCCCGGGTAATGACATAACCGGTCCCAAGCCCGGGTAAAGGAGGAGTGTAACACTCCAAAATCCTGTTAAGAGGGGAATTTAAAATTTTTTGAACGTGTTGCATGTATTGCAAAAATTTAAATTCAAACTAGAATTCAATTTAAACTCAAAATAGAACAGAAATAAAAAAAGAAAAAGAAAAACAGAAAAAAAAACCGGCCAGTGGGCCGAAACCCACCAGCCGGCCCACCCGATCCCGCGCCAGCCTGCAGCCGCGCGCGCCCCCTTCTTCCCACTGACATGCGGGGCCCGCCAGCCTTCTTCCCACTGACATGCGGGGCCCGCCAGCCTTTCTTCCTCCTCGCGCTCGCGCCCGCGCTCGGCTATGATAAGTTATATGAGAGACTAGAGACAAAAGAAGGTGAGAAGGACATATACAAGGTAGCAAAAATCCGTGAGAGAAAGATGAGGGATCTCAATCAAGTTAAATGCATCAAAGATGAGACTGACCGTATTCTAGTGAAGGATGAAGAGATTAAGAATAGATGGCGTGATTACTTTAATGGGCTATTCAATGATGGGAATAGGAGCACTATGGTTGAGTTGGATGACTCCTTTGATGACTCCAACAGGCGGTTCGTGCGGAGGATACAAGAGTTTGAGGTTAAGGAGGCCTTAAAAAGGATGAAAGGAGGAAAGGCCCTCGGCCCTGACGATGTCCCTATTGAGGTGTGGAGATGTCTTGGGGACGTGGCAATAGTATGGCTCACAAAGCTATTCAACTACATTTTTCAGTCAAACAAGATGTCTGAATAATGGAGAAAAAGTATTAGTACCCATCTTAAAAAATAAAGGAGATATTCAAAGTTGTACTAATTATCAGGGTATTAAGCTTATAAGTCATACTATGAAGCTTTCGGAGAGAGTGATTGAACACTGTCTGAGAAAAGTGACCAATGTCACTAAAAACCAGTTTGGTTTTATGCCTGGGAGGTCTACAATGGAGGCAATTTTCTTGCTTCATCAGCTTATGAGGAGATATAGGGAGCAGAAGAAGGACTTGCATATGGTGTTCATCGACTTGGAGAAGGCGTACGACAAGATACCTAGGTCAGTCCTGTGGTGGGCACTAGAGAAACATAAAGTGCCAACAAAGTACATTACCCTTATCAAGGATATGTACAATAATATTAGGACAAGTGTACGCGTAAGTGATAGTGAGACTGATGCATTTCCTATCACGGTAGGACTACATCAAGGATCAGCTTTGAGCCCATACATCTTTTCCTTACTGATGGATGAGGTGTCGAAGGATATACAAGGGGATATCCCTTGGTGCATGCTCTTTGCCGATGATGTAGTGCTGGTAGATGAAACTAGAGATGGTGTTGATAAGAAATTAGAGTTATGGAGACAAACATTAGAGTCCAAGGGGTTTAGACTTAATAGGACCAAAACCGAGTATATGAGGTGTGACTTTAGTGGTGTTGGTCGTGAAGAGGGAAATGTTAGTCTACAAGGACAAATAGTACCTAGAAGGGACTATTTCCGATACTTAGGATCAATGTTGCAAAGCAATGGCGATATTGATGAGGATGTTTGCCACAGGATCAAGGTAGGGTGGATGAAATGGCGACAAGCCTCTGGAATCCTATGTGATAGTAAAGTCCCACAAAAGCTAAAAGGGAAGTTCTATAGGACGGTGATTAGACCCGCGATGCTCTATGGGGTGGAATGTTGGCCAATTAAACGGCAACATGTCCAACAAATGAGTGTCGTAGAGATGCGCATGCTACGGTGGATGTGCGGGCATACGAGAAGAGACCAAATAAGGAATGAGGCGATTCGTGATAGGGTAGGGGTGGCGTCGATTGAAGAGAAGTTAGTCCAACATCGACTTAGGTGGTTTGGACATATCCAGCGGAGACCTTCAGAAGCACCGGTTAACAGTGGGATTTTAAGAGGTAGAGAAAATATTAAGAAGGGTAGAGGACGACCAAGGTTGACCTCGGAAGAGGCAGTAAAACGAGATTTTAGAGATTGGAATGTATCCAGAGACTTAGCTCATGATAGGACCGCATGGAAAGTAGCAATTCACGTGCTAGAATCCTAGTCTTATTTTTTCTTTTTTTCTTTTCTCTTCTTTTTTCTTTTTTCTTTTTGCTCTTTTTCCTTTTCTTTTTTTCTTTTTTCTTTTTTTCCTTGTTCTTATATCTCTTCCTCTCTTTTACTTTATTGATACTGGGTTTCATGTCTAGCCGACCCCAACATGCTTGGGATAAAGGCTTGGTTGTTGTTGTTGTAGTTGCTACCAGCCAGACACATTTGGTTGTAACTGTAGCACTCAATTAAAGTTGTGCCACCCCATGTGCTTGAAATAATTGCTAAATCTTTTACTTTTGCCACACCATGTGCTGTTGCAATTCCGGTGTTGAACACACCAAAAAACCAGCCTCTGTTCCACCTTGCTGGTGATGTCGAGCAGCAGTTTAGCGCCCCACCTGGGTGCTGTTCTTGTTGTCCTAAGAGCAGGGACTAGTAGCAGCAAGTAGAACAGAACAGAGAGGAGATCGGCAGTCGCAGATCTGTTCTGCTGTTGAGGGAGGCGCAGAACAGAGGAGATCAGGGGGGGCGGCGGCTGGTTCTAGCCTGGTTGCGGCTAGGGCAGAGGGAGGCAGCGGCTCCAAGAGAGGGAGAAGTGGCGGCGGCTAGGGTTTGAGGCTAGGTGGCGGCTAGGGCAGGAGGGAGGTGGAGGAATTTTTCTTTTTTATCATCTAAAACTGGGGTGTTTGGCTTCTTTATATAGCCCCCCTTACAAGAGTCCTAATCTATTACAACTTAATCTTTTAGTCTATCTCTAATTCTATCTGTAAGAAGACTAAACTCTGATTTCTTCTAGAAGGGGGATCCGGCCTGGGCCAGGGCATATCAGCCCACACGGCCCAGTTCTGGCCGCCCTGGGCCAGTGGCAGATCAGCCCACATTCTCCTCCTGATCTTGACACTGGCCCACGTCTAGGATCCCGATCCTTCTTCTCATCTCCACGAACTTCTGTCTTCCAAGGGTCTTGGTCAAGATGTCTGCCATTTGGTCTTGAGTGGAGATTTGCTCAAGCACAATAGCACCGTTGTCCACACACTCCCGTATGTAGTGGTACTTGACATCGATGTGTTTGCTTCTGTCATGGTGCACCGGGTTCTTACTCAAGTCTATAGCTGACTTGTTATCAACCCGCAGCACCGGCGCCTTTGATTTTTCAGCTAAGTCCTCCATCAGCCGTGCCATCCATACACCCTGACAATGCCCCTTGAGCTGCTGCGATATATTATGCTTCATATGAGGACAAGACCACCACCTTCTGCTTGCAGGACTGCCATGAAACGGGGTTGTTTCCAAGACAGAACAGCCCCCCGCTTATGCTCTTGCGGTCCTCCACGTCTCCCGCATAGTCACTATTCGAGTACCCAATAAGCTCCATGTCTCCTACTCTTGTATAGAAGACTCCATAGTTGATTGTACGTGCTATGTAGCGTACAATGTGGTTGACTGCATCAAAGTGCTCCTCCTTGAGCTCCTCCAGAAACCGACTCACGTTCCCGACCGAGTAGGCGAGATCGGGACGTGTGTTCACCAAGTATCGCAGCCCTCCAACCAAGCTCCTATAGTCTGTTGCATGCACCAACGGGCTATCACTTGTCTTGTAAAGCTTTAGGCCTTGCTCCATGGGGAATGCACAGGGGTTGCATCCCTCCAGGCCAACTTTAGAGACAAGTTTGGAAGCGTAGGCCGCCTGCCCAACGCTTATCCTGCATCAGTTTGCCGCACCTCCAGGCCAGGATAATATGACAAGAGACCCAAGTCGCTCATCTTGAACCTCTTCATCATCCCCCCCCCCTTGAACTTCTTGAGATCGCCACCTCCTGTGATCATAAGATCGTCGACGTACATGCCGACGATGAGCTTCTCATCTTCAGCTCCACAGAAATAGATCCCGTGCTCGCTCGTACTCTTCTGGAAACCAAGCGATAGCAAGCTATCGTTGAGCTTGGCATTCCAGGCCCTAGGCGCCTGACGAAGTCCATATAAAGCATCTGTGAGCCGATGCACCTTGTGTTCGGCTCCATCGATGATGAAGCCAGCGGGTTGGGAGACGTACACCTCCTCCATCAAGTCGCCGTTCAGGAAGGCGCTCTTCACGTCCATGTGGTGTACCTCCCACCTCTTATGCGCAGCAACTGCAAGGAGCAAGCGAACAGATTCGAGACGACCTACAGGAGCAAATACCTCGTCAAAATCTATTCCTTGCCGTTGGACATAGCCTTTTGCCACCAATCGAGCCTTTTGCTTCACCACCTTCCCATGCTCGTCCCTCTTCACCTTGAACACCCATTTGAGGCCAATGGACTTGTGTCCTGCAGGAAGATCAACAAGTTGCCAAGTCTTGTTTCTTCTAAGGACTCTATCTCCTCGAGCATGGCCCGTCTCTAGCACGGGTGTTCCTCAGCATCGGCGAAGGACGTGGTCTCCTCCACGGTGGTGAACATGAGCTCCCCCTGCTCCAAGCTTGGTGGGCACTCAACCCGACCAGGAGGGGTGAGGGTTCCAAGCACGTTGTGCATCGTGCGGAATCGTAGTTTCGCGCCGTCGTCGTAGTAGGCGTCGACGACGTTGTTGTCGGGGTCCGACAGCAGTGTGGCGAAGCAGATGGGTCGTGGAGGATTCCGGGGCATGACGAAGGTGCTGGAATCTTCAAGTCCGGAACCTCCAGCTGCTGCTGACCCCCGTGCAGGACTATCCCAGCCCTAGTTTGCGCTAGACAGTCCCTGCAGGGGCCCTTAGGGCGACGCTGCAGGTGTTGGACTCTCTCCAGCAGAGCAGGTCTGGAGGCTGGCGCAGGAACTCCTAGGGTCTGGACAGACCCTTCTGTGCCCCTCCTGGGCACTACAGAGGTGCTGTTCGGCCCCTCCGGACCCTGCAGCACCTCTCCGAGTGCTGGAACAGCAGGTCCAGCATGTGTTGGACCTAAGGAGTCGACGTGGAAGGCAGTGTAGTCCTCTTCGCCTGCTCCTTCTCCCCAGTCCCACTTGGCCGCCTCGTCGAATATCATATCATGTGATATGTGTATGCGCTCATCAGCCGGATTATACATCTGATAGCCCTTCGTCCCTGCAGCATAGCCAAGAAAAATCATCAGAGTACTCTGGTCTTCCAACTTTTTCAGGTGGGGGTGCATGTTCTTGACATGCCCCACACACCCAAAAGTTCGGAAATAATTGATGGTTGGTCGCTCTCCATGCCAAGCTTCATATGGTGTTTTCCCGTCGAGGCCGCGGGTGGGGGATCGATTTAAGATGTAGACAGTCGTGATAACTGCCTCACCCCAAAAATTCTCGGGCATACCCTTCGCCTTCAACATACTCCTCGCCATGCCGACCACCGTCTAGTTGCGTCACTCTGCAACCCCGTTTTGCTGCGGCTTATACGGGGTTGTGAGCTGACGTTATACTCCGTGCTGAGCGCAGTACTCACCGAACTTCTGTGAGGTGAACTCCCCTCCGCGATCAGTACGGAGTAGCTTCAGCCTCCCTCCGGACTCTAATTCAGTCGTTGCCTGGAATTGCTGAATTAAGTCAGGCGCCTGGTCCTTGGTTGCTAAAAGATAGAGTCACATATAGCGGCTCATGTCATCCACTAGCAACAAGAACATCTTCTTGCCGCCTGGAGTCGTCGCCGTGATAGGCCAACAGATGTCATGGACAAGGTCGAGCGCGCCCTCCGCGCGTCGCCGAGCTTGCTTGGGGAAGCTGGAGCGCCTCTGCTTCCCAACCAAGCAAGCTTCGCACAATTGATCTACGTGATCAATTTGCGGAAGTCCGAGCACCATCTCCTCTCATGCCAACTTCGGAAGCGCCTGGAAGCCGACGTGTCCGTAGCGTTCGTGCCAACGCCACACAACATCATCACGCCTCGCGGTTAGGCAAACCGGACGTGTGATGTTGAGCCTGATGGAGTACAGCTTGCTGTCGTCGCGCTGAACTAGTGTGAGGAGACGTTGCTGCTCATCTCGTATGTGCATCACTCCTCTGTGCACCGTGATGTTGTAGCCATCCTCATCCAGCTGGCCGATGCTGATGAGGTTGGTGGTGAGGCGCAGGATGAGGTAGACGCCGGTGACCCTCCTGTGCTCACCCGTCTTGGTGGCGAATAGGACCGTACCCTTCCCCTGGATACGCACGACGGAGTTGTCGCCGAACTTGATGGTTCCGACGACGTTTTCGTCGAGCTCGGAGAAGACGGCATGCGAACCCATCATGTGGTTGGTCGCACCTGTGTCGAGGTACCAACGAGTGTCGTCAAAGTCGTTGTCGTTGCTGCGGTGAGCGAAGACACGTCCCTCCACTATCTCTAGTGGGCGCGTAGGACGTTCCTGTACAGGCTCCTCCTGTACTGAGGCCACCCTTGTCATAAACAAGGCGCCCTCCTCCTCCGCCTTCGCCACAAAAGCCTGTTATTGCGGTTCCTCCTTGGGCTTCGACCAACACTCACTGGCCCAGTGGCACTTCTTCCCGCACTTCTTGCACAGGTCCCGTGGAATATCCTTCCCGGAACCTCCCTTATTGCCTCCGTTCTTCTTGGGCGGGCCCTTTCGGTCGCCCCTCTTAGAAGAACCCGCCGACTGGGTAGAACGCTCCTCCTTCCGTTGTGCCTCCCACTCCTCCCGAGTGAGGTACAGCTGACCGTCGTGTACTCCTCCCTTCCACCGCGTCGAGTCGAAGGCGTTCTTAGCCGCCCTGAGATGCCCCGTCACCTCCGACAAGGTGAGGGTCGACACATCTAGCAGTGTCGTTATCGCCACCACGATCTGTTGGAAGCGTTCTGGAACGCTTCGTAGGAGCTTCTCCACAGCCCTCTCTTCTCCTATCTCCTCCCCTAGCGACGCAAGCCGTGATAGCATGCCGCTCAGGCGGAGGGAGAAGTCCTCCGCTCTCGCCATCCTTGAAGGTAGCGGCTTCGAACTCCTTTCGGAGTTGTTGTGCCGTCGTCTTCTTCACGCGGTCTATCCCGACCCGCATGATGGCGATCGTGTCCCATGCCTCCTTCGCCGTCCTCTTCTCTCCTATCGTCGTGATCATCTCCGGCGGGACAACGCTGACCAAGATATTAAGCGCCATCACATCTTCCTGCTCACTCACGTTGCCCTCCTCCACGGCCTTCCAAAGCAGTCATGCCTTCAGCTTGATCTTCATCATGACAGCCCACTCCGCGTAGTTGGTCTTGGTGAGCACGGAGAACCCCGTCCCGGTGTTCACCTCACGAGCTGCCGGTGAGGGTGTCACATGGCTGGTGGCGCTGCCGCTGCTTGTAGGTGTAGACGACATCATGCAGAATTCAACTTAGGGTCGAAACCGGCTCTAATGCCACGAATGTTTTAATTCCGGTGTTGAACACACCAAAAAACCAGCCTCTGTTCCACCTTGCTGGTGATGTCCAGTAGCAGTTTAGCACCCCACCTGGGTGCTATTCTTGTTGTCCGAAGAGCAGGGACTAGTAGCAGCAAGTAGAATAGAACAGAGAGATCAGCAGCCGCAGATCTGTTCTGCTGTTGAGGGAGGTGCAGAACAGAGGAGTTCAGGGGGGCGGCGGCTGGTTCTAGCCTGGTTGCAGCTAGGGCAGAGGGAGGCAGCGGCTCCAAGAGAGGGAGAAGTGGCGGCGGCTAGGGTTTGAGGCTAGGCAGCGGCTAGGGCAGGAGGGAGGTGGAGGAATTTTTCTTTTTTATTGATCTCATCTAAAACTGGGATGTTTGACTTCTTTATATAGCTCCCCTTACAAGAGTCATGATCTATTACAACTCAATCTTTTAGTCTATCTCTAATTCTATCTCTAAGAAGACTAAACTCTAATTTCTTTTAGAAGGGGGATCCGGCCTGGGCCAGGGCAGATGAGCCCACATGCGCTTGAAATAATTGCTAAATCTTTTACTTTTGATAAATTTCCTTCACTTTTCATATTTGAATCGCTTTGTTGAGTAAACCAACCCAACTCGCTGGTCATACCTTTCCACGCTTGAATTTTTTAATGGAACAGGCCCATCGAAGCTCCGAGGAAGATGGTCACAGGACTAAGAAGCATAAATCATCCAAAATTTGTCCTTCGGCTGCTACTAGAGTTGTGAAGAAGCTTAAAGCAAGGAGGATGCTACCTGATAATTTTATTATAGTAACAGGCAAGAAAACCAAAGCAGATGCATATGAAGTTCATCAGCCAGTCAAGAAAGTGTTGCCTCTGAAGGTTTCTGCTAGGAATGACACCGGTGGTGATTTCTTTTATGGGCCTCTAAGTAACAAACAGGATGATTTTGCCAAAAATAGTTTTACAAGGACAAAACCTGAATGTGAAGTTCTTAGTTCACCTCAAATACTTTCGCGTGCTAGAGAAGAGAATGAGTGTTCAGTGGCTAGTTGTAGCATGAATATCGATGTTGACCAGCAATCAGTTGAACCAGGCAGTTGCTTCTCTGACGATGCCATGTCTACATGCCCAGCGACAAGATCTTTGTGGGAGAATAAGAATGTATATGGACCCAGTTTAGATATGAATTTGCATGATCTGGAGTTACAGGCATACCAATTAACAGTAAGAGCTTTCTATGCCTCGGGACCTCTGACATGGGAGCAAGAGTCACTCCTGACAAACCTGCGCCTCTCTCTTAACATCTCAAATGAGGAGAACTTGCTTCAGTTGAGGTGCCTTTTATCCTCTTGAATACTTTGATCTTCTGCAAACGTTGGGTTACTAGTTGAGGACTCAAAGTCTGCATATGTTTGAGCTACAAAACTGATGGGCTCTTCGGATATGTGGACTACTACATCTTGTAGAGATCTCTGCTGCTAGTGGCGTGGTGATATTGAAATTTTATATATGAAAGTGTTCGAATAAATTTTACCAGACCTTGGTTGCTACTAGACAGCAGTAAATGAGAATCTTATTTTTGTTCAATAGCTTTATTTTCAGAATTATAGAAGCTATCTAGTTTTTTTTCTAATTGAGTTTAGTATTGTAGGTTGTAACATCTGTATCATTCTGTCTGATACTGGATTTAATTAATAGAAGGAGGCAAACCGGCTATACCAGGCTCGCGGTGCCTGCTTCAGACCGTACAGAGATTTGTTCACCTTACAGACCATGTCTGGATGAGCTGAATCAACAAATTATGTAGGCTAACTGCAGTACACTGTCTCGGTCAGTGTATCGTGGAGGAAGACATTCTTGATGTCTAACTAGTGGACAGGCCAAGAACGCGAGAGAGTCACCGACAGAACGGTACGAACCGTCGCCGGCTTCACCACCGGGTTGAAGGTCTCGTCGTAGTCAACTCTAGGGCGCTGAGTGAAACCCCGAAGTACCCACCGAGCCTTGTACCTCTCCAAGGTACTATCCGCCTTATTCTTATGTGCGAACACCTACTTGCCCATGACAATATTGCCACGACCGGGGCGGGGAACCAGGTCCCAGGTCCGGTTGGCAAGTAGGCCCTCATACTCTTCCTCCATAGCGTGGCGCCAGTGAGGGTCGACGAGGGCGCTGCGCACGGAAGTAGGTATGGGTGAGATCGAAGAAGAATCGGTCAGTGGAGATGTCGTCGACGAGAAGGCAGCTCCAGCGAAACGCTCAACTGGCTGGAGACTCCCGGACGCACATCGAGTCACCATCAGTTGGACGTGACCAGGATCCCTGTGGGGAAGAGGAAGGTTGTACACCGGGCGCTCGGGTACAACAACCTTCTCTCGTCGTGGGTAGACGAGAGTGGGTCTCGAGGCCGCGCGTGGTGCAGCTGGAGTAGGGGCCCCATCCCGCGCTCGTCGCTGGTAGACAAGTGCGGGGTCGGCGAAGCGAGAAGTCGTCGTCGGTGTTGCGCCTAGTATGTCTAGTGACGTCGGGGAAGCCGAGGTCGTGCGTGGTGCAGCTGGTGACGTCGGGACCATCTGAGGTACAGCAGGTGACGTCGGGGAAGCCGAGGCCGCGCGTGGCGCAGCTGGTTACGTAGGGGTCACCCGAGGCACAGCAGGCGATACCGGAGACGTCGGTGTCGCGCGTGACGCAGCAGGTGACACCGGGGGCGCCTAAGCCGCAGCAGGTGACGTCGAAGGCGTCGGTGCCGCACGTGGTGCAGCAGGTGACGTCGGGGGCACCTGAGGCGTAGCGTGTGTCGAACCTACAGAAGAAAGTGGCCAAGGCAGCTGGGGAGCAGCCTCGGGGTCAGTGGGAAAAAAAAGAATCCAGCTCTGTGGTGGAACTGGAAGAGGTGGTGGAGAAAGGAAAGGAGGACTCGTCGAAGATGACGTGCCGAGAGATCAAAAGGCGGTGAGTAGTGATATCTAAGCACCGGTACCCCTTATGATCAAGGGAATACCCGAGAAAAAACACACCGTGTCAAGCGGGACGCAAGCTTATGCGGGGCAGTGGCGGAAAGGTTAGGGTAGCAAGGGCACCCGAAAACTCGAAGGTGATTAATCGCCTTGGTAGGAAGACGATTAATCAGAAGTGTAGCAGTATGGAGAGCCTCCACCCAGTATCGGGCTAGAACAGATGTCTCGAACATCAGGGAGCGCATGACATCATTGGTGGTGCGAATCATGCGCTCCGCCTTACCATTTTGAGGAGAGGTATATGGACAAGACATGCGTAGCTGTACCCCATGTGCGGAGAGAAAGTTATGAAACGCAGAGTTATCGAACTCACGTCTGTTATCGCACTGGACAACTCGGATAGTGCGTCCAACTGAGTGGAAATCCAAACGAAGAAGTGAGAAATAGTAACGAAAGTCTCAGACTTCAATCGTAATGGAAAAGTCCAGGAAAAGTGAGAAAAATCATCAATGATCACCAAGTAATAATTAAAGTCGGATACACTGGTAATGGGTGATGTCCACAAATCACAATGTATAAGATCAAAAACGTGCTCAACATGAGTCACAGAAATGGGAAAAGGAAGCCGAACATGACGACCAAGCTGACAAGCATGACATAGGGAGTCATGTGTGCCTCTAGAACACGAGATAACAGAACTACTGGACAACTTCGACATAGCATCTGCACCAGGGTGGCCAAGTCGGTGATGCCAAATGGTGGATGAAGCTGACGTAGTTAAAGCAAAAGGTGGTGATGCAGCAGAAGTAGGAAGCCGAAGTGTGTATAGGGGCCCCAGCTATCACATTGAAAAAGAGGTCGTCGGGTAGAAAGATCCTTCACAGACAAACCAAAAGGATCAAACTCAATGGAAATATTGTTGTTAGTGGTAAAACGACGGACAGAAAGCAAGTTTTGAATGATATCCGGAGCGACAAGAATGTTTTTATGCTGGAAAGAACCCGGGAGACCGGAATCACCTACTGAGGTGACCGGAAGAATAGATCCATTCCCAACAACGATAGATGAAGGAAAAGAGGGATTGGGAGGGTGGGTGGAAGAGAGTATACTAGCATTAGGGGTGGTATGGTATGAGGCTCCGGAATCGACTACCCAGTCGACACCTGGTGGAGTAAGGTGCATGGTGCTGAAGGAAGAGGCCAGCGACTGTCGATCCCACGTCGAGGATGGCTCCTGGAGAGGTGCCGACGGCTCCGAGTACCCAACAGGATAGTCGGTGCCTCCATAAATTGAGGCTGACTATCCGCCAGAAGGATAGCTAGACCCACCGTAGGCCTGAGTCGGTGGCTACAAACACCGGCTGGGGGCGTGGTGGTCGTAGAGGCTGAGAACCCGGAGACGGCCCACGCCACATGTAGATCTGGCCAGTCCACGGGTTGTAGGGTGTGGGCCAGGATGCACCTCCCCGGCCGGTACCACTGCTACCACCAGTAGTCGGAGTAGTGGGTGTAGGAGTGTCGCCTACACTGCTACCTCCACCACGGTCGTCGTGCTTGCCTCGGCGGTAACGATTTCCACCCCCAATACTGGCGGGAGTGCCTGGGGTGGGAAGTGGTTGTGACGGTGGTCCATCAGCAGCTGGTAAGGGTGGACGAGGGGACTGCCCAGAGCCATAAAAGGTTGTGGCAGACCCGGAGCCAGTAGAGCCTCCTTCAGTGATCTCAAGCTCAAGATCAGACCATACCTTCTCGAAGGTAGGGAGTGGCTCTAGTCGGAGTAGCCACGTCCGTAGGTGACAATAGCGCTCATTCAGGCCCTGAAGGACCCGAAGAACAAGAGCGCTATCGGTGACCGGCTCGCCAAGGTCAGGTAGAGCATCCGCCATTCTCTTCATCTCCCGTAGTAGGTGGAGACAGAACGGTCACCCTAGACGGTGTTCTGGAACCGGGTGCTGATGTGGAGGGCTTGAGTCGCGTGGTTCCCTAGAAACCACTGCTCAAGGACTAGCTAGGCCCGTCGAGCACTGCCACCACCACGCTGCCTGACAATGTCCTGTAGCTCTTCCGTCAGGGAGCCTAGGATCCAGGATAGGACCAGGCTGTTCATGCTGATCCAGGAGACCACTGCTGAAGAATCGTCCTGGAGGACGTGGTCGTCGAGGCAGTAACGCCTCAGCGTGAGGAGCACCAGGTCACGCCAACAGGCATATGAAGTGGACTCGGAGCTGAGAACAACCGGCACGAGCGTCCGGATGTTCTGAATCCCGGCAGCCTGTGCATGAAGAGCGGCCACAAGTGAAGCTGAGTATGTACCAGCGTCCGAGGGAGGCTCGTGGGCAGCACTCATCGGTCGGTGAGCACTTCCTCGAGTTGGTGAGATAGAGCTGCCACGGAGGCATGCTCCTGCTCTAGGGCGAGAGCGAGTGCCCGCTCGCGCTCGCGAGAGGCAGCCAATGTTGCGGCGATGTCGGCGGTGTCCGTTTTGTCGGCGCCGTAGGAAGAAGAAATTGTGTTATCAGCAGCGGCACCGACGACTGGAAACGGAATCGAGGGGACAGTAGTCGTGGTGCTCCCGTCGATAGAGTCGCGTGATCCAGAGGTACCTGCCATGAAAATGACAGCGGTGGCGGGTTTGCTGGTGGTACCTACAAGGGGTCCACCGACGGTCGGACCGGTCCTCGGAGTCATAAGAGGGGCGGCAAATCCGGGGGCGGAGGTGGGCGCGCCAACCCCTCTAGAGGCGGCGGTTGCAGGCCAGGGGCCGGCGGGCCAGGCGACGCCTTCAGCAGCGGCGGCGGGGCCACCAGCAGCGGACTAGGGGGCGGCAGATCCGGGGGCAGAGGTGGACACGCCAGCCCCTCTAGAGGCGACGGCAGTGGCTGCAGGCTAGGGGCGGCGGGCCAGGGGGCAATGGCAGCCGCACCAGCCCCTCTAGAGGCGGCGAGGGCTCCCCCGTGCGCGCGCCGATCCGGCCCAAAACCGAGCGGCGGCAGCGGCGCAGGTCCGACGGTGGTCGCGGCGGCCCGGGGCGCGGCGGCGTGGTACCTGTCGGCGGCGGTGGCACAAGCGGGCGCGGTCCAGGGCGCGACGGCGTGGGCGGGCGACGCGACAGCAGGGGCGGCGGCGGCTCCGGCGAGCGGCGCACTGGTGAGAGCGGCGGCGGTGCAAGCCCAGTGTAGCGGCGGTGGCTGGGCCATTAGGGTTAGGGTTAAGCCCTAATCCTAATCAATTCCTAGCTAATGATACCATAATAGAAGGCTAATTGTGGCTGTATTAGATGATTAAGATAATGAGGAACAGGGATGATTATATAGAGAGATTAGGTGAGGGAAAAAGACTAAACTATCGCTAACTCTAGTCCTTCACTAATGACTAATATACCCCTGTGTCTCACACACAATTACAGAATCTAACATTAATGATTACCATTGATTAGTGCTATTTCCAATGTATCCTGAGGGTGATCTCGTCAGGTTAATATCTGATTCAGAAGTCTTAACCATGCTAAAAAATATAAAAAAATCTGATTATAAAATGTACAAAGGTTCTTGAAACATAATTTTGCAATGATACTTTCGCTTGACATATTTTGACGTTTCAGCCTCTCATAGGCTGCGAGCACACAGGTTTCTGAACTGTGGATGAACACCACTTACGAGGGAAAAGAAAAATAGCTGCAAGAGACAGTTGTATTGAATCCTGAAAAGTTGATACTGGGGTCACTTTCACTAACCTAATGAACGGCATCTCTGTATTTTGTGTGTAACATCAAGTGGTGGTCCATGTCATTGTCATGATTAATGAATTACAATAAGGTTGGATACATCATTCGGTACTTCTTGTTTATAAGAGGGGCCCCATGTCCTCCTGAGCTCAGATATTGTGTATATATTTGTTCATGAAAAACTCTATGTAAAATGATCTGAAAATTGGACTCCTTCCTTGACATTTGTTGTACCTAGATTTAGAATATACCCACAGCAAGTTGCTCGCTCGATTTTGATTTATGCATGATACTGATGTGGGAATAAACTAAACCTAAGGTGCTGAATTTTTTTCATCTTCTTTTCTGTTATCAAATATTTTTTTGTGCGGCATAATATTTGTGTATTCAGTTCATGTCATAACTTGGTAACAAAAGAAACATAATATGCAACCACAATGATAAAAAAAATGTGTGCTATTCAGTTGTCATTTTTAATCAAGAAGATAAAGTTATTTTTTTTCAGGACGTGACTACGTTACACGGAGAAAGTTCTGCTTTGATGCTACCGGGCAAAGTTTTCATTTTTTTTTTTTTTTGAGAGAGAGGTGAACAAGGAGACAAAAGAGGTCATCGGTCATCCAAGCTGCACATCAGTCAATCTGGGCCCTCCATTTACGGACAGAGCAGCAGAAGATGCCGTACGGTCGTCCTCCTCCCTAGAAAACAACAAAAAGCTAAAACGAAAAAAAAAGAGAGAAAAAAGGGAGAAAATGATCGCTTCCCCCGACGACGGCGACGCCCTAGCCGGAGCGCCGCCGCCGCCAGCTTCGGAGGAGGCTGCAGCCCCAGCGTATGGGTCAGTGGTCCTCGGCGGAACCTTCGACCGCCTCCACGACGGCCATCGCCGCCTTCTCAAGGTGCCGCTAAACTATTTTAAGCTTTGCCTTCCATTGCGACAAGCTGTGCTTAAATGAGTTAAATCCTGTTTCTTCGTGCATGTGATTCGTGTGGGTAGGCCTCCGCGGATTTGGCGACCGATCGGATCGTGGTGGGCGTCTGCACGGGCCCCATGCTCACCAAGAAGGAGGCAAAAATCTCGCCTTTGTCTCCCGGAAAGAACTTAAAAAATTCTGATGATTCATGGTTGTATTCGTGATGTTCTATGTGCAGTACGCCGATCTGATTGAGCCTGTCGAGAAGCGCATCAAGGCCGTGGAGGATTACATCAAGGTCATGCTTATCCTGTCTCCATGATTCGTGTGATTTCTGTTGGTAAAGAAGTACGTAGATGAATAGGGGATGACTAGCAGAGAGGAGACTGGCCAAAGTTATTGGCTTGGTTTGTTCCTATTTGCCATTTGTGTGATGTTGTGTACATCAAAGTTATGGTTTACATTTGTTCGTAAAAGGATGCATATGTGCGATTGCATGTTATTTTGAGATTAATATGAAAAGGAACTTGAATTAGTTTGTGCACATATTTTTTCGTGTTATGTGACTAGATATTTCAGATGAGAAATGAGTTGGTTTATGCAGAGTTTGGTATGGAGTTTCCTGAAATATTCAGAAATCAGAACTAACTTGTTATGATTTATGAATGTGATGGAATCTTTGCTGTATGGACTATGATTCTAGAAAATCATCCTGTATTTAAAGTCTGAAGATATTTAAATAATCTTCTTGCAAAGAATTTCTGGACAGAAAATTAGGAACAGCTGAACATCTAGAGACATGCGTCAGCATGATTAGCGGCTATCAGTTCCATCTTCCATGTTTTCAATTATGCATGTTCATATAATAATATGACACTTTGTGGGGTATTGGAGGAATTACAAAAAGTGACAATACATCTCTATGTTTGTTTTAATTCAATGTTTTGACAAAAGCTCACGATCAATTTTTCATTATCTGCAGTCTATAAAGCCAGAACTGGTAGTACAAGTGGAGCCTATTGAGGACCCTTACGGTCCTTCCATTGCCGATGATAGGTTGGACGCCATTATTGTGAGGTATCGGAAATGAATAATCTCTTTTCAGGCATTTACTATAAGCACTTTATATGTCCTTTCATGTATGTGACCTTACCAAAGATAAATAATCATTCATCTAACACCTTTAAAACTATACTAAAGCCTAAAGTTATATGAATTCTGAAGTATCTCCGTATACTGATATTAGAAATATATGGGCTGCTGATCACGTAATTAGGACATATTTAGAGTAAATTAAGCTATGTTTTCTATTTTGCCTTATCTGATGTTGCAATGCTACTTTTGTTCAGTAAGGAAACATATGATGGTGGACTTGCTGTAAATAGAAAAAGAGACGAGAAAGGGTTGCCACTGTTGAAGGTGTGTTCATCCTGGCTTCTGTATCTCCTTTAACTGACATTAGTCTACTACTGGCTGGACATATAACTGATGCAGGTGTGGGTGTTCTTAATTTCAGATTGAGGTTGTTGATCTCCTTTCTGGAGGTGTGGAGGGGGAGAAACTGAGTTCATCTGCTTTAAGGAAGCTTGAGGCAGAGGAAGCTCAACAGAACGAAGCAAAAAACTGCCAGTTCTGAAGCTTTATGTGGAGGAAAAGGAATACTTGAATCTGGCTAGCTGAATTAACAAATCTTTGGTGGTCTGCCCCGAGCTCATTTGAGGAGCTGGCTGTTTTGTTACCTTTCTGGATGAATAATCTTCAAAAATTGGCCCATAGCTGTATTCTAACCTGGTAATTGAATCTGAGGAACGTGGATCCTTCCTGCTAACAAAACTTACAGATATTGTATTGGCGCTGTCAGCTGAATGTAAAGAGGAAAGAAAGTCCTCTTGGGGTTGTCTGGAATATTGAAAAAATTACAGATGAATATGGTGCAACCGTGTACTTCATATATATTCGTGCAGTAAAACTAGTCATTGTGCTCCTGAGCCTCGTGGGAATGCGCATTGTGGTCATGATTCTTTGTCAATGTAGAACAAGGAAACTAATTATGTTGCATTATTCACAAACATTCTGGAAGCTAATTTTAGATTATGTGAAATTAAATCGTGTCTGAAAAACCTTTGTTTTGATTAATCATAGAATTTAACCTTGTATGCCGAATCTAGACAAGTGACCCTTTTCGACACAATAATTTATCCTCAGTGGACTTAAATATGTGTTTCTTGAACATTGGGTTTTGATTGGCTCATCCAAATACAGTTAGTTTTGTTTCAGTAGAACTTGTACAAATCTGGCAAATTTTGAATAGATCACTATATGGGATTCTCATCCAGAGATGCACATAGCCCCTGCTGCCGTGTCTCCATCAGTGGAAAAATCTCATGGAGAGAAAGTTCTCGACATTCAGAGCCTCAAGTGAATTAGGATTGTTGCTGAATGGACAGGACCATCAAAACCTCTTGCTGCAGACCACAAGACATCTGTCACGGAGCACACACAAGCTTGCTCACATGGCTGCTGCTAGTTCTCAAGTTTCCGTGGCCTGGAATTGGTCTGGGCTTGAGAGCGGTGGTGGTCAAGGCTGAGTGCTGGCCTCCTTTCTCACCTCACAAGAGCATCTCTATGAGTGATCTCTATTTATATCCTTGTCAATGTGTCAATAAATCTCAAAGATTTGTGTAGAAGTTGTCTAACCCATTTACTATATACTACTAACATATATATGATTTGAGGCAAGTTTGCATTCATTGATCGGCATTCTGTTTCCTACATACTAACCTATATTCAGAGATCAAGAAATGGCTTCTTCCTTCATATTTAGATCCTCAAATGGGTTAGGATTCTTGGGGCCTTCCAAGGTTCGTCTGAATTCTGTACGAGTCAGTACTGGCGCGAGATCAGGTGCCAGGTATATGGCACCGAAATGTGCAGTCTCTTCTTCCAGTCCGGTATCACGGCCAAGGTTCATACAGCACAAGAAGGAGGCCTTCTGGTTCTACAGGTTCCTTTCCATGGTGTATGACCATGTGATCAACCCGGGACACTGGACCCAGGACATGAGGGATGATGCACTGGAGCCTGCTGAGCTCTGTCATCATGGACTCAAGGTCGTCGATGTCGGTGGTGGAACCGGTTTCACCACACTAGGTATTGCCAAGCATGTGGACGGCCAGAATATCACCCTGCTGGATCAGTCACCGCATCAGCTTGAGAAAGCCCGGCAGAAGGAGGCGCTGAAGAGGGTGACCATCATTGAAGGGGACGCCGAGGACCTCCCCTTCCCAACCGACACATTCGATTGCTATGTGTCTGCCGGAAGGTGATGATGCTCTGGCCACTTGTTTGCGTATCCATATTTCCACACTTCTTTCCTGATACAGATTATAAGAGCACATCTGTCTTCACATTTTCGTATCTGTCCCTGTGAACTTTGTTCATCAGTTCGATATGTTGAACTGTCTTTTTCCAAATTTGGCAGCCGTATATGTTAACGATGGCTGCTGACATTGTGTTTCCCTGCAGCATTGAGTACTGGCCGGACCCTCAACGAGGAATCAAGGAAGCTTACAGGGTCCTGAAACCCGGTGGAGCTGCCTGCCTGATCGGCCCAGTCCACCCGACCTTCTGGCTGTCCCGCTTCTTCGCCGACATGTGGATGCTCTTCCCCGAGGAAGAGGAGTACATGGAGTGGTTCCAGAGAGCAGGATTCGACGACGTCAAGCTCAAGAGGGTCGGGCCCAGGTGGTACCGAGGCGTTCGACGCCACGGCCTGATCATGGGTTACTCTGTCACCGGCGTCAAGAGAGCGTCCGGTGACTCCCCTCTGCAGGTACGCTTTTGGCTCAGTTCAGGAGCTCAATCAAACACATGGGTCTCTGTCTCATCAGGTCATGGATGTACCACTTGTCTGAATCCTTCGAACCGATCGAGTGTTCCATGCGTGGCATTACTGACATTTTTGTTCTATTTGGATTTTGGAAGCAATAAAATCAGATGCACATATCTTCTTGCATTGCTGCATGCTTAACAAAGCGTATTTTGAGGTGGTTCAGTCGTTCAGTGAGCTCTTTCACTTACACCTTCGTGTTCTTCCTGCAGCTCGGTCCCAAAGCTGAGGACGTGGAGATGCCAGTGAACCCCTTCACCTTCATCTTTCGCTTCGTCATTGGGACCATATGTGCTTCCTACTATGTTCTGGTCCCTATCTACATGTGGATCAAAGATCAGGTCGTGCCCAAAGGGTTACCGCTCTAAACGATGAAGGCGAAGAATCTTAGATATATGGTGATCTAAACAGAATGATAGTGAAAAGCTACGTCCAGTTGTCAGTGAAAACGGTAGTGGAGACTCGAATTCGTGGTATTGAATTGGGATCCATTTGGAGCATCCAGTTTTTGCTCTGCTGTTTACTTTGTGTTATTTAAGTATTCCCACGCTACGAGCGGAGCCTGACTGATCATTCTCTTTCCTTTCTGGAGGATCGAAATCACAAAATTGCTCACTCTATTGTTATAAACTGAGAACTAACGTCAAATAAAAAACGAAACGGAGGGAGTAATATCTTTTAAGCGCAAAAACTTAAGATTACAAAAGACCTTGCCTCTCGTTTGGCATCTGTCAATTATGTTAGTTTTGACATCGCTAACTTAACATACCACACCTCTTAGCACCATCATGCCTGAAATTTGCATGAGACATTAAACTAATCTCCGAGGGCACGATTAGTGCACATAAACAAACCAAATTCCGAACAAAAAATGTCCCCCCCCCAAACCCTAGAACAATCCTTAAGTCAATCCTTGAGTAATATCATCAAAGCAATGAACACTAGACAAATACAGTACCTTACAATCAAGCTGCCAGTTTCAGAGTCAGTGTTCCCAGTTTAAATTTTGTTAGCACTTTACAATGAATTCTAAAAAATTTATAACTTTACAGTTCAGTTCTCCATACTCGTAGACATGTAAATCTAACCTCTATATCAACTACCACCTATTTTATATTATATCATACAACCACACCCTATTTTTTATTATATCATGTAACTATTTGTATTTCACTATATAAAGTTTACAATTTACCAACATTCACCAAATTCAGTTTTTGTTTCATTTTTTCTCTTTTTATTTCCTTCTTTTTTCTCTCTGTTCCTCTTTTTTTTCTTCCTCTTTTTCCTCTATTTTTTGGACTAATTAGTTTGGCTTTCTACTAGTGCAAACCTAAGTTTTATGGTGTTAGTCTCACAAAATTCTAGGTATTTTGGTTGACGTTACTAAACTCATCTTTTTTAATCAGTCGCATAGAACCATGTCTTATCAAAATAACTATGAATTTGATATGGATGTTGATAATTGATATAGATTATGCATCTTACACCTGATTAGTTGATTTCAACTACCAAATCGATTGAGGCACACATAACACTAAGACTGAGTGACATGATTATAGACATGACCTTTTGTGACACAAAGACAACAGGTTTTCAGAAATTCCACTGCAAAACTGACCACATGTAGCAAATTGGCAAAAGTAGGTGAATTTTGATATCCAACCAATCTGTGACTAAACTCAGTCCAACTACCCCAAATACGACCACTTTGACAGCCCAGCATTTAACTTCTAAAAGCATCAGTCTGTTGGGGTCAGCTAGACATGAAACCCAATATCAATAAAGTAAAAGAGGAAGAGATATAAGAACAAGGAAAAAAAAAGAGAAAAAAAAAAGAAAAAAAAAGAAAGAAAAAAAAAGGAAAAAGAGAAAAGAAATAAGAAAAAAGGAAAAGAAAAGAGAAAAGAAAAAAGAAAAAGAGAAAAAAAACAAGACTACGATTCTGGCACATGAATTGCTACTTTCCATGCGGTCCTATCATGAGCTAAGTCTCTGGATACATTCCAATCTCTCAAATCTCGTTTTACCGCCTCCTCCTAAGTCAACCTTGGTCGTCCTCTATACCTCCTAATATTTTCTCTACCTCTTAAAATCCCACTGTTAACCGGTGCTTCTGGAGGTCTCCGTTGGATATGTCCAAACCATCTAAGTCGATGTTGGACTAACTTCTCTTCAATCGGCGCCACCCCTACCTTATCACGAAAGGCGAGTAGCTAAGACTCTAAGAAAAAAAACAGATATGCTCAATACTTACAAATGTAGAAGTTAAACTTGTGAAGGCTTCTCCCTTTTTTGAATGTCGACAGAGCTTGAAAAAATTATTGGCAACGTCCAACCAAAAGAATAATATATTATTCTCTAAACATTTGGCATACGAAACATTTCCAAGGTACAAATCTTACAACTATATAGAATGCAATTCTCGTTCACTAGAAAAGCATACAATAACACAATTTAGCATCCCATGATACCAGCAAAATACCACATGATAGAGTACAGAACTAGCATTAAACACGAGTTTTCAGCACCAGGAAATTCAGAGTCATCACATCTCAGTACGAAACCAAGCCTTTGTTTCCATCATCAGGGCTGCTGGATCTTGAACTACTGCTGCGCCTGCGGTTGTATTTTGAGCCCCCCCTCTTGGCTGGGGCAGGGTCAGGAGATCTGGATCTTGAGGGATCCCGGCTCTTCGACCGGGACCTCGACCTTCCTCTGTTGGCAGGGGGGCTGCTGCTGTGATGATTGGAGTCACCTGCAACACGGCCTGAACGAGGCCTGTTGCTTACATCCCGTTTCAGTTGTTCTGTGGGGCTGCGGCTGCGTCTTGGGTTGGGATGGCGGTATCCTCCACGGTCATAGCGTCTCACCGGACTGTGTGACCTGCTCCTGCTTCTGCCTCTCCTTGAATACCTGAATGTTAGTTAAAACCTTTATTCCACTCGCCATTGCTAAAGCAACATGGCATTTGCACAAGAACAAAAGAGAAAATATGGAGCATGGAAGCAGAAGCAGCTTAAAGGTCAATCTGTTTGGTCCATAAAGAGTGGGGTTGTATAGCGTAGTCACAAGAGTTTGGCTATATATAAAGTTAGTCAACAAATTCGATATAATGTATCTGAGGCATACATACAAGGAAACAAGTATTGTATCAACAATACCAACAAACTTGGGGATTTGATCATACAAAATAAACCATAATTATTTTGGTACCAGACAGACTTTAGACTTCCATGGCAGCATTGATCTGCTGAGAGAAATTCATCTAGATCTGATATGACAGTTTATGTTGGAAATCCGATGTCATGGACACCTGTTCTCCCTCTGTCCTGGGCGCAGCAGCCTTCCTTGTTAGTTGTTACTGATCTGAGGTTGATCAGTTAGGCAGAAGGTTCCTGGGGTGAAACAGAGAAGAGGGGAGAAGGCTATGTGCCTATGTGCAGAGCAGAGGGTGTTAGAGATGATCAGGGAGCTTCTGTTCTGATCTGAACTGAAAGAACAGAACAGAGCATAGGGAGCCGCTGGGTCTGAACTGGGCGGGGAGACAGAGAGAGATAGAGACAGAGAGAGAGAGAGAGGGGGGGGGGGAGGGAGAGGGAGGGAGGGAGGAAGAGAGGTGTCGGCGGCTAGTGTTTCAGGCGAATTGATCTGCTGAGCTCTTGATTTCGTCTATGCGTGTAAGACTCAATGGGATTGAATTAAGCCTGGGGCGCTGGCTTCATTATATAACCCCTTAGGAGGAAAAGGACTCTATCTCTACTAGGATCCAGTTTCTTCCCTGGTGCTGGCCGCATCTGGACAGAATCCAGTTCAGACTCTGTCCCCTCCTGCGCGCGCCCCTGCCCTAGAGTCTGAGTAAGACTTGGCTAGGGCCGCCACACCACTACACCAGGTGCCAACGCAAGGGTCAACAGTCTACTCCATGATAATACTCTTTACAAGTTACATTACGTAAGACAAAAAGATTTTAGTTTGTATAAATTTAGCATTGTAACCAGATGTTGCTGCCTACAATATGTCCATCTGCGATATCAAACTGGTGTTCCTATTAATCAACTTAATTATTATAATAAATTGCAATTGCAACTAAAACAAATGAAATAAGCATAAATAAAGACAAAGAAGTGAAGTCACAAAGCTGTTGTTACTTTCAAGTCTGCAAAATAAATTCTTACCTGGATGGGCTAGTCGCACCTGGGGAGCCACGGTATCTCCTTACTGGTGAGCGTCTACCGTATGGACCATTTCTTTCATACCTGAACAAAATGGGCAACCCCGTAAAAATGTTAAGTACTCCAATCCATCAAGGTTTTCAAAATATTCTAATTTCAGTACCTATTGAAATTATTCCATCTATCATTCCTTCCACCATCATAGCGGAACCGAACAGGGGGGCGCTCTGGAGATGGTGTCCTGTATCGACGTGCAAATGCGTATTCTTTTGTAAAACCACGTCCTTTCCTGATGCGCTGAGGCTGTCCATTGTCTGCAGCGTGCATTGTCGAACCTTTACCATTTGTGGCCACAGGTTCATTGCTTGACGGGTTCTTTTCTGTGGCAGCCTCTGCGGTGTCAGTGCCACTGTTGCCACCTGCCTTTCCTGGTTTTGTCAAATTTTCATCAACCTGAATGGGGTTGATCCTGGAGCTTGCACCTGGATCATTCCTGCAAAAAAGCATTCACTTTTGTATTACTCATCCAAACAAGAGCTAGTCATCTCAAAATGCATCAGGATTGCACTCTAGCCGGTAGTAAAAGAATCCTGGTAGAAAACAATGTGCGCTAACAAATCATACTGAGACAGTGCATCTATCTTCTCAAGTTTATTTTTCAGACCTGTCATCAGCCTCACTTTCATCCTGTGGCTTGTTGCTAATAGCAACCTGTTCTTTGCCTTTGTCAACATCTTCAAAAGTTTTAACTTGTTCAGAATATGTTTTTGTATTCTCTTGACCTGCAGCTGTAATTAACAAAGTCTTGTTATCACGTAAAAATTGTAGATAAAAAATACTAAGGAACAATCATCCTGGTACATTAACATGCATAACTAAACACAAATAAACTTCGAAGCATCAAAAATAGTGGCAGATGACACATGTAATAAGCAGTGGTTCTTGGTTTGGAGAAAGGACAGTAGTAAGATAATTCAAAAGGGTAGTTTTCAGTTATAAAAGGTAACAATGTTACCAGTGTTAAAAGTCTCCTACCTTTTATACTCCATGTTTATCATATTGAAAAGCAAAATATTAAGTGTCCTGGATGGATTATGTGATTGTGATCAAATAAGAATAGACAGTCAGAATTTTTCTTTTTTTTCTAAATAGGGATGCTAAAAGACTGATTGTTTCAAGCATGTTCAATAACCATATAGTTCCAGCAAATATTAGACATGGTAATGTGGCAAACAGAAATCAACAAGCACATAAGAATTCAAAATAATTTAGCAGAACAGAGATATGGACTTACATTGTCTGCTAGAGTATTTGATAGCAAATATTAAGCACGTACAGAATCCTAGATCTAATGATGTTAGTTCTATTACCTTTTGGCATGGAACGCTTTGTTCGATTTCTTGCGCTTTCACTATCAGAACTGCTGCTATCTGTCTTTGAGCTTTTCGAGTCCTCACTTGAACTCTCATAACTCCTAAAAGTTGGAAGAGCACAAACAGGAGCAATTTCAGCTAGAAGTCCTTCCATGCTAACAAAGTAGTGAGATTGTGAGGTTACAAGTTGTACGTACCGTCTAGATTTCCTTTTTGATACTCTAGTCTTCCTCTTACTTTTCGCATATTTACTCTTCCCCTTCGTGGACTTGTGTTTATCCTTCTTAGATCCTTTTCTTCTCTTACGCCTATGATCACTGGATGAGCTAGTATCCGTTGAAGATGAAGAGTATGAGTCTGACTCAGATATGCTATCTGAAGAATAAGATCGCGAGTCTGAAGTATCTGAGCTATAAGAATCAGAAGAATAGTGTTTTCTCTTTTTGCTTCTCTTGGTATTCTTAGATGCATTTTTGGTTTGGACTCTCTGTTTGCCAGAGTTAACATCAGCTTTTTTCAGCTTCTTCTCTGCAAAAACAGGTACCGAGCATGAAAAAATAAGCAGACATGCAACATTTCCCAAATCTATAAATTCATCACTTCATACCTTTCTCTCCTTGCAGCTTATCCTGAGTGTTTATACTAGAGACTTCACCACAGTCTACAATTTTCACTTGACAAGAAGGCACACCACTTTCACTACCTACTGCTTCCAGCTTCTTCAGCAAATCTACTCCACTGATCACCTTCCCAAAGACCACATGTTTGCTATAAAAATTTGAAATTTGAAATCATTTAAGGTAGCAATACATTGAAGCAATTAGTATGAAATCAATTTATGGGATAGTCATTGGTGCCCAGGAGTTGAAGTGTTTGAGGCTAATGTAATACACAAACCAAGTTGATGTCATCACATACTCAAAATGTTATTTAAAACGACGCCATCAACAATTTTTTTCAGAGTATTAGTTTTTGCTCTGGCACATGGAAATAAAAATCTAGCAGAACTAAGTGGTAAATGGAAAGAAACAATACCCATCAAGATGAGGCGTAGGCTTGAATGTTATAAAAAATTGTGATCCATTGGAGTCTGCTCCAGAATTTGCCATGGACAGGATTCCAGGCTTATCATGCTTTAGCTTGAAGTTCTCATCTGTAGAGCACAAACATAGAAAGTTTCTGCTGAAGCTTAATACCATACTCATCAATGGGTGACAAATTAATTCTACAACAAAAACATGTTCCAATATAGCCATTAACCTGGAAATTTTCCACCATATATGCTTTCTCCACCACGTCCTGGAAATAGCATGTAATGTTGAGCTTATAAAGTACACTACAGCAAGAAGTTGAAAGAAGAAGCCTGGGCTAACGAGGCAATACCATCTCCTTTTGAAAAGTCACCACCCTACAGGAAATAAAATCGATATGTTTAGTTTGAGAAAAAATTTGAAAATGCAATTGAGTAAATATAACTTTCCATCAAAACAAGAACTCTGCAGTTAGCATTAACTGCATGAATAGAAGATGCCCAAATCATATCAAACTTCATAGGGCTTAGCAGTAAAATCCCACAAAAGAGTAAGACATACAGTGTCCAGCTAAGAAATATGCAGTAATCAGAACAGCTGCGTCTTCTGGTACCTGAGCAACAAACCCTGGAATGATTCGGTGGATGTTTGTTCCCTTAAAGTAAAGTGGTTTCTTAGTAGATGCTCCAAGACCTCTTTCGCCTACATGTTCATCAAGGCAAAGTAAGGCCTTGTAAGTTATAGAGATAACAAGCTTGCGACTCCATGTTGTACCAATATCTTCTTCATTGCACAAAGGGAGCAAGGAATCAGAATTACCAGTACAGAGAGCTCGGAAGTTCTCTGCGGTCTTCGGGACTACACTAGCAAAGAGCTGCAAACCAAAGATAAAAGTGGATCAGCTTCATGCCACCCACGACCTCCATAGACAAAACAACAACTACTCAAAAAAATGAGGCCCCGCATGCTGCCAAAGGCTTCACAACCTCGAAAGTGATCCTCTCAGCTTTGGCTCGGTCGATGGATATGTCCAGGAAAACCTGGGGGTTCTTGACCTTGGGCATGGCTGCCCCAATCCTTAGGGGTCACCTGCACAAGCGACACGTGAGCATCTTCAGCGACACCAGAAGAACAAGGTAATGCGGAACCGGTGCGTATTACGAGTGCTCCTACAAGGTTAGGTTACAACGGGCTCCACGGAGCTCGATCTTGCGCTGGAGGAAGACGGGACGGAATCGAATCTAACCATTGGTGAAGGTACCCCGCAGAGCAAGGGTAGCGACCCAACACTAACTACATGGATTGGACACCGGAGCAGCGGAAAGGTTTGTTTGTTTTTCGCGTAGGGTTCGGTCCGGAGGGATCCAGGCGAGGCGGGAAGGTCTTACCGGTTAGTAGCGACGGATCTCCACCCGGCGCCGTGGAGGAAGGCGGGACTGGGGGAAGGCTAGGAGGGCGGCGGCGGCGGCGGCGGCGGCTTCGAGCGAGGAGGAGTGGAGGAACTCGTGCTTCGGCGGCGCGTGCGTGCGTGCGTGCAGCTGGAGGCGTGGCCAGGGCTCCGTGTTGTAGGCGGCGGCGTTCGGGTGACAACGAGCTGGGCCGCTCCTGGCCTGTGAGCCCATACAGCTTGTTGGGCCTGATTACAGAGAAGTCAGAGCAGGATTTTTTTAATTTTAGCACCGTACAAAATCATTTATTATTAATAACATCTACAATTTTTTACAGAAATAGCCATCCAGTCATCCATAGAATGGACGATTTATCAAATCACGTTGGTCTAATGGTCACGTGGCCGGTCGGGGCTACCTCCCCCACACGAACACAAAGCAGAGGAGAGGAGAAGAGAGGACAAGAAAGGAAGAGAAGAAAAGAAAAGAAAAAGAAAAAGTAGAAACTATAATTTTTAAATATAATTAGAAATTTTGGATTTACTTATATTAATTGTGTATTGTAGGTAGTTTAGGTTTTAAGATTAGTTTGAACGTAGTTTAGGTTTTATTTTAGAGTTTAATATTTAATTTAGTTTGTATTTAGTTTAGTTAAAATTTAGAGTTTAGATTATTTTAAATATAGTTTTATGTTAAATTTTAATTCGTTTTTAAGATTTAGTTTCGGCCTTTAGTTTTAGTCTAGTTTAGTTTGAATTTTGAATTGTAAGTTAGTTTGAAATTATGTTTAGCTTAGTTTAAATATAGTGTAAGGTTATTTTAAGTTTTTAAAAAACTTATTTTAAATATAGTTACGGACTTTTATGATTAGTTTTAGTTTCAGACCTTTATGTTTAGTTATAATTTTGAATTTTAGGTTAGTTTGAATTTATGTTTAGGCTAGTCTAAATATAGTTTTATGTTACTTTAAGTTTTTATAAAATTTTAGCTTATTTAGAATTTAGTTTCGGTCTATTATATTTATATTTAGTTTCAGACCTTTAGATTTAGTTTAATTTGAATTTAAGAATTTAGGTTACTTTAAAATTATGTTTAGTTTGGTTTAAATATAGTTTTATAGTAGTTTGTAGTTTTTTTAGCATTATTACATAGAACCCATTATAGCTAAGTTTTTATATTTCGTACATTATATATCAGTTTTTAATTTCTATACTTACATTTCTATAATAGTACATATCCGTTTTTAACACTATTTATAATATATTATGTGTATTTCTATTTTTGTTATTATTTTTTCATACTTTATGTATTTTAAATTCCATGTTTGTAATTATTAAATTACGTATATACGTATGCTAGGTATGTCCAACAAAGTAGAATTTTAGGTATTTTATAGAGATGGGCAAATTAACGAAATAGATCTATCACGACTCATTTTTATACATCGGAGAATACCTAATCCAACGGAACGCACATTTATGGTTGTCTATAGATGGTTGCTAAAAGTTTTAAAATTGAGTAAGGATGAATATGAGATGAAGATAAACGGAGTTATCAGCTGTCGATGTGTGTGGTGGACACTTCCCTCGGACCTGCTCTGGGCAGCCCGCGGAGGTTCTTTTTCGGAGGGGCTAGTCGCTTGCGGAGAGCTTAAGCGTAAGTACGAGTTTGGGAGGAGCTTGACACGGCGAGTTTTACGTGGTTCGGGCCGCCGAAGCGTAAAACCCTACGTCCACGGTGAGCTGAGGAGCTCGTTGTATTGCTTGTTGCTCAGAACCGGAGTCCTGAGCTTGAGGATGAGTTACGCCTAGGTTATGAGTTGCTGGAGTGCGAACCCAGGGTGTGAATGGCTAGAGTGTGAACCCTTGCTAACGTTGCCTAACCGAACCTTTTATAGTCCAAGGCTCGTGTGGCTTACAAGGGGGGCCCGGGACCCGACAGGTGGTCCCGGGGAGATTGCCTGCCGACTATCGTATCCGCAGTTATGCCGGAAGTTATCTCTACCGAAGGCTTCCGAGTCTTCGTTCTGCCGTCGTGCCCATGCCGCATGCTAGTCGTAGTGGTTGATGATGGCGGGGGTGACAGGGGATGTCTTGTCGCTGTGTTTATTGGCTGGCAGGTTCTGACACTGCGCACCAGTCGGCGATGCGACTGGGCGCAACGACACCTGACAGAGGCGTGCTCCATGTCTCCGCGTCTTGGGAAGGCGCGGGTCTTGAATGCTTTGTACGGTTAAGGCATGGCGAGCCTTTACTCCTGCTGCCTACCGCGCCGGGCGGCAGTACTGCTCTGCTGGCCACGTGTCGGACCCGGAGCTCTCCTCTGAGGAGGGGGGGAGCTCCGGCTCCGTTGGACACGTGGAGCCTTCGGAGCTCACCCCCGCGGAGGGGGCGAGGTCCGGTCTTCCGGGCCACGTGGCAGGCTCGGAGCTATCCTTTGAGGAGAGGAGAGCCCCGGCCCTGCCGGACATGTGGCGCCCTCAGAGCTCGCCCTTGCGGAGGGGGCGAGGTCCGGCCTCCTGGGCCACACGGCAGGCCCGGAGCTATCCTCCGTGGGGAGGGGAGCTCCGGCCCCGCTGGACACGTGGGGCCTTCAAACCTCACCCCTGAAGAGGGAGCGAGGTCCTTAGGAGGTTTTACCCTGTGCGCGGGGGGTACCAGGTATTGAGGGTACCGACAGTGGCCCCCGAGCTCACCTCGGGGGAGGTAACGAGCCCGAGGTGGGGCCTTCTCCTACCCGCGCACTTTCTTGTCTTGAGTACTCCCTGTGCTGGCAGGGTCTTGACGGCTTCGGAGTTCAGCCTCTAAGGAGAGGGTGAAGCCTGGCATCGGAGCTCAACCCTTGTGAAATGGGGAGGTCCGGCTTCGGAGCTCGCCTCTGAGAAGAGGGGTGGTTCGGGAAGTCATCGGAGCTCAGGCCCACGAAGGGCGTGAGGTCCGGCATCAGGGCTCGCCCCTGAAAGGAGGGCGAGGGCTGGCATCGGAGCTCGGCCCAGCTTTGGGGGCGGAGGTCCGGAAGTCATCGGAGCTCAGGCCAGCGAAGGGCGTGAGGTCCGGCATCAGCGCTCGCCACTGAAAGGAGGGCGAGGGCTGGCCTCGGAGCTCGGCCCAGCTACGGGGGCGGAGGTCCGGAAGTCATCGGAGCTCAGGCCAGTGAAGGGCGTGAGGACCTGAGGTCATCGGAGCTTAGGCCAGCGAAGGGCGTGAGGTCCGACATTAGCGCTCGCCTCTGAAAGGAGGGCGAGGGCTGGCCTCGGAGCTCGGCCCAACTGCGGGGGCGAAGGTCCGGAAGTCATCGGAGCTTAGGCCAGCGAAGGGCGTGAGGTCCGGAGGTCATCGGAGCTCAGGCGAGCGAAGGGCGTGAGGTCCGGCATCAGCGCTCGCCTCTGAAAGGAGGGCGAGGGCTGGCCTCGGAGCTCGGCCCAGTTGTGGGGGCGGAGGTCCGGAAGTCATCGGAGCTCAGGCCAGCGAAGGGCGTGAGGTCCGGAGGTCATCGGAGCTGAGGCCAGCGAAGGGTGTGAGGTCCAGCATCAGCGCTCGCCTCTGAAAGGAGGGCGAGGGCTGGCCTTGGAGCTTGGCCCAGCTGTGGGGGGCGGAGGTCCGGAAGTCATCGGAGCTCAGGCTAGCGAAGGGCGTGAGGTCTGGAGGTCATCGGAGCTCAGGCCAGCGAAGGGCATGAGGTCCGGCATCAGCGCTCGCCTCTGAAAGGAGGGCGAGGGCTGGCCTCAGAGCTCGGCCCAGCTGTGGGGGTCGAGGTCCGGAAGCTATCGGAGCTCAGGCCAGTGAAGGGCGTGAGGTCCGTAGGTCATCGGAGCTTAGGCCAGCGAAGGGCGTGAGGTCCGACATCAGCGCTCGCCTCTAAAAAGAGGGCGAGGGCTGGCCTCGGAGCTCGGCCCAGCTGTGGGGGGCGGAGGTCCGGAAGTCATCGGAGCTGAGGCCAGCGAAGGACGTGAGATCTAGAGGTCATCGGAGCTCAGGCGAGTGAAGGGCGTGAGGTCCGGAAGTCACCGGAGCTCAGGCCAGCAAAGGGCGTGAGGTCCGGCATCAGCGCTCGCCTCTGAAAGGAGGGCGAGGGCTGGCCTCAGAGCTCGGCCCAGCTGTGGGGGGCGGAGGTCCGGAAGTCATCGGAGCTGAGGCCAGTGAAGGGCGTGAGGTCTGACATCAGCGCTCGCCTCTGAAAGGAGGGCGAGGGCTGGCCTCGGAGCTCGGCCCAGCTGTGGGGGGCGGAGTCCGGTACTGCTCAGAAGTCCTCTCTTTTCTGTCCCTTAGTCTCATTTGGCCTACTGTCGCGGGCCAGAATACGGGGCTTGGGTAATCCAGTGCACTTGGTCCCGGAGGTCTGGCCCCCAGCCCCATTCAGGGTGTAACCGTCCGGCCCCCTGGTACTCAGACTGTAGCGCTGGGGGGCAGAGTGCGCATGCTTTGGGTGCAGGACCGGGCAAAGAAGGGCTCCTGACCCCTCGGTCTAGCGTAGGTCTTTTCTCGGAGGGGACCAACTGGTGATACAGTACCCTTACAAGGGGAGGTCCTGAAGGCCCCCGGGCCCCTGGCAGGTACCCCAAGCACTACCGCCTTCGGTAGGATGGCAAATATCGACTATGCATGAGCGCAGGAAAGAGGAACCGAGTGTACAATGGATGTACACTGTCTAGAGCGTGGGAAGGTGATCATATAAATTAATACGTAATTTAAATAAAGACCTAAGTAAGCATGGTGAACTTACTGGGGTAGTGTCGGAGCGCCATGTCCTCATGCAGAGCGGGTCATGTGTGGCTTCGTCGTACGCTCGGACACGGGGGGACCCCCATGGCGATCTCAAGGGGAAGCATGGCTTCGGCCTCGCATACCATGTAGAAGGGTAGTTCCCGTGACCCGGCCCTGGGAAGTCCGGCTGGCCCTCGACATAGAGGAGCCGGTATCCCCTAACGGCTTTGGGTGCGCGTCTGCACCGGTTGTGTGGGTCTGCTTGGCGTGGACCTGGCACGCATTGCATGTCCTAACCGGTTTGACGGCGTCCAGGTGGCTCTCGGTCAGTAGGAGCCATGCCGGGTGGCTTAACCGACCAGCGTGCGGGACGATGAGCGTTCCCAGCACTTGCCTCCGTGGACTACTGCGAGCTAGTCGCAGCCTTCCTCCTGCGTTATGCACCGCAATAGGATGTTGTGGTGCCACGCCAGTAAAGATACCAACGCGTAGCACTTAGCCATCTGCACAATCCGTTTAGCGAATGCACGTTCATCAGGAAGGATGTCCTTCAAGGAGTCCCGGACCTCCGTGGTCCATGCATCGGGACTACTTGAGCTTCTGGATCTTGAGCGCTGGGTTGCACGGAGTCCCCAGCGACGCTTACGATCCTTTGGCGGTGTCCATGGCTGCAGGGCCACCGGGACCGCCAGCTTCGAGGTGCTGGTCCATCCCCCTTCGCCCGGCTCGGTGGACCGAGCTGTGGGCCGTAGCAACGTCCTCTCGAAGACTCCTTCGGGCACAGGGGCTCCGGTGGAGGCCTTCATTGAGAGGTCGTCAGCTGCGGACTTGCCAGCGCGCGGTACATGGCGCAGGTCCAAGGCGAGGAAGTCTTTCTCCAACATCCGCACGTGGAGCATATAAGCAGCTAACTGTGGGTCATTGCAGGGGCATTCACCCATAACTTGCTTGATAACTAGCTGGGAGTCGCCCTGCGCCAACAACTGGCGAGCGCCCAGAGACAGGACTGTCTTTTAGGCCAAAGATGAGTCCTTCATACTCTGCCAAGTTGTTGGTTGCCTTGGAATTGAGACGCACCATGTACCCAGACTTCTCCCCCGATGGCATGAGAAGCAGTACGCCGGCACCGGCCCCCTGCTTTCGCGAGGAGCCGTCAAAGAAGAGCGTCCAGTGAGGCCCGGTGAAGACCGGAGCTCGGTGCTTTAGTTCACCGTCTTCGTGGCCCCCTGGTTTAGCCTTCGTTGGCGTCCACTCAGCGACGAAGTCAGCTAGTGCTTGGCTCTTGACTGTCTGACGTGGTCGGGAGCTCAGCTTGAACTCCGCCGTCTTCGGGCTGTCTTCCGGCTTCGGAAGCTAGCAGTGAGTGCCAATGACGCTCGTCTTCTGCTCCGGCGCACTTGTCCGCCAGGCTGAAGAGCCCCGAGATGTCTTGCACCTCCCTGGTGGCCAACTTCTCGAGCATCTTCTTGTCCCTCACACCTTGTCGGAATGCGACCACCGCTGATGCATTCGGGATGTGGGGGATGGTGTTGCGTACCTGGGAGAACCGTTGGATGAAGGAGCACAGTGATTCCCCAGGTTGTTGTTTGATGGCGTGGAGGTCAAGCCCCGTGCTTGGACGGGTGTAGGAACTGCCGAAGTTGGCAGTGAACTGCCGGCGGAGCTCTCCCCAGGAAGTTATGGAACCCTGGAGGAGGTTCATGATCCAAGACCGGGCTGGGCCAGTCAAGGCGACGGGGAAGTAGTTGGTCATGACGGCCTCATCCTCTCTTGCGGCAAGTACGACGGTGGAGTAGATCTGGAGGAACTCCGCCGGGTTGACGCTGCCGTCGTACTTCTCAGGCAGGTGCGGCCGAAACTTGCGTGGCCACCTCGCGAAGCGGAGGTGGGGCGTCAGGGCCGCACATCCTGCCCCTGTTGCTGCGGGCGTTGGTGCCACGAACGCTTAGTTCGCTGCTGGCACAGTGTACCCCGGTATGGGCAAGGCTGCGCCATAGACCGGGGACGCCGTTTGCATGGCATATGGCTGTGGCATATGCTGCGTGGCATATGCCTGGGGCAGAGTTCGCGTGGCGAAAGTCTGCGCCTCAGGCAGGGTTGAGGCAGTCGTCATGCTGACGCCGGCCTCTTGGCTACGACGCCTTTCTCGTCGTAGCTCGAGGAACACTCGGGCGTCTTGGCCCAAGTGGCATCATTCCAGCTCAGTCCTTAGGTCCGTCGACGGAAGCCTGGTGGAGCTAGAACCCGTCGTCTGTCCGTCAACCGTCGGCGCGCGTCAGCGACACGGCCGGTTGGCCGGAGCGTCGTCCCCGCTGAAGTCGAGGGTTTGCGGCGGCGACGACGAGACGGTTACCTCGCGAATCCACTGTTGGGTCGCTGAATGGGGCGCGTCCCCAGCAGGTGGGTTGCGCAGTAGCGCTCTTGCTGCAGCCAGCGCACCCCTGTGGGGAACGCTCAGCGCTGCAGAAGATCTCATGCTAGTTGGAGCCTGCATTGCCGGAGTCGGCGTTGCCGGAGTCGGCTGCTGGCTTCCAGCTTGCACCGACACACTCGGTCCTGAGTGCGTCGACACGTATTCCCCGCTAGTCACGGTCCGTCGTGAACGCGGGGGAGGAGAGCTTGCCACTGAAGGTAGCTTCGTCATCTTCGTCGGTAGAAACTCGTCGCGCAAGGGAAAAGCCCCCTACCTGGCGTGCCAAATATCGAAGTGTGTGGTGGACACTTCCCCCGGACCTGCTCTGGGCAGCCCGCGGAGGTTCTTTTTCGGAGGGGCTAGTCGCTTGCGGAGAGCTTAAGCGTAAGGACGAGTTTGGGAGGAGCTTGACACGGCGAGTTTTACGTGGTTCGGGCCGCCGGAGCGTAAAACCCTACGTCCACGGTGAGCTGAGGAGCTCGCTGTATTGCTTGTTCCTCAGAACCGGAGTTCTGAGCTTGAGGATGAGTTACGCCTAGGGTATGAGTTGCTAGAGTGCGAACCCAGGGTGTGAATGGCTAGAGTGTGAACCCTTGCTAACGTTGCCTACCCGAGCCTTTTATAGTCCAAGGCTCGTGTGGCTTACAAGGGGGGGGGGGCAGGACCCGACAGGTGGTCCCAGCGAGATTGTCTGCCGACTATCGTATCCGCAGTTATGTCGGTAGTTATCTCTACCGAAGGCTTCCGAGTCTTCGTTCTGCCGCCCTGCCCATGTCGCATGCTAGTCGTAGTGGTTGATAACGGCGGGGGCGGCAGGGGATGTCTTGTCGCTGTGTTTATTAGCTGGCAGGTTCTGACACTGCGCGCCAGTCGGCGATGCGACTGGGCGCAACGACACCTGACAGAGGCATGCTCCACGTCTCCGCGTCTTGGGAAGGCGCGGGTCTTGAATGCTTTGTACGGTTAAGGCATGGCGCGCCTTTACTCCTGCTGCCTACCGCGTCGGGCGGCAGTACTGCTCTGCTGGCCACATGTCGGACCCGGAGCTCTCCTCTGAGGAAGGGGGGGGGGGGGGGGAGCTCCGGCTCCACTGGACACGTGGAGCCTTCGGAGCTCACCCCCGCGGAGGGGGCGAGGTTCGTTCTTCCGGGCCACATGGCAGGCTCGAAGCTATCCTTTGAGGAGAGGAGAGCCCCGGCCCTGCCGGACACGTGGCGCCCTCGCAGCTCGCCCTTGCGGAGGGCGCGAGGTCCGGCCTCCTGGGCCACGCGGCAGGCCCGGAGCTATCCTCCGTGGGGAGGGGAGCTCCGGCCCCGCTGGACACGTGGGGCCTTCAAACCTCGCCCCTGCAGAGGGAGCGAGGTCCTTAGGAGGTTTTACCCTGTGCACGGGGGTACCCGGTATTGAAAGTACCGACATCAGCCATTCAAGGGAGGAATTTCTAAAAACTACTGTCGCTATAGGGAACACCTGTGTGCTGTACTTATGTTGCAAAGGTTGTACAATATGGTTGGCCACTAATACTTCTGGTTCAGGTTGAATTCAAGGAAGTAGTCCCCGAGACGAAGGACGACGATAATGACGAGGAAGATAATGATGGTGGTGATGCGGAAGAAGATAATGATAATGAAGTGACACATACTGTTGTTAGTTAGGCAACTGGTTAAGTAGATGAAGGAGAGCATATAGAACATATAGTTCAACAGATGGTTGTTGAGGATACGGATTATAGTAATGTTCTTGAATACGATTCATCCGACGATAAAGATCAACCTCCAGTTCCTGCCGAGTGGAGTCATCTAAATTTTAAAAACCTAAGAGTCACTAAAGGGTATCATTTACCGTTGAATTACCACGACACACAATAACAGCGGGGTCTCTTTTCAAATGTAAACAAGCATTGCAAGATATTGTTAAATACTGGTCCCTTTCAGTGAAGAGGTCATTTAAGGTTTCGCGATCCACTAAAAAACTTTATGATGTTCGATGCTTATCAACAAGTTGCCCCTTTCGTGTTCGCGAATATGCAGAAAAATGGAGTGACCTTTGAAAGTGTTCTATTGTGATTGATCATGCGTGCGAGTACCAACATCTTGAGAAATGCAATACTGCCCTTACATCGCAGTTTGTTGCAAATCACATGTATGCTCGTGGGGGTTGATAATATTTTTTTGAGCCAAAATATATTATCAACACAATTGAGCAAGATTTTAAGTATACAATAAGCTACTCCAAAGCTTGGAAGGCGAAACGGAACGTTATTGAGGCAAGATTTGGTACTTATGAAGCTTTATGATAATCTTTTAAAGTTACTTCATACCATCAGAAGTCTGAATGTCGGCACAACTGTTGATATCGTGGATGTTCCAAACCACCGGCTTCCTGGGAAACTTATTATTCACCGTGCATTCTTTTCACTAGGTCAATGCATAAACCCATTTCGATATTATAGGCTCATTCTGTGTATGGATGGCACGTTTCTAACCGGAAAGTACAAAGGTCAAATTCTTACAGCTATTGGAGTTGATGGCGATAATCAAATTTTACCTGTGACATTTGCATTTGTGGAGAGTGAAAATGCTGGCAGCTGGTACTGGTTTATGAAACGGGTTAGAGTTGATGTAGTGTAAGGCCGAGAAAATGTATGTGTCATACATGATCGTAACGCTGGTTTGTTGAAGGCAATAACAGATATCAAATACGGCTGCGCAGAGAGCTGTCTCCCACCAGTTTGGCCAGATATAGAATCAAGGTGGTGTATGAGGCACTTAGGTGTAAATTTTTACAGTCATTTCAAGAACAAACAACTGATGAACATGTGTTAAGCGTCTCTGTAGTCAGAATCAAGAGAAGAATTTCAATGCATCGTGACGTCGTCTTGATAAGCTCATATAGAAACAAACCAAGGAGGTACTTTGGACAGGATTACTAGACGTCTCTAAACCACTCTCTACCGTTCCTTCAACCGAATATACTATTTCTCGTAGGGCTGGATCATCTATCAGATGTTTCTCGTATTGGATTCATAATGAGCCGAAAGAGAAATGGTCGTTGCTATATGAAACATACGGTGCTAGGTATGGAATTATGAAAACTAATTTAGCTGAGATATGTAATTATTTGTATTACTTTTAATTATACTTCAAATTAGTAGTGCTACAAATTAATGCAAGTTTCGTATAGGTCTATAACTTTGCCCTACGTGGGTCAAGAGTTTTACCATTGGTTGGTATTGTTGAATCAATCTTGAATGGAACGATAAAGTACTTTCATGAGCATTTTGCAGAAACTTCTCTATTGATGGTTGATACTAATTTAGTCTTCTCAAAATATTTGTTTGTGACTACATGGACGAGAAGATTAAAAATGTTCACATACATAGTGTCAAACAAATTGGAACTTTGCACAACAGGTTTGAGATCACATGTAGAGACAGAGGCAGACATTGTGCCACGAGTGAACAGACTGTGCACGAGTGCGTTCTTCGTGAGAACTCGGCTATATGTACATGTATGAAGCCAAAGCTCCTCCATTAGCCTTGTTCTCATGTCATTGTTGCCTGCAGTCGAAGTCAATTATCTCCAACCATATATGTGTCACAATACTTTTTAGAAGGGACTTTGCACACAACCTGGCACACAAAGATATTTGGTTACCAGATTTTTGGTGCATTCACCAACGATTTTGGACCGAAATTCGAAAGAGACTCTGATTATATGAGGTTGAAGCAGACTCATGATCCATGTAAAACGAGATGTATAAGAAATGATATGGACGAGTACACATCGTCGCAACAAATGAGATGTAGTAACTATAACAAAATTAGCGATAGTTACAAAAATTGCATTTGACGTAATGTTACGGGAGCGGTAGAAGCGGGACCTTCAAGAAATCCGCATGACCGGAGACGTCCTCGTGGTCGTCGCTCACGGCGGGATGAACAATGATTTGTTTTTTAGTCAACTTCCTTTAATGTAATCTTCCGATGTAACATCATCATGTATTACGGATGTTGTAACGAACAATATCGTTACTTACGAAGTTACATAATTTTTATAACTTTTTTGTACCTACAAATTTTGTTGTTTTATTTACCAGCAACTGATGAATCCTACGTATCAATGACTAACAATTTAATATATTTTAAACCTGTAGTCATGGCTGCAGGTGATAGTGGCACTTACGAGCTATTGAACGCTCAGTTCGGCGCTCGACACCGCTCTTACTTGTGTAGTGTTCGAGGAGTCGAACTTACCACGTTGCGACCGAGGGTGCTGAAGACGCTGCTACAACTGGACGATAGGTGGATTGACATGTACGAATATTTATATTAAATAATTCAAATATTGTTAGATTATTTCATATTAATTTTATATTATGTAATGCAGGTTGAGTGCAACGGTGCTCCTACCACTGTGTAGGATGTTGGAGCCTCAGGTAATGGAACACTCTAAAGAAAAGTCCACGTGACTAACCTACGATTGTTTCTTGCTTACTGTGTTGGTCGACCGATGGAGACCGGAGACACACACTTTCCACATGTCTTGTGAGGAAATGACTGTCACGCTCCAGGATGTGTCGTATCTGTTAGGTCTACCGCTAGCAGGGCAGGCAGTTTGTAGGCCAGACTTCGCGAACGGCTGGCTTGAGGATCTACAAGCTCGTTTCTCTAGCGTCGTACCTCACTCGAGGTACACTCAGGGGCACGGTTCGATAAGACCAATCTCAGACAGACAAGAGCACGGTCTACCGAAGACTTGGTTGCAGCACTACGAGGTAAGTTTAGTTGGATTATATGTATATTATGCCTTTCATAAGTAATAATTGTAATAATACATATTTTTTGTTCGTTTCAGCCCGAGAACATCCATCTAGACGCGGATGAGTACACTATATCCAGACACTTTGAGACGTACCTTCTGTGGCTTTTTGGGTGGATCGTGTTCACAGATTCACACGGGGATACGATCGATAAGCGCCTTATCTACTTCGCGAGAGAGATAGCAAACAGTCCCCCTCACGCAGTTCCGCAGTACAATTGGGATTCAGCTGTGCTAGCGGCTACGTATCGAGGTATTTGTACGGCATGTACAAAGTTAAGTTACTAACAACAAATTGTTTAAATATTTCTTAAATTGACATGTCCTAATCAAGTGACTTTTAATATTTGTATTGTTCATAGGTTGCGGCAGATGACATACTAACTGGATGTCCGTTGTTGTTGATCCTCTGGGCGTATGAGCGGTTCTCGATAGGTCGGTCTAGGGTGGACGTCACTCCCCTACGGCGATGCCTTATACGGGAACACCTAGAAGGACAGGCCAATGATGGGCACATTGTGGACTCGACGCATGGTAAGTGAAGTTGTAATACATATACGTTCATTTTTAACATAGATATTTGTTTTGTTATAATTATTTTTGTTTTGCAACATACTTGGGCTGACGACACGGTGCACAATGGTTACCTGAAGTATACGATGTCATTCGACCGTCTATAGGCGGACAACGACGTCATATGGACTCAGTATTCGTATGAGGCTGTGGAGCGCCACGCACCCGCTGAGTTGTCGTCATTGTGCACGAGAGATGCGGACGTGTGGTGGACACAGTAGGGCTGGGCACGGTTAACCGCATAATCGCAAACCGAACTTAACCGCACCGAATTAACCGAAATTGTCAGTTAATTCGGTTTTTGGTTATCAGTTCGGTTTTTATTTCTGTACTATTCGGTTTTCGCTGTTTGGTTCGGTTTTGAGCTCTGGTTAACCGAACTACCGAATTAACCACACTTTTTAGAAGCAGCCCACTAGGCCCAGTTAAAGCCCAACTCAGCATTCATTCAAGCAACCGAGAGCCAACCCGTAACCCTAATCCCCTCATTCACTCACTCGACACTCCCCGCCTTCGCCCTTCGGACCTCTCGAGCTCAGCCGCCGCAACCCGCAGCTAGCCAGCTCGGGTCCTCCGCCCCGCCTCCGCCCTGTGGCCTCCAGTCCCTCCACCCTCTGACACGGCCAGCCGTAGCCCCGCACGCCCGCCGCAACCCGCAGCTCGGGTCCTTCGCCTCAGCCTTCCGCCCGACGCCACGACCAGCCGCAGCCCGCTGTGCCGCACGCCCGTCGCTCCGCCCCCGCACCCAGCCGGCGTCTCGGCGTCTCCCCGTCCACGTCTCCCCGACGCCTCACGCCTGTTCCGGGCTCCCAACGGGCGACGGCCAGCTCCGTACCCGGCAAGTAAACTGTAAAAGCAACGGCGCCAACAACCGAGCACTCCTCCAATGAGTGTTGATGCATAAAGCTATATTGTTCATGCTCATTTATGTTTTGCTTGTAATAAACAGTTTGTATTGCTGTGATTATAGATGGGAGGAAATGATGGTTCCGCTGCTTCCGCAAGATCTGATGATGCATCAACTGAGAGGTCCGAGAACAAGAAGCAGGACACGATGGAAGAGCAACAGGAAAACAAGGATGGAGGGGCAACAGCAGAACAAGAGGTTGAGAAAGACGTGAAGAAAAGGAAAGCTATGTCAACAAGATCTAAAGTGTGGGATAGTTTCTCCAAGATAACAGCTGCAGGTGTATTGAAGAAAGCTAAGTGCAAGTATTGTTCCCGTGAGCTCATGTGTAACTCAAGAATAAATGGTACGTCCTCTATGAAATATCAGTTAAATGTGTGCAAGAAAAATCCTAATAGGAATGGTGATAATAATCAAGGGACATTAAAATTACAACCGTCCCAAGGGGATAGTAGTGTTGGTATTGTTACCACATGGAAGTTTGATGCTGATGAATTGAAGACTTGTCTAGCCGAGATGATAATTGAAGATGAACTCCCTTTTGTGTTTACTGAATGTCCTGGATTTAGAAAAATTTATGGCCAAAGCTTGTCCACGCTTTACTGTGCCCTCAAGAAGATCAATAACAAGATCATGTGTTAAGGTTTATGAGGGTCAAAAGAAAAAACTTAAGGACACTTTTAAGAAATCATGCGAAAGAGTTTGCCTCACAACTGACACTTGGACCTCAAATACACAATAGAATTACATGTGTGTGACAACCCATTTTATTGATAATGATTGGAAGCTTCACAAGAAAATCATAGGTTTTTTCTTAGTGGAAAGCCATAGAGGGGAAGACATAGGGAAATCATTAGAGAGTTGCTTGGCTGAATGGGGCAATGAAAAAGTTTTTACCATAACAGTTGATAATGCTAGTGCAAATAATGGTGCCATAAGGTATATGAGGAGGGTGCTGAATGAGTCAAACAATAGCATTGCAGGAGGTCAGTACCTCCATATGCGATGTGTTGCACACATAATTAACTTAATAGTAACTGAAGGTCTCAAAGAAATTGATGTTTCAGTTGCTCGTGTCCGTGCTGCTGTTAAGTTTATAAAGAGTTCACCATCCCGGTTGGCCAAATTTAAGAAATGTGCTGAACTAGCAAAAGTGAACAACCAAGCTTTTTATCACTAGATGTTTGCACTAGATGGAACTCTACTTATCTTATGTTATCTGCTGCAAAGCCATATGAAAAGGCGTTTGAACGGTTCAGTGAGGAAGATCCACACTATAAACTCAATTTGGAAGATGCTAGGAATGGTCCAGGAGTTCCTGAAAAATCAGATTGGTAAAATGCAAAAAAATGGCATATTTTCTAGAACACTTCTATGAGCTCACCCTTCATGTTTCAGGCACAAAATATGTTACTTCTAACACACTTTTTCATGAAATTGCTGATGTTTTAATCTTGTTGAGAGAATGGTGTGATAGTCCTGATAAGACACGCAAGGAAATGGGCATGAGAATGATGGAGAAGTACTACAAATATTGGGGGGACAGCAATTGGGAGAAGCTAGGAGAGAAAGGGGAGCAGCTGAACTTGGTCATTTTCTTTTGTGTTGCCATTGATCCAAGGTACAAGTTATCCAATTACACGAAGATGGTTACTATTGAACTGTTTGGATATGAGATAGGACAGGAATTATGGAAGAGAGTGAATTCTTCTTTTCACTCTTTGTTTGAGGAGTATAAAAATCTCTATGCTCCAAGTGATAAGGCACCAATGTACGGTGATTCTCAAGCACCACAAGAAAGGACTGGAAGGTTGGTGAAGTCTATAATTGCTAAGAAGATGAGGCTGGATAGTAGTACAACTAACACTAACAAGTCTGAACTAGAGAAATACCTAGTTGAAGAGAATGAAGAAGATAAAAAGGACTTTGACATTCTTGATTGGTGGAAGGACAATGCTCATAGGTTCCCTATATTGTCTCATATGGCTCGTGATCTCTTAGCAATTCTCATATCAACAGTTGCATCTTGTCGAAGTGTTCGGTCGACACTTCCCCCGGGCCTGCACTGGGCAGCCCGCGGAGGTTCTTTTTTCGGTGGGGCTAGTCCCTTGGGGAGAGCTTGCGCGGATGGACGAGTTAATAAGAGCTTGACACAGTGAGTTTTACGTGATTCAGGCCGCCGGAGCGTAAAACCCTACGTCCACGACGAGCTATGGAGCTCGCTACATTGCTTGCTGCTCAGGGCAGGAGTCCTGAGCTTGGGGGTGAGTTACATCTTGGAAGTGTATGGCTAGCGTATGAGTTGCAGAGTGCGAACCCTTGCTATCGTCGCCTACCCGAGCCTTTTATAGTCCAAGACTCGGGTGGCTTACAAGGGGGGCCGGGACCCGATAGGTGGTCCCGGGAAGATTGTCTATCATCTACCGTATCTGCAGTTATGCCGGTAGTTGTCTCTGGTCGAAGGCTTCCGAGTCTTCGTCTTGCCGCCCTGCCCATGCCGCATGCTAGTCGTAGTGGTTGATGACGGCGCAGGCGGCATGGGATGTCTTGTCGCGGTGTTTATTGGCTGGCAGGTTCTGACACCGCGCGCCAGTCTGTGATGCGACTGGGCGCAACGGCACCTGACAGAGGCGTGCTCCGCGTCTCTGCGTCTTGGGAAGACGCGGGCCTTGAATACCTTGTACGGGCAAGGTATGTGGCGTCTTTACGCCCGCTGCCTATCTCTCGGGGGCAGGCAGCGCCGTTCTTCTGGCCACGTGACGGGCCCGGAGCCCTTCTCTGAGGAGGGGGAGGTCCGGCCCCACCGGACGCGTGGCGCCTTCGGACCTCTCTCCCGCGGAGGGGGAGGTCCGGCTTCTGTATGCCACGTGGCGGGCCTGGAGCTCTCCTCTGAGGAGAGGGACGTCCGACCCCGCCGGACGCGTGGCGCCTTCGGAGCTCTCTCCTGCGGAGGGGGAGGTCCGGCTTCTGTATGCCACGTGGCGGGCCCGGAGCTCTCCTCTGAGGAGAGGGAGGTCCGGCCCCGCCGGACGCGTGGCGCCTTCGGAGCTCTCCCTGCGGAGAAGGGCGAGTTCCTTAGGCATTTTCCCCTGTGCGCGGGGTACCCCATATCTCAGGTACCGACAGTGGCCCCCGGGCCCATCTCAGGGGAGATAGCGAGCCCGAGGTGGGACCTCCGTCTCTTCCGATCCGCGCACTTTCTCTAAGTCCCGAATTGACCGCTGCCGGAGCACGAACGGCCGCGGGATCGTGGGAGCGTGCGCTCACTTGATGGTTGCTTTTACTGCGGTGGTTCCCAAGACTGCCACTTTTGCACGTTGCGGCGCTTTCTTCGGGAACCGCCGAAGTGCCTTGCCGGCTCATCTTCTCAGGAGACCGACTTCTTGACCCACCGCTTCAGTTGGGCGGCTTGGGTCCACCCGTCATTGGCACTCGGTCTAGGAGCCGAAGCGGTTGCCGATGTGGTGTATTCGAAGAGTTCCGAATCGCTTGGAATTGCACCCGGGAAGTTTTTAGAGGGGATCTTACCCACATTGCGGCTTCCATTCGCACTTATCTGCGCTTCTTCTCGGACTCTTGTGCTTTTGCTCTCTTGCCCTTGAGTTCTCCCTTGCCATGGCCTCCAACCCGCCACCAGAGAAGAAGCGCGCACGATCTCCTTCAGCGGCGGCGTCTGTGCCAAGTCGGGAATCTGGGGTGCCTGGCACTCCCTCCGGTGGCGACTCGAAGAGGCCCCGGGCTGATGCGTTGAGGGAAGCTTCTGGGGCGTTCTCTGTTCCACCAGTTCAAGCGACTGCGGAGCGGTCGTCAGTGACGGTAGCGGGCTCTGGGAGTCCTACCCCGGCTCGGAAGTCGGGGTTCAGAGCCCGCTGGAGTGTCCGTGCTTCCCGGCCATCCCCGACTTGCGGGGAGTCTGTGCCGTTGCGCTTGGAGCCAGGGGCAACTGCCGCGGCCCCCAGGCCAGCGCGAACTTCTCCTGTTCCGGTGTGCCCGGACTTCGCGGCGGCATCGTCTCTTCCTGCCGAGACGGCCACCGCGGCCACCAAGCCAGCGCAGGTCGACCCTGCACCAGGCGGCCCGGCCTTTACTCCAGCGCCGCCTTCCCCGTCTCGCCCCTCTCCACAGGTCAAGGAGCCAGAAGCTGAAGAGAGCCCGGCAGGTCCGGCTGCCAGAGCCTCGGAGCCAGCTTCTCCTAACCGGCGTCTCGTCTCGGTTGCTGGTGCATCGACTCCTCTTGAGGACGAGGTAATGGAGGAGGTCTGGGGGACTGCCCCGGCCTCTGTTGCTCCATTGCCCCTGGCGGATGCCTTCGCGCTTGCCGAGACGAGCGTCCGGCAGATCTTGGCTGCACTAGGTCGCGAGCGAGAGGAGTATACGGTTGAACGGGATCGCCTCCTCACCTGGGGGAACCTTTTGCGGGAGAGGACCGCGAAGGTTAAGGGCGAGCTCGACTCTAGGCGGGAGTTGCTCGACTTCAGGGAAGTGCTACTCGACCGGATGAAGCGGGCTGTCGACCGCATGGACGCCGAATCGCGGCGGATCAACAGGGAGGCACGGGAGGCACACGCCCGGGCTGAGGAGAGCCTCTCTGCCGCTGTGGAGATACGGCAACAGTTGGAGCGCCGTAAACTCGTCGTTGAGGAACGGGAGCGTTCCACGGCAGCTGAGGCGGAGAGGGTCGCCGCGCAGCTGGCGGCGGGCGAGGATGACCTTCGAGCTTGGATCGAGGAGCTGGAGATTCTGAAGGTAGACCTCGACTTGAGGGAGGAACAGGTCTCCCGTGAACGCCGGGCGGTCTTGGACCGGGAGTTGGCCGCCGACTTCAAGGCTGCTGAGTTGGAGCGGCTCGCCAAGACTCTCCATCTTCGGGAGAGCTCCCCGGCGGCCAAGGAGAAGGAATTCTCCGAGAGGAACCTGGAGGCTCTGCAAGCGGCCCGCCGCGAGGTGGAGGAGCTCTCGCCCTTGCGGTCCTCCGAGGCTCTTGCGGTCTCGAGCTTTGTGGATCGAGCGGGGTCCGCCCTGATCCCTCTTGGCTTCAGTCCGGTGAGGGCCGCAACTCCTGCGTTGAAGGTGGCGGAGGTGATCCCCGCGCTGGAGTCGATCGGCGCCAAGCTGGACAGGCTAGACTCGGTGGTCGCCAGCGAGCTTGAGGCCGAGGGACGCGGCCTAGCCTTAGAGGTCGCCTCACATGTGCTGGCATGCTTCAAGAGTCGCGACCCCTCTTTCGCGCTAGAACCAGCGAGAGAGGGCCCAGACGCGGAGCGGGAGGAAGCTGCTAGGGCTGAAGTCGAGGATGTGGCCGCCCTTGTAGCCGCAAGGTTCCGGCGGGAGCCGGAGGTCCTTAGGACTTGTTTCTCCCTTTTTATCGAGTCTGTAGTCCAGCTCATGGAGCCTCGTTTAGTTTGACTCTTTTAGATATTTGTGTCTGTGGTGCTTTTTCTCTCCTTCTTGGCTTTGCCTGACTGAGTCCTTAGCTCCACAAGGTACTTAGAGGCCATCTCCAATCTCGGAGCTCTGCATAGACGCCTTCCCCGGGTCCTAACCGTGTTAGGGGCCCCCGGGGGTCTCCGGATCTCGCCCTATGGGGAGCTCCAAATCTGCCTGCCACGTGGCGGGTCCGGAGCCCCTCCTTAGGAGGCGGGAGCTCCGGCCATGCTGGACACGTAGGGCTTTCGGAGCCCTCTCACCGAGGGGGGGGGAGGTCCGGTTTCCGCCTGCCACGTGGCGAGCCCGGAGCCCTCCTCAGGGGAGGCGAGAGCTCCAGGCCCGCTGGACACGTGGGGACCTCGGGCCCCGCCCTTGCTGAAGGGGCAGGACCCGGTCCTTCCAGTCCTAGGCCGGAGTAATTGATAGCTCCTTTCCCCCCGCTTCATGCAGTCACTGTTACCGTAACCTAGAGGTCCTGCACACAGGCAGAGGAAACGTAATTCTCCTCGGGGGGTCCTCCCCTCCCGTCTCCTAGTCTTATTCGTCTTATGATCCTGATCCGTTATACGGGGCTTGGGCAATTCTATGCTCGAGGCGGCGCAGCTCCGGCTCCCTCCGAGGTCCGGATACGGTCGTCCGATCCCTAGTACCGGGCCATGCGCTGGGGAAGCAGAGTGCACGTGCTTTGGGTTCATGATCAGGCAAAGCGGTTGTACTCCCCTGTACCTCTGGGGGGCAGGATGCGCATGCTTTGGGCTCATGGCCTGCTAAGCTGGATACGCACCCTGGACCCCCCATGCACAACGCAGGCATTTCCTGGAGGTGACCAACTGGCACCGCAACACCTGACTAGGGGAGGCCCGAGAGACTCACTCGGCCATCGGCAGGTGCCTCAAGCGCAGCCGCCTTCGGTAGGATAGCGAATGCCGACTATGGATGAGCGCAGGAGAGGGGGAACTAGATGTACGATGAATATACATAGGTAGTGCGATCATAAAAATTAATGCATAGTTTAAATGAGCGCATGAGAGAGAGCTAAGTATAATAGGTTTCTGTATTCATGCCCATAGGTGGAATTCTGGCTGTACATGGAGGCAATATTCCGCCTCGTCTGCAAGGGAAGCAAGACTCTACGCGCTTAGGGTCGGAACCAGGCTAAACTGGACGTAGTCCTGTACCGTCCCTTGAGACTTAGCTGCCCCAAGCTCTGTTCCTAAATTCTATGGGATCCATTACAGAAGGGAATAACCCTGTTCTACTGATGCTCGGGAAGTAGGACTTACAGTGTTGCTTCATGGCAAGGATTTTTGGGAACGGATCCCACACTCGGTTGAAAGGCATGTGTACCTGGGGCGGCAACTTTCATGATTCAGAAGGGACCTTCCCTGCTGGGGGAGAGCTTATGGGTCCTTCTTGGAATAGAGCGTGCCGCGACACCAGGTTGCCCTCCTGCAGGTCCCCGATGCGTTCGGTTCTTTGGCGGTAGTGCTTAGAGCATCAGCCGAGACCGCGCGTTGTGGGGTGTTACCTGCAGCCGAGTCTCGTCGACGAGGTTGTCATCTTCGCGCTGGATCAGGTCCTGCGCGGCTTCTCCTGGGGGCCCCCGGGGAGTTCTCCCCTTCTGGCTAAGGCCTTCAAGGGGTAGGTGGGCCTGGGCTCATCTTGGATGACCTAAGGCGTCTTCCCCTTCTAGCAAGGCCTTCAAGGGGTTGACAGATCTTGGGCGGCCCCCGGGAGGTATGTCCGAGGCACGGAGGCGTGCCGTAGTTGGCTACCGCCCTAGTCCGCCACCGTCGGAGCTGGAGTCCTCACCGTTATGCACTGTCTTTATGACACGCTGAGGCTCCTGGAACCCCACCTGATGGGCGGCGGTGACTGGGGCATCCACCTTCTGTTTGCCATCCCTCTGAGGGTAGGGCGGTGCTTCAGCTCTCTGTTGTCTTCCTTTGCGGAAGCGCTCTGCGTGCCTCTGGATATCCCAGCACTCGGCAGCAGTATGGTTGCCGGTGCCATGCACGGGGCATAGCCCGCCCTGGTCACTATCTGGGGCCGGTGACTGCCGCTGCCTTTTGTCGGGGCGTGGCCCCCGAGCTCCACTAGTTGTCGCTGCTGCGGCAACGAGAGCCGTGAACAATGACTTCATCTTGCCACTCCCCCGGTTCTTGGCCTTCTTGCCACCCCCATAGGCAGCAGCGCCGGACCCGGGCTGTCCCCCTGACTCGGAGGTCGGCAGAGAGTGCCAGTTCCGCCCTTCAGCTGCTCTGGTGCATTTGTCCGCCAGGCTAAAGAGCTCAGAGACGTCGCGGACCTCTCTGGTCGCGAGCTTCTCAAGCATTTTCTCGTCCCGGACACCCTGTCGGAATGCCACCACCATAGAAGCACTTTGGATATGTGGGATGGTGTTGCGTACCTGGGAGAACCGCTGGATGAAAGAGCGCAGCAACTCCCCAGGTTGTTGCTTGACGGCGTGGAGGTCAAGCTCCTTGCCGGGATGGGTGTAGGAGCTGCCGAAGTTGGCGACGAACTACCGGCAGAGCTCTCCCCAGGAAGTTATGGACCCCTGAGGTAGATTCATGAGCCAAGACCGATCTGGGCCGGTCAAGGCGACGGGGAAGTAGTTGGCCATGACAGCCTCGTCCCCTCCTGCGGCAAGTACGGCGGTGGAGTAGATCTGGAGGAACTCCGCCGGGTTGACGCTACCGTCGTACTTCTCAGGCAGGTGCGGGCGAAACTTGCGTGGCCACCTCGCGAAGCGAAGGTGGGGTGCAAGAGCTGCACATCCTGCTCCTGCTGCCGCAGGTATTGGCACCGCGAACGCTTGGTTCGCACTTGGCACCGCGTATCCCGGCATGGGCAAGGCTGCACCATAGGCCGGGGGCGCTGCTTGCGGCGCATATGGTTGTGGCATATGCTGCGCGGCATATGCCTGAGGCAGGGCTCGCGTGGCGAAACCCTGCCCTCCAGGTTGTGTTGAGGCTGACGTCATGCTGTCGCCAGCCTCATGGTTGCGACGCCTTTCTCGACGTCGCTCGAGGTACACCCGGGCATCCTAGCCCAAGTGGCACCGTTCCAGCTCCCTTCTCAGGTCCGTCGACGGGAGCCTGGAGGAGCTGGAATCCGCCGTTTGCCCGTCAACCGTGGGCGTGCGCGTCAGTGACACAGCCGGTTGTCCGGGGCGCCGTCCTCGCCGAAACCGAGGGTTCGCGGCGGCGACGACGAGGCGGTCCACCTCGCGGGCCCATTGTTGGGTCGCTGAATGGGGCGCATCCCCAGCAGGTGGGTTGCGCAGCAGTGCTCTTGCTGCAGCTAGCGCACCCCCATGGTGTACGCACAGCGCTGCAGAAGATCTCACACTGGTCAGAGCCTGCATCGCCGGAGTCGGCGTTGCCGGAGTCGGCTGCTGGCTACCAGCTTGTGCCGACACACTCCGTCCTGAGTGTGTCGACATGTACTCCCCACTGGTCACGGTTCACCGTGAACGCGGAGGGGGAGAGTTTGCCGCTGAGGGAAGCTTGGTCATCTTCGTCGGCGGAAACTCGTCGCGCAAGGGGAAAAGTCCCCCTTCCTGGCGCGCCAAATGTCGAAGTGGTTGGTCGATACTTCCCCCGGGCCTGCACTGGGCAGCCCGCGGAGGTTCTTTTTTTCGGTGGGGCTAGTCCCTTGCGGAGAGCTTGCGCGGATGGACGAGTTAGTAAGAGCTTGACACGGTGAGTTTTACGTGGTTCAGGCCGCCGGAGCGTAAAACACTACGTCCACGGCGAGCTATGGAGCTCGCTGCATTGCTTGCTGCTCAGGGCCGGAGTCCTAAGCTTGGGGGTGAGTTACAGCTTGGGAGTGTATGGCTAGCGTATGAGTTGCAGAGTGCGAACCCTTGCTATCGTCGCCTACCCGAGCCTTTTATAGTCCAAAACTCGGGCGGCTTACAAGGGGGGCCGGGACCCGACAGGTGGTCCCGAGAAGATTGTCTATCATCTACCGTATCTGCAGTTATGCCGGTAGTTGTCTCTGGTCGAAGGCTTCTGAGTCTTCGTCTTGCCGCCCTGCCCATGCCGCATTGCTAGTCGTAGTGGTTGATGACGGCGCAGGCGGCATGGGATGTCTGGTCGCGGTGTTTATTGGCTGACAGGTTCTGACACCGCGCTCCAGTCTGTGATGTGACTGGGCGCAACGGCACCTGACAGAGGCGTGCTCCGCGTCTCCGCGTCTTGGGAAGACGCGGGCCTTGAATACCTTGTATGGGCAAGGTATGGGGCGTCTTTACGCCCGCTGCCTATCTCTCGGGGGCAGGCAACGCCGTTCTTCTGGCCACGTGACGGGCCCGGAGCCCTTCTCTGAGGAGGGGGAGGTCCGGCCCCGCCGGACGCGTGGCACCTTCGGACCTCTCTCCCGCGGAGGGGGAGGTCCGGCTTCTGTATGCCACGTGGCGGGCCCGGAGCTCTCCTCTGAGGAGAGGGACGTCCGGCCCTGCCGGACGCGTGGCGCCTTCGGAGCTCTCTCTCGCGGAGGGGGAAGTCCGGCTTCTGTATGCCACGTGGCGGGCCCGGAGCTCTCCTCTGAGGACAGGGTGGTCCGGCCCCGCCGGACGCGTGGCGCCTTCGGAGCTCTCCCTATGGAGAAGGGCGAGTTCCTTAGGCATTTTCCCCTGTGCGCGGGGGTACCCCATATCTCAGGTACCGACACATCTGAATCGGCTTTTAGCATGGGTGGTCGTGTCCTTGATGATTTTCGGAGCTCACTCACACCGCAGATGGTTCAGTGCCTAGTTTGTTCACAAGATTGGCTGCGAGAATCTACTGGTCTTAGTGTTGAAGAGGATCCTGAAGAATTAGCCAAAATAGAGGAATGTAAGTAACAATTTTATTTCCTTTTTTATCATGCTTTAGGTTGATTGATAAACTAATTTGGCCTACTGTATTTCAGCGCTGATTAATGGAGTAGGTGGCCTGACCATATCTTCCAAGTCAAGGAGCAAGTCAGGCACCAATGTTGAGTGAGAGGGACGGCGCATGTAATTTCTATATTTGTGTTCTACCTTTTTATTTTTGTTTTGTGTCTGATTTATCTTGTTTCTTGATTCCTAATGCAGATGTAAAGAATGGCACACCCAAGCACATCGAAGAGAGGGAGTTTGGTCATGTGCAGGCGTGCAACCATTGCAATGGTTAATTATCTTTTATTCAAGTTTGTAATACTGTTTGAATATTTGATTGTGAATCGTGATGTGGGACTATGTTTCTAATATTATGTGTGAGACTATGTGATTTTAGATTGTTTGTAATATTATTTGTGTCAGGCTGATTTTATACTATGATTGCTATTTTACTTTATGAGCTTGCATGATTGCTGTACTAATAAAATTGCGGTTAACCGCATAGCCGCATTGAATTAACCGTAACTGAATTGCGCGGTTATGAGTTTTTTTGGATCAAATGCGGTTATGAATTCTTCATAACCAAAATTTCTTTTGACCGAATTAACCGAACCAAATTAACCGGATTAACCGGATGCCCACTCCTAGGACACGGAAGGCTCTCGTGTACGATATTTGCGTCGAGGAGTGCTCCCCTCACAGAGTTATGCGATATTTCGGGCGGCAACAGGTCTTCCCAGTTTCTAGGGATCTCCCAGTTCCGCCTACTGCACACGCGTAAGTAGTTTTCTTTATTTCTATATGTAACGCACATAAATTTTAATCGTTGAGTAATGTTATATTTTGCTCACTGGTACATACGGAAGGGTTTCTCTACGCCCGTTTTCTGACCTCGCATGGAAACTTGGGTACAGCAGTGGGCAGAGGCACCCTAGGACATAATCGTGGATGCGTTTCCGTTCACCGCGGAGTCCTACGCGGAGTACCTAGAATGGTACATCTCTCGTACACGTACGCGAGTATCGTACGTCCTAGCAGAGCCGGAGTCACACGTCGCGTCGACTACCGACACTTACCCTAGACATAGGGATCGTAACACTTTAGTTGTGGTAAATTTGGTGTTACTCTTTTTAGAGTTGCGTAATTTTCTTATAATACATATTGTTTATTTTTTCGTTTGTAGTTTGAGATGCTTAGAAGTGCAGAGATCGATGCGAGGGCAATGGCCGAAAGGGCGGAGCTGAGCTTGCACATCCCGACACATGAGAACGCGACGGCCTAGAAGAAAATGCATAAGTACATCGCCGACGCCATGAAGCACATGTCTTTGCCGTGCACGGAGTCTTATCGTCAAGACTCCTCCGTACAGCAACCGTTCTTCGCTCCGGCGATGACTGTTCCACCGCCAGCATCCGTTAAGACACTAGGTACGATATACAAAGACTTTTAACTTTTACTAAAATATTGAAAGTGCTAATGTAGACTATTTTCTATACAGTGCCTTCAACATCGTACGTTCGTCATACGCGTCCAGATGACATTGTTAGGACATCTAATTGGTGCAGTGGTACATGTCAGTTTAATTAATACTATTAACATTAATAATTATTGACAAATCTGACAAATAATATTTTTGTAGGTTTTAAGAACCCGTCTTACGGTTCTGATGCGACTCAGCCGGATTTGGGAGTCTCCTTCGACTCGGAAGCGTATGTCGTCGATGCTATGGCGGACACACTTCATTAGATGCAAGGAGCTCTAGAGCCGACGTAGCTAGTGCATGACATGACCCCGACAGGAGCTCCTAGGCCTATGAACCCGCCTAATCTGCTAACGTACGATGCAGACCACGTACGAGCGGCGCGTAGGGCTGCTAGTGGGGACGTGGGAAGCGTGCTAGGCATTGATGTACTATGTCATGTAAATTTTATTTCACTCTATGTATCATATTTTTTAATATAATTAATTTTTATGTCTGCTTATTGCATGATACTTTTGTGTCCTTAATATTAGCTCTTTCAAAACCAAAAGCCCAAACAACAAATAAGAAAAGTATTCCTAACGACGGATTCAAAATCATCCACGACGTTGATGATAGTCGCCCTATAAAAGTCGCAGCGCCGTAAGAGTCACTATTACGAACTGAGATTGAGTGAAGAGAGCGAACAGAGTACTGAAATAATAGCGAATAGATGTCGTGGTAGGATAGGAGTGAAAAATATTAGATCAGTGCGTTCGGATTACTTGATGGGTGGTTCTAAGTGGTATGAACCACTAGTAGACAAGTTTCCGGTTCTAAGCAAAACTGATTTTGGTTTGTTCAATCCTCTGCGTCCATATGATGGCACGAAAGAATAGTGACCCAAATATTGTTGTGGCCTTGATTGTGTTATGCAAATGAAGGATGGAAGGGAGGGCAACGTCATCCATTCTTTTGTTGTTCTAACAGTTGAGTAAGTTCAAATTACATATTATCTTTGAGTTGTAATATTGTCATTTTTTTACCTTCATTGCTATTTGACTAGTGTTATTCCGATGATGATAACTGCGGATACGCACCCTGGATTGACCCACCGTCAATCAAGCCAACCGAAGATTATATTAAATATTTACAAGATCAAAACCGAGAGATGGTTGCTGAATTTGCGGAAATTGAGTCACAACTATTCGAGTACATAGGTGCTAGGCCCATGTGCGACAACAGGGATTGTGAATGTCCTCACCATAAGCCAAACCCTACCCGTTAAAACTAGGTTTGACTAATATGCAGCAACATGTATGCTTGTAATGTATCCTTCCAATGTATGATCTTCTACTTTGAATTTTAATAAACATGGACGAAAGGAACTACTAGTGTTCTGAAGTTTTCGATGTAGGGCAGTGTTCTATGACGTTCGCATTAAAGTGAAATTAACCGTTATCGGTGGTTTGAAATACAAACTATCTATTTTGCGTCAATCACTAACGACTTTTAAGTTCAGTATCGAAAGAACGTAGAAGTTTTACTTGACGAGTCGTCCACCTACTTGACAACTGGACGAGTCGTACAACTGATGGACTAGTTCGTCCGCCTACTGGACGACTCGTGCACCTACTGGACGAGCCATACAACTTATGGACTAGTCGTCCACCTACTGGACGACTCATGCACCTACTGGACGAGTCGAACAACTGATGGACTAGTCGTCCACCTACTGGACGACTCGTATAACTGATGGACGAGTGGTCCACCTACTGGACGACTCGTTCACCTACTAGACGACTCGTCCACCTGGTGGATAAAAACATATTTCGATTGTCTATTTAAGAGCACTCCACACATTCGCCACAACCGCACTTCATAAATTCAACTCCCGCGGGTACTCACGACCAAATCAAAAACAGAGAGTTCGCGTTCCAGAGGGATTACAACCTCCAATGTGTCTATGTGGCACTGATTGTCGATTCGTAAAAGATCTAAGATTGGTGTCACCTATGGTTTGAGGCTATGGATGTGCAACAACTATGAATATGACCCTCCTCGTAGGAGCACAACATTTTCCCCGAATGTTAGACGTTAGGTAACATATCTATGACAGGGATATATGAATTTCGCATTCACATTTTATCTCAAATGTTCATAACAACACATCATTTGTGAGTACACACAGTACATAGACAACAAACAAACAGCGAAAGACGTCGAGTACGCACACGCGATGCATAGAGCTGCTTGGGATAAGTTCCGCTACAAGATGGAGTACGAAAAGCGGGTTGAGCAGCTCGTGTGAATTCGAGCTGAGCCCAACTTTTATTTTTGCTGCAGAAGAAATACGAGTTGGACTCTGGGCTTCGAATTGGGCCGGGTCTATTGGAGACGGACGCGTCTACAACAACCGAACCGAGTCGGTTCAGATAGCCTCTCCAGGACTCTATAAATAGCGGGTGTGCGCGGCAGGGAGAGGCACCCACGATCAGATCACGATCCCACGTTCGAGTTCCTTGCGCCGCCTTTGTAGCCTACTACATCCCGAGCGCCGGCGTGCATCGACGATCGGGAGAGCAGGTCTCCAGAACCTCTCGCCCCTGCGATCCTGCACCGGGAAAGGGCGAATAAGGTTTTTGGGAAGCGCTTCGCGCGACTGCTCGCGTTTCCATCACGGGTCGTCTACCGCCGAGATCGGGCACTGCTGCCCGACGACGCCACCAACGCCTGCAGCGATAAATCGTCGTCAGAGTTACAGCGATTTCTCCGGCTTCCAATCGGTACGCAAATATTCTCGTTTTGATTATCGAGCAGTGTTTCTCGCTGTTGGATTAGCATATTTTTTCCGGAATTGTTCAGTAAATTGCCTTCTACATCTAACAATCCAAAAACCTTTTTTAGGCGATTTCCTGAGTTGAACATGATGACTTTAGCCGATGCACTGAGGCCGGAGAAGTTCTCTGGTGTGCACTTTAAGAGGTGGCAAGTTAAAGTCACGCTCTGGCTCCAGGCGCTTAAGATCTTCTGGGCAACCGAGGGCAGGCCTCAAGGTCCTTTGACTGTTGAAGAACAGACAAAGTTCGAGGAAGCCAACTCTGCCCTGAGAGGATGCATCTTAAGCGTTCTTGACAATAAACTCTGTGATGTCTATCTGACAGTCACAGATGGGAAAGAGCTCTGGGATGCACTAAACGCTAAGTATGGTGCAGCCGATGCAGGCGGTGAACTGTACATCGTGGAGAATTTTCATGACTACAAGATGGTTAACTACCGTCCCGTAGTGGAACAGGCTCATGAGATACAGTGCATCGCGAGAGAGCTCCACCTTCTTAAGTGTCCTTTACCCGATAAGTTTGTGTCTGGTTGCATTATTGCAAAGTTGCCTCCTTCATGGAGGAACTTCGCCACAACTCTCAAACACGAGAGACAGGAAATATCAGTTGAAAACCTGATAGCATCTCTTGATGTTAAGGAGAAGGCTCGGGCTAAGGACGCTACTGAGAAAGGAGGTGACGGTCAATCTAGCGCCAATATGGTGCAGAAACCCATTGTCAAGAATAAAGGGAATAACAAGCCAAACAAAACCACTGCTTTCAAGAAAAGGAAGAAGTCAAACAAAGCCAATGAGGGCTGCTATACCTGTGGCGAGCACGGGCATTTTTCCAAGGACTGTCCTGAGAGGGCAGACCGTAGAGGGAAAAAGAATGTTAACGTCGTGACATCTAGCAATGCAGATGGGTACGGTAATTCTTTTACTGTTCTTTCTATTTCTCAAACACCATCTTGGTGGTTTGATACATGTGCTAATGTTCATGTATGTTCTGACATGTCGATGTTTACTTCTTACCAGTTCGTCCGGGATTCCTCCGTGCTGATGGGGAATGGGTCACATGCTTCTGTTCGTGGTGTTGGCACGGTCGATCTGAAGTTCACTTCGGGAAAGATTGTCCAACTGAAGAACGTGCAGCATGTCCCTACTATGAACAAGAATCTTGTTAGCGGGACCCTTCTGTGTAGAGATGGGTTTAAAGTAGTGTTAGAGTCCAATAAAATTGTTTTGTCTAGGCATGGACAATTTATTGGTAAAGGCTATGAGTGCGGAGGCCTGTTCCGCTTCTCTATTTTGGAGTTTAATAATAAGTCAGTAAACCATATTTGTGGCAGTGTTGATGATGATGCAAGTCTTTGGCATTATCGTTTATGTCACGTTAATTTTGGTTTATTGAATCGGCTATCTAGTCTCAAATTAATTCCGGAATTCACTATTGTCAAAGGTTCTAAATGCCATAGTTGTGTGCAATCAAAGCAACCTCGAAAGCCTCACAAGGCAGCCGAGGAGAGAAACTTGGCACCACTAGAACTCATACATTCTGACCTTTGCGAGATGAATGGTGTGTTGATAAAAGGTGGAAAGAAATATTTCATGACATTAATAGATGATTCTACCAGATTCTGCTATGTTTACTTGTTGCAAACTAAAGATGAAGCGTTAGACTATTTTAAAATCTATAAAGCTAAAGTAGAAAATCAGTTAGAGAGAAATATCAAGCGTCTTAGGTCAGATCATGGTGGAGAGTATTTTCCCAAAATATTTGATGAATTTTGTGAGGAACACGGTATTATACATGAGAGGACACCTCCCTATTCACCCCAATCAAACGGGGTAGCCGAGAGGAAAAACCGAACACTGTGTGACCTTGTGAATGCCATGTTAGACACTTCCGGTTTATCTAAGGCATGGTGGGGGGAGGCTCTATTGACTTCATGTCATGTCCTAAATCGTGTTCCAAACAAGAATAAAGAGAAAACCCCTTATGAGGAGTGGGTTGGGAGAAAACCATCACTTTCATACTTGCATACTTGGGGATGTTTGGCAAAGGTCAATATTCCATTTACCAAGAAACGCAAGCTTGGACCAAAGACAGTGGATTGTATCTTTCTAGGCTATGCTCAGCGGAGCATCGTATATAGATTTTTAGTAGTTAAATCTGAGATACCTGATATGCATGTTGATACTATTATGGAATCTCGTGATGCAACATTTTTTGAGAATATATTTCCTATAAAAGATATGCATAGCATTGTTAGGATTTCATCTGAAATTTGTCCTGATTCTACCGCAACTAGTGAGTTTCTTGAGACATTTGAGAATGTCCTGGAGGAGGAACACAATGAAACAACTCAGTTGAGTAAGAGATAAAGGATTGCAAAATCCTTTGGTGATGATTTCATTGTGTACCTTGTGGACGATACTCCCAAATCCAAAACAGAGGCATATGCATCACCTGATGCAGATGACTGGAAAGAAGCAGTTCATAGTGAGATGGACTCAATTCTTTCTAATGGAACTTGGGAGCTAACTGAACGACCGTACGGGTGCAAACCAGTAGGTTGTAAGTGGGTGTTCAAGAAGAAGCTTAGGTCTGATGGTACTATCGAAAAGTACAAGGCGAGACTAGTTGCAAAAGGCTATACTCAAAAGGAAGGTGAAGACTATTTTGACATCTATTCACCTGTCGCCAGAATGACGACAATTCGTGTACTACTTTCCTTGGCTGCCTCTTATGGTCTGATCATCCATCAAATGGATGTGAAGACAGCTTTTCTTAACGGAGAGTTGGAAGAGGAAATCTATATGGAACAGCCTGATGGGTTCGTAGTAAAGAGTGAAGAGAGAAAGGTGTGCAAATTATTGAAATCCTTGTATGGTCTGAAACAAGCACCTAAGCAATGGCATGAGAAGTTTGATAGTACTTTAACGTCTGCAGGCTTTGTCATTAATGAGGCTGATCGATGCGTGTATTATCGCCATGGTGGGGGCGATAGTGTTATATTATGCTTGTATGTGTATGATATACTCATTTTTGGTACGAGCATTAATATAATTTCTGAGGTCAAGTCGTTTCTATCAAAGTGTTTTGATATGAAAGATCTGGGAGAAGCTAATGTTATTTTAAACATTAAGCTAAATAAGGATGAGAGTGGAATTACTTTCACGCAATCCCACTATGTTGAGAAAATCTTGAGTCGCTTCGGTTTTTTGGATAGCAAGATTTCTCCAACACCTTATGATCCCAGCGTGATACTCAGAAAGAACAAGAGAGAGCCAAAAGATCAACTTAAATATTCTCAGATGATCGGTTCACTCATGTACTTAGCAAGCGCAACGCGTCCCGATATCTCATTTGCTGTGAGCAAATTGAGCAGGTTCATGTCAAATCCGGGTATAGATCATTGGCATGCACTTGAAAGGGTTATGCGCTATTTGAAAGGTACGATGAGTTATGGAATTCACTATACGGGGCATCCGGCCGTGCCTGAGGGTTATAGTGATTCGAACTGGATCTCTGATGTTGATGAGCTCTATACCACGAGTGGATATGTGTTCACTCTAGCTGGTGGCGCTGTATCATGGAGATCTTGTAAACATACCATATTGACAAGGTCAACCATGAAAGCAGAACTCACTGCTTTAGATACAGCAACTGCGGAGGCAGAATGGCTGCGAGAGCTCTTGATGGATTTGCCTGTGGTTGAGAAACCATTGTCGGCAATCCTTATGAACTGTGATAATCAGACTGTCATTGTCAAAGTGAACAGTTCTAAGGATAATGCAAAATCATCAAGACATGTCAAGAGACGACTAAAATCTGTCAGGAAAATGAGGAACTCTGGAGTTATTACTGTTTCGTACATACAAACAGATAAAAACTTGGCAGATCCCTTTACGAAGGGACTATCACGTAATGTGATAGAAAGTGCATCGAGGGAGATGGGTTTGAGACCCATGGATATGACACCATAGTGGTAACCCAACCTATGTGATCGGAGATCCCGTGAATTAGGATATGGGATAAACAAGCTAGTGGTTCACTGAGGAGAGTACTTCGTTGAGACCGTCTCTATGTGAAGATGCACAAATGTACTCTCAAACTGTAAGGCAGGTTGGTACTAAGCCTTAATGTGTTTCTGTTGGCTATGTGTAGCAAAGATGCCGTCCTACAGGGCAATCTTGAAAGAAACACACCTATATGAGTTCCGACTGTCTAACGTCGCAGTCTGTGAGATTTGGGTGATCTCTAGAAAAACTCATGAAGAGACCAGGGAGTACGACGCATATGCTCCACCCGCGGGGTAGACTACTGGTAGTCAAGTACTAATAATGGTCTTTGAGTGAAATTGGTTCGCACAAAACTTGCAATTCAAGGCGTAGTCCATTGTTCAAGTTGTGAATTGATGTAACTTGAAGATCTAGGCAGAAGTTCAACTTAACAGTCTCTGCTGAAACACTAGTATATCAAACAAGGAACGAGAATGATGTCTCTCCTAATGGCTTTGAGATCTGGTGGGGGATTGTTGGAATTTAGGGCTAGGTCCAATAGGAATTCTGAATAATTCCAAATAAATCTCAAAGGCCCATTAGTGCCAAAGTGAGTGGTGTTGTGTGTTTAGTCCCATATGGGAAGTTGGAGGGGAGCAACTCCTACATATAAGGGAGGTTGTTCTACCACTACTTGAGTGAGTGAGAGCATGAGATGAGAGGGGTGGTCCACGCGCGCTCCTCCTCCTCCTCCTCCTCGCTCGCCCCGCCCCGCCCCGCACCCGCGCGCGCGTGTGTTCGTGTGAATTCGAGCCGAGCCCAACTTTTATTTTTGCTACAGAAGAAATACGAATTGGAGACGGACGCGTCTACAACAACCGAACCGAGTCGGTTCAGATAGGCTCTCCAGGACTCTATAAATAGCGAGTGTGCGCGGCAGGGAGAGGCACCCACGATTAGATCACGATCCCACGTTCGAGTTCCTTGCGCCGCCTTTGTAGCCTACTCCATCCCGAGCGCCGGCGTGCACCGACGATCGGGAGAGCAGGTCTCCAGAACCTCTCGCCCTTGCGATCCTGCACCGGGAAAGGGCGAATAAGGTTTTTGGGAAGCGCTTCGCGCGACTGCTCGCGTTTCCATCACGGGTCGTCTACCGCCGAGATCGGGCACTGCTGCCCGACGACGCCACCAACGCCTGCAGCGACAAATCGTCGTCAGAGTTACAGCGATTTCTCCGGCTTCCAATCGGTACGCAAATATTCTCGTTCCGATTATCGAGCAGTGTTTCTCGCTGTTGGATTAGCATGTTTTTTCCGAAATTGTTCAGTAAATTGCCTTCTACATCTAACACACGTTACTCCCAGACAAGCACCACTGCACAAAGCCATGATTGTGATACCTAATTTGGTATCAGTACAGATCAACGGGACTGCTAACCTGACACGGATGGACTACACGCACGTACACATTACAATAATTTACAAAAGGAAAATAAAAAGTCGCAATGAGTATTTGATCAATTTGTAAAAGGACCAATAGTTTCCGGTTTCCGGTTGCATTGCACGGACGACAGAGTTCAATCTGCAGCAGGCGGCGTGCGTGCATCTCGCTTTCCGGTTGCATTGCTCGAATTGTCGTTTGCTTGTGACCACCACCTCGAACTTCCTGCCGAAAAAAGGAAAACAAAAAGGAAGATCACCATCTCTGTTTTTGTATTTCAAGATATCGATCTTACCGTTGCAAATTTCTTTTTTCAAACTAATTAATGAGCAGGAGCACTTCTCTTTCATTTAAGATAGACGAAAAGGATATGATACAAAATTCAGTACGATAAACTTACTACATATATAGGATACGAAAGCATCATCTCGACACAAATCTCTACCATCCATCTTGAGCTACTCCTCTCCCGGTGGTTGCCGTATAGGCTAGCTCTCTCTCTCTCTCTTCCTAATCTCCTCTTTGATGAGTCTGAACACTTGGTCCGGTGCCGTCTCTTGGTGATAAAAAATCATCCGGTTCATTTTATTTTCCAAATGTTCCAAATTATGTACTATATATGATTTCCAAATGTTCCGAGTAAAAAAGGTGTGCCTTCATGTTGCTACTCCCGTTGTAAGCTAAGAGTAGTGGTGTAATAACTTTATTTCTTAGACTTACTGCTGCTAAATCCAGTTAATAAGAACTATTGGGAAGAAACGGATGTGATGGATGCAGTTGTTGTTGAATTATATTATGTAACAAAGGCAGGGCTTAATAATCAAAAGTTCAGAATCCATAATAAAAATAAAATAAAAGAACTGGGTTAATCGAAGTAGCGGTTGCCAGTTGGTTGGGAATTGGAACTCGAAAGTCTGTCCATGCATGATCCAGGTACACGCATAATATGCAGCAAATAGAGCTAGTATGTACCCTATGTGCATATCTAGAATCATCATAGAGCTAATATGCAGCAAATAGATTTCGTAAAGCCTAACAGAAAGGTGGTGGTTAGCGGGGGGATTTGACAGCGACACGATGTATTGCTCTCGGGACCACCGCATTAGTTAGTTGTTACATCAATCTAGCTAGCTAGCTAGAGCTAACTAAGCAATCCGCTTCAACATAACCACCAATACCAAAGACCCTGACCAATCACATGGTTTTGAGACACTGCTATATATAACCGCGTTCCTCTCCCCCAGCCTTCATCGATCTTCTCTCTCTCTCTCTCTCTCTCTCTCTCTCTCTCAGTTTTTGTGGTGCATCCTCTAGGAGCTGAAGCTGCCAGCATGATCTGACGAGCTCCTAGCTAGCTAGCTAGTTGAACACAGCACTGATGATCAAACTTTATCCATCAGATCATGCTGTGCAGTTTCATCTGCTTGTGGATGCACAGCAGACGATAGTGCTTCAGCGTCATGAATTCATTCGGAATCCCTCATATTAGTCTGTAGAGATTTCTTGGAGTTCCATGGTATCGGTGGAGCACCAGACGAAAAAGTCAGTAATCGAAGGTGAAAACTAGGAGCTACCTGTAATTAAGCAAGCTAGCTTAGTTCTTACATTCAATTTCATTTTTGCCTTTGTTACTTGCGTTATCTGTGCATGGCTAGCTTTCCCCAGCAAGTTTTTCTTGCTTTTGCAGTATGCGTGATTGCAGGTGTTGCAGTGGTCCAATTTTATCATGTCCTGGAGAATTAAGCTATACTATTTGGGATCATTAAGAGTCTGAACATGTTCTTCGAATTTATAAGATCAATCTGATGCAAAGGAATACTCAACTGAGGAGTGTGCTGAATCGTAAAGAAGCGTCTGTTTTGAACAAAACCATCATGAAAGAATTATAAATCTCGTCTACTTAATCTCTGTCTATCTTACTGAAGATTTCATACATAGTTTTTCTGTTTCGTGGTAGAGCAATATATGTAACTTGTATATATACATATGTTTGCATATGCTAGCTAGCTACCAGAATATGTCTTTTTTATCTTCTTTCAGTTACATCACTATTTTTTATGAATTAGATAGATGTGCATATTAAATAACAGTGGTTGATTGATTGGTCAGTCGGTTGATTGGCGTGTACAACATTTGATTCTCTCTGTCCCTTTCTTCTACAGCCGAAAGTTGGGTGTGCTCTTAATATCACATAATGCCAGTCCTAGTCAGTGGCATGTGAAGGAGATCCGTGAGACATTTGGTTGTGTACGTGCAGATAAACAAATGAATAGAGAGGAGAAAGATCATTGATTATGAAAAAAGGAGAAAAAATTGGCGAGCTCACGTACTGCATATATACGGCCAGTGGCTACTTGCAATCATACGTATTGTCTTAATCGTACTGTATAAGAAATAATAAGAAAAAGAGGAAAAGATATAAGGATGCTAGTTTACATGTGCGGTATTTACTACCCATGGCTGGTCTCAAAATCTAATGGATGTAACATAGCTATAAACAGTATACTCCCTCCGTTTCAAAATATTTGACATTGGTTAGTTTAAAATTGAACTAATTAGCGTCAAATATTTCGAAACGGAGGGAGTACACAGTAGCTAGCTTTAGTTTCTACAATTTACAGTAAAATCTCCAGTGTAATCCCAACTTGGAAACACTAGGGCGTTTTCTCTTTTCTGTTTCCCTTTTTTCCACTGTGGCTTTTATCAAAAGCTGATTCTAGATTACGCCCTAGTAATGAAATTGACTCTTCAAAAGCGTATTCTCTAAAGCTATAGCTATGTTTTGGCATCCTAAATTTTGTATTTATTTCAATGTTGAGCATGTAAATGTGTAGTCTCTCTAAAATACGAATGGAAGTCTAAATATTTGAGTAAGGACATTTAGAATATAATACTCCCTCTGTTCTGAATTAAATAACGTGTAGGACAACTAGTTTAGGTCAAATTGAACTAGATTTTTTGTCCTAAACGTCATTTATTTCAGAATCAAAGGAGGAGTATTGTTTATATGTGTTAAGCCTAGACTAGAGGTCTTTTGGAGTTTGAAACCTATTAGAACCTGCTAGTTTGTTTCAGCTTTGGCTCGTGGAGATCAAATCTTGAAGGAGGGGCTGAAGCAAGCAATACATGCCCTAGTAACTTACTCTTATTTGACACGTTATTTTTAGATTCTGTGGGGTGTATTTCCAATTCTTGGACTCTAAATAGGGCCTAGGAACATAGGAAAACCTGCTAATCAATATTACCAAATATATGCTTGTAGTAGCTGGCAATCATAGACCTGAGTGCCGACGCACTAGATCGACTACTCCACTTGCTTTCGTAGTGACAAGTGCATTTCGAGTTCTTAAACTTTTTCTTTCTTTGTGTGCTGCCAATCAATGTGTGAAGAGTACGTTTTATGCTGCTAGCTAATAGCACCATTGTAGTAACGACTAACGAGATAGCAGCCATGGCTCTTTTCTGTCAAGGTAGGTAAGTTTTAGAGAGGTTTTCATCTAATGAGTTTTCTTGGGTTAGGCTTTATAAACGTTTCCTGTTGCAACAGGACCCTACTGGATAGGCTCCATCTTTTCGGATTCTGTTTGTAGGATGATAGCTACGCGTGCATGCAACCTGCAGGCAGCAGCAGCAGCTGATGATGATGATGATGCATTCTCTGCAGCGCAATGACACGCTCATGAATCTAAAACGATGGATCAACCTCCCGAGGTCGTCGCCACCAGTGCCCAAGCATTGCTTCCTGTCATAAGCTAGCTCAACGTGCAACGAGTTCTTCAGAAACAAATCACGTGGTCACCCACTAATTATTGGCATCGTTGCCTTGCAGACCGACCGTGTTGTGAATCGTCATCATGTGGATCGCTACTTGGCAGCGTGTTGGCTGCGCCTGTTTTGGCAAGCGTTCTCTGACAAATCAACCTGTGGTTGGAGTGGCTCCATCCTCGTCGTCCTGGCAGAACGCCATCCAAAACCCTTGATCACCTGATGATGACAGGCTCAATCGTCACTAAACCAACAAGGAAGCAAAGAGACCATACATGACAGTCCACGCTTGTCCCAGGCAGAAGACTACGAGCTGGGTCCCAATAACCCATCAACCGCAACGCCCGTCCATACTCTGCGAATTATTGGTGTCAATCAAGAGGAATGTGCAGAAACATCCACGGCAACCTATCGGCATCATGGTACATTACCGGTGTTAGACCAATACTATGCACCGCATGCCCGGGAGGCGGGCAGCTTGGTTGGCACCAGCTTTCGCTTCAAAACCACGCTGCAAAAAAACGACGACAGATGTTCAGTACCCTCCTCATCCCAAGCATGTAAGGTTATGTGAAAAATGACGATGTTTCAGTTGCTATGACTAAGATGAGGCGGGCAAGCTACTGCACAGATAGACTTGTCTTATTGGGGTTGATGATCCTAGGTGTTTTAAGAGCTTGGCCAGGCCAGAGGGTAAGCAGTCTTGAAAATACGAAAAAACATCTATGGACAAAACCTATGGGTATTACAGGGGCAGTTACCACATGGACTTGTTTTGCTGTCAAGTCACCAGCCAGGATTTTTTTTTCCCCTCGACATAGTCCAGGGGATGCTCAAACTGTTGAGGTTGTTTGGAACAAGCAGCCTGATAAAAGTCATAGCCTCATAGGTGTAAGAACAGGTTGGTAGCATGAAACTTTACCGACACAATCAGATGACTATTTTATTTGGTGGCTACTGCCTACCTTTATACGGATGGAGCAACAGAATCTAATTTCAACATCCCATCTTTGGAATTCAGCCTCCGCATAAAAGACAAGATGCCATGCACTGGGCACTATATCTGGAGTGCTGCCATTACCATCCTGAAAAGAAGTTGAGAAGAAACTGTAATTCACATCAGTACCACGATGTCAAAAGTCAGAACACAGACCAGAATCAAGGAAGCAGTCTTCAGTGCCTGTTACACAGCACAATATACTGTGCTCCACCTCTTCTGCTAAGTGCAAAAGGCCAACATGGGATACAGGGATAAACAGTGCATTGCCAGACCAGAGATGGGTAAAATACTGAAGCACCACTACACAAAAGGTTCTTAACATCGTTTAACCTAAGGGTTTCTAACATTTTAATCACCATAATCCCAAAAGATGTTCATTTGGGTTAAAATTTTAGCCTGAATGACACCGCTAACTCTAGAGCTTCTAGTCAAACCAGCACATCACATATTAGCCAATAATAACGCGAAGGTTTTAGAACTGTAGTATATTGGTTATTCTAGCAATTGCATCAGGCAATGATTATCTGTCTAGAAATCTAAAGCGCAGCTTACCAAAGAACATATAGTGACTAAATGAAATGACACATTGATTCATGTAGCCGATAGGCCCATCACAGTTTTTCTCCATTTTCTGTGTGTGAGACAGGTAAAATGATAAGAAAATCAGTGACAAGATGAAGTTCCAGAAGATAACTAGGCAACTATATTACTAGACTATAGTTGACTTAATCAAATACAGTCTAGTTGGAGAGGTTACAAACCAAATAAATCGATTTTACCTGTGCGTTATTATAAAATTGCATTATTATGTTGGCTTATCCAACATGTGTAAAACAATTAAAATAAATTAGCTACGACAGATCAAACAACTGAAGCCAACTGCTCTATTTTTTCATTGAGTACTAGGAGTGCTAGGAACCAGATCTTGCAACAGAGAAAACAAAAAGCATCTAATGCTTCCTTTTGTTCAAGTAAGAGACCTACAAGTAATCAATGTGTGGAGACTGTATATTTTCACTTTTCAACTATTTCAATAAGTTTCTAAAAACACCAACTAGATTGCTTTTGATCATAGATTATGGACCAAGAGCTAGACTTGGTGAACTGGTAGCTAAACTCATCCTCAGCTCAGCTCCTATCTTAGCTACGGTCTAACACACACATCTCACACAATTCAGCCTATTTCCTCACTGGGTTGGTCATAAAATAATCCAACTATATTTGTACATTCAATGACAAAATAGTGTTTCACGCATGTGGCTACTCAACAGACTAACAGAGAATGAGGAAGGCCCGAACGTGGCTAAGCAAGAAAGCTGGAAACAGTTGTGTACATGGTACACTAACTATAATCTATTCATGTACACTGTCTAGTCAGGAACTTATACAACTAATGTTACTTACTTTGGCACATGCAATATCTTATGCTGGTAAAGAGGTATCCTGCAGGTCAGCAACATGGTGATAAACTGATCAAACCAATCTATCTGTGTCCCCGATGTTAGGTCCACCATTAGGTAGTCAATGTCATCAGTGTAGCTGGGCACAGTCTGTTTTTTTGCCTGATCCACAATCTTGTCCAGGAATAGATCTTCCAAATCACTGTTAATAGTAATGAGGTATTACCGTATTAGGACCTGAATTTTAAACCAACCCTAGGATCGAGCTACTAAGTATCAACAAAAGAGGCCATATCTTCATCAGGCTATGAAAATTTAAATAAATACATATATGAGATCAATTATGTTTGCCAACATGGCAACATCAGCATGTGTCAATCCACTATTCTAAATGTGAACTCATCCACATTTAGTTGAAACAATGAAGCCAATAGAGGCTTCATTGTTGGGACAAAGGCTAGCCTAACGTGCTTGGGACAAAGGCTTTGTTGTTGTTGTAATGAAGCCAATAGAGGGATAATGAAGTTGCATATATGATGGTGATGATTAACTGTGTATTTGTTATTTTAAATCATGTGAAGATGCTACAGATACATTTGGCATTTTCATTCAAATGATCATGAAATGCCCAAGGAAACACAAATACTAATATCATGAGATCTCTTCGCTAAAATTTCCCATGAAACTATTCTATTGCTATAGAAAGGGAACCCAAAACTTTTCAGTAACAAAAATCTTTCTCAGAATATTAGTAATGAAGCAAAGTACCATGGCTGACTAAACCTGCAAATAATGCTACATAGGTATTATGAAATGCATGTTCCTCTAAAAAGTTGTCCTGCAAGCTTTGACTGTAAAGGACATGCTGAAAGTATGAGGGAAATTCAGCTGTAGTAAGTTTTGGTTCTGTAGACAACATACCAAAGCTAGTGAATAACAAGATGAATGCCACATGAACTACCATGAGGCATTATAATAAGCCGAATATCAGCATTAACTAAAACCAGAAATCTATGAGGCGAGTACTTATGATGAAAACAGATGAATACTTCATGGATATTTCTGTGCAATTGCGCATTTCAACTACATGGAGAAAGTGTTTCCCTTCACTGTGTGACATACAAATTGAAAAGATGTTTTCTTCAAAGGCCGGCTTGAAAAATACAGTTAGAATCAAACTCTAAGAACCCATAACTTGGAATAATAAGTAGGTATAAAGACATAAACCATGGTTATCCTTCAGCTTTTGCAGGGAATTATTGAATGACACGTTTTGGAACTATAAAAAAAAGGTTAAACAACTTGATGAGCGGTTCTACTGGTACAAGCAACACAACACTAAACTTAAAGGATATGGCATTATTTAGAATTTAAAATGTAAAATCAGAAGTGAAGAGAAGCTGATTGTACCAAGTAGCTGCAAAATTGTTCTTTCAATCAATTCTGCTTCTCCATTTCAATTTTGATTCAAGGTTGAAAAACTTCAATCCAGATATCACCAAGTCGGCAGTGACCTTCTTCAAGTGCTCATTAAGCATGTCCTCATAGATAATGAAATTGGCTTCTGACAGAATTTTTCGATCTCTCATAATAGCAAATACCTTTCTTGCCTCAGTTGAACTTGCATACTTGCAGAAGCCATAGATGATAGCAGAATAGATTATATCTTCCATAGTACAACCTACTTCAAGCATCTCATCCACAACTTTCATGACTTTCTCTGGGCTTTTTGATCCACATGCTTCCAGAATAGTCAAGGTGTATTTGAATTCAGTTGGCCCATTTTCTACATTTCCAAGACAGTCTTTAACAAGTGAAATGGCTGCACCGATCTCCCCAATCTTGCAAAGTCCATTTACAAGAGCACAATAGGCTGAAATACTTGGTATCCAATTGGCCTTCATCAAAGAGTTGTAGCATGAGCAAGCCTCTTCAATGTTTCCTTCATCCACAAAACATGGGATCATATGACTATAGGTACATGAATCTGGTTTGTAGTCAACTGAACCTTGCATTTCTTCAAACAGTGCAAGTGTTTTCTTCCTCTCCTTGATCTTCAGCAGGTTCTCAATGAGAATGTTATAAATGCTAACACTACAATACTGTTTGCGTCTCAAAGCCTCGAACACTTCCATAGACTTTAATTCCCTACCGTTCTTGCAAGCAAAGTGCTTGAAAAAGTCCTCTAAAATTTCAATAGCAGGCAACTTCAGTTCCACCAATTTGTCAACCAATCCAAAATATGTAACCATTTCGCCCTTATCAGCATAACAAACTAGCAACGGTGAAACAGTCTCAGAGCTTGGCACGAGGTCCTCCTGAAGGACAATCTGAAACATCTTGTGTGCCTTATCTTCCCGACCTATCCCACACAAACCACCAATGAGTGTGTTATAGATCCCCAGGTCAGCCCTATAGCCAGCATCCACCATCTCCTTCAAAACCCTACACCCATCTGCAACTTTCCCAGTGGCAACGTAGCCATCGATAAGAGAAGCATAAACCGTCCTGTCCACCAACAAACCCTTGCTCCTCATCTTATTGAACAACTTTGCTGCCTCCTCCACCATCCCAGCCTTGCAAAGCCCCCCGACCATCGTAGTGTATGCCATCATGTCCGGTTCCACCCCGTCCTTTTCCATCTCCTCCCACACCCTGATGCAACCCTCCATGTACCCCCTCCGGACCATTGTCTTCACCAGTGCAGTGTACACAAAGACGTCAGGCCGGCACACCTCGTTCCTCATCCTCGAAATCATCTCCAGCAGCCTCTCTGTCATCCCTGCGCCTGCCAGTGCTCGCACCATGATGGCAAATGTCACCGGCATAGGCCGCACACCACCCTCCGACATTTCATCGAACAGCTTCACCGCGTCATCAACGTGGCCCGCGGCAGCCAGCGCACCAAGGACGCGGTTGCACGCGTGAACCTCCAGCTGGACGTCGAACTCGTGACGGAAGCGGCGGAGCACGTGTAGCGCACGGAGCGGGCGGCGCGCGGCGGTGTGGAGCCTCACGAGGAGGGTGAGCTGCGGCTGGGAGACGGGCTTCCCGTGCACGCGCATGAGGTCGGGGAGCTGGTCCGCGGCCGCAGGGAGGCCCGCGGCGGAGAGCAGCGAGGCGAGGGCGTGGAACGCCGGGAAGCAGTGGCGGAAGCCCTTCTGGCGGCCGGCCCAGTGGAAGAACGGCAGCGCTAGCGACGGCGGCGGGGGCGGCCGCGCGCCGAGCACCTCGGCGACGAGCGTGGGCGGCACGCGGCGGAGCTTGGAGAGGTCGGCGACGACGGGCGGGCCCCAGCGCTGGTGGCGCCGGAGCGCGTCGAGGAGGAAGCGCGCGAGCGGGGAGAGCCGGCGCGCGGCGGCAGAGGCGGAAGGCGACGGGGTGGGCGATGATAGTGGGGCGGCGGATGAGTCCGGGTCCCAGTCCGCGAGGCGGAAGGGGGTGGCGGCGGCGACGGAGGGGGAACGGGGCGGCCGCGCGGCGGCGTCGCGGAGGTCCGCGAAGAGGCCTCCGCGGACGGTGGGGCGGTGTGGCGACGCGCGGCGGTGGCCGTGGTAGATCGTGTGCCTTCGGCGGCGCGCGGCGCCGGCGGCCGGAGCGGAAGGGGACGGCGACGCCATGGCGCTCAAGTGCTGAACGGAGCAGTGTGGACTGCGTAAGTGGACTCGTATTGGACGGACCAGGCCGAGCCGGGCCGCAGGACCGGAGGACTCGAAACGATGTCGAACTAGAATAGGGCCAGGCCGAAGCAAAGCAGCGACGAGTGGGCCGGGCTACACCTACACCCACAAGCAGCCAAGCGTGGTCCTGGAATCTTCTCCCACTTTCCAGGCTCGAGGCAGCCCCAGCCCCAGCCTCCTCTCCAACTTTCGGTAGCCTCGATCCATTATCTGCGCGGCCCCGTGGGAGTCCACGTCGACGGCGGCCAGGTCACCCGGTTCGTCGTTACCTCGGCTATGGACCCGCCGCCGCCCACGTCGCGCGCATGTACTAGGCTGTGTATCCCCCGGCGACGTGGCCCCTCTCCCGGCCACCACCACCACCGTGGTCACGGGCTCACCCGTTGGCGCTGACGCTGGCTCTGGCTTCCTATAAATCCGGCTGCCTTCTCAGTTCTCACTCAAGGCAACGCAGCAGCCACGAACTAGCAGAACGGCAGCAAGTCCTCCAACTGAGCGTGCGTGCCAAGTGTAGTGTAGCGGCCACAGCTTCAGTCTCTCTAGCTAGCCACTGTTCTCTCCGAGCGCCACACCAGCCCCGTACGGTTCCGGTAACGATGGCGACCACGGTGATGGCCTCCCTGAGCTCGCTCGCCTTCGCCGCCGGCGGTGCCGCCCGCGTGGCACCGGCGTACGGCCTCGCGCCGCGCCGTCGTCGCGCCATGCAGGTGGTCCGGGCCCAGACCGAGGTGAGCGTCGATGGTGTTTACCATGCATCGGTTAGTTAAGTTAATTACGACTACAGTACTGAGCAAATGACACCGCCTCTGTCTCTGTGGTCTGTGCAGCCGGATGTCGAGCCGACGGAGGCGACGGCCACCTCATCCTCCGCTTCGCCGTCTCCGAGCCCGGCGGCGGCGGCGGCGGCGAAGCCCAAACCCAAGCCCAAGGCGGCGAGGCCCGGCCTCTGGGACGCGCTGGCGTTCAGCGGCCCGGCGCCCGAGCGCATCAACGGGCGGCTCGCCATGGTCGGCTTCGTGTCCGCGCTCGCCGTCGAGGCGTCCCGCGGCGGCGGCCTCCTGTCGCAGGCCGGCAGCGGCTCCGGCCTGGCCTGGTTCGCCGCCACGGCCGCGGTCCTGTCCGTCGCGTCGCTGGTGCCGCTGCTGCAGGGGGACAGCGCCGAGGCCAGGAGCCGCGGGCTCATGAGCGCCGACGCCGAGCTCTGGAACGGCCGCTTCGCCATGCTCGGCCTCGTCGCGCTCGCGGTCACCGAGTACATCACCGGCAACCCGTTCGTCAACGTGTGAATCGATAGGTCGTTGTACGCGAGCGCGTACATCGTCGATTTGTACGTATCTGCGGTCGCGCCGTAGACTCGTAGGACTTTGTTACTGTGTAGTGGCTTCCGTATGTTAGTATGTACGTGTATATGTACATATGCGTATGCGTGTATTGTATGTCCACCCACGTTTTTGTGGCGTCTCGTGGCATGCGACCCTCTCACAGCAATCTGTAACATTGCCACAAGTTTACATAAACGTAGAACTGCAACCAGAATATCATCGCATGCCAGTAAATCAGTATCAAAACTGGAAGGTTTCAAGATCGAACAGAATTGGTCCTCATGATAATTTTTCTCCTAATTATATAATGTTAGAACTTAACATTCATATGCAGTCTACTTATATATCTTGAATCCTTTGTGTTCCCAAAGATATAGTTGCAATCTTTGATGATAAGTGAAATGCAAAATCAATGCAACAATGTGCACACAGCTATTGATATGCTTAAACATCACTCTTGAACATATAGAGATGAATTCTTTCCCTCAATAGAACCTTGGGTGAAAGATGAATGCTTAAACATCGCACTAGAACAAAATATTACATCCTGTGCTATCAACACTGATTGATGTCGGAGCGACTTTATGGAACATGAGAGAAATCTCATTACAGACAACTGGTGCGCTGGAACAACTCCATAGATCTCTTAAATTTCACTGCAAGTCTGTTTTGAGGACACCAAGTTTTCGGAGGTCTTACACAGTAATCAGTGCAAATGGCATTACACTTATCTGCCTTGGGGCACGCAGTTCTATAAAGAGCTTTTTAAGTACTATGACACTACACAAAACATGCTAAAGCTATAGCAGAAGTCTAGTGTGGAGGCCTGCATATACTCCACCTATAGCACCACCTTCAGAGAACCAAAATATCATGCAGTAAATGACTCACTTAAAATAAATGCCTGAATAAGACTTCGTGCTGCATGCATCTGGTCTGGTGTGCCAGATATCAGAACAGCAGTGTCCACTGCATCAGCCATAGGTTCAGCCACTGTTATTTTAGCTTCCGAAAACTGCACACAGAATTAAGTAGGTCAAACATGTGTGTTGCAGTAAACAACTGGAGATATTACAAAAAAAGCACCAGTGGATTACAAACCTCACAAATCCTATCCAAGCAACCTCCATCACAGAGAGCATGAATAACTAATCTTGGAACCAATACCTCTGCGGTTAAGTTTGGCATCATAGGTGACTGACCAGGACTGCCGAGACAATTTCTCATGTTAGAAAACAATGTTATCCATGCCAGAACCTTACAACAACAACAAAAAAGCCTTTGTCCCAAGCACGTTGGGGTAGGCAATGCCAGAACCTTAGTTTTCTTATAGTTTGTTACTCTTATCTCTCTACCTTTTACTTCATTTTAAAAAAATAAAATTATTGGATTCATGTCTAGCCTACCCCAACATGCTTGGGACAAAAGCTTTGTTGTTGTTGTTGTTGTAGAAAACAATGTTATCCACTGTTAGTCAAGAGATATAACATAATATATGTGAGACGAAACAAACCCAGCAAATCCACCGCGTCCTCTATGTGCTGCTCCTTGGGTTTCAGGTATTGACATGGTATTGCCAACATCAGGCATGCCCTACAGAATTTGACCACAGTGGCACAGGTATAAGAAAATGAAGAATGTGGAATCATAATGCATCATGGCATCAATTGATTTAGCTACACAACTAGTCAAATAGTGGTTATCAAAGATTTGATACCTTCGTGGTCCAAGGAGCAGAGGTCCCATCCAATGGCCGGCCCATATAATCTTTAGGAAACAGAGATGGGAATTCATGGCTACCCATGTACGAACCAAACTGAGAATCTATCAAACCAAATGGTGATCGCATATTAGGGCCCACTGCAGGCATTCTGTCTCGAAAAAGATGGTTACGAAGCCTAGCAGTTATCTGCATCAGAGCTTCTTGAATAACTTCACAGTCCCCGCTTATCTAAAAAACAACAATTCTTTTAATTCGACAAAGAAAAAGAATTAAAGGTAGAGTAGATAAAGGCAATATGTAAAGCTAATAGAGAACTAGAATCTCATCATGATGAAGACAGATCTGACTATCCAACACACTCAGCATTTTGCTTGAGTATATAACTGAATACGACAAATGCAGACCTGAATAACTTCATCGTTCTGTGGGACACCCTTTGGGATCTTGTCTTTGCTCAGCACTACAATTTGTGCTCCTGATAGCTTCCTCATTTCAGCTATGATGCCGCCACCTTTGCCAAGCAGGCAACCAACTTGGTTAGGTGAAACGATCAGCCTACATACTGCTGGACCATCGTCAGAGGGAGGCAACACAATTTTACGCTGCACATGCAGAATTGCATTCTGAGCAGGGGAAATTCCGTCGCCAGGATGCTACAGAACAGAAAGATAAATGGCCACATCAGTGACTATTGTTCTCGTTTAAAACTTTGAATGACAGTCATCGTAAGTACAATAAAAAGTTATTCAATGCAAAATCATAAATTTTATATGCTTCTAGAGCCACCAAAACAATTACAACAGTCATCAAATGACTAGATACCTCTAAAGATTCAAATAAAGAACAAAGAATAAAGCTAGGCATGAGAGAACTAAAAAAAGAAAGTGGAGCTTACAAGGGAAAATTAGATGTCATCAAGCCTTCTAATACCCTATGTTCACAATGCCATTTTCCATACTTTACAAGACACTTTGGTGGAACTTTTACCTTGTGGTTTAACAAGATTTGTGTGCTAACTGACAACAACATTTTGCTGCCTGCATTCTTGAACATCCTAGAAGTGCTAACTGACACCAAAAGGGCACCATGTAGATGCAGCTTGCAAAAGTAGACCAAGGTCACACTATCATTTCTACTGTATCCAGAAGAAATACAACTCTATAAAATGGAACAGAGTATGACAAAATGTGTGTGCTCTAATGTAATGGGATGTCATGTTATCAAGGAAGCAAGTCAGAAAATGGATTAGATGTAAAATCATGAAAATCTGCCAAGAAAAAAATGGAGGTAATTACCGCTGGCCCCGATATACGGATGATGCGCTCTTCTGATTTTGGAACAGTCTCAAGAACTTTTATTTCACAGCCTGTATCTTTCTGAATGTTATTGACGATGTTTCCACCCTTTCCTATTATACTGCCGACCTTGTCTTTTGAACACAGTAACCTAAATGTGAGGGGTTCCACAGGAACTGCAGCTTGGCCATGTACTTGAACTTCAGGAAAAGTGGGGAAAGGGGCAATATTTGATCTATGATCAGTGATATCAAAAGGTACATTGGCTTGGGATGGCCCTTGAAAAGGAATATGGAAGTTAGATTGCATTCCTGGAGGAAGACCGTCTGACCGGTTCAACAAAGAGTGCGAAGATGATCCAGGAAGATGAACCCCAGAAGCTGTGTCGCTTTCCTTGGGAGGATGAGCAAAGAGAACTTCAGCTACTGCATTAAAACCTTTCCTTACGGAGTCAACCTCTCCAGTGATCTGCATGAATTATCAATGAACACCAAGAGCAACAATAACTATTTACTATATAGACTGAATGACCTATACAATATGACCAAAGAAAGATAAGACAAAGTCGCAGCGAATGAGACAATGAAATTTAATACTGAAAAAATCACCTGGCAAAGTTTGTCCTGGGATAACGCACATGGTGGGAGTTTATCCTTTGATACACGGATTTCACAGCCATTATCAACTGACATTTGCTTAATCACACTACCGTTCTTGCCCAAAAGCCAACCGGCTTGGCTGTATAACACCAATAATCGCATAGAAACAGGACAAGTCGAATCTGATGCATCCCCGGTTTCATTTTCATCTTCAGCTGCAAAAATCCTATCAAACACGAGCAAAAGAGCCTTCAACACTGCTGGTATTTCCCTCTCCTGTTCTGGATTCGCATCTTTTGCCACCAACGGACCGTCCTTTTCTTCCTTACTGTTGTCTTTCTCTGAATTATCATGTATTTCCTTAAGATGGTCTTCCGCTGAATCATCCTTTTCTTGTTTAATATTGTCTCTCTCAGAATCATCATTCTCCTCCTTACTGCTGCGTTTATCTGAATCATCCATCTCCTCCTTATTGCTGTCTTTCTCTGGGTCATCCTTTTTCTCCTTAGCGTGGCCCACATCTGAATTATCATTTTCCTCTTTACTGCTGTCTTTAGACTTCTCACTGGCACCATCCGTGGGAACAGCAACACCTCCATCATTCACTCTATCTTGCTCATGGTTAGTTTCTTTGTCCTTCACGGTGGCAGTGATGAAAATAAGTCTTTCATCACAACCATGAACTGCTTCCTCAACTGTAATTTTCGCTCCAGTTTCTCGCCGTATCCTGCCAATGATGCTGCCTCCTTTACCGATCACATTTCCAGATTTTGAAGATGGGCAAAGGATACGAAAAACAGGAACACCAGGCCGTATCTTTGGCTGAGCATACTGCGAAGAAGCATGCTTTGCCTTCTTCCACTTGCCCCGACCACCGTTGTCTGAAGAATTTTTCTGAAACGGCCTCTTGGAAGGTGTCGCTTGTGAAGCCATGTCCTCTGCTCAACAGACAAGCTTAAAGCAGCCGCAATAATATGAAATTAGCTACCGCAACATAAAATTCAATACGCAAAGAAACTGCAACTGCAAGCACACAGCCACACACACAAAAAAAAAAGACTCAAGAAAAATGCCAAGGCTTATTTGTAGGCTTTTCCATATACTCCAATCCATAATTAGCAAAACTAAAAAACCGGTATGTACAGGGCCGGCCATGGAGGATGTATTTGACATATTCATGTTCAAGCAGCCAAGCAGAAGGCATAACCAATCAACTTTACACTTATAGCAAGAGAAACATATACTAGTGAGCATCCGCTTGTAATCCCCCCCCCCCACACACAAGAGCACTGGGACTAAGAAGATTCGTTCTTTTCACAACATTAGAGACAAATCGAGGGGGAGAGGAGGACTGGAGAGAGAGCATTACCACGGGTTCCCAGGGTTGCGCGGCTCGAGCAGGCGTCGTCGAGTTCTTGAGGTCCTGCAGCAGCGGGGCGATCCCGTGGGGTCGTGCACGCCGCGTCCCACAGCAGGGGGAGGGGGGCGGGCGACCTTCAGGTCCTGCGGCTCGGGTTCTTCGAGTCGAGAACGAGGATGGAGATGGGGACGCCGGATCTTTGGAGGAGGAGGAGGCCGGCCGCGGCGGCGCCCTAAACCCTAATCTCCGCAGGAGGCTGTGTTGCCTGTCGGCCGAGAGTGGAGGGAGGCGGCCTGAGGAGGAACAACGGTGACGGGTCACGGGTGGGGAAGAAGAAAACGAGCGAGATCGTCAGACGGTACGGTAGTGCCGGCCGTCCACGCTGCATCGGACGGTCCGGTCCTCCGCTGCTTCGTTTCCGTTTCATTTGCAACGAGAATTTTTTTATACATATATGCTTAAAAAATGATTATGGCAGCATACTCATTTTACACTTTCAGAGAAGGGTGCCTATTTGGGAAGCAGCTAGTACACGCCCTTCCAGCGTCAAGTGTTCAAGAGAAAGGTACTAAGAATCGCCCCATGAATACCACACATGGCAGACTTATAGCCTCCCGGAGCTAAATATAGGCACATCCGGAGCTCTAGACACTCTAAAGCTAAACTAGAACCCCAAAGTGTGTTGGTCTCCTCTAAGGTGAGTTTGGCATCCTTCTTTCTCATCAACGATGGAGCTCGATACATGTAAGGATAAGACCATTCTCACTGGTATACTCTAGCCAGGATAAAATCACCGCCACACCGATGTGCGTCATCGTTTGTAAGTGGGCGCTCGCTATAATGCAATGGTCGCTCGCGTGCACGAAATCAGGGCGGGACGAGCGCGGCCGTTGCCTCTCCCACGCGCGAGAAAAGAGGATTATGTGGCGGAACGGGCGTCGGCTGTTGGTCGATGGAAGGCTAGATACCGTGGAGGCGGCAGTAGTTGAGCTTGTTCTTGAGGAATCGGAGGAGGATGTGGTCCCCCGCCGCGCCGACGTATGGCTCCGGCCATGACCCAAACACCATCACCACCGTCCCCTCGCGGCCGGCGAGCCGGCGCGCCCGCTGCCACTCCACGCGCTTCGCGTCCCAGTCCGTGAGGCGCTGGTTGCGCACGGCGTACGACAGCTCCGGGCTGTTGCTGGTGGGCACGAGCAGGAGCACGGCCGCCGCAGTGCCGGACACGAAGGACGGAGAGGAGGCAGGGCAACACGGGCACTCTCGACCTAGTGGCGAGGAGATGGGGAAGCAGTAGAAAAAGAGCCAGAAAGGGGAAGAAGAAAACGGGGCACGAGACAGGGCGGCGAGAAACATGCCTGTCGGGGAGGTGGCTCGGCCGGATGCAAGGGCGAAGGGTGGCGGCGGTGGGGGAGGGGGAGGCAGAGGGGTGAGGCAAGATCGGCTAGAGAGAAGGTGAATATTAGGAAGAAGGTAGAAGGTTTGTGAAGACAGGGGGGAGAAAAAAGGAATGGAAAGAAATGAAAATAGAAAAAATAAAAGAAAAGAAAAAAGGGAAACAAAATAGACGGAAAGAGGAGAGGGGAAAAGGAAAATAGAAGGAGAAATGAAAGGAAATGGGAAACAACGTGATGCGCTCTTGGATGTATCCAGAGCCAGGATAAAGCAGCGCCACACCGATGTGCGTCATCGTCTATTGTAAGTATGCACTCGCTATAGTGCAACGCTCGCTCGCGTGCACGAAATCGGTGTTGGACGAGCGCAGTCGTTGCCTCTCGCACGCGAGAGAAAGGAGGATTACGTGGCAGAACGGGCGTCGGGCGTTGGTCGATCGAAAGCTAGATACCGTGGAGGCGGTAGTAGTTGAGCTTGTTTTTGAGGAATCGGAGGAGGTGGTGGTCCCCCGCCGCGCCGACTAATGGCTCCGGCCGTGACCCAAACACCATCACCACCGTTTCGTCGCGGCCGGCGCGACCGCTGCCACTCCACGCGCTTCGCATCCCAGTCCATGAGGCGCTGCCTGCGCACGGCGTACGACAGCTCCAGGCTGTTGCTGGTCGGCGCGAGCGCAGACGTCGCGGCCACGAGCAGGAGCATGGCCGCCGCGACGCCGGACGCGAAGGACGGAGAGGAGGCAGGGCAGCACGAACACTCTCGACCTAGTGGCGAGGAGATGGGGAAGCAATAGAAAGAGCCAGGAAGGGGGAGGACAAAAAGGGGCACGAGACAGGGCGGCGAGAAACGCGCCAGTCGGGGAGGTGGCTCGGTCGGATGTAGGGGCGAAGGGCGGCGTCGGTGGGGGAGGCGGAGGGGTGAGGGGTGAGGCAGGATCAGCTGGAGATAAGGTGTATATTAGGAAGAAGGTAGAAGGTTCGTGAAGACAGGAGGGGAGAAAAAAAGGAATGGGAAGAAAGGAAAACAGAAAAAAAAGAAAAGAAAAAAGAGAAGTGGAAAATGGAAACAAAATAGAAGGAAAGAGGAGAGGGGGAAAGGAAAATAGAAGGGAAAAAAGAAAAAGGGAAATAAAATAGAAAGAAAACAATAGAGGAAAAGGAAAAGAAAAAGAATGGACATAAACATTAAAAAATATTGGTAGTTGATATAGAGTAGAATTTTAGAGTACGATAAGTGCAGCACTACATGCTAAAAAATAAAAATATTTTAGAGTGTGCCGAAAAGAGAAGAACATACTTTTTACGTTAGATTTTTAAAGAACATAAATACAAATAGTCCAAGAGCAGGATCCAGCTCAGTTGCTTTGTCAAGCTAGGTCTGCCAGCTTTCTCAGAGTACAAAGATCTCTCCAGATACATCCACCCTAACGAGACGGTAGAAGTTACTATGACTGATCTTAGCTTGTACGTCATGACCAGCAGAGGAGGCAGGCAGCCCCAAAGCTGTTTATCTTTTGGGCCCGTTCCATCCTCAAGTACGCTGCGTGGCGGTACGTGTACTAATAAGGCCGTCCGGCCCATAGGCACGGGACGCGGGCTAGTTTCCCCTCCGTTGACCGGTGCGACGCACCTCGTGCGGTGGCGCTTGACCGGACCCGGTCGACCTTTGATTGGATCAGGCGAGGCGGCTCGTGGTCACAGCTACGCTCGCCAGTCGCCACGAGGGGGAGACGGACTCGGGGAAGGGACGCGTCGCGTCTCCCTTCGCGGCAGCCGCGCACGGGTCTCTCCTCTACTCTTCCCTCGGTCGTCTCTCCTTGACCCCAACTACCTCTCTCTCTCTCCTGCAGGTCACCTTTCAAAAAGCCTGTGCACCAACGCGCGAGACGTGCCCATCAACGGCGACGCGGCGCGCACCCACCGCCAGCCGCGCCCTTGCGGTCCCACCACGCAAAACCTTTTCGAATGTAAAACGAATTAGCCACGCGAAATCACCCCCCCCCCCCAAAAAAAATTCCCGGCTAATCGTCGCGGCACCGCGAACCCGTTCACCGACACGTGGGCCCACCGGCCGTCCGGCCCGGCGCCAACCATCCCCGCGCGTGCGCGCAGCGACGCCAGGTAGGCAGAGGCCTCCCCGCCGCCACGTCCCTCTCTGACATCCGGGGCCCGTGACCGCCCTACCCCACCGGTCACCCACTCGAGCGCGGCAGTATATAGTATAAACTCACCACCCTCTCCAGCGCCGCAACCAACAATCCATCCAACCAGGCCCAAATCGCCCTTCCGTCGTCTCGTCTCTTCTAGACGCCTACCAGTCCTCTTCCTCTCCTCCGCCTCTCCTCGCCCCGGCCGCCCGTCCCCGGCGAACATGTTCCGGTACCAGAAGAACGGCGACCCCGAGGCGGGGGCCACCTCGTCCGGCCCCGGCGCGCTCTACCCGGGGATGCAGGAGCCGCCGGAGATGCGCTGGGCGCTCGTCCGCAAGATCTACGCCATCCTCTCCGCGCAGCTGCTGCTCACCGCCGCCGTCGCCGCCGTCGTCGTCAAGGTCCGCGCCATCCCGCACTTCCTCACCACCACACCCGCGGGCCTCGGCCTCTACATCTTCCTCATCATCCTGCCCCTCATCGGTCAGTCGCGCCTCCCCCCCTTTTTTTTCCCCATCCATCCTCTCCCCTTCACCTGTTCACCCTTCTCGGTGTAAACGCGACTCGCTTCGGCGTGGTGGTTAGAGTCGGATGCCGAATTCCCAGGACGGTCTGTTATTACAGGCGGGGTAAAATCTTACGAGTGGTTAATTAAACGCGTAACTTGGGGGGGGGGCGGGGCGGGGCGGGGCGGGCCTCGGTAAAACAACCACCCCAGCCTCGCCGAGGGAGAAGGGAAGCATCGCGTGCTCTCGTGCGTGCACGTATTGGTCATTGGTGCCAGTGCCTTGGCGTGGCGGCAAGGAAGGGACCGTGGGGCCGGTGTCTCGCCACGTGGGAGCCTCGCTCACTTTTGCGGGAAGGTCCGAGTAACCTCACCTAATTGCATGACAACCGGGGAATGGGGCCTGATTTTGACGTGTGACTAACTGTGTGTCGCGAATGCTGTGCTGAAGACTGTATCGCATTTTTTGGTGTTCTGCAGTGCTGTGCCCGCTCTACTTCTACCAGCAGAAGCACCCCGTCAACCTCATCCTGCTCGGTCTCTTCACAGTCGCCATCAGCTTCGCTGTGGGCATGACATGCGCCTTCACCAGTGGTAACCCTCTTAAGCTCATTGATTGTTTCCTGTTATTACGAGTACCATCCATCGTCGCTCTGTTAAGTAAGCTGCTTGTTTAAATTAACAAATGTTGTGCTGCAAATGCAAATTTGTCAATCAATATTCAGCCACTCAATACTAGTTGTGCATAGCTCGCACTAACTATGGGAAGATTATATGGTTGGGTTCTGAGAATGTTAAGGAGTAATGGAGCATATCCTGACAACTCATGCCCTTGCTGGTAGTTCCTACCGTTGCTTTGGGTACTTGCTAGCAATACCCTTTTCTTCAAGTTGATCAGTAACCAATCCATCCTTATAGAGAATTAGAGAGCATTACTTGTCACTTACCTGCACTGGTTTTGTTGAGAATCTGATTGGTGGTGGGTTACAGAGATTCCAAGGAACGTTTCCTGGCAGTCTGTTTGAGGCAATTGCCTCTCTCTTTGTGTAGGGCCAACCTTTAGGTCTTGGTTTCTACGTAATATACTTGCCTTAATCACATGCACTTAGCCAATCACCCTCTTGTGGAATTCTTGTATAAACCGCTCAACTTGGGTCTATCACCAGTGTGGAAAGTACTCTGTTTCTTATATCTCTTATTTTGGCTTATTGTGATGTCGACCTTGGACTTGGTGGTGCCTCTTCAAATTTGCAAATGAAACCCAATAGAAATTCGTTGGGGCGTAACCCTCTTAGCGACGCGCCATATCGGAACCCGGGTATGGTGTTAAGTGGGCAAGGGCCGGGTCGCCACCGCCTTAGTGGCGCGCCATATCGGAACCCGGATATGGTGTTAAATGAGCAAGGGCCGGATCGCCATCACCTTAGTGGCGCGCTACATCATCGCCCGGATGTAGTGATAAGTGAGCAAGGGTCTTTGCATCTTACTCGACGGGTGCAAAGCGTAAGGAAGCTAGCCGAGGAACATAGATTTCGGGTGGGTAGTTGGAATGTAGGATCCTTGACGGGGAAGCTACGTGAGTTAGTAGATGTTGCCATTAGGAGACGAGTAAATATCCTTTGTGTACAAGAGACTAGATGGGCGGGTCAAAAGGCGAGAGAAGTCGAGAATACCGGTTTCAAGCTTTGGTATTCTGGTTCGGCTGGGACTAGGAATGGCGTAGGTGTTCTAATAGATAAGAGTCTTAAGGATGGAGTAGTGGATGTTCGAAGACAAGGGGATAGGATCATCTTAATCAAGATAGTAATTGGGGACATTGTCTTGAACGTCATTAGTGCTTATGCCCCACAAGTTGGGCTCAACATGAGTGCTAAGAGGCAATTTTGGGAGGACTTGGAGGATATGGTTAGTAGTGTACCGATAACCGAGAAACTCCTCATAGGGGGAGATCTCAATGGTCATGTGGGTGCAACTAACCTAGGATTTGAAGGAGTACATGGAGGTTTTGGATGCGGCGATAGAAATCAAGAGGGTAAGGACATCCTAGACTTTGCCGTAGCCTATGATCTGTTGATAGCTAACACCCTCTTTAGGAAGAGGCAATCTCACCTAGTGACCTTTAGTAGTGCCCAACACTCTAGCCAGATTGACTTTGTCCTCACTAGGAGAAAGGATAGACGGGAGTGTCTAGATTGTAAGGTGATCCCGGGGGAGTGTGTTGTGACACAACATAAGCTTGTGGTAGCTGACTTTCGCTTCCATACATGTTCTTTGCAGGACAAAGGTGTCAAAATCACAAGAACAAAGTGGTGGAAGTTGAAGGGAGAATCACAAGAATCCTTTAAAAATAGGGTGATCACAGAAGGACCCTGGGCAGAAAATGGAGATGCAGATAGTATGTGGATGAAGATGGCAACTTGCATTAGGAAGGTAGCTAGTGAGGTGTTCGGTGTGACAAAGGGAAAGAAACTTATAGATAAAGACACTTGGTGGTGGAATGAGGATGTATAAAAGGCCATTAAGGAGAAGAAGGAGTGTTACAAGAGTTGGCATAATGATAGAAACGCAAGCAACATGCTTAAGTACAAAGAGGCTAAGAAGAATGCAAGGCGGGTTGTGAGTAAGGCAAGAGGACAAACCTATGATAAGTTATATGAGAGACTAGGGACAAAAGAAGGTGAAAAAGACATATACAAGGTAGCAAAAATCCGCGAGAGAAAGATGAGGGATCTCAATCAAGTTAAATGCATCAAAGATGAGACTGACCGCATTCTAGTGAAGGATGAAGAGATTAAGAATAGATGGCGTGATTACTTTAATGGGCTATTCAATGATGGGAATGAGAGCACTATGGTTGAGTTGGATGACTCCTTTGATGACTCCAACAGGCGGTTTGTGCGGAGGATACAAGAGTTTGAGGTTAAGGAGGCCTTAAAAAGGATGAAAGGAGGAAAGGCCCTCGGCCCTGACGATGTCCCTATTGAGGTGTGGAGATGTCTTGGGGACGTCGCAATAGTATGGCTCACAAAGCTATTCAACCACATTTTTCGGTCAAACAAGATGCCTGAAGAATGGAGGAAAAGTATATTAGTACCTATCTTCAAAAATAAAGGAGATATTCAAAGTTGTACTAATTATCGAGGTATTAAGCTTATGAGTCATACTATGAAGCTTTGGGAGAGAGTGATTGAACACCGCCTGAGGAAAGTGACCAATGTCACTAAAAAACAGTTTGGTTTTATGCCTGGGAGGTCTACAATGGAGGCGATTTTCTTGCTTCGTCAGCTTATGGAGAGATATAGGGAGCAGAAGAAGGACTTGCATATGGTGTTCATCGACTTGGAGAAGGCGTACGACAAGATACCAAGGTCAGTCATGTGGTGGGCACTAGAGAAACATAAAGTGCCAACAAAGTACATTACCCTTATCAAGGATATGTACAATAATGTTAGGACAAGTGTGCGCGTAAGTGATAGTGAGACTGATGCATTTCCTATCACGGTAGGATTACATCAAGGATCAGCTTTGAGCCCATACATCTTTTCCTTGGTCATGGATGAGGTGTCGAAGGATATACAAGGGGATATCCCTTGGTGCATGCTCTTTGCTGATGATGTAGTGCTGGTAGATGAAACTAGAGATGGTGTTGATAAGAAATTAGAGTTATGGAGACAAACCTTAGAGTCCAAGGGGTTTAGACTTAGTAGGACCAAAACCGAGTATATGAGGTGCGACTTTAGTGGTGTTGGTCGTGAAGAGGGAAATGTTAGTCTACAAGGACAAATAGTACCTAGAAGGGACTCTTTCCGATACTTAGGATCAATGTTACAAAGCAATGGCGATATTGATGAGGATGTTTGCCACAGGATCAAGGTAGGGTGGATGAAATGGCGACAAGCCTCTGGAATCCTATGTGATAGGAAAGTCCCACAAAAGCTAAAAGGGAAGTTCTATAGGACGGTGATCAGACCCGCGATGCTCTATGGGGCGGAATGTTGGCCAACTAAACGGCAACATGTCCAACAAATGAGTGTCGCGGAGATGCGCATGCTACGGTGGATGTGTGGGCACACGAGAAGAGACCGAATAAGGAATGAGGCGATTCGTGATAAGGTAGGGGTGGCGCCGATTGAAGAGAAGTTAGTCCAACATCGGCTTAGGTGGTTTGGACATATCCAACGGAGACCTCCAGAAGCACCGGTTAACAGTGGGATTTTAAGAGGTAGAGAAAATATTAGGAGGGGTAGAGGACGACCAAGGTTGACCTGGGAGGAGGCGGTAAAACGAGATTTGAGAGATTGGAATGTATCCAGAGACTTAGCTCATGATAGGACCGCATGGAAAGTAGCAATTCATGTGCCAGAATCGTAGTCTTGTTTTTTTCTCTTTTTCTTTTCCTTTTTCTTATTTCTTTTCTCTTTTCTCTTTTTCCTTTTCTTTTTTCCTTTTTTTTCTTTTTTTTTCCTTTTTTCCCCTTGTTCTCATATCTCTTCCTCTGTTTTACTTCATTGATATTGGGTTTCATGTCTAGCCGACCCCAACAGGCTTGGGATAAAGGCTTGGTTGTTGTTGTTGTATTAGTCTTTTAGTTTTACATTAAACACTGATGCAACATGCAAAATTTTTGTTGTCCATTTAAACCTCTGTTTTCTTTATTTTTCTACAAGATAACATCATGTTGACATAAAGTCACAGAACTATGTTATGGGTTGGACGTGTGTAAAAATAAGATGATGTTCGGGTTGGATATTTAGCTTGATTTTGCTAACAAATAAAAGATTTTTCTACATAAAACCAAACTCTTATAGTACAGGCATTTCAAAAAGGATGCTTCATGTAAAAGCTACTTTGGGCATGCATTGGATTAATCACCAACTGTTCAAGTTATTCTGATTCTCTACTCATTAATGTGCCTTTTGGAAACTTGGTGATCTGTCTGTCATGTGTATGCTGGGTGGCTGGCTCAGCCACACTCGGTGCATTATGCAGTCAGTTGCTTTTTGATCTGGTACCGCCGTACCAGTTATATTTGTTATCATAATCAATCATGCACTCGTTTCATTTTTCATGATTTCTCCTCTTACCATGCGCATGCTATATAGGGTGTTCAGATTATGACAAGTCTTTTTGTTTAAAAATGCACAAAGCTTGTCTTGGAATTGACATTGACCTATATTAGTTTAGTTGGTGATTTTGGTTACGCTTATAAGCATTTATATGTTCTGGTTCTCTTCTTTGTTCTCTTTTAGAGCTCTACCAAGTGCTGATACTGTCTGTTGTATGGACAGGCAAGGTCATTCTATTGTCTGCGATTCTCACAACAGTGGTTGTGGTCAGCCTGACTGCTTACACTTTCTGGGCTGCAAAGAGGGGTCAAGACTTCGCCTTCCTTGGCCCTTTCCTGTTTGCCTCCCTCATTGTGCTGCTAGTGTTTGCATTCATTCAGGTCAGATAAATTTCTGTGCAGCAGCATCGTTCCCATTTCTATGTAATGCTATTTACTTGGGCAGAATCCTCCCTGTTTGATGATACTCTACTAACGGTGACCTTGTTATCATGTGCAGATACTGTTCCCACTGGGCAAGATCTCCCAGATGATCTATGGCGTGTTGGCATCCCTCATCTTCAGCGGGTACATTGTCTACGACACGGACAACATCATCAAGCGCTACACGTATGACCAGTACGTCTGGGCCGCCGTCTCCCTATACCTGGACGTCATCAACCTCTTCTTGGCCCTGATGACCCTCTTCAGAGCGACCGAGTAGCCCACCACTGCGCACGCCTCTGATCTCGTGTTGTGAATACCATTGGCCCATTGGATGCTCCTGTTCGTGGGTTAATTCCGTGCCGAGAAACTCCCAGACCGACAATTGTACTTATATAGCTGCGCTGCCAGTTACCACTAGTAATGGTCGTTACTAAGTTGAGTCGGTATCTTCCTTCTGCGTGGGGAATGTAAAGAAACTGTATCTCCGTTGATTCTTCTTGCGGATACGGTGCTGGATTTGGATTGTTTATGAGATATGGTCCATGTTTAACTTTTGGTTGAGTTTGGACTTTGGAGGGTTATTAATTGCCACATGCTACTTTCTCTGCCTGTTTCTTTGTGCATTGATGCCGGAAGTGCATTTTTCACTTTGACTGCTCCCTCCGTTTTTATTTTCTAGCATCAAATAAGAGGGTAACCAGCATTAAATAAAAAAGGAACGAGGAGAGCATAAATTTTGCACCTCGATTTAATTCGTATATTGCGTTTAGCAGCAGGTGAAATCATGCTACTATTTGGTGGTGTGCTTACCGCCATTACCAGAAAAAGAAAAGAAAGAACGATGTCGTCTTATAATTGATTTTGTTCATCACTGCTCTCACGACGTCGGGCTTGGCTCGTCAATCTCGACGACGCTCTGCGATATGCGCCGTCGAATAAATTGGGGGGGGGGTACAAAATCCGCTTTGTGAGCTATACTGCACGACTTCTTCACCTATGCTCGGCCAGGCCAGGCGATTGATTCTGCCGTGACTGCGCTGGTATTCGTCCGTATTTGCCACGCGTCTCGCTGTTCATGGCCCGTAGTGCTTATTCTGACGTACTGTTGTGCTCTGTAATGGTAGCTAGCTCTCTAATTGGGTGCATAATATACAATAGCAGTCACTGATATATGGACCCGTGAGTCGCGGTTCCACATATCAGTGATTACTACTGCATATAAGGATTTGAGTCCCTCTCTAATATGTGGCTGGAACTCTGACCATGCAGGTTGCACCTGATGTTAGTGAATATGGATGACTCGTTGAAATGTGAATTGGGATGGCCATTTTCTGTCCTGTAATTTGCCAATCTTCTTTGTACCGACTTGATAGGGCCATATGGAAAGGTACAACTATCATCCAAGTTGTAGCCGAGCATGGCTTATATGCTTGTCAGAGTGCTAAATATCAGCTGGGAAGAATCTGGCCCGGTGACTGGGCAGCATGGGCATAGAGTGTACCATCTCTATGTGTTATGTGTTCAGAATTTTCCTCTCTAGAGGAACTGGAACAAGAAGAATGAAGTTGGGTAATTACAAGTGATAGATCATCGCTTGGGAATGTATATGGGTTCTCATTCTTGAACATACATATGACCCGCTCCCTATTTTCATGGATTCAAAGTACATTTACTTGATGAGTTTTTTTAACAGAAATAAGAGGTGCCAATTTTTCTTACAGAAGTTTATCATGTCCTTGGAATTTGTTTTCTACTATCCTAGGTGGAGAAAAAAAAAGAGATTCTTTGTTGAAAGAGTACTAGGAAGAAGAAACCCTGCCATGGGCCCTCCAGGTCACCACCAACCCGACTACCTCTTTGTTTGATCACCGTCGCCACCTCCACCACCACCTACTCCCCATCCCGGCAATCCCCCACCCCACCCCACACCGCACCTCACCGAGCTCCGCCACCACCCGCGCGCGTGCGCCATGGCTACCACCGCCGTCTCCGTCCGCTTCCACCCGGCGGCGCGCCACGTCAGCACCTCGCGCCGTGCCCGCCTGGCCGTCTTCCGCGCGCAGTCCGCGCCGGCGACGGCGGCGCTGACGCAGGACGACCTGAAGCGGCTGGCGGCGGTGCGCGCGGTGGAGCAGGTGCAGAGTGGGATGGTGCTGGGGCTCGGGACGGGGTCCACGGCCGCCTTCGCCGTCGCAGAGATCGGCGCGCTCCTCGCCGCGGGGAAGCTCTCCGGAATCGTCGGCGTGCCCACCTCCAAGCGCACCTTCGAGCAGGCGCAGTCGCTCGGTATTCCGCTCTCCACGCTCGACGACCACCCGCGCATCGACCTCGCCATTGACGGCGCCGACGAGGTCAGCATTGGTACCCCTGCTTATTCTTTCAACTTCAAGTCAAAAGCCGAATAATCATCGTTTGAATTGACTCTTGGTAGTAGTTAGTGGTATCTGGCGAGCTAGAACTGCTGTCATATATTCGACATACAAGGTTTCACTTTATTCATACCATTTCCTACTGCTTTTCTTGTATTCAAGTTGAGTTAATAACTCAGTATGTTAGGTATGTCTTAGTGCTATTAGTGGAACAAATGAAAATGTTGGTCTTAATCGAGGTACCTATTCTCTCATTGAAGATATGAAGTTTCGGTGATGCTGTTTGATGTGTTAACTTTGGTAGAGTGTAGGTTAACAGTGAAATGCATCCATGATTTTGGCTGTTGGACTTTCTGGGAGCTGATGAAGGTCCCCATGCTTCAGCTGCTATTATGGGGGGACTGGCATTTGAGCTGGTCTCATTTTAGCGGTTTCGCTCCAATGAGACATTTAGCGGCATATATGCCCCTTTCAGGCTTACTTTGTTATCTGTCTTATGTCCTCATCAGTAATGCATAACGTGTTTCTCCTTTTTTTTTAATTGTATAGTTGAACTAAAAGCACATTTTTCTCACGAAGGATAAACTGTAGCAATCTCTAGCCTACTCCCAACATGCTTCAGACAAAGGCTTTGTTGTTGTTGTTGATAAACTGTATCAATCTGAAGTTGCAATATCAGAATCTGCATTTTGCTTCTGTAAATTTTTACATTAAAAGAACTTTTAAATAATAGCAAATCAGAAGCCAACACTTGGTGTTGATAGTAAGTTAGTAACCAGGAAAAAATGGAAGTTGCAAAATAGCAGTCTTATGGTCAATATTAAGCCAATTCTGTGAAGCATCATTTACCATATATTTGTAGGTTTCTCTTCCATTGTATTGTTTCTCTCATATTCAAACTGTTTTCATGAATAATGCCCTTCCATTGTGGTCTTAAAACAGGTTGATCCTGACCTTAACCTTGTGAAAGGACGGGGCGGTGCCCTTCTTCGTGAGAAGATGGTTGAGGCTGCATCAGACAAGTTTATTGTTGTTGTCGATGAGACAAAACTAGTTACTGGCTTGGGAGGAAGTGGCCTAGCAATGCCAGTGGAAGTTGTTCAGTTCTGCTGGAAGTACAATCTAGTAAGATTGCAGGAACTATTTAAGGATGAAGGGGTCGACGCAAAGCTGAGGTTGGAAGGTGACAAGCCCTATGTCACTGACAACTCAAACTACATTGTTGATTTATACTTCAAGACGCCAATCAAGGATGCATTGGCAGCCGGGAAGGAGATATCGGCCTTGGAAGGAGTTGTTGAGCATGGGCTGTTCTTGGACATGGCGAGTTCAGTGATCATTGCTGGAACTGACGGTGTCAGTGTCAAAGCGAAGTGAGTTTTTTTTTTTGGGGGGGGGGGGCACTTGTTTTCGTGTTGAATTTACGATTTTTCAGTGTGTAAGCTATTGGTGTAAAAACAAGCAATCAGATACTTCAATAATATTGATGGCTTCTGATACTTCAATAATATTATTGACGCTGGTTAGTTCAATTTTAAACTTACCAATGTCAAATATTTCGAAACAGAGGGAGTACTCGTGAATTCATCTACTCTGTTGCCATTAGTTAACATAAAGAGAGTTGTTATCGAATAGCAACCTGTGTGTAGTATCCCAAATACACTACACGAGTTCAAGAGGGAAAAACAGATGCAACAGAACTGAAGCTGTACAGGGAGCCTGAAGCTAGCCGATGAAAGGAAACGGATGCAGGCTTCCGGTTCCGGCTATATATCCCCCTGTTTCCTTAAAACTCCTTGACAACCATATGGCCGTGTCTCTTGGTCTTGGAGACGCCTTGCCAGGTCCAAAAGGCTTCAGCAAGATCCCCAGCTCCTCGAACCTCTCTTGCTGCAGCAACTGTGCACTGAACTCGAGCAAGCCTTCTAGTTCTAGAGGCTCAGCTCGCCGTTGGTAGGACCTCGTGTCGAACCTCTTTTGCCCCGGCCCCAATCTGACGAGCTCCTGGGTGAACCACCGGCCAGAAGAAGGTCGATGTCAGGAGTGCCGACGTGGTGTTCACCGTCACTGCAGCGAAGAACCTGGGAAGTGCACCTGTCCTTGGTGATGGATCGATCAGTGGCAGATGGCGACTTGGTCTCGGTGGTAGCATGCAATGGGTGTCCACAAGATGGCAGTGGGAACTTGGCACTTCTGTCGATTCGTGGAGGCTTCAAATTCCGGGAAGTATTATTTGTGCCTTGTCTGGTAGGAAGTTTAGAAGATAAAAAAAATGCGAGGAGTGGACTTTGACTGGAGTTCAAACACATAGGGTTGAAGGGGGTGAGGATGCTTAAGCAGCTTCTGCAGCCTGAAATACAGCATCCACATATTAGGAAATGGGAGGCATGAATGAGTTGAGGGATGGTGAAATCGACATAAACGTGTTGATGATGAACATGTACACACACTTGGTCTGTGATCTGGATTTCTGCGTAACATGCTTCTGATGATCCCGGCCCGGCTGCATAACCAGAAATAAGGATATAATTTCTTAATTGCTTTTAAAATTTGTTTAGATTTAAAGACTGCGCCATCAGTATCCAAAGATACGATACCGTATGTCACATAGTTGATGTCTACGGCAAGGCTTACAGTGCACCCCGAGTGTACGTAATCTGTCGCCCCAGGTGGCCCCCGTAACTGATGTTCCAAGCCATGTCATCGATTTGGTCGAAGTGTTCACTGGGTTTTTTTTCTTCATCCGGTGCGGACAGAGAGTCAGAGAACCGTTACCGCCTGGCACTGGCAGCTCGGCCTGAACAGTCGTCTCTGAATTTCCAGGCACCTGAAACTCTGAACGAACCAGATGTACGTTCTTGATAAAAGTCTGAGAAATTAACTGAACTGCAAATGGGTTGAGGGTGTATAAAGTTCGATTGGTTTCAGTGCACGTGATAGATTGAAGGCACTGGAACCAAGCTAATTCTAGTGATCGGATGTGATCAGTTCACGAATGATTGCGAGCAGGACAGGGGCCGTTTCTGTCAGGGGGACAGACGGTGCCATCATCCTGCCCGTCTCCCTCCTCCTATTTCTCAACTTCTGGACTGTACCTATCTATCTGTACAAGGAAGAGAGAGAGAGAGAGAGAAAAAGGTGCCAAATCATGCCGGGAATCAGCGGCGTGACGCGGCATCACGACCCGACTGCACGCGGGTTGTTTACTAGCGGTGGGGCTAGCTAGGCTGGAGAGGGCGATGGTGGGGGGGTGGGCGCAGGACGAGTCGATCGCTCGATCGTCAGTCACCGTCTTTGGGCCTTCCTCTGTGTCAGTTCATGCAAGGTTGGTTTAATTTGGCTAGGCACTCGGCCATGTTAGTAGACTGCACGTGTACCGAATTACCTGAAATTTCGGTAGGGAAATTTGGGTTTTCAAAATCACTACTCAAAATTGTACCAAAATTTTCAGGTACCCAAAATTTCAGGTTCGGGTTAACCATATTACCTGACTAGTGATAGAACAAACAAAAATAGCTAAGAATATATCAGCCAAAACAGAAATAATAAAATTAATATTCTAGCAGCAAAATAAGTGAAAGTTTATAAGGATAATAAAAAGAATAGTAGTATGACCATATAACATTATAATTACATGCAAGCCACGGGCTAAATCCAGAGCTTGTTAGGCTAAAACACGGAAAAGCCATGACCTAACCTAGAGATCGGGTATTTCACGTATTTTGGGTATCGAACATTGTCGGTACTCTAGAACCGGGTACCCCCGCGTAGTGGACAAAAAACAACATGGGTCCCGCCTTCCCGGCTTAGGCGGGCCCCAGCGTAAGCCGCAAGCCCTAGGCCCGATGGGCAGTTCTGGGGTTCCGCGTGTCTTCAGATCCTAAGCCAGACTAACGGTCGAGGGTGGTTCAGGGGCCGCCACGTGTCTGGTGATGCCGGACCCGATCTTCCGCCAGGGAGAGCTCCGGCGCTGCGACGTGCCCGGAACCTCTGAGCCACACCCTCCGCCAGAAAGAGCTCTGGAGGTGCCACGTGTCCTACGGCTCCAGCCGACCTCCAACATGGAAGGGCTCCGGAGCTATCGCGTGGGAAACATCTCCGGGTATACCTTCCTCCCCGAGGAACGCTCCGGATGTGCCACGTGTCCTACAGCCCCGGACCCGATCTCCCGCCATTGAGAGCTCCGGCGCTGCCACGTGCCCAACAACTCCGGACCACCCGCTACTTCATAAGACAACTCCGGTGGAGACAAGTGTCCCGGGGGCCAGCTGCCTAGATGTCGCATCGACGAGCAACGGGCAGATGGCCAAGGAGTAAAAAGGAAAGAATGTTGTCAAGCAAAGCATTCAAAGCTCGCGCCTTCCCCAGAAGCATGGCGCACGGCGCACGCCTCAGTCCCCCGTCTGTGCACCATTACGGTGAAAGACAGGGCGGCGAGGCGTGATGGCACAACAGTGCCACCCAACGGCGCAGAGCCGCCTAGCAGAGCGAGGAGACACGGCGACAAGACGGGGACTTCATCATTACCGGTCGCCCGATCAGAGGCGCCCGGCGTGACAGGCGGCGCGCCTTAACTCCACCAACAGTGACAATGCATATAGCTGTAAATGACTATAGCGTATCTATAGGATGCAGATAGCCGTGGGGCCACCTGTCGGGCCCTGGGCCACCTGTCGGGCCCCGGGCCACCTCATAACTGCCTTGGCCTTGGGCTATAAATGGACCGGAGCAGCCTCCGAGCAGGCGGTTGGCAACCCAACCAACTCACACACTCATATGCGCGAGCAATACAACAAACACACCCGTGGACATATGGTATTACGCTTCGGCGGCCCAAACCACGTAAATCCTCTTGTCTTTCTTCCGCATTGTGCTCCGACCTTCGAGATCCACTAGCCCTCTGAAAAAAGAACCTCCGCGGCTGCTCACGCAGACCAGGGAGGAGTGTCGCAGGAAAACACTTCGACAGACATCATTACCCAAAAATACTCGAAATATTATCGAACCTCTACTTGAAAAATAATCTTGGGGGGGTTTTGAGTTCGGGTTCGAGTTTTTTCGGGACCATAATTCGGGTTTGGCTTTTATGCCCACCTCTACTCTTGTAGAGAAAGAAAAGGAAAAAAGAGAGAACAATGGTTTGTATCATTCCATCAAAGAAGAAAAGGAAATGAATGGTAGGGAGGAATAGTACAATATCCAAGCCCACTATCAACCTCGATCGGTGTGGCACATGTCGGCCACCTGAGAGAAGGCCTATGTCGGGATTTTTTTTATTTTAGCACTGTACAACAAACAATTTTTATAATAACATCTACAAACATTTTTTTGCAAAAATAACCAACCAGTCATCTGCGCCGTGTACAACACTGGCCCACGTGGCAGCCACGTCGGCCAAACGGTCATGGGACCGTTGGACCGACGTGTCCTGTCGTCCATGGAGTGGATGACAGGCTGTGTTATATAACACAACCACCAAGGGCTGCCTCCCCACACCCAAAGAAACCAAAACACGAGAGAAGAAGAGGGGAGAGGAGAAGAGAGGAGGAGAGGAAGAGGAAGAGAAGAAAATAGTGAAAGTTGCCTAGAGGGGGGTGAATAGGCTAATAAAAACTAAAACTATTGCAAACAGCAGATTAAACTTAAAGGAGGCCGGACTAGTCCAGTGTGAGGGCGGACTAGTCCGGTCTAAGTATAAAATTGCGTTTTAGGTTTTCTTTTCAAGTTTGTTTAAGCGGAAGATATGTAGTAGTCTAACAATCTCACTAATTAGTTGTGAATGATTAGATTGCGAGACAGAAGAACAATTCACAAGTGTTAAACAAGACGAAAGCCTAACAAGTAATTTTAGTGAACGAGCATGAAGGTAAAGGAAATAAGAGACACGATTTATCCCGAGGTTCGATTCCACACAGGAATCTACGTCCTCGTTGAGGAGTCCACAAAGGACCGGGTCTTTTCCAACCCTTTCGTGACCGAGCGATCACCAAGATCAAGCCCGGGCTCTTTCACTATCAATCAAATGTGAATACAATGCTCTTAGGGGATACTCACAACTTGATACTCCATACAACAACCTAGCAGTTCTAGGAATCAAAATACAATAGCCAAGAACTCAAATTAACAATTAGAGTGCAAGAGAGTCAAACCGAGAGCTCAAACGTAGATCACCACGTCTCTCCTCTCACAAATCCACAAACCCCTTAAGATCCAATCTTAGGGGTCAAGAAGGTGAGGAAAGAGGCTTAGAAAAGCTCTAGAAATGAGTTTTCAGCGCTAGGGTTTTTGTTGTTTCAATTCTCTGTCGGGGGTTTCCTTTTATAGAGATCCTGACATCTAGCCGTTACCTACTAAAGTCCGGACTAGTCCGCTAAGAACCCCAGACTAGTCCGTTCTTAGGGGACCACTTACGTCACAAGGCTACCAACTAAAGTCTCGTGACCGTTCGATTCAAACGGTCATAAAATCCCGGACTAGTCCGATGAAGAGCGGACTAGTCCGATCTCAGTCAGGAATCTTTGTTTCGGATGAGAACGGACTAGTCTAGAAAGGGGCGGACTAGTCCGGCCTCAAAGGCAGACTAGTCCGGTCTTACCATACTTAGTCTCAAAAACTCTCTAATCTAGGACTTCGGACTAGTCTGGCCAACTCCGGACTAGTCCGAGCTCACACAGGAATCTTTGTTCCGTACTAAACCGGACTAGTCTGAAGGGACCGGACTAAGGAGAATTACTAGTCCAACGGAATGAACATTTATGGGTGTATATAGATGGTTGCTGAAAGTTTTTAAACTTAGTGAGGATGAATATGAGTTGAAGATAAACGGAGTTATCAGTCGTTCAAGTGAGAACCGCTAAAGGAAACACCCGTGTGGCGTGCTTATGTTGGAAGGGCTCTGCAATATGGGTGACCTCTAATACTTCTGATTCGGGTTGAAGCCAAGGAAGTAGTCGACGAGACGTAGGACGAAAATGATGACGAGGAAGGTAATTATGGTGGTGATGCTGAAGAGGGTAACGATAATGAATTGACACATGTTGTTGTTACTGAGGTAACTGGTCAAGCAGATGAAGGAGAGCATATAGAACATATAGTTCAGCAAATGGTTCTTGAGGATAGAGATTATAGTAATGTTCGTGAATACGATTCATACGACGAGGAATATAAACCTCTAGTTTCTGCCGATTGGAGTCATCCAAAATTTGAAAATCTAAGAGTCACTAAAGAGAATCATTTGCCGTTAGATTACCAAATTGTTTAGACATTTATTTAATTGAAATGTCTTAATCAAGTTACTTTTAATATTCTTATTGTTCATAGGTTGCGATGGATGACATACTGTATAGGTGTCCGTTGTTGCTGATCCTCTAGGCGTACGAGCGGTTCTCGATAGGTCGGCCTAGGGTGGACGTCACCCCCTACGGCGACGCCTTGTATGAGAACATCGAGGAGGACAGTCTAACGATGGGCACATTATGGACTCGACGCAGGGTATGTTAACTTGTAATACATATATGTTCATTCTTCACATAACTATTTGTTCCGTTATAATATTATTTGTTTTGCAACGTACTTGGACTGACGACACAGTGCACAGGGGCTACCCGTAGTATACGATGTCGTTTGACCGTCTACAGGCGGACAACGACGTTGTATGGACTCCGTTTTCGTACAAGACTGTGGAGCGTCACGCACCCGCTGGCTTGTCGTCATTGTGCACGAGAGATGCGGACACGTGGTGGACACGGAAGACTCGTGTACGGCATCTGCATGGAGGAGTACTCCCCTCACAGAGTTATGCGGCACTTCGGGCGGCAGCAGGTCTTCTCAGTTCCTAGGGGCCTCCCAGTTCCCCCTACTACACACACGCAAGTAGTTTTCTTTATTTCTATATTTAACTTACATAAGTTTTAATCGTTGTGTAACATTATATTTTGCTCGCAGGCACACGCGCAAGGGTTTCTCTACGCTCGTTTTCTGGCCTCGCATGGAATCTTGGGTACAGCAGTGGGCAGAGACACCTCAGGACATAATCACGGATGCATTCCAGTTCACCGCGGAGTCCTACGAGTAGTACCTACGTTGGTACGTCTCTCGTACACGTACGCGAGTATCGTACGTCCCAGCAGAGCCGGAGGCACACGTCACGTCGACTACCGACACTTACCCTTGACACAGAGATCGTAACACTTTAGTTGCGATAAGTTTCGTATTACTCTTTTTAGAGTTGCGTAAGTTTTCTTATAATTCGTATTGTTTATATTTTTTCGTTTGCAGTTTCAGAGGCTGAGTGTCGAGATCGATGCGAGCGCGATGGTCGAAAGGGCGGAGCTGGGTTTGCACATCCCAGCACAAGAGAATGCAACGGCCCGGAAGAAAATGCATAAGTACATCGCCGACGCCATGAAGCACATGTCTTTGTCGTGCACGGAGCCTTGTCGTCAAGACTCCTTCGTACAGCAGCCGTTCTTCGCACCGACGACGACTGTTCCACCGCTTCTGTTCAGACACCAGGTACAACATAGAAAGACTTCCCATTCTTACTAATATGTTGAACGTAGTAATTAAGACTATTTTCTGTGTAGTGCTTCAATATCGTACGTTCGTGCTACATGTCCCGATGACATTGTTGGGACATCCAACTGGTGGAGTGGTACGTGTCAGTTTAATTCATATTATTAATATTTATATTTATTAATAAATTTGACAAATAATGATTTTTATAGGTTTTGAGGACCCGTCTTATAGTTCCGATGCGACACGACAAGATTTGGGAGTCTCCTTCAACTGGGAAGCGTATGTCGCCGATGCTATGGCGGACACGCTTCCTTAGATACAAGGAGCTCCAAAGCCGACGCAGTCGATGCAGTCAGTGCAGGACGTGACCCGACAGAAGCTCCTAGGCTTAGGAACCCGCCTCATCCACTAACGTACAATGCATACCACGTACGAGCGGCGCGTAGTGCTGCTAGGGGTGGACGTGGGAAGCGTGCTAGATGTTGATGTACTGGGTCATTTTATTTTTGTTTTTGTTTCACTCTATGTATAATATCTTTTAAGATAATTAATTTATATGTCTATTTTGTGCACGTTACTTTGTGTCCTTAATATTAACTCCTTTAAAACCAAAAGACCAAACAACAAATAAGCAAAGTGTTCCTTATGACGGATTCAAAATCGTCCACGACGTGAGCGACTCGTCCATATAGTAAATGAGTCGTCCATGGGTGGACGACAGTCGCCCTATTAAAGTCGTAGCGCCGCAAGAGTTACCATTACGAACTGTGAGTTAGCGAAGAGAGTACTAAAACAGTGGCGAGCAGAGGTCATGGTAGGATAGGTGTGGAAAACAATAGACCGGTGCGTCCCGACTACTTCGTGGGTGGTCCTTATTGGTATGGACCACCGGTAGACAGGTTCTCGGTTCTAAGCAAGACTGATTTTAGTGTGTTCAATCCTCTGCGTCCATAGCACGAAAGAAGAGTGGCCCGAATGCAGATGTGGCCTTGATTGTGTTGTGCAAATGGAGGATGGAAGGGAGGGCAACGTCGTCGATTCTTTCGTTGTGGAGTAAGTTCAAAATACATATTATTTTTGAGCTGCAATATTTTCATTTTATGACCTTTATTGCTATTTGACTAGTGCTACTTCGATGACGATAACTGCGGATACACACTCTGGGTTAACCGCCAATCAAGCCAATGGAAGATTACACTAAATATTTACAAGATCGAAACCGCGAGATGGTTGCTGAACTTGTAAAAATGGAGTCATAGCTATTCGAGTACATAGGTGATAGGCCCGTGTGCAACAACAAGAATTGCGAATGTCCTCATCACAAGCCAAGCCCTAGCCGTTAAAAGTAGGTTTCACTAATGTGTAGTAACATGTATGCTCCCAATGTATCATTCTAATATATGATTTTATACTTCAAATTTTAATAAACATGGAAAAGTGTAACTACTAGTGTTCTATGACGTTCACACTAAAGTGAAATCAACCGTTATTAGTGGTTCGAAATATAAATTATCTATTTTGCCAACAATAACTAGGGACTTTTATCTAGACGACTTGTCTATCTGGTGGACGAGTCGTACAACTGATAGACTAGTCGTCCACCTACTATACGACTCGTCCACCTGGTGGATGAGTCATACAACTGATAGACGAGTCGTACAACATATGGACTAGTCGTCCACCTACTAGACGACTCGTCTACCTGGTGGACGAGTCGTACAACTCATGGACGAGTCGTACAACTGATGGACTAGTCGTTCACCTACTAAACGACTCATCCACCTGGTGGACGAGTCGTACAACTGATGAACTAGTTGTACAACTGATGGACTAGTCATCCACCTATTGGACGACTCGTCCAACTACTAGATGAATCGTCCACCTAGTGGACGAGTCGTCTAGTTTCGATTGCCTATTTAAGAGCACTCCACACATTCGCCAGAACCGCACTTCACAGACTCAACTCTCGCAGGCATGAACTCACCTTATTCACCACCAAATAAAAAAGAGAGAGTTCACGTTCCAGAGGGATTACAACCTCCAATGTGTCTATGTGGCACTGATTGTTGGTTCGTAAAAGATCTAAGACTGGGGGTCACCTACGGTTTGAGGCTATGGATGTGCAGCAACTATGAATATTACCCCCCTCATAGGACCACGTCATTTTCCCGAATGGTAGACGTTAGGTAACATATCTACTTCACGGATCTATGAAATTCATGTTCGCATTTTATCTCAAATCTTCATAACAAGACATCATTAATTATGCAGTCCCTACCACCCCTTTGTGAGTTCACACAGTACATCGACAATGAACAAATAGCGGAAGAAGTCGAATACGTACACGCGATGCATAGAGCCGACTGGGACAAGTTCCACTACGAGATGGAGTACGAAAAGCGGGTTGAGCGGGAGAGAAAGGAGGCGGCTGAACAGGAGGAGCGTCGCCGCAAACGTCAGGAAGAACTTCAAAGAATCGAGGAAAAGTATCGTCGCCAGGATTAGGAGAAAGAACGTATTGCTCGTCAGGGTAGAGAGGATGAATAGGAGCGCTTACGCAAGAGAGCACGTCGCACAAGGGATGTGAGGCCAGATGCATTGTACAAGGGAAAATATCCCAGTTGCACTCAATAGAATCTATATTTGTCATTTAATAAACGTCGTAATGTATCCAATGACGAGTGTTTTAATCAAGCGATGGTGTTATTGTGCTAAATTTACTTCCATAACAGGATATTTTTAATATGTATCTAAGTATTAAAAAAAGAAAAAAATATGAATTCGAACAAACAAAGTTCAATAATCAAACTTGTGATCGTATTGCATAATTCAAAATTACATAACATATCATCTCTTAAACAAAAGTCATATTATTAATATTACATAAAATCATAACACAATATACTACATTTACTTCTATAAAATATTTTGTAAAAATGTCTCTAAGTATTTTTAAATGGGAGCTAAAGTGCTAATCTGGGCCCATTTGCTGAAGAGAAATCCTATCGTCTACGCGGTGGACGACTGACTTACGTGGCCGTGTCGTTCACAGGGTGGACGACTGGGTGGTCTACGTGGCCCAATCGTCCACGGTGTAGACTATTTATTGTCCACTTGGACAAATCGTCCACCCCATGGACGACAGGGTGGCTATTTTGGTAAAAAGAAGTTCTAGATGCTATTAATATTAAATTATTTGTGTACAGTGCTAAAAATAAAAAAATCCCCTATGTTGGGCCCTCTCACTCTGTCTTTCCAAGGCCATTCTAGCCCATTATTACAAATGTTGGTGTACTACGTGTTTATGGTCATGTTTGTGGCATAGCTTATAGCACAACTTTTTTTTAATAGAAATAAGTAGTGTGGGTGTGCCAAATAATAGTCTTCTGCAGCGACTCTTTAGCTTAGTTATTTTTTTAAAAAAACGAATTAAAACTAAGATATAAACTTAACCTGCTTCGAAGCTGCATGCAGGCTCTGTCGGAAGGGGCTCCCCTCGTGATCACCAAATCCTTCTAAAGTACAGCTCCAAAGCATTATACGCTTTACGCGATCGAGGTCGGCGTCACGCACGCATCCATGCTTGCGCGCGCGCGGAAAAACAAAAGCGGGGGGGTGGTGGTCTAGTCTAACCTGTCCGTCTCGTACGTCGTCATCGTCCACGTCACCGTCCAGCGCCACCACCGTCCGTTGCCCGGCCGTGGACATCGCCGGCCGTCGCGGCCTACGTGGCGTGGTGGCGGTCGTACGTTGCGCGCCCGTGCGTGCGTGTATTACATGTACACACGCGACGCACGTCGTTATCGGCATAAAAAAATAAACAAAATGGAGGGTGGGGGTAAAGTAAAGGAAAGCGTGGCACCACGTGGAAAAGGTTTGGGCTAGAAGCCTACAAGTCGTCGCCTAGCTTGGATGCTAGCTAGCTAGCTAGCTATATACTTCTTCACACGTACGTACGTCGTTCTGTTCAGCTGGGACGGATGGAGAAGTTGGTTCGATCCCGCCTTCACCGCGATCTCTTGTTCCCTCACCACGGACCTGGCTACATGTCGACGACGATACGTCACCCTCGCAGACCGGGGGCAGCTCTGCTGACGTGTCACCGAACGCACGCACGCACGCACGCTCTTCCGCGCAGGAGGAGCAGTCAGTTCCTCCCGCGCTGCTGCTGCTGCTGCTGCAGTACGTACGTGGTGCAGGCCTGGCACTGGAAAGAGTTGTTCACATCCATCCATCCCCTTCTGCAGGTAGCAGCACAGTTTTGTGTACGTCACTAGTACGTACGGACCTCGGTCTCTAGCCGCCGACGACGACGACGCCATCAGTCCCTGACGCGCGTCCCCCTCTCTCGCTGACCCGTCGATGGACGCACGGTACCACGGGCCTGGCCTGCTGCTGTCAGGGATCATCAGTTCCCTCCTGCTGGACCCTGCTCTGACCCGTCCTTCATCTGCCTAATCTGATGGAAGCTCTACTCGAACCAGCTGCATCTATCGAATCGAGTTGTAGCCGCGCGAGCGAAACCGACCAAACTAGCTAGCTTGTCAGCACGACGAGATCGACGCGGCAGGGCGTGGCAGGCAAAAGCGAGAGGGCAGGTCGTCCGTTCGACCCTCCCAAGCATCTCGCTCGCTCTGCGAAACCCGTTTGGCTACTGACCTGAGCTACTGCTAATAATTAACCACTCCTCTGAAGCAAAAGAAAAAAAAAAGTTATATGGCACTGTTTCAGACAGCCAAAGCAACGGCCGGCCGGCCGGCCGGCGCCTTTATACTGTTCAAACAATAAACTAGCTACAACAAGCTAGCCTCCATGCCATGGACCGAAGCTACAGAAAGAGAGAGAGGGAGACACAAGAAGCATCCCATCTATTTTAGAGAGACCCAGAGAGAGAGAGAGAGAGGGCCGGCGACATTGTGTCTGCGGTTCTTTGCTGCTCTGAGGTTGAAGAACCGCGTCCCTAGCTTGCACGCTCTGCAAACATATGGGGAAGAATCATCCAAATAAGGGGCAAGAGGAAGAGAGGCCACCAAACGCAACGGACGGGACGGACGCTATAGGTGGAGTGGAAATCCGCTTGGCCCCTCTCCGCTGCACCTGCACTGCCTCCTTAATTAGCCTAAGTGCTTAGGCGGTAATCATTTTGGATGGGTTGAGAAATGGGGAGCACATGTCGTTTCAGTAATGGTTGAGCATGATCTTTAAGATAATAATTTTTTTGGACTTTTTTTTGTTTGCTCCAATGGGGTTTATATTGAACTCCACTAGTAGTCAAAAGTAGTAGTAGCGGTGGTTATCAAGTGCTCCCTCACTCTGTTACTTTTTATTCGATTAGTTGAAAAATAAACTAATCGGTGTTAAATAAAAATAAACGAAGGGAATAATAACACATGGACGGTTGCGAGGACCCTCTCAAAACGTCTTCATTTGTGGGGATGATCACAATCAACTATACTTCCGTGGTGACATTTACATATATGTCTGTCACATTAATTTGAAGTCTTGAAGGATTTCCACTCACTGACGTGTGGCCAGTAGTAGTTAGGGACACCTGACAGTGCTGAATCTCAGAAATCCTGAAAATGGGAAATGCCATTGGCCCAAGGGATTGATTGTACTTGCCATCTTCATCGCCAGCTGCCATTTTTATTTGGCACGTCACCTAAAGGTAATTAGTTATAAGCTGAAAATGACTTGGCAACAATATATAGAAGCTTTCAGGTGAACTTGTAATGCATTGTTTGTACTGGATAATGATAATCGTATATGACCATCGTAATGTCCAAGCAATATTTAAAATCATAAGACCAATCATCATAACTAACCACATCATGATTCCTGCAACCTACATGTCACTAAACATCCAGATCTACAAGGTTGGCCACAGAATCGACCATGCATGATTGTGAACCAGTCAGGAATCACCAACCTTTCAACCCAGAAAAGGGTAATACTACTATATGAATATATAAATATTCAGCTGAAAACTGTCTCGAAAACAACAAAAAAGAAGAAGAAAAAAAACGTTAACCAAACAGTCGAGCCTGCAAATAAAAACCAAAGAATGCGCGTCGTCGCGAAAGCGTGTGCAGCACTCTCCCAACACACAAGGCGTTGTCTACATATAAACGAACCCAGTTTGACACACAAGACGCGTAGACATAGACACAAGACAGACGCGTCCAGCAGCCGGCATGACGACGACGAAGGCCTCGCCGCTCCTCCTGGCTCTGCTCCTCTCCTCCGCGCTGCTCGCCGCCGGCCAGCAGACGGCGGCGAACAACCCGCGCCTCCAGAAGGCGTACGTGGCGCTGCAGGCCCTGAAGCGCGCCGTCACTGACGACCCCAAGAACCTGACGCGCGGCTGGTGCGGCCCCGACGTGTGCGCCTACTTCGGCGTGTTCTGCGCGCCGGCGCCCGACGACCCGCGCGCGCTCACCGTCGCCGGCCTGGACCTCAACCACGGCGACCTGGCGGCGACGTTCCCGGAGGAGCTCGGCCTGCTCTCCGACCTCTCGCTGCTGCACCTCAACTCCAACCGCTTCGCCGGCGGGCTGCCGGAGTCGCTGCCCAAGCTGCGCCTCCTCCACGAGCTCGACGTCAGCAACAACCGCCTCTCCGGCGGGTTCCCGCAGCACATCCTCTGCCTGCCCAACGTCAAGTACGTCGACCTCCGGTTCAACGACCTCTGCGGGCCCGTGCCGCCGGCCATCTTCGACAAGCAGCTCGACGCCATCTTCCTCAACGACAACCACTTCGACTTCGAGCTGCCGCGCAACCTCGGCAACTCGCCGGCGTCGGTGGTCGTGCTCGCCAACCTTCGCCTCCGGGGGTGCATCCCGCCCAGCATCGGCCGGATGGCCGGCACGCTCAACGAGCTCGTCGTGCTCAACGCCGGCCTCCGCTCCTGCCTCCCCCAGGAGATCGGCTGGCTCCGCGAGCTCACCGTGCTGGACCTCAGCTCCAACCAGCTCCAGGGCTCGCTGCCCGAGTCCATGGCCGGGATGCACAGGCTGGAGCAGCTCGACGTCGCGCACAACGAGCTCGCCGGCCACATCCCCGAGGGCGTCTGCGCGCTGCCCAGCCTAAACAACTTCACCTACTCGTACAACTACTTCTGCAGCGAGCCGCAGCGCTGCCTGGACATCCGCCGCATCGACGACCGCCAGAACTGCATCGCCGGCCGTCCGGACCAGCGCCCGGCCGACCAGTGCATGGCGTTCCTGCACCGCCCGCCGGTGCACTGCGACGAGCACGGATGCTTCGCGCCGCCGCAGCCGCACTACTGACCACCCTCTTCGCGGTGATGACTAGTACTGCCGGCGCGCTGTGACTAGCTTGTAAAATTCGTTGGTCATTTGAGTGAGACCGAAAGGGTAAATTCTCGTAAACAAACACGTATATATATATACACACACTGTATTTTTTCTCTCTTTTTTTTCTTCACAGGAGTGGTAATGTATGATGAAATTTGTAGACGACAGACATGGTAGTGAATTGCAGTGTTAGAGACCCTCTGACCATTGTGTTCTCTTCCTGCTTGTTCTACGTACACACGGGTAATTCTATTTAGTTCATAGAGATGAGAATCGAGAAGTAGAGTTAGTTGAATCAACCATTGCAGAGATCAAAAAAAGGTGAAACAAAAAAAGAATCTGCTTGTTCATATTCTTGGCTTGAAAGGGAGCTTAACATGATGCAATCAACCACCACCAAATTAACAAAGTTTAGATAAAAGAAAAAAGTTCCTAACGGCCATGACCGAATAAATAAACAGGAATTAGATTACGCGGGAATAATCCAGGTCAGGGCCACATCAAATGATGGAGGCAACTAGTGGCATGCACATCTGATTAGGATGGGGTGGTCAAAGAAGCATCGAAATAAATTAAAGCAGCAGATGCCATTGGCATCCAGCTAGCTGCAGAGAAGAGTTCCTCCCTTCACATCAGCTTGGCTAGTTGGCTGGCTCCAGCTTATAATACAGTTCATTCAGATCGACCACTGTTTCAACTGTTGCATATTCTAGGTGCATGTATGCAGCGTTCAATGCTAATGTCCCTGTCACAAACACATCAACAGCCTCCTAGAACAAGATCTATAGCAGATACAACTGCCAAACTTTTTTTTTTCTAAAACAAAGGTAGAGAGGTATGGAGATGCAAAACCTCTACTTTGAGTTCAGGTTTATCGATACGTGCCCAGCAGAATACGGCAGAGATATGGTTTCCAAAGACGGCGACCACGAGATCGACGGCGACGGCGAGATCGATTTGAGGGCAACGTGCATGAGCATGCGGGGGGACGGCGATGAGGAAAGGGAAGGGCCAGAGCAGTTGCCATCTGAATTTGCTGCGAACTGATCGGCCGGTTGCGCGACAGCCTGGCGGGAATCAACTTGCCCAAGAACTGGACAAGCATGACGGCTTCTCTGAAGGAAAAGAAATTAGGATCAACCATGGGGCCGCCATGCCATTATGCATCTCAGACATCTTGGCGTATTGTTATCTGATATGGTTCTGTGCCTGCTTGACAATAAACAAGATGACAAGCCATGATGACCGGTCACTGTTCGAATCTTGTTTAAGCTACTAATTTTGGCAGGTAGGGAGAAGAAGAGACATTTGCATATGTATATCTATAGGTATGTGGCTTTGGTTGTGGTGCCCAATCATGCAAGACAGACAGGTTAGCAGCAGGTCGGCCTAATGCACTGTCTGGTTGGAAGGCATGATGATGATGGGCAGATCGAAGAAACTTAGGAGTGCTTGGCCACCAAGTGACTGAAGACAAGGGATCATGAGCAACACACGACTCTTCAGTCAGCGCGTTTTGCTTATAATACAAATGCGTACTGATGTTTGGTGCCGGTGCAGGCTTCCTTTTTCGATCATCAGCTGCCATTTGGTGACCATTTATATAGGGTTGGTTCCATCACCCCCATGGATATGCATAATTGGGAGGAGGATTTGTCGGAGCAGGGACAGAACTCTTCTCCAACCCAATCAACTACCTCCACGCACTCAGCTGGTTGCTCTGAATTTTTTTCATGGACCGTGAAGCGGGATGGAACCTTGGGAGTACCAGTTCAGGGAGAGGAGCCTGCCTGACATCTCAACGGCCGGTAGCACTAATCTAAGACGGTTCAGAGTACCGTCCTTAGCTTTTTATGCACGGATGGGGTTAGGAGGAGGGCACATGCATGGAGGAAAGAGAGACCTGACCGACCTCAAACAAAGCCCAGGCCGAACAAAAGTCACAATCACACATGAGCTGTCTAATTAAGATCTTGTTTTGTTCAGTTTTTTTATTAAAAAAACAGTTTGGAAAGAAAAACATGGAACGGAACTACAGAATCTCCACAACAGGTGATTTATAATGTAATACTAGAATTCAATACATGTAGCTTCAGACGGAACGGCATCTTACATACAGATTATTCAGATAACATATTTTACACATACAGATTACTATGCCCTAAAATCTAGCTTACAGTTCTCTGGCATTACCTCAAAGCCTTGCCGCAACACAGGATGTGAGGTACATTATCGGACTACAAGTCGTACTCCGGCCTAATGTTCTACTTCTCGGCCTTAAGATGGTCCTGATTCAGTGGGTAAGGATGCGAGTAAGATTACTGCTATTAATTTCAAGATAACTTTCGTAAATATCAGCACCATCTACAGAAATAAAGAATTCTTACCTAAAGCAAGAGGCGGTGTGCTGAGTTTGCTGTCAGTATTGTTCGTTGCAGAACTACTGTTTGCATCTCCCGTAAGTGATGGAAATGATGGGATTGACTTCAATATCAACTTCCTACCACCTTTCCGGTTTGGGGAAATACTGAGGGCATGATGTGGTGGTGAGACTCGTTTTCCATTGGGTGAAGTAGTCTTAGCACAGTTACTCGGAGAATTAGCTTCTCTTAGCACATGGGGCATTTCCTCGTTGAAACCACTATCAGCAACCTTAGAAAGCTTGCGAGATTGAACTGTCTCTGTAGCTTTAGAAGTAGATAATCGGGAGTTTGAGCTACGAGGTTTAGAAGGTCTTGGTGGCTTTGCACTTGAGAAATTTGGAGGCTTGAGCAGCAAAGAACTGGAAAAAGATTATTCGGTTACTCAAACAGGTAAACAAAGATACGAAGTGCATCCAAGGAGAAAAAAAATGTGATCAGCACACCTGGAAAGATCAAATGGAGGTGTTATTGGGACAAGCTCAAGGAGGGGGTGATCTTCGCTCTGTACATTCGCCCTTTGTTGGTCATTTTCCTTTTCTCCACAACATTTTGTTTCTCGACCTTCTTGCTTCATTTCTTCAGTGAGTTCAAAGTCAGCTGATGCAGCACCAGCAAAAAAAAATCAAGGAGACGACTTAACAACAGGATGTCTTTCTCATATAAAGTTTAAAACAATGTACTGCATTTGCAAACACAACAGGATGTTCTCTAAAATTAGATGCAGTTTTCTTTGTCAGAAGCAACGAAACAGAGCATTATTTTGTTTGCATGTTAAAGTCTTGTTTTTTTGGTACTGAAGTCACTATGCACATTTAAAGAAACAAAACTATAAATATCCAATATGTTAAACTTACAAGGACAGTTGTGGCTCATGAAAATAAGAATCTTAAGCAAGGAAAACCAATAATTTTTATGGTGATTCAGTGCTCACAAATGTCTTTTAAATGGGAATAGCATTGGAATTTTCAAGGGCTACATCATAAGTTATTAGTATGTGCCAAGTAAAAAAGCAAAAAATTAAGGATCAAACGTATAAGGCTTGGTTGCACAGAATAAAAAGGTTAAATGCTCACCATCTCTTCTACCAAAAGTGTTTTTGCAACTCTCACATCTGCAGTTGCTGGAGCAGCCGACACCACCCTTTTATTCAAAATAACATTTACACCATAAGTAACAAGGAACATCTACAACTTAAGATAATTTCATCTTCAAATAAGTTTCGAGAGCAATTTGAAGTACCTGGTAGCATTCACAGTATTTCTTGAGACAGCTTGACTTTTTGCAATTGCATCCTCTCTTATGACGAGCTGATGCAGGAGTATTGTTGGGATCTTCCTGCAATTCATAGAAGTGATTTAAGAATCACATAATTGAGACGAGGTATTTGCTAACATGCATACACCTAAGTATCCAACAAAACACTCACCCCAGTTTCCTGGCCAGTGTCAGACATCCGAATAACTTTTGGAGCAAATGCTAGCGGGTTACGGAACTCTATTTGCTTCCTAGTGGAGAGAACAATTTCCTCATGTATGGGCTTGTTCAGACATCCTTGACACGAACAAGGTTCAGAGCAGTAAACTCCAGCAGCAAAACACTCGCAATAACTGCATAGGACAACGGTGTCAAAACATTGTGAAGAATGCAACATATTTTCAACTTACTGAAAGTATCTGTTCCATGCCCACACACACTTTAAAAGGAGACCCCTTCGTGTGACTAACTTCACAAAATCTTAAGATAAGCAAAGAGCACTCACAGCTTTAAACACTTTGACTTTTTGCAGCTGCACCGTTTGCAAGACTCACCATCATCACCATTATCTGCTTTGCGTCTGCATTTAAGACAATTAATATCAGTTTAGTGGGGTGCAATAAAACATAATAAACACATCACAGCCATTCAAAGTAATCAGAAACACGAACAAACCTCTTCTTCTGAGGGCTTCCACTTTGACTCGAAACATGATCATTTACAGGAAAACCTTCAGAATCATCCATTGGAAGCTCTAACAGCTCACCACCTGAATGAGTAAAATTCTCTCCTGCAGAGAGCAACTTCCCATGCATATCATGTTCAGATGTTGACACTGGAACCAAAGCAGAAGCCGTAGGATCCTGACAGACCATTTTCCCTTTTGGTGTTGCTGCAAGAGTATTTAAATGTAGACCGATACTACGCGGTACACGTGATTGAAGTTGTGCTTGCTTGATCTTAGTTTCTACAGGACTTTTGCCTTTACATGATATCGACATATCCTCAACAGCATCTTTCTGTACAATACTATTTGAAAACCCAGATGTCTCAGAAAACAGACAGCGTCTTCGTATACCACGTTGTTGTTGGGTCTCAACCTGAACAAGTTAACAAGGAGAGAATGGATGAGAGCATTAGGGTGGGACAGATATATGTAACGTGTCAAAGTTTTTGAGTGTGTGACATCTAAGTTAGCATAAAAAGGTTGTGGGTCAAGATACAGCGTTCAAGTACCTTGTAGCCTGGTGGAATGCATCCGTTTGCTTCATAAATATTATCCTGAATTTCTTCAGTTGAAGTGGTATGTTGACCATCCTGAAATTGTTGAGCATTTTCTACTTGATCTTCTCCCATCATGAGTTCTTGATAGTATGCTGTACTGGATGCACCAGGATCACCATCTCCTATAAGCTTTGACAGCAAGTATCCACATGATTCTGCATTATTTTCTGCTAATTGAACTCCTCTGTGATGCTCATCGATAGATGTATCATAAGCCAAGAGTTCATCCGAAGTCGTGGAAATCAAGTCAGACCATTCGCATCCCAAGACATCATTGCTGTCTTTCTCAGGCTGGCTGCCGTCAGGAAGCTGGGTTTCAGTGGAGAACAAGCATTTCCTTTTCTCCAGTGTGTTTTCAATGGTCTGGACAGCTTCTAATTTCCTACACTTGACCTGTTTTAGGTCTGATCTGACACCATGGCACGGTGTCGTGTTATGATCTGGACTGCCAGTATCAAATTGACCAACTGGTTGGGACAAGGACAAATCACACGGCCCATTGGGATGTTCAACCAAACCTGAACATGTAACTGTGTTGGTTTCCTGAGTGACAGTGCTGGTGGAGGCAAACAACCTGACGACACTTGAAGACTTAGAAGATGTCTTGCCTCTGTCACTACCTTCAGCACAATCCTCACTTTCAGGAATTTCAGCAAGGGGGCTCCTGGCGAGAGCAAACTACAGTGTCAGCGATCACCTTGTTCCTCCAAAAGGTTAATTTTTTTCAAACGGTACATGGAAATACGAGTGACAGGAAGATGCCGGAACTTACTTTGGAAGCCTTGGTTCCTTCTGCGCATAGTCACGCGGAGAAGCGAAGATGGAGGAAATGGAGGTAATGTTGATGGACTGGTACCCTTGGAGACTAGTTGTAGTATAAGCCGACTTGACAGGCTCAATCGGTGACAGATTATCGATGAATCTGAAAAGCGGCGAGTCCTGCATCCATAAAGCAAGAGGATTAGGCAGCGCTCCACGATGTTTGAAACGGCACCTACAAGGCACCGAATTTCTCAGGTCCTGATTCCAGTCTGACAGAGACAACAGATCCCCGGACTGTAGTAACCCAAATAACCTTATCAACCATTGAGCACATGAGAAGTACAACTGTCTACTGCATCATACATCAGTATTTATTGACAACTGATCAACACATGTTGCAAGGGTGCTACAAATTCTTTCGTTTTGCTTCTGTACAATGACAGTCTGGAAGTCTTGTTTGCCGTCATATACAAGAGATCCATAAACGACTAGCCTAGTCTGAGGATTGCAGCCATGTGCGCAAAAAATGTGCTCTAATAAAACGAGACACTGATTATAGTAAGCAGTTACTGATATGAATCCTCGCGCAGAACGGATCTGGGCCTGCCGAGGCTGGCAGTTGGCACAGCGAACAACGGGATCTGGTTCCCGTCGGTCAAATTCGAAACAAAAATAAAGATCTGGCCGGCAAAATCCCTGGACTCTGAACCGGCGTCACGTAAGGTTCGAGTCCTCGCGGCGCGTCGCAAGAGGAACGAGGCCCGCGACGCGCCGCGCTCGGCGACCGGTGGCCAGATCTGGCGCTGGCGCGCCGTCCACGGTTCTCCCTCCCTGCTTGGACCGCAGAGGCGCCGTGGGGTCGTGGTGGTAATAACTGGTTACCCAACCGCCGACGCCGTACTCCTTCCTGCTCCAGGAGGGTGGGGAACTTGCGCCGAGTATGGCGCGGCGACAGGGCCCGCGGGGGCGCGGTGTCGAGGGCGAGTCCGGCGGCGCGGCAACGGACGACAAAGGGACCGGCTTTCGGCTTCCGAGGCGGAGAGAAGAAACGGACCGCCCGCCGGAACCAACGGAACGTGTCGCCGGACGAGGCACCGGACCAGCGACGGGGCAGCGGCGCACGGCTGGTTGGGCCCGACCTGACGCGACGCGACGCTACTGGAACGAGCAGCCTCTTCTTGGTCGGATAAGGCGACCGGCCGGCTGGGGAACCATCACCACTACCAGCAGCAGGGGGAGCGGAGGAAGGGAGAGCAGCGTAGGGGGGGAAGAAAGAGGGGCGTCACCTCGGCGTGCGAGGCCGGCGGCGGCGGCGGCATCGGGCGGTCGGGCGTGTCCATCCCCGTCGTGCTGGGGAGCGCCGCTGACTCCGGCTCCTCGTGACGTCCCGTCCCGTGCCGTGTCCGTCCGGGAGAGCGGAGGGGGGAGTGTCCGCGGCCGGCGCCTCGTTGTCCGTTTCTTTCTAACAAGGCTGCCGCGCGGAGGCACGCGAGAACGGACGGGCGACGGCCGGTTTCCGTCTGGTCCTGTGTGGAGCCGAGGGATTTTTTTCAAGCCGCGCGAGCGCGGGAAACCGGAGGCGCGTCCCCTGGTTTCGCTTTGTGCTCACCCAGTCCAGTCCAGGCCAGTGGGAGGAGCGACGAGTTGAGTGGCGACGACCACCACGCGGGCCCCGTCGAGCGACAGCGAGCACACACGCGGCGGAGGAGGGAGGATTTCTTTTTTTTTTCCCGCGCTCCGTTACGAAACGTAATAACCCCGCTGCTTGTCCGGGCCTCCTCCTCCGCGGCGCGCGCGTGTCCTCCGTGGGCATTTACTCGGCGCGCGACGAGCCTCGTGATCCGTGCTCAGAGGAGGAGCTGGCTCAGGCTGGGCTGACGGCTTGGCCGCGTATCCATTGATCCAGCTCATCTCATCACCTCCCCTCCCCTGGTACAGTACAGTACAGCACGGTGCAGTACACTGTGATCGTCTGAGATTTACTCCAGTAGGACGGATCAGAGAGAATGTCAGGCGGCTGCGATGAGACGTACTAGATGCGGCTGTCTGTCAGAGCACCGGTGGCTGGCTTTGGGGTGTCCGCCGCCGCCGCCGCCGCGAGCAGTGGCAGGGCCCCGTTCGAGGTCGTCGTCGTCGTCGTCTCGACCCTTCCTGTCGCGGCGACGCAATCTCGACTCCACGCGCTCATGATCCCCCAAATCCTATTCTCTGCTCTGCTCCGGGCCTCGAGCACCGGTGGTCGCGTCAGGACGAGCCGGCGCCCAGGTATTAGAACCTGATCATTTGTGTCGCTAAGGTATGTCCAAGTTGCGATCTCATCATTTTATCTATAGACGCAGCGTCAGAAACTTGATCCGCTAAGCAAACTTAAAATTCCTACCTCACGTTGATGCAAAATAAACTCCGTCGTAATATTTTCTAGCTGTTTTGATGGCCGTGCATCAACCAGAACTACCATAATTTTGATAAACCGCTTACAGATAAAGCAGTAGGCATGTTTGGACAAAGAGGCATAAAATATTTCGAGGCGACAGATTCTTCATGAAGCGGTAAACAAGGTAGCAAAGCTCAGGTTCCGTAAACCAACCAAACAGCATAACCTACGGCTGAATTACTACACACCAAGACAGTACCAAGTCTTTCTAGTGCTTTCCAACTCCAGTTTCCCTGCCCAGAGACTCGACTCCAATGAACGCACAACTTAATCGAAGAGGCTGAAGCCCATGTCCTGCAAAAATGCATGTTCATTAATATTAAGTCCTTGAAATTAGTCTGACAAGGAATCAAACAGTATATTAGCAATGGCATGGCAGGATCAAACTGGCATAAGAAATGAAATGGCGAAACGGCGTCAAACCAGATGGCTCAGAAGGTTAGTGCATGGAAAAAGAGTAGCAAGACATTTTCATACACCATCTGACTAAAATACTATATGGAATTAAAATGCTGCAAACAAAAATTAGAGCTTGGGGACAAGGACAATAGTCTTACATCATCGCTCTCTTCCTTCTCCTCCACCTTCTCTTCCTTCTTTGCCTCAGCGGCAGGAGCAGCACCACCAGCAGCAGGGGCAGCTGCCGCGACAGCAACGCCACCACCACCACCGCATGGAACTGAGGCGAACTTCTCCCTACCAGCAGCAATGAGCTCGGTAATGTCCTTACCGCTCAGCTGGGAAAGCAGGAGTTCCATCTTCTCATTGTCGATTTCACAGCCAACTGGGACATATAAAAGAAATGTAAATGTCAGGGTTAGATAATTCTTCGACATATGAATTATGTGCAACAAGTACATTTGAAACACTAACCAAAAAAGGGATAATAGTTGTGATGGTGGACAATGTAAATAGTACAGACTATGCTTAATTTACAAAAACTACCAACTAGGTGTAACCAATTGGACCAAAAGAAACTACGTTCAAGGTGCAGGTAAGTGTACCTTCCAATAAAGCAAAGCAAGTTTCGACAGTAACAAACGTAATTCATTGGACTCCTTGAAGTTGTCGGTAAAAAGTGAAATTACCTGACTCCAGAATGGCAGTCAAATCCTCCGCAGAGGGGTTGGGGTTGCCAGCGAGGACAGCAAGCAGATAGGCAGCAACGAACTTCATCCTGCTCAAACCAAGAACAATCACGTGCATAGTTAATTTACCATTTAGACATCAATCAAGCTAAATAAAGTTACAGAGTGAGCATATGAAGCATCTCCAGAAAATGAACCAACTCAATACAGCACCATTACCTATCCGAATAAAAAACTCTAGCATGTAACAATAAAGTTGAAGATCAAAAACAGCATGGCGCAACGCAGCACCAGAAAAATATCATCAATATACTTCACGACAACCAGAACAGAAGAGCAACGTAGAGGGTAGACGCCTCATGAGAAAGAACCAAACTACTCCCTTTGTTCCTTATTTTATTTGACGCCGGTTACTTCGATGAACTAACCAGCGTCATAATAAAAAGGAACTGAGGGATTACTTCGTCATGCCTCCTACATGACACTGCTCAATATTTCTGCCTTCGAAAGAGGGCGATCTAAAACAAGAATTTTCTCAATCAAAGATCTAAACCAATAAGCAGTTTAAGATGTGTTTCCTAAGTGTCTCTAGTGAACCTTAACGCACAATCCAACTCTAGCAGAACCCAGCGCGTGAAATCGCATCTCATCCAAACAAATCGAAACGAGAGCGACAATCGTATCACTAGCACTTTTTCAGCGTAAGAACATCTAACACGACGACGTAACAACGTCCTCAACTAAACATTAGTTTTACATCAGGACCAGCAAATGGAGTACCCATCACAGAAATAGGAGGAACACAACACCGAGATGATTATTGACGATCGGGACCAACGAGCCAGGATGGGATCCAACAAGGGAGGGTCTACTCGCTCTGGGTTACCTGGATCCGGGAGGGTGAGAACCCGAGTAGGAGCTGCGACGGCGGAGAGCTGGAGCGGTCTCTAGGGTTTCTGCGCGGTGACGGCGGAACGCGGGGCTCGCGCGACCTGGCTCGCAGAGTATTTTATAGTGCAGGTGGAATGGACGATACGCGATCTGAGCCATTCGTTTTCTATCGAACGGCGCGGCTCCTACCCTAGCGCCATTCCCGGAACCCTCTCCTTCCACATCATGGGCCTCTTTCTTAGCTACGGAGGTGGGCCCATTTTAATTGTTAGTGGGCTTATCAATGGGCTTATGGGAACTGGCGCACAGGGCTCTAGAGGCCCATGGACATGGAATGAAGGAGCGGTGGTGATCCGTTATACTGGCGGGCCAAAATTTGGGCCTGCGAACAGATTACATTGGCCGTACAAGAAAGACAAGGTATCTGATGTGAATGACAGTAACGTGTCCGTTTCGAATTATTTTATGCTGGTTATGGGGTATTTATGATCACTTACGAGAGATCACGGTTAAATATGATATAAGACTCACGCATCACATAAATTCATACGTACTCCTTCCGTTCTGAAATAAATGACGTTTACGACAGAACGGAGCGAGTATTGAACTAATTTTTTTTGTCCTAAACTTTATTTATTTTCTGTGAGCAATAGACAACGAGTAGATGAGTCTCTTAGAATCTCACGATGGAGATAGTGTTGTTCTTCCACTCTGGCAACAGCAGGCACGCAGCTCTGATCTCCTTGATTGCCCCGCTCCAGGCCGACCTGCATGCAGTGCAGTCCATTGGCCCCCCCTCGCAAAGCGTCGACGAGCTGCTCCCAGCAGTCAGATCCGATTATCGCCGGCTTCGTCCTCTCCGAATGCTGATGCGGAGGGAGGGCGGTCTCGGGATCCAGTTATCTGTTACCCCTCCAGATTCGCACCTGCTGACCTCAAATTTTCTGTCGTATCAACTCGATTTCTTGGGTGACCGACCCAAATTTCCGGGTGCTCGAAAGGACTCGTAGCTTCGTTAGACTCTCTCCAATATCCATGCCGCTCAGCTGAGCAAATTCAAAACTCCAAGCTTAAATTGATGCTCATCAAAGTCCGTTGTAATATTTGCTAGCTGTACTGTCGGTTGTGCATCAAGCCTAGCACAAGGAAGCAGCACGAAATCCCTTGAGGTTACGCTAGGACTAGGATCTAATAAGGCTGTAGCTGCTCAAGCCTGGAATCCAGCTCCTCCGGGCATGGTCACTTCAGCGGCAAGGAGAACGAGATCGTCCCCGTGTTGATAGGACTCAGCTGCATGTTTAGACCAGGCCACAAAAAACAGCGCATCACAAGGTAACACGGCCAAACGACGATCAGCACCAGGAGCTTCGACGACATAACCACAACAGCTAGTCAACTAACGCTCGCACAACTTGGGAGTCACGACTGGAAAAAGGACACAAAATATTTTGAGGTAACAGATTGATTCTTCACGAAGAAGATAAACGGGATTAGCAAAACTTGGGTTCCGTAAACCGACCAACATAACCTAAGGCTGAATTACTACATGCCAGGACGGTACAAGTCTTTCCAGTGCTTTTCAAACTTCTAAAACAAGGTTAAAATGCAGGTATCACGACTCCAGCTCTCCTGCCCAGAGACTTCACTCCAATGATTGTAGAACTTAATCGAAGAGACTGAAGCCCATGTCCTGCAATATTATATGAAGTCTTTGAATTTAGTCTGACAAGGGAACAAATGGTTATAACAGAACTGACATGGCAGGATCAATCTGGCATAAGAAATGAAACGGCAGAACAGCATCCAACTAGGTGGCTCAGAAGGGTAGCGCATGGAAACAGAGTAGCAAGGCACTTTCATACACCATCTAATTATTACATTAAAGGGAATCAAAACGCTGTGAATAAATAGTCTTACGTCATCGCTCTCTTCCTTCTCCTCCACCTTCTCTTCCTTCTTTGCCTCTGCAGCAGGAGCAGCACCGCCAGCAGAAGGGGCAGCTGCCGCGACAGCAACGCCGCCACCACCGCATGGAACTGAAGCAAACTTCTCCCTACCAGCAGCAATGAGCTCGGTGATGTCCTTACCGCTCAGCTGGGAAAGCAGGAGTTCCATCTTTTCATTGTCGATTTCACAGCCAACTGGGACATATACGACAAATGCAAATGTTAGGACTAGATAATTCTACGACATGTGAATTATTTGCAACGTGTGCAATTGAAACACTAAACACAAGATTATAATTATTCAGATGAAGGACAATGTAGACAATACAAATCATGCTTAATTTACAAACTGCAACTAAGTGTAACCAACTGCACCAAAAGAAACTACATTCCAGGAGTAGACAAGGGCATCCTACTGGCAAATTGGTGTCTTTTCCATCAAGGCGAGCAGAAATTTCAATAGTATCAAGCGTCATTGATTGGACTCCTTAAAGTTACCAGTAGAGTCAAATTACCTGACTCCAGAATGGCAGTCAAATCCTCCGCAGAGGGGTTGGGGTTGCCAGAGAGGACAGCGAGCAGATAGGCAGCAACAAACTTCATCCTGCTCAAACCAAGAACAATCACGTGCAAAATCAGTTTACCATTTAGGCATCTATCAGCTAACTAAAGTGACAAAGTACGCATATGAAGCATCTCCAGCAAATAAACCAACTCGAGCTTTTAACAACGAAGTTTATGGTCTAAAACAGCAGGGCACAAGGCAGCACCAGGAAACTACCATCAATATAATTCAGGACAACCAGAGTACCTTACTTGGAGCGTAAACACATCATGAGAAAGAACCAAACTACTTGGCGACGCCTCCTACGTGACACTATCCAACATTTATGCCTTGGAACCAGTGGACTGAATAGAAAGCAAACAGCTACGCGGTGCAACCATGGGAAAATCTCTCCTCACGATCATAAGATGGAGATAAAAAGGAGTTTACAGGACCAAGGAGGAGTTGTTTGTATTATAGCCATCCCCTGAACAATATAAAACAAGCATTTTGTAAATCAAAGATCTAAACTAATAAGCACATTAAGACATGGTTCTAAATGTTTCGTGTGAACCTTGGCGCACAGTCTAACACCATCAGGAATTCAGAGCTCAGCGCGAAACATCGCGTCTCATCCCAACACTCACCAACTGCGAAGATCGTATTCCTAGCATTTTTTTCACCGTAAAAGAACGCATAATACGACGACGTAGCAACATCATCAGCAAAACATGGATTTCGCATCCCGACCAGCAACAGGAATACGCGTCGTAGAAATAGAAGGGAACACCGAGATCACTCTTTCGAGCCAGGACAGGATCTAACAGGGGGGGAGGGGGATGTGCTCGCTGGCAGTCACCTGGATCCGGGAGGGTGGTGGAACCCGAGGAGGAGGAGGAGGGGCGGCGGCGGCGGCGGCGGAGAGCTCGAGCGGTCTCTCTAGGGTTCCTGCGCGGTGACGGCGGAGTGGTCGGCTCGCGCGACTGGGCTTGCGGAGGTCTTTTATAGTGCGGGTGGGATGGACGGGACGCGATCTGAGCCATTCGTTTTCCATCGAACGGTGCTTCTCCCACCCTAGCGGCTAGCGCCATTCCTTGCACTCCTGGTCGTCGAGTCGAGCAGCGAGCAGCGAGGCTCCTTCCACATCATGGGCCTCTTCCTTAGTGGCCCAACTTTAATTGCTAGTGGGCCTATCTATGGTTGGAGTGGAGAACGACCGTGACGATATATTTTTTTTCTAACACTGAAAACGAAGCTGACCTCCGTGGCCGTGGCTTACTGGAGAACTCATATTATGCATGCTGCTGTCCTCGAATCCCATGCCGATCACCGGAGGAAGCATGCATGCATCGACCTTCGTGTCCTGGCAATCTCGTACGCTTGCGTTTGACTCACTCCCATCTCCCATCTCGTGATCGATCGAACAGAGAAATAAAAGTACACGAAACCATGCATGGTCTAAGTAATGAAATGCAGTAAGCTCGATCTCAGCTAGTAGCTTGTTTGGATCGATCTCTTCGTCCCTGACCCTCTCTCGCTTTCGATCATCCCCACCTCTTTCTTTTTTTTTTTTGACCCAAGCGCAACACCGCCAAGAACTATGCATAGGCTCTCCGGCCGTCACGAGCTAGGAGATCGAGGAGGCCTGCATGCATATAACACCGAACCAACGCGCGCGACGCGCGGAGGGGGGGCACGATCAGACGTCGGCGTCGCTGCCAAACGGAACAGCAGCGTCGTCGTCGTCGTCCAGCCGTTATAGCTAGCTAGGTCTGTGTGTCCGTGGATCGGAGAAGAAGCTGCATGCTTGGATGCCAACTGTCGATCCCTGTGTCTTTCAGCACAGCTCAACCCATTCTGGGATCGAAGCCGGCCAGAACAGTACGCGCATATATATAGCTTATTAGATCCCTGTTTAATGTTTGGGCTAGCTGGAGGTTTCGAGCTTCTGTAATATAAAGGTTATTTGTGCATAGTAGCTAGCTTAATATAATACATCAAAATCAACGCAAGAAATTACAAGTGTCAGAGGATCTGAGCATGCATGATCCTCCTCTAGCTACCTTGCGTTATACTCCCTCTGCTCTAAAATAAATAATGTTTAGGATAAAAAAGTCTAATTTATTTGAAACTAAATTAGCTGTTCTAAACGTCATTTATTTCAGAGCGGAGAGAGTGGGATGATGCCGCGACGGTACATGCACGTGGACCAATCAGTGGCGCCGTTCCCACGTCGTCGTCCGTCTGTGCGAGTCAACTGTTTTCTTTAGGTTACCGTACCAGCCGGGTAGCAGATGGGATTATCGTAGTAACAGCAAGAAGCAACTAGCGAGTCTCCCAAAGCGAGATCCTGCTGAGCTGCTGCTGGTGTATCACCACCAGAAGCGGGATCAAATTAATTAGACAACAAGTGACAGTGGACAGCAGCAGTTAAAAATTTGAATAGAGTTTTGCGATTTATATATATATGCGCGCTCGATCGAGCCCGTGTGGAGAAGTACGCAGCTAGCTAGCTAGCGTGCACGCACAGGCAGCAGTTGCAGGCAGCAGGGATCTGGATCTCCATGCACGACGCACGCACGCAGCTCTGGAGGCATGCATTGCTGCTGCATCGATCGATCCCATTCAATTCAGACGCACGTACGCATGTGTCCTCACGTCGTGCACGAGAGAGGAATATTTATACAACTCCTCCGATCCGTTTTCTTCATTTTTTGGCTCTTGGCACACCTTGATTCTCAACAGACGACATCTTTTTTTTGTTCATGTCTACCATATATCATCCAAAACCCTGCTGGTCACATGCAATAGTGGACACAAACACACCAACAGCAGCATGGATCAAATCAGGATATGATATGCATATATATATATAAGTGTGTCGTCGTCTCATTTGTAATAAGCAGACAGGCAAGCAAGCAAGCAAGCATGTCGCGTCAGATCATAGCAAACTCGTACTAGCTACTACTACTATCAGTTCAAGGTTTCAGATTCAACCCCGGCCCGGCCTTGCTAGCTTGCACACACGTGGCATGCATGCATATGGCGACGATCGATCGGCCTCTGAAGAACCTTATATATAGTTTGCGCCGCCGCAACACATGCAGACGACGACAGAGACGACACAGTTGGATCGAGTGATCCCGGACTGATCGATGATGATGGAGCTAGCTAGCTAGCTCGCGTTCCTCTTATTCACGTGTCCGATCAATCGAGTCGTCTCGAGCATGTGTACGCCATGTTTTCAGTCCTGTTTTTGGTACAGAGGAAAAAGACGAAGGGTCATACGTATTTCTACTAGTACGGGTACATGATGATGATGATGATGATGACAGGGAGGCCGGCCGGCTTGTCAGTGGCTGTTTCTTCGCGTTCATGGATGCAATCTATGAGTTTGTTTTTTTTTCCTTCTTCTTGGAATGTGACATTTTTCCTTTTTCTTTTTTTTTTTGTTTCTGAGATGCGGTTTCAACAAGCTCAGAGCTATATATAGCTAGTGACAATTCTTGTGTCGATTCTGCTACGAGAATGCAGGTGCCTCACGGTTCAAAACACTATGGACTGTTTGGCACAGCTTCTGAATCAGCTTTTTTATAAAAATAAGCTGCGGGTGTACCAAATATTCAGTTTCTCCAGCAGCTTATTAGTTCAGCTGCTTCTCGGAATGAACTAAAAGCAGGATATAAGTTTAAACTGCTGTTCACTAGCTTTTCAGACAAACTGCTTTTTTAACAAGTTTAAGTCGTGCCAAACAGGGCCATATATTGCCTTCTCGGGATTTTCGATCACGGAGGAGTTGTGTTTATTAGCTCATGTCAGATCAGATGTTATGAATCTGAATTAAGAAAGACGACATACACTGAAGCAACGGTAGGTCACATTCCAAGAGAGGTTTTCTTGCAAATTACTACGTTCTCGTAAGATATATAATGTCGATTCGAGAAGAGGTTCATGGACGCAATGTGTGGTAATGTTCTAGCAGCTTATTTTCTTGAGCTCGGTGGCAATGTGTGGTCTATCAATGCAAATATGCTCCTTTTTACGGTGAAATTTGTCTACTTATTTTAAATCTACTCGCACGCATAGGTGCTCGCGCATTTACACCAAATTACCTTTTTTTCAATACTAACCAATCCAAATGTCGGTAGCAAGATTTTTCGGCGACTTCGTTAATCTTTAGATATGCCAACTTAACGCAGTCTTTTAGAGACAGGTCCAATTAATCTTGAGATGTGTTGATGACGGCGTTGTGGCTGTAGACAAAGTGCGTGTGCCTGTAAAAACGTGAGGCCACCGATGGCATATTCGTCGCCGGTTCCTTTTCTTTTTTTTTTTCTTTCTTTCCGCGAACGGCTTACAAAGAAATTCCAAAACAGCCAACTGATCTTTTTTAAAAAAATTTCTTCCGACACTGCGCTCAGGCGACCAGCTAGCAAAGTAAGTAGCAAACTGCTTTGTCCACACCCCTGAGTTCACTGCCACTTGTGCTCGCTGCCGTGACGCAGCTCGGTTCGCGTTCGTCGCCCCGGTCCGCGCTTTGGTTTGGCTGGCCCCTTCTTCCCTTTCCATCTCCATCTCCTCCTCCTCCCTGGATTTGGGCGACGAGGCCGAGAAAAGCGACAGGAGAGAGAAGGCCGGAGCAAAGCGGAGTGAGATAAAGAGCAGCAAAAGGAGAGACAAGAAGCCTCCTCAACCCCTCTCTCCTCCACCTCCCCCTCTTTTCTTCTCTCCCCTGCACACAAGCATCTCGTTCTCTCTCCCTTGTCCTCCACCTCAGCCTCTGCCATCCCCATGTCCTAGCACGTCCCAGCTCCCTTGGATCACCTCAGTAGTCAGCACTACTACGACTACGAGGCTACAAGTAGGAAGGAGGGCTTGATACATCACGGATCCTACCTCCTGCGTCCTAGAGGCTAAGGTGGCGGGGGAGGAAGGCACTAGGCAGCACCTGCATTGCCGGCAGGGCAGGTTAGTCCTTGGACTTTGTTGTTTTTGCTCCCGCTGGCTGGAGTGTTGGTGATCCCGCCGTCGGAAAATCCAATCTTGGCAAGGCTCGTGACGGCCGGCTGGCTGATTGACCCTTGTCTGCGGCTGATTTGGTCAGAGATTGGAGGGTCCCTGGCGGGAAGCCTGCCTTTTGGGGACGATTTTGGTCCCGGATTTGAGGTCTCTTGCCGCGGAGATCGCGACCTGGGGTGGCGGCGGCGTCGATAGATCCCCCTTCCCGCCCGCGCCGCTGCGAGGAGGAGCTATGAGACAATGAGGGAAGAGAGCGCCAAGAAGAACAAGGTACTGTGCGAATGGTCTGTTTCTTTTTTTCTTGAACAGATTGGTCGCTGCATCCATCCTGATGCTCGTGTTGAGTTCTATTTGATGAGGTTGGTGGTGTTCCCTTCCGTTTCGTGATATGTTCATATTTGTTTTTTTTTGTTCTCTTTACTTGTGTGTAGCTTTCATGGCCCAAGTCCCTCGTGAGGAAGTGGTTCAACATCCGGACCAAGTCGCAGGACTTCCATGCTGATTCCGATGCCGGCCAAGGTATGGTTAATGCGTGGTTCTGTCCGTTCAAACACGAGTGCCCTCGCCAAGAAAAAAACACGAGTAACTGCGGCCCTCTTGTTGTTAGGATATCTTTATTTCCGTGCATTTATTTCGGGATTATTGTGAGAGCTCGCCCCATCCCTCCCCACAAATGGCATGCTTCAATTTACCTTTGCTGCTGCTGTTTTTGATTTGGAAAAACAACCTGCCTGATCCTGGATAAAGTCCATTGCTTGGTGTTGGGGTTATCCTGTTGTGCTTGTAGTTACCCAGATTAATCCCGGGTATCGATTCAAAGGTTGATGAGCAACCATGACATGTCCCTTTCAAGTGTTAAAGACGACCTCCTACTCGTAGATATTATCTGCTAGTGCATTGCAGTTTCCAATTGTGATCCAGTGATGCAAAACCTCTTAAAAAGGCCCCAACTAACCAACAGCCTTTTTGCCATACATACGTTTCATGTTTTCCAAATTTTGTTTCATGTTGCTTGGATGGCTCCTCTGTCTCCATGGTTCCCATATCCGTCCTATGCCTTGTGGTGTATGATTCTACTTCGTGGTCTGATTTGATCGGATAGAGATTTCATCAAAGATCACGAGCAAAGCAAGCACCTTTTACTTTACATGTGCTTCCTTTGTTTTCTTTCGTGCTCAACTGGCTGTGTGATTAATTCTAGGAAGGGATGGTGGCGGTGGATTACGGAGGCCCAGCTGCTCAGCTAACGAAGCAACCGCAAGCACGGCCAGGAAAAGCCGACCCGGTACAGTAAAATGAACACCATTTGGACCACCATACCCCTCCCTCTCTTCCGCAGCTCCAGAGATGCAGCTTTCTCTACCCACCACTGATCTGTTTTGCTGCTCAGTTCCACTTTATCAAGCTCCTTTCAATCTTTGTTCTGAATCATTTCCTTTCTTCTGCCAAGTGATATGATTGTTCTTGCCTGCTGTTCCTTGTGGCCCCGCAGACTGCCCATCCCACAAACGGAGTGCTGATCGCGCTCGCCGAGGGAGAAATAATTTTGATGTAGCACGCCTGACTGAAGTCCAAGATTACAGGTACCATTGATTCACCATGCGTGTTTATCTGCAAGGGTCATCATGTATGTACTATAATTTGAAAATCAGTCCAGTGGATTGGACGGAATCTTCTGCCTTTAGTCATTGTTCATATTGCTGTTAGGTGGTTCATGTAATTTGATTGGATGACAATTTGCGAAAAGGGATCTGATAGGTCATTCTATTGTGTCCATTTGCATGTAGGATCTTTGCTGCAACATGGAACGTTGGTGGTAAGTCTCCACCGAGGGGGCTGAATTTAGACGAATGGCTCCATACATCTCCTCCTGCTGATATCTATGTATTAGGGTATGTGTTTTATCGTTAGTGTTTTTTTTATTTGGACGTTGGTGCTTTTGAGTCTTTTAGTTAATTTGGTCTTTTAATCTTTGGTAGATTCCAGGAGATAGTCCCTTTAAATGCTGGAAACGTTCTTGGCACAGAAGATAATATTCCGGCCAAGAAGTGGGTGTCCCTCATAAGGAGGTCACTGAATAAGAATCCTGGAACCAGTGGTTGTGGGGGCTACCACACTCCTTCACCGGTTCTTGATCCGGTTGTAGAACTAGATGCTGATTTTGAGGGGTCTGCAAGAAGGCAGGAAAACTTTTCACTCTTCCATCGTCGATCGTTTCACAGTCTCAGCCGCAGTTTAAGAATGGATGGGGACTACATGTTCCCACCACCGAGGCTGGATCGAAGGTTTAGTGTATGTGACCCGGTCAACTTGGGAGGCCGACCAAGTGATTTTGATGGAATTTTGCAATGCCCTGGGTCACCAGATGAGGATAACATAGATGTGGAAGCAAGCGACGCAGTACAGTTTTCACCATTTCCTCATAGCTACAATGCCCCCACACCTTCTGAGCCAAATGAGGGTTCATCAAACAGCTCTAGGTATTTGGATTACTTTGTAATACAATAGCAGTTGTTAGTTCAATCCAGCACAGTTTATCCTAAAATCCTGTTATTTCTGAATTCTGATTTTAATGGTGTATCTCTGGTTTCTTTGGTTCATGGTAAACTAACTCTTTGAGTTTCTTGTGCCTGTTCAGGTACTGCTTGGTTGCGAGCAAACAAATGGTTGGCATATTTCTTACAGTTTGGGTACGGAATGAAATTAGAGATGATGTGAGAAACTTGAAAGTTTCTTGTGTGGGCAGAGGTTTGATGGGTTATCTTGGGAATAAGGTAACATAGGATCAGGAGCATATAGGCATCCTTCAGTTTTGACATTTTAGTCATTGCCAATTTCATAAAATTCTTGTACTGAGCTTCTTCATTTTGTTGCAGGGTTCAATTTCAATAAGCATGTCTTTGCACCAGACAAGCTTCTGCTTCATCTGTTGTCATTTAACCTCAGGGGAAAAGGAAGGGGATGAACTGCGCAGGAATTCAGATGTTTTGGAAATTTTAAGAAAGACCAGGTTCCCAAGGGTTCATAGTGCCAATGATGTTAAGTCACCTGAGACGATTCTTGAGCATGAGTAAGAGACTTTTTTATGTCTTTCAGAACATTGTAAGAGTGAATGTACGCCTGTCTAATAACTGCTTGTTCTTAAACTGCAGTCGTATTGTATGGCTCGGGGATTTGAATTATCGGATTGCCCTATCATATTGTTCAGCAAAAGCTCTTGTGGAAATGCATAATTGGAAGCAATTATTGGAGAAAGATCAGGTAAATTGCAGTGCTCTTTCAATAGTATTCATCTAAATTTACTGAAATGGGATGTTCAGTTGTTAAGGTTCCAAAATATTCTTCAAGCAAGCAACAAAATTGGAATAGTATGTTCTTTTAGAGCAAAAGGCTCAAAATTGTGCTATTTGTTATTCCTTCTATTTATTTCTTTTTGTATTACGACAACTCAGAATTTTTGGGTTTCCTTCTTATGAAACAGCTCCGAATGCAACAAAGATATGGACGAGTTTTCCAGGGCTGGAAAGAAGGAAGGATTTATTTTCCCCCCACATACAAATATTCGTTCAACTCAGATCGGTATGCAGGAGAAGGCATGCTCCGAAAAGAAAAGAGGAGAACACCAGCATGGTAGGTTTCTTTTGTTAATAGAATATATAAATAGGACTGTTAGATTTTACCATGTATTTTTTTGAAATGAGGATCTCACTCTTTATATCTTCCTATTGAACAAACAGGTGTGATCGCATTCTTTGGTACGGTAATGGCCTCAATCAGCTGTCCTATGTTCGTGGAGAGTCTCGTTTCTCCGACCATAGGCCGGTGTACAGTATTTTCTTGGCAGAGGTTGAGATTGTACACCAGAGGAGGAGAAATGTGGGCTATTTCAGTTCAAGGATTGAGGTGGAAGAGCTTTTGCCGCATTCTCAGAGCTACAGAGAAATAAAATTTTACTGATTTTACTTATAGCATGAAATAAGGTATGCAACATAAGGGAATAGAATTCGCATTTGTTGTGCTTGCATTGAGGCCTAGAATTTTCTGTCACTTGTTGACTTGCATTCTTTTTTTATTTCTTTTTCTTTCCGGTGAGGGGTTGACCTGCACTATTTTTTTATCTACTCTTTGTGGTGCTTGATGCAGGTTAGGTGATTGGTCAAATGTAGGGTTCCAGATTCAGCTCTCATTAGATAGTCAGATGTGAGTATGATTAAAAAAATTTCCTCTTGACGATCTGTTTGCCAACTTGAGACATGCTTAGCGTTTTAAAAAGATGTTACTGCAAATCATTACGGTCAGAAACCTAATGGTGTGCTTGTTGCTTGGCATCCTTGGTGACAGATATACTCAGGATTGAGGAAAGGATGTGTGCAAATACTAACCTAGAAGGTACAGTTTCTTGGTCGTTACCTGGCAACTTATTCCTTTTTCTCTTGTTGTAAAAGCTGAGATAATTGAAGTATACTGTTGTATCGTCGCAGGATATTGGGTGTAATTTTGTTGCTAGCCATCTGAAGACAACCGTTATGTCAACGGAAAAAGTACCAGCCCATGTTCGCTAACTTATACACTTGATCCAATTCAGCTCTAGGCTGTTTGCTTGTTGAAGCAATATGTTGCGTCAGATATGCTTGGTTTCCTTTTATCTGTAGCGTCGATAAACACCGTTTTACTTTCCCCCCTGTTCTTAGAACCTTTGTAAAACCGGATAGTGTATCCGATGCAAGCCATTGAATTACTGGTTGACATGATACTTGAACTCAGCTTTATGAATTAGGATATACTCTCTCCGTTCCGAATTAATTGACGTTTAGGACAGCTAATCTAGTTCAAATAGCCTGAGGGCGGAGGAAGCCTGAGGGCGGAGGAATGATGGATGGGGCCCCCGGGTGCATGTGAGAGAGGCTTGCATAGCCTGATAGCCACGATCATGTGTGTGTGTGTGCCCTTTCCTGGTTGTGCTTGAGCGGTTTGAGTGGCGCGTGCATTTGCGGTACTCATTGCTACGATGTGTGTCTATATATAGTCCCTTCACTTACTATACGTTCTGCAGATTCCGGATTCGAATCAATCGCTAATGACGTTTAGGACAACTATTTTAGTTTAAATTGAACTAGATTTGTTGTTCAAAACGTCATTTATTTCAGAACAGAGGGACTAGCCTGTTAGGTCGTCGAGCAGTTGTATCGAAGAGAAGAGCTTGCTGTTGCTTGCTGCAACCGATCACCAGGTTCAGGCTCGGAACAATGCTGCTGCTGCCGCCGAGCTCTGCCACTTGTGTACTTGTTGTATCCATCCATCCATCCATCCAAGGAGGAAGAAAATAAAGCCAGTGTGCTGGGTGCATTGTGATCCCATGTGACGCCGCCTAATTTTAATGTTCAGTCAACCGAGAACTGTACTGCCTCCACGTGAACGACTGTTTTGTTGCCCCTCCAAGTGTGACCTACAATACATCAAGTTGCTTCACAGTAATTAACCGTTGCTGCGAGGTTGCTCTACTTTAAATACTATCTCTGTTCTAAAATAAGTGACGTTTAATTCAAAAAATCTAGTTCAATTTAAAACTAAATTTGCTGTGTGTGCTAAACGTCATCTATTTCAGAAGCAGATGGATCGATCCGGTAACCACCGCGGACGTACAGTCTCTCAGAGTCTCCCTGTGCTGGGACTGGGACGCTGTTCCAAGAGCTGCATGCCTCCACAGTAGAACGAAAAGCTAGCGAAAGGCATAGTAGAGGAGGAGGAGACGGAACGGAAGGAACGCTGTTCCAAGTCCCAACAGTGAAGGGCAGTGCAGTGCAGTGCAGCTAACAAAAAAAGATAAAGCCGGTGAGCGAAAGCCAGCGACGGGTGAGAGAGGAACTGTCGTCACTGTCGTATCACATCCAGATCCAACACAAGCTAGCTAGCTTCAAGGCATCTCTCTGTACTGATGATGATGCATGTACAGCTCCCAATTCATTGGCTTTTGTTTGTTTGTTTGTTTGTTTGTTAGTAATCGCCCCGTAATTAATCACTGACAACACCCTTGTTTCTTAATTTCCTCGACTCTTGTTTTGCGCTTGCAGCTAGTATTGTCGTCATTCCGATGTTATAGTAGTATCATCATACTGTGTACTGTATAGGTATGGAACCCATCGTCACTGTTGCCAAGATCATCAGATCATGGAACGGTTCTGCTTGTTCTGATGAGCTGTGGTGTGGCTGGCGAGGAGGTAGCACGGGCAGGCAGGCAGGCGAGCTATATATGGCAGAGTGCAGTGCAGGGTCTTGCAGCTGCAAAGACACTACAGGAGCTGGGCAGCAGCAGCAGCAGAGTCGACCGAACCGAAGGCGACACTAGCTTGCTGGTTCTTTTATGTGCATGCGTTCATCGGTCGTGCGAGGCGGCGTCCGATCGAGATGTGGAGGTGAACAGAACATGGATCGAGATGCGTGGGGCGTGGTCGGGAGGCTCTCTGCAGGATGCAGATTGCTGCTACTAGTAGTAGTAGTAGTAGCTGCTGTGTGCGTCTACAGACGCATGGATGGATGCATGCGGCTCGGATGAAGAACGAAGACCAGAACTCCATCGAAGAGTACTGAGAGCTAGCGCGGTTGCTGACGAAGTGACGCCACGCGTGCGACATGCGCGGCAGGGTGGCTGCCGCGTTTGCAGGTCGCACGTCCGTCCTCCTACGAGGCGGATGACGGGCATGCATGCATGCACGCAGGTGAGCAGATGCATGCATATGCATGGGCGTACGTGTCTGCGCGAGACAGCCAGTTCTCGCCTGCACCAACGCCCAGTTGCTCCGCTTCCCGGCCTGACGACGGCCTGCTGTGCCAAGAGCACGCAGCAGGAATTAGCTGACCGAGGCCGCCATGGGGTCGACCTCTGCTGGCAGAGCTGAGAGAGAGAGAGAGAGCGAGAGAGAGACGATGACAACGCCGCGTGCAGCACGCACGGTCGTAATGGAGATCCACGACGAGAACGGCCGGGCCGGTACAGAACGCATGCCCGTACGTCGTATCGTGGTGGCGCGCCATGAAGAGACTGAAGCCGTCGACGACCAAGGGTCGGACTGTCGGAGCACCTCTGCTGCATGCACGCACGCATGCACGCCGTGTGTTGGACTCGGACGCCGCCTGCTGTCATGCATGCCAGCCACAGCCAGGCACACCGGCGGCTCGCTCTCACTGTTGCAGCCGTGGTTCCTCTCGTCGCCCTATTAGCTTGTTGCTATACCGCCTTCCGATCCCCTGCCGTTGCCGCATGCATGTTCGTCGCCGCACCCAGGTCGGCGTCACGTCACGGCCGGCGCGCCGCGTTCAGGCCGCGACGGCGCGCGACACGGAGCGCGTGCGACGCGCTCGTGCACGCACGCGCCACCGTCTTGTCCAGGCCCGGTCCACGTGCTAGCTGGGCACTTAATCGGGCCCGTGGATCGAGGAAACCAAGCCCACGCCTCCGTCGTACACAATGGACGCAAAATGTGCGAGGAAACGATGGGTATATACGTTTCCCGGCCTACTAGCTTGTGGTCCTGAACAGATGGTAGCATAGCAAATCATGTCATGGCGGCATTAACCAGCAGCGTCCGGCGCCCACTTATCGGTGACGAGGAGAAGGTGGTCGCCGTCTCTGACGAGCCTCGCGTCGTCCACCTCGGCGCCGTCCGTCGTCACCGCCCGAGACGGCGCGAACCCGAACGTGCTCCCGCCGAGCTCCACGAGCTGCCTCACCGTCTCCGGCATGGCCACCAGCTTCTTCGCGCCGCCGCTGCCGCCCGCCTCGGGGCAGGAGACGACCACCCGCCGGACGACGACGCGAGCGGCCCTTTCCCTCTCCTGCTGGCCGTCCTGCTGCCGGTTCGCGTGGGACGACGACGACGAGAGCACGCCGAAGAGCGAGTTCCGGAATAAGGCGGCCATCCGCCGGGGACTGCCACCGTGCACCGACGACGACGGCGACGAGTCGACGCCGTCGCGGAACGGGAACCTCGCCGCCGGCGCGCTCGTGAACCTCGTCACGGGAGCCGGCGCCCGCCTGCGGCGGTGACCCGTCGTCGGCGAGCCTCGCTGCTCCGGACGACCCTGCGCCCGTCCTTCCTGCCGCGGTCCGACGAACAGGGCCTGCGCGTCGAGCTGGTCGACGATGGCCCTCGCCGTCCGGCCGCTACCGTCCTCCCTGTCCGCGTCGGCGCCGTGTTCGAGCAGGTCCCCGGCCACCCGGACGTTCCCGTCGGCGGCGGCGCGGTGGAGGGCGGTGACGCCGCCGTCCCAGCACGCCGCCGCCACGTCCCCGCCGTGGCGGGCGACGTCCTCGAGGAGCGCGGCGTCGTCCTCCTCCACGGCGACGCGGGTGTACAGCGCGACGTCGCCGGAGGACAGGCCCGCGCCGGCGTCCACCAGCAGGTGCACGGCCTCGTCGTGCCTTCCGCGTAGGGCCTCCCACAACGGGACCCTCCCTTTCTTGTCTGAACAACACATCCAAAACAAATTTTTTTTGCTTTGCTTCAGAATAAGAAACGCATGATCTCATCAGAATCCCTACTGCTGCAGACAACAAATTAAGTTCTGCAACTAATGGTTTGAAAACCATTGACCTCTCGCGTTAGGATCGGCGCCATGGTCCAGGAGAAGCCTGATGCACTGTTCACTCCCACTGGAAGCTGCTACATGCTGAACGATATATAACTCATGAGCAGCATATGAATTACCCTAGTTAATTTCCTCTCTAAAACAGTAAGTAATAAACATATCAACTGCAGATTGATCTGTAAAAAGTTACTACTGCGAGTTATATGTATATATACCAGTGCCGTATGACCATGTTTATCTGACTCGTTTGGGTCATGGCCGCGCTTGAGTAGCTGATGCATCAGATAGTCGTCCCCTTTGGACGCGGCAAAGTGGAGCGAGACAGGGAGGTCCAGCTGACCCCGGGCTAGCATGTGCTCGATCTCTTCCGCTACACCGGCGATCGCCTCACTACTGTCCTTCTTCTCCTTGAGGTACTGCAATATATTGCAGCAGGTGTTGTTCAGAGTAGAGCATGCATGTACTAGTGTGATTTAGTTTTCACACGTTGCAATTGCCTAGCTAGCTAGCAGACCCTGGAAACTAAGTCCAACATCTTATACAAAACTGATGCATGAGTCGACTAATTAACCTGAATTAGGTTGCTGATGATTATGGTGCCATCCCCGGCATTGGACTGAACGACCCTGAGGAAGTCCGTCCGGTCCATGCGCAGGATCTGGCACAGGGACCTCGTTCTTGCCGTGAACAGCTGGGGCCTGTAGCACAGAACCCCGATCTCGCCGACGACGTCGCCGGCCGTGGCCGTCCCAGCTACCTAATAAGATCATATGAATGGGAGTCCTGATGGACTATATGAAATAGGCAAGACGTAGCAGAGGACTTGCCTGCTCTGCACCGCCGTTCTGAACAAGCTCTAACAGCTCCTGCAAACGCATCACATGTCAGTCAGTCAGTCAGCATCCACTCCTTTGTCAGTGACGACGTCTTCTTACAGCAGACCGAACAAACAGCTGCTTGTTATTACGTATCCTCTGAATACGGAACGGTGATCGATGGAAAAGAGTGAGCTTTTTTACCACACTACCAGTGACTATGATGTAGAAATCCGTGGGCGCCTCGTTCTGCAGGATGATGTCCTCCCCCGGAGCGAAGTACTCGGCGTGCATCTCAGAGACCTTCAGACACAAGTGCAGGGCAGATTTGAAACAAACTTGAAGAATGGAACGGAAAGGAACGGAATGGAGTGGAGAAGCAACTGGAGGAGGCTTCAGATTACTAGTTGGAAGATGAGGTCGTTGGAGACGCCCTGGAAGAGGTAGACGTTCTGGACGAGGGCGAAGAAGAGGTGGTGCGAGATGCTGGAGCGGATGGCCTTGGGCAGCGCGTCCAGCGTCTCCAGCTGCTGCAGCAGCCCTTCCGAGTCCGTCCTGAACCTGAGGCTCAGGTGCGAGATCATCTGCTCCTGCAGCCGTTCCGGCAGCTGGTGCCGCCGCGCGAAGCTCGACGCCGCCTTGATCGTGTCCCTCTTGATTAGCCGCCGCCGGTCCAGTTCATCACGCCATCATATATAGATAGATTAAAGAGAAGCAAATCAACAAGACGTCAGAGTGGGGATCCCTGCCATCGAGATGCATGGACGATGAGAGCTAGCTAGCGTCGTCGTCGTGTCACCGACATATTTCCTGGTGCGGCTGGTGCCGCGGACGACGAGGTTGGTCATGTTGCCGATGAGGTAGGCGGTGAGGCCGAGGTTGAAGAGCATGTACAAGGTGGTGAACACCATCTCCCGGGTGTTGACGGCGTGCATGTCGCCGTAGCCCACGGTGGTGAGCGTGGTGATGGACCAGTACATGGACGCGACGTACCGGTTCCACAGGCTCTCGCGGTGGAAGTCCGGCATGGAGGTGCTCAGCCACGTGTTGCCCGGGTCCGGGAACCGGTCGGCGAGCAGGTAGTAGAAGCACCCGGCGCTGTGCACCGCGAACAGCGTCACCTGCGGCGTGGTGCGTGAGGTAGTAGAGCTAGCTAGCTCTGCATATATATGCTGCTGGGAGAATGTGGCCGTGCATGGCAGAGCTGACTATATACACTTACGAAGATGAGCCGTGCGCATCGGACCCAGAAGTAGCTGAACTTCCTGTCCTTCTCCAGGCTAGATAAGAGAGAATCGGATGATCAAACAAGTGAGATTATATATATTTTTTTCAGCAGGATCGAGATGGACGAGACGATACAATCGTCATGCATGGCCGCGCGCCGGCCGGCACGTACGTACACGTACCGGGCAAAGAGCGCGCCGACGCGGCGGAGACGCCATAGGCGGAGCATGCCGAAGAAGTTGTAGGACCTGGCCTGCGGCGGCAGGATCCGGCGCGAGAGCTGCGTGGGGACGGTGGACGCGACGTCGAGGGCGAGCCACGTGGTGGCGTACCGCCACGCGATGCGGGCCGGGTCGTCCTGCAGCAGGAACGTCCTCCTGTCCGTGTACGCGACGAAGAAGGTGAGCACGATGTCGACGGCGAACGCGGCGTCCACGGCGTTGTCGGCGGCGGCGAGCGCGCCGCGGGGGTCGTCCCGGACGAAGCCGAACTCGAAGGGGGACACCCACGCCGAGTACACCACCAGCGCGATCAGCGAGTTCTCCCAGAGCCGGTACCGCGGGTCGTAGGGGGAGACGATGAACCGACGGAGACGGGGACCGCGGCCGCCGCCCCCGCGCGCGCCCAGCGACGGGAGGACCGCGCCGCCGAACCGGTCGCTCCCATCGTCGTCTATACCCCCGCCGCCGCCGCCGCCGCCGCCGCCGCCCCATGACCCGTACCTCGACGGCATCGCGCGCGCGCGTCCGATCAACTGTGTCCCCGGCGCTTTCGCTTTCGCGGTCGCCGGCGCGCGCGCCTCCGTGCCTCTCGCCGCCAGACGGACCGCGGGCATGCATGGCCTGATCCGCTTCCACGAGCGGACCGCTTTAATTAGGGAGCGGCAACGCGTGGCGGGAGTGACAGCAGTTGGCTGCTGGTCACATAACTGGGCCTTGGGCCTTCGAGCCCATTATCTGTAGCCACGGGCTAGCTTAACGGCAATTAGCTCGGCTTTTTCAAAGCGCGGCTGAAATTTCAAGTAAAATTTGCGCGAAAGATTTTGAGATAAAGAACAATATGAAAGTTGAACATATATCAGTTTAAATATATTTCGAACGAATCGATACGCTCCTCTAAAATTCCTACCGAAATCGTCGATTCAAAATGTGCCGCTAAACCTAAGATTCACATTTTATTTCATCGACCGCTTATGATGATGATGATGAGCAACCCTGATCGATGGGCCGGCATTGTTCCTATCCATGGGTCAACCGTACGTCTCCTTCAACTCATTGATAATCACGTTGTTATCAAAACATTATTCCCCCTCCTCCCCATCAAAAAGATAAGTAGAAAACGATGATATATGCAGAAACCATACACATTTTAAACAGAATGTATGATCTATAAATGAATCATCATTTTTCCGATGTCCATATGATCTCCATGTCTGCTTTAACCAGCTCCAAATTATACTTCCTTGTTTCACACAAAAAAGAAGAAAATATTAGTCGTCGTCAGAAAGGTCAGCCATGACTGATCTCCTGTAGCTACACTAACTACGAACTAATTAAAACGACCTATTTATTATACATATGATGATGATGATGAAAGTGACGGACATATGCGATCGTGCAAGCAGCTGCAGCTCGATCGTACTACCATATACCATCTCCAGAGAGACGCCAATAATGGAGGGCTACGTATTCAGTTCCAGCCTAATTAAACATTGGGATCTCTCTCGGATGGGATGCATGGCGAGGACGACGCGTCAAATCGTCGAGTTCTGGCCATCAAAAGTTGAGTCCCGTCCCGTCCCGTCCGTTGATGCGGCTGCTAGCTGGGATCACCGGCCGGTCCGTTTCGCGGCCGCCGGCGGCGCTTTTGCCAGGCCGGGGGAGCTAGGGGGGGAGGTAGAACCAGGACCAGCCATGGATGGCCTCTTTTCCTCCTGGCCATCATCATGGACGACGAGGCGATCACCTTTCTCTCTCTCTCTCTTTTTTTTCTCCCTTTCGTCCCTGAGATTTCGTCTTCCAAGAAGATGCCATGCCTATCCCCTATCCCGGCCGGAGCCGGGTATGGAGATGCTGGCCTGCATGCTAAGAGTCTGCAAGTGCAAGGAGTTACGATCGAGTAGCTACTACAGAGGTTGCTAATAGCACAGGCAGGCACTGTCACCTTGCAGATGTTTTCACAAAGGCTGTTGTGTTGTGATCCATCATTGTTCATAGAGAATTTGAGTTGAATCTTTTAAAAAAAAAACTTGTTGGTTGAGTGACTTCCAGGTGATAGCCTTTGATGACGGTCTTAATTCATGCAGTAAACATCATCTGAATTCAGTCGCATTTCGTTAAAGCCAAAAACGTGCGTGTTGCTTTGCTTGGGATTATTTGAAGTCTAAAAACAGCTATTGTCAACGGTCTTGCTCACCTTCTCAAATTAAAAAGAAAATTAAATTATGAATGAAAAAATGGAAACTTTTATTGTTCAGAGTGGGTAATAACAGTTATAAATCTTCTAAACTATCGCCAAATGAGCTGCTTTGGTGGATGGCATGAAGGTCTTCAGACCCAAATGTTATCCAGATCGAGGCGCATTTCGTCAAAGCGAAACGACGATGAAGCTTGGACTTTTCTTTTTTGTTGTTGGGCACGGATGCAAATAAACATTTCCTTGATGGCCTAGTTTTGAGAAGGGTGACTTTAAATAACGCCCTCGGGTTCTATAGCGCTCCTCGGGGCGCGGCATCATCTCCTTCCTGTAGCCCGCCCGCGTACTCCTCCTCTATAGGCCCTTGCCTCCACACCATCGTCAATCGTCATCTCGTCATCACTGCGAAGCAGCAGCAGGGTGTGTTTGTGTGTGTGTGTGTGTGAGAGAGAGACCCTTGACTGAACACCACAAACCTTGTTCGTGTTCTTTCGCTTAAGCAACCCAGTGTTCCATCATGCCATAAGAAAGTACAGAGATTTCCAACCAGGCATAACCTGCTTGCTAAATCTAGCTTCTAATTAGCTTCGTTGTTGTGATCAGAGACGGCCAGCTAATCAAGTAGATCTGTTGGGGGGTCAATCCAGCTCTGACGGTTCCAGTTCTTGTCCACTTCGTTTGCCAAGCTCCAGCTATCAATCTCTCTTGTTTACATACATCGACACCCGGTAATAGATTGGGTGTGATTAGTCTAGAATCTAGATTGGATTGGGAAATTTCAGTTCTTAGTCGCAATGCTGCGGAAGGAGGCAACGGGAGGAGCTGCAGCTGCAGGACTAGCGAGCCCAAGCAAGCTCGCTAGGCGCGGCAGTGGCGGCGCCCCGGCCTCCCTGTTGCTGTCCACGAGGTCACTTCCAGGCCTCTTCTCCAGGGATGTCCCCGTAAGCCCCACGGCCATGGGTGGTGAACAGTCCCACTGCGGCGGCGTCGGGAGCCAGGGCGCCGGCCTGGCTGGGGTGCTCGTCGCCGGCGAGGCCGACGGCGAGTACCTCAATAAGGGGAGGGTCCTCCTCGGGATGCGGCTCAGGGTGCAGCTGCCGCCGCCGCCGGGGAAGGGCCCCGGTGACCTCCCGGGCTCGCCGATCGAGTTCGGCGTCAAGAACCGGGACGTCCAGCTCGCGCTGCTCTCTCCGGTGCAGCGCTCGCCGCTGTCGTCGGCGGCGCGGAGGAGCGAGGTGGAGGAGCTCGCCGAGGACTACACCTGCGTCATCGCCAGGGGGCCCAACCCCAAGATGACCCATATATTCGAGGACCGCGTCATCGAGAGCCGTGCCAGCGCCGGTGCCGGTGATGGCGATGGCGACGCTTGCTGCCTCCTGAGCTCTTGCTGTGGTTGCGATGAGGACGCTCTGTTGCTGCAAAGGTAAACAGAGGAATCCCTCTGCTCTGACGATCTTCCATCTGCACATCAAGTTCCATACTTTTTTTCATCAAATTCATAGTCCATCCGTTCTGAACTAAATTTTTTGTCCTAAAGGAGTACTTGTTTCCATGATCAACTCATCCGAAATTGCTAACAAATTTTACTATCTGTCATGATTTTCGTGCGTCCTGGTCAAAAAGATTATAAGTTGAATGGATTCTGTTGATCTCATTCCAGAACAGTGAGCATTGTTAGTGTCAATCTCTGATGACTAGTGGCTTAGGTGTCTGAAACCAGCTCCATGGCAACTATATTTCAGAGAGAGTGGAAACGCTTTTGATGTAGGAAACAAGATAAGATCATGGTCATATTTTATTGTCAACCTACTTAGTCTAAAGCGACGCCTTTGGCTTTGACTGCATCGTTCTTGGTCGACTGCCAGCCACTCCAACAAGTCTTCATCTTCATCTGCCAAAAAGCAACAAGATTCCTGCAAATAGTTTAACCTCAGCTTGGAGCAAGTAGCGTGTAAAGTATGTGCAGCAAGTAAGTAGCTTGTGAGGCTCTGCCTGACATCAGTTGATCATCCCAGACCCAGGTTGCAGAAAATAGATTGAATACTGACTCTCTTTTTTTCTCTCTCTCTCTCTGTGGTCCATGACATGATATTGGCATGTAGATATCAGATCTGGGGTCCTCAATCTCTGTCAATCATTTGTTGCCGGCACTGAATTCGTCTCTGAAACGGTGACGTTTTTCGTCCCCTCGAATTCAGGATCCCCGGTTGAGAATGAGGGATGGACCACAGACGTTGTCACCACAAATCGTCTGCTAATTATTCAGTTCTTGGATGCAATGGGCTAATCATCCGTGTGCTTTTGGACCTTCTGCCAGCACATAGTTAAGTCTGGTACCGGGTGTACAAGACGCGTTTTGGAGGCTAGCTATCTTCATCAACTGACCAATATACATTTCAGATCTTGCTCTGAGCTACGCTTTAGATTCAGTAATGTCTCGTGTTACCGCTATGAGAATCAGAGCCTGATACCGTTGTCGTTTTACAATTTTGCTTCTCGGATCATGTGGATCCTTTTACTGATGCGTTCTAATTCATGTTTTAGATGCGAGGAGGCATCCGGCAGCAGCCAATGCGAGGATCAAGAGGCGGTCTTCGGTAAAAGGACGCACGATTCATCTGAAACATCTGTGGAGCTGAAGCCCCTGGATCAGCCAACCTGAACTTTGGCAGAGGCTATATATGAGTGGGAAATCAGTGTTCGTATACAGAGGAATTTTGATCTGGATGGACACCTGAATGTGATCATTGCGACCTGCTTTTCTTTTCTGTAATCGGGATTGATGATCATGGCCAATGCTGAGCAGTCATGGTTGCTGCTCTTTCAACTTACTTGCAGATAACTGTACCAGAGTTTAGTTTCAGGTTATGTGATGAGAAATGTTCTGTAATTTTTATCCGCGTGGTTGGAACTTTGAGCAGAATTAATCCTTTCCCTAAGAATTCTGCGACGCCTGCGCTTAAAGGGCCCGGCAACGTTAGAGCTTCATGGGTTTATGGAGGTCTGGGATGGGCCTCCGTAACCTTTTATATTGTTATAGCTCAAAGACCAATCAACAGTAACCATCCTGAAACGGCCCACATAAATCCTCCTGAAATAGAGAGCCTGTAACACACTGACCACAATCAATGGCGGATCCAGACAATAAGGGCCCATTTGGTACGGTTCCAAATTCTTCAAGAATCAGAAATATTTCGGTTTCAATCTACAAACGTTTCTCAACCTGAAATAGAATCACTTTATAACTGTTTGGCTAATTTACTGTTTCAGTTGCAGTAAAAAAATAGAGGATTTATTTGACCCATTTATTCTTGGGTGGGCTATGCTGTTTTTGCCATGTTATAACATGTAATGAAGTCGTATGATATATATTATTTATAAAGTGAGATTGTATAATATCGTAATAAACCACATGTACGGATGTCCAAATCATAAGTGGTCTCGTCGGGTAGGGTTAGGTGAGAGAAGAGGCGGTGGCAATTACTGTAATTCCTATCGAACTTTGAGGGGAGGTACATGTCCAGAATCGATTCAGCTCGTGAAACACCTCTAACCTGGTTTTACGCTCCTAGGCCAAATTTTAGAAACGTTTAGAAACGATTCTGAGAGCCAAATGGCCCCTAAACATCCAAGTCTTTGGTCTTTTTTTTTTTCTCTTCTCTCTCTTTCTCTACCTTCTCTTCCTTCTAAGGGCCTCTATGGCATGGTGAGCAGTATGAGGTGATCGAGATCTCCCTACTATCATGTTAAATCTGCCCCTAGCCACAACATCTATTGCCTAATCTATCTAAAATTTATAAGAGAAAAGGGGAAGCGATGACCGGAAAATTTAATCACGTTATTATGAACAACAACTAATACAATCCAAAACTCAATTTCGTACTATTAATGAGAGGAAATGGTGAACAATAATTCATGAGACCTCAAAGGATAAAAAGAAACAGTTGAGTTTTGTATAATTATTGTAGGGCAAACTCAAAACAGGGGGTGTAAATCACAAACGTCATAACTTCATAAGTATGGTGCTGCTAAGTATTGGTTCTAATTGGAACCTAATACTATAAAATGCAATAATTATGATAGAACCTAATATGATAAAACAATTGTTAGCATATATGTGATGCAACTGAATTTCAACCAAACACGTATAGGTGACCGGTCTAGATACATTTGCCATAGTATCGCACAATTGTCACGCTCTTACGTTGTTTGTTTGACTAGACGATGCCGTGACAATGTATCATAGTAACTATTGATTAGGTAACGCCATCACAGTTGTATCATGACTACATTAGATGTACGCTACAATGTATTATTATTAGTTACTCACAAGACGACATCACTACAACTGTATCACAGTCAGTAATGTTTGGATGTCACAGCTGTATTGACGAACACCGACGTTTTCTATCGACCGACAAATGCTTCTCATTGACCGGGTCGCGTTGCATTGGACATACGCTAAGTAACATTTTTAGAATTACTTCATACTTAAAAAAGTAAAAATAAAAATCACGCAGATGAATTGCTACAGATTACCAATATTTTTCAGTAAGTATCACTGACAAGGGGGACCTATATGACCTGTGGCCCCACCTGGCAGCAAGGCATTCATGGTAGGGAACCCTTAGAACGAAAACCATTGATCGTTTTGCCAGGTAATCTGGAGACGGGCATAAAACCGGGCATGGAGGGAGGAGAGGAGGCGAACCCCGACACCAACCACGGGAAGGGAAGGGGGAGCGGGGTTTGGAGGATGCCGCCGATGAAGAAGTCCAAGAAGGGGAAGCGGAAGACCAAGGAGTCCGGCAAGCTTAAGGTCTCCAAGTCCCCGGGCGCGCCGCCGCCGCTCCCGCCGGAGCTCCGCGGCCTCGACACCGAGTGGTGGTACGCCTTCCTCAACAAGCACGCTGAGTCAGGTACACGAAGTTCAAACCCCCTCGATTCCCCTCTCTCTATGTACCGCCAGTACCTATCTTCTCGAATTTTCGGTTCCTGCTTGCTGCATTCCCCCAAATCCGCTGGCATCCGAAATCGATTCGTTGCATTTGTGTGTGTACTTACCAAGATTAGGATGGGCTACCTTGTTCTTGGCAGAGTCCCGATCTTCTGGTAGATTATTACTCAGAATGCTGAATCGATTTAGAATCAGGGTGTAGAGGAGGAAGAGCACGAGTACATAGGTCTTCAGATTTTATACACGCAGTTACATTTCAGTCTCCTATATTCCTAGATATTACCAAAACGTACCTGCGGGTCACCGGGTTGAGATTGCATACATGATTTTGTTCATTAGGATTTGCCACTGGCTTGCATGCCAACATTCCAGTTTATTAGTAGGTAGTTTATCAGCAATAGCATGTGGAGTTTTCCTATGAGCAATAGAAGCTTGTACATGAGTTGAATGAATCTTGGTCTGGCTGTATTAAGTTTTGGTTTCCTCTGATGGACAGGTCTCAGTGCACCTTCAGATGAGGGGGAAGCATTCAGGTACTTCTTCAGGACTTCGAGGCAGACCTTCGATTACATCTGCTCCATTGTAAGGGAGGATTTGATCTCAAGGCCGCCGTCCGGTCTGATCAATATTGAGGGGCGTCTGCTTAGCGTGGAGAAGCAAGTGGCAATTGCCATGAGGAGGCTGGCATCTGGTGATTCGCAGGTGTCGGTGGGGGCTGCTTTCGGTGTGGGGCAGTCTACTGTTTCACAGGTGACTTGGAGGTTCATCGAGTCCATGGAAGAAAGGGCTCGACATCATCTGGTGTGGCCAAACCAAGAGAGGACTGAAGAGATCAAAGCTAACTTGGAGGCTGCATTTGGCCTGCCAAATTGTTGTGGTGCTGTTGATGCCACCCACATAATCATGACGCTTCCTGCTATAGAGTCGTCTGAAGACTGGTGCGACCCAGCGAAGAACTACAGTATGTTCCTACAAGGGATTGTGGATGATGATTTGAGGTTTATTGATATTGTGACTGGTTGGCCTGGCAGCATGACGTATTCACGTTTGATGAAATGCTCTGTTTTTTTCAAGCTATGTGAAGCTGGGGAACGCTTGCATGGTCCTGTCATGGTCTCAGCAGGGAGTGCAGAGATCAGGGAATTCATTGTCGGTGGCTCATGTTATCCTTTGCTCCCATGGCTTATGACTCCATATGAAGGGAAAAATCTGTCTGCTCCAATGCTCAACTATAATGCTCGGCAAAAAGCTGCAAGGATGCTTGGAACAAGAGCCTTGACACGACTGAAGGGAACCTGGAGGATCTTACATAAAGTCATGTGGAGGCCTGATAAGAATAAGTTGCCAAGTATAATTCTTGTTTGCTGTCTGCTTCATAATATACTTATAGACCGCAAAGATGAACTGCCTTCAAGTGTTCAGCTTCCAGAACATCATGATACTGGTTACAAGGAAGAGAACTGCGAGCAAATGGTTCCTGAAGGCAAACTGATGAGAGAGATCATTACAGGACATCTCCTAGGTCATGAAGCTTCCAACTGAATTGAACTAAACCTGTTGGCAATATTGCTGGGGTTATGATGGTGCATCTTTTATTTCTATTTTTATTTGTTATCCTTATCGTGGTCAGACTTACTGGATCAAATTCAGTAAAGATTCTCCAGGGTGGCATGATTTACTATTTTAGTATTTAGCTAGTTGTAAAAGCAAAAGAACTGTCCAAGTGCTCGAGTTAATATTCTTCATGATGAGTGCCCCTGGTTTTGAGTTGCTTGATCTTTGAATAATGATTTAATTTGCATAATATGATCGGATTCGTAGTTGGTAACTATTCAGGCAGTGGTCAGTCCCCACGGTGATGAGTTGCGAACCCAGGACCTCCAGGACTAGTTTGTTCAATATGATGAAATTTGTTGTTGCTAACTGGTCAGGCAAGGCAGTAGTCATCTGACCTTTAGGTGAAGATTAACCTATACGACATCCTATGAACTTGAGTTGGCATGACTCATGAATGATTTCATATCTTTATTTTGGGTTAATTGCAAGATTACAGTTTCTACAGTGGGACTTGGTGTTATTAGTGGTGAGCTGAACTCGATTGTATACACGCTTGTTAAATATGATATAAGATTGGAATATTACGAGTTTGTGTTATTATTGGTGACTCAGTATTGATTGTATACATGCTTGTTAAGTATGATATATAAGTTTGGAATTTTATGATATCTTATATACCATGAATTTAGATAACATGGTAAATAAGTGGTTAGTTAGTCTAGAGAATATTGGTTGAAGTTACCAGAAATCTGGATGGAAGAAACCATAGTTTTGTTCAGGTACCTGATAAGTGATAAACAGGTGGAGATTAGAAGTAAACGGACTCCTAGAATTTGACTACTTATTGTACAAAGCTATGAGAAGTAATCGGCATCCGACTTGTGACCCCTATCCTGAGTCCGATCGACATCGGCATCACCTTATCCTGGTTCCTCCGACTACAACACTCAAAATTTCCATCTTTGCCCGAGTATATAGAGAATAATTCATAACAGACAGGCAGGCACAACGTGATCCCATGGGCACGAACAAGAATTGACCAGACAGTGTTACACGCTGCAGGCTAGACCTTAGGGTATGTAAAAGAGAGCTGAACGGAGCAATAAATATAACTAACACATTAGATGAATTTAGATTCAGCTATTGAAATAGACATGGATTTTTTCAAGCTCAAAACTTGAACGGGTTCAGAGAATCCGATATCAAACTCGGGACACCGATTCACAAAAGATATATCCAGGTTTCATACAACGAAACGACTCATCATCTATCCTAAGATAAACATTCCCCAGCAAAACATAACGCAAAGTCTGGCGTAGATAAAGACGCTCTCGAAGATAAGCCAGCAGTGCCGTGCCTTGAGAGGCAGAGTTTATCTCTTCTTCGAGACACCAACAGTCTTTCCACGCCTGCCTGTGGTCTTGGTGTGCTGGCCGCGGACACGGAGACCCCAGTAGTGACGCAGACCACGGTGGTTCCTGGAGAAACATACACGAGATTTTTTTTTACACAGTGATGAAAGGCTCTAACCAAATGGACCATGATCGGGCATGAGTGCCATGGGAAATAACAAACCGAACTGCAGTTTCAACAATCTTGCGAACAAGAATCCCTCTGTGCATGCAAATCACCTAACGGAACAACAAGCAAAACAAAGACTGACCTGATCTTCTTTAGTCTCTCAAGGTCATCCCTGAGCTTCATGTCAAGGGCGTTGGAGACGACCTGGGAGAACCTACCATCCTTGTAGTCCTTCTTCCTGTTCAGGAACCAATCCGGAACCTTGAACTGGCGGGGGTTAGCAACAACCGTCATGAGGCGCTCGAGCTCCTCTGGGGTCAGCTCACCAGCCCTGCATAAATGTAACGTTCAGAGATGTACTAGATGCAACCCGTACAGTAGTATACTGACAAACATCTTACTGGCACGGATGGTTAATCATTTCCAGTTTAGTGAACAAAAATGTAGACTCATTGTTTTTTAAAGCCAAGATTGTGGACATAAGCAGTCCAATTTTACAATAGCAACTTATTTTAGATAACAGATATTATTCGAAATATCCTGATGGTGCATAAAAGGTTTTCTCAAATTGCATTCATAATGATAATCTACAGTTGACTGACCCAGAACAGACTGTGGTGCTAATAATGAACAATGGGTAGCTATACCCAATACGACCAAAGTTGGCTAACATGAACCAAGGAAAACAAATATCCAAATAAGTAGCACTGTATATATTTTCATTTTTCAAATAATAGGCAGAGAAGATAACTCTCTTTTGACGCTGGCCCAGAATCAAAATAAACAAAAGGTTCCGGATTATTTTTCTCACAGAAAATAAATGGCAACATTTCTAGATAATCAACAGAGTACTGCAAATTCTTGACGTGAGGCCGAGCAAGCTAGCTCGATTTTAAACTGGCTGGATTTGCAGATGGAGGGAGTACTCTACCGCGTATTTTCCACAAACCGAGCACAAGTCACCCTGCGAGTCAGTCACACACTAACAACTCTAACGATCGATCCAGCTGCACGCGACATTCCACTGCACGAACTAACAGCGCGAGGAAGGTAGCATGATACGGACCGCTTGTTCATGTCGATGTCGGCCTTCTTGCAGACGATGTTGGAGAAGCGGCGGCCGATACCCTTGATGGAGGTCATGGCGAACATGATCTTCTGCTTGCCGTCCACGTTGGTGTTCAGCAGACGCAGGATGTGCTGGAAGTCCTCACCCGCGACGAGCGACTACGAGCGGAACAACCCAACCGCGCGTCAGACCAGACCAGATCAGCCAGCTGAGTACGAAGAGTGGCGGGAAAAGGTAGCGGGGCTTACCATGGCGACGACTGCAGGTACTGCAGCGGGGCACGCGCCGGAGGTGGAGGAAGCGACGGCGGGCGGCGGCTGTGCGTGGTGGGGGTTTCTTCTCTCGTGGCGGCGGTGCGGGAAGCGACTATATAGCTGGGCGAGATGAGCCCTAGGCGAAGTGGATCGACGGCTAGGATGGAGGGGGTGCGGGATCGAGGGGCGTGCGTTTTCATGGGCTTATGGGTGGGCTCTCGTAATTTTAATAAATTGGGCCTAAGTGAGGCCGAGGTGCTGGTAATGTGGCCCATTCTATTTTACTCTGTTTTTTTGTTACTTCTCCCTTGTTTTTTGCTTAGTGCCTGTACGTGTTCTGCATTTTGGTAGCATTTTTTCTATCTCTAATTAGGATCAAATAAACAGACTCGGTTTCAATTTAAAAATAGTAACACTAATTTAATTGAATGATGCAGCATGGCAGGACTGAAATGCGAAAATAGGTCAATTGCTTCCTTTTTTGAAAAGAAAAAAGACGAAGTGAATTGCGAATCAAGCCACAAAGGTATTGATCCTCAGGTCTGGTTGCTCTACTCTACAGCTCGAGGTTGATGCCAACCCTTGGAACTCAAACCAGCACTCAACCTGCTATTCCATTCCAGTGTCCACTGCACATCTGCACCGGCCTTGAGGGCACCACACAGCGCTGTGATGGTGCATGCACAGGGCGACATTGGTTTCCATCCAACAAGCAGTAAAATTAACTTAAATCGCCACCCGAAATCAACTTACTGATGCCAACATCAACAAGAGAACCATACAAGAACCATGGTTTTAATATCTGTACTGTACACGGTAAGATAACAAAGGTTATATGTCCATACTCTTAACCATGCATACCAACACTCTTCAGGGACATCTCAGGTGCATCAGGAAGAGAACAGGGCTACCACATGTGTATGTATGACAACAAGAGAAACTTGACTGACCCAGCTTGCGGGTCGTATACTATCGCGCTGGTGCAGACTTACTGCCTGCTCGCACAGATTCATGATCTACACCTACAGCCTCGGCAAAGAACAAAATTCTTGAACCATCGACGGGCCACTGCTGCAAAAGGACACTACAGTTTGTTGCTTTAGCTACTGCCATTAGGAAAGTGCTTCTCGCAGAATACCAGACTGTCCCCTGTTGCTTAGCAACCTGTCAGCACAGGAAAAAAAAGGAGTATGTTTCAGGTTCAGAACAGTGAAGAACAAGAAATGTGAAAGGACCACGATAACACTAGGATGGAATAAGATAAGGAAAGGAAAACTCTCAGGTCAACACAATCACTCCGGATCATTGGAAGGTTGCTGTGCAGTGCACCTAAGGACATTTAAAGTAGCAATTCCATGTACCTAATTTTCTTACCAGCTGATTAAACTCATAATAACTAGCTTTGATCATATCCAGTACAGAGTTACCCAAAGTGGAACCAACACAATGGCAAACACAAAAAGAATACAGCTGAAAATAAACATTGTTTCCATTGCTTGAATACAGCTGAAAATGGAATAATTGGCAGTAAATAAGCATTGGTCATAAAGATATGCAATTCAGTTAGCCAGTTTCAAGGAGCGGAGGCACAGAGACTGAGTGAAAGTGGAATGGAAAAGATGCTGCCTAGGTATGTTAACAGGCACTCAGGCAGTTCCTGTAAGTCTGCAACACTGCCCAACATCAAATCAGAAGTTATCACAAAAACTATTCTTATTTTTTCTTTGGATCTATATGACTTGGCACAATCTCATAGATGGACATCCAGGCCACACCTGATAATATTTGTCTAAGACTTGGAACAAGAAATCAGACAATGTATAGGGTTACCACATGGAATAGAAGACGAATTCAAGTCTTGTGCAGTATATGAACAATGTTCACGTGTGATCAAGGAAATGCCTTACCAAAACAAGTCATTGACGCTAGCCCAAGAGTCAGTTCAACTCTTCAAGGGAGCATTGTTATCCACAAATATTAAGAAGGAATGCCCAGCAAAGTTGATGTCCAGCAAAATACTTCCTCCAAACCAGCAAGTTATCTATAATAAAAACTGATTGTACAATGAGAAGAACGCTTGGAATCAGAAGATACCAGAAAAGACCATAGGGAATTCAAGCAGGCATAAAAAGTAAGGTGCAACATGCAACTGCATAAAATGTTGTCTGTAATACTGAGATGTTGAACCTGTATTCACATATCAGTAATATTAGTCACCCAGTTTGCACAACAGTACACCTAACCAGTGTTTTCAAATCGGACGACTAATCGCGATTAGTCGCGATTAGTCGTCCTTATCGCTCGGTGGTGTCCGATCAGGTCATTCGACTCGATTTGCTCGACTAGAAAACTAGTCGTCCGACTAGTCGTCCGATCAGGGCGACTAATCGGGCGACTAGTGATTTTGGGCGATCAGGACGATTTGCAAATTTTTTTGGGCCAACTGGTCAGCCCATTAGGGTTCCTTCTCTTATTCACTTTTGCACACTTAACCCCTAGCACCTCTGTTTCCTCAGCTGCCGCCGACCTCCACAGCGCGTCGCCCGCTCCCTTCTGGCGCCGGCGCGCCGCCCGCGCCATTCCCCTGCCCGGACGAGCCCCTCTCCTGCTCCTGCCGGTGCCGCCGCCCTCGCCCCTCCCCTGCGCCGCTTGAGTCCCTCCCTGTGGCGCCCGAGCACCTCCTTGCGCCGGCCGCCAGGTCGCGCCCTTCTCTCCTAATGCCGCCCTTCTGCGCCCTTCTCTCTTGACGCCGCCCTCCCTGCGCCCCCACCCAGCTCTCTGACTGAGCTGCCGCCGCTTGTGAGTTGTGAGCTGCCGCCCGCCCTGTGTTCTGAGCCTCTGACTGTGCTCCGTGACTGAGATGACGCCGGCAAGATGACCTCCTCCTCAGATGAAGGTATAGCTGTGGCAGTCCTTCTTCCTCCTTAGATGACCTCTAAGCTTATTCTGCACTTAAACTGTTGCTGATATGATCTTCTAAACGTTTGTTTGCTAATTACAATGCTCAATCTGTGCTACTGAACTGTTATATATATGTGTGTATATATATATGTCGATATATATAAGCATCGACTAGAAACTGTTATAAAAAAATGCTGGACGACTAGGACCTCGACTAGAGGTCGACTAGGGGCGACTAGTCGCCCTAGTCGACGACTAGTCGTCCTAGTCGACCTAGTCGCCCCTAAGGCGACTAGGGTCGACTAGGCGACTTAAAAACATTGCACCTAACTGTGGCAATTGGCATATTCTAGACTAATACTTTGCTTCCCAAAATGCTTAATTTAACAAGACTTCTATAATTGCACCAGAGGTAGGATCCCCATAGGATGCTGCCACTTTGGGCGTACCCAGTGCCGAAGGCTCCCACACATGTGGGGTCTGGGGAAGGGTTATTTTTAGACAGCCTTACCCCTGCTTTTTGCAGAGAGGCTGGTTCGAACCCAAGACCATGCTGCCACTTTGAAGTATCTAAAATTACAGCTACCATGACAAAGATGCATTCAAGTCATTACCTCTTTCAATAGCTAAACAAAAAGTTGGAATGCTCTTCCAAAAGATCAAACATTGCTGCTCTATTTGAAGATCCAAAATATCTAACGGATATAATCAAAGCATCTTCATCATCAATATAACAGTATGAAATTACCAAGTGTGTGCGCATAAGTGGATGTTGTCTAGAAAACTATACCGTTAAAAATATTCCTAGCAACAACAAAGAAAAGATGTGTTGGAAAGAATTTTTAGATGAGTATAGGCTCTATACTAAACTGTTTGCCTTCTATAGACGGATACCTTATTTAACAGAAAATACCGATCATGCATTGACAGGTTCCTTAGAAGCTAGGTCCTTTTCCATGCTACTGATGTGTACGCCATCGTCCCCATGACCCCCACCACAAGTTTGGATAGGCATAGCCATTACTTCACCACAAGCTTCATTTGGAAGGTCAAGAATGGGAGTTGTAATTCCTGCATCATTGAAGCCGTCATCTTTCACATCCGCCTTAATAGTGGCATCAGCCATTTCAACAATACGAGTTTCAATTGACTTTGACTCAGTTAATTTCTCCATCATATCTATGCTCATAGAAGACTGTTCCAATTCTGGTGAAAGTGGGCCAGTTTTGTACTTCATGTCGCCCCTTTCCTGAACATATCCATTCATGGGCACTCCATGGTCAACTGCAGAAGGACTGTACTCCTCGCCAGTATGTTTATCTCTACAAGCATCTGCTGATGTTCCGTTTACTTGATTAGTTATATCATTCAACCCTTTAGCTTCTGTTGAGCTTTGGATATGACCATCAGCAACAATACCATCCAAATCATGGTTATCCATCTTTCCATCCATAGTGACTGAAGGAACACCTACAGGGACCACACAAGACCTTTCACCATCCTCATTGGCAGAGTGGGTCGAAAGAGAATTGATGTTCAGATGAGATTCAGTTTTATCTGTTATTAGAGCAGCTTCAACAGAAAATTCACTAGATGGACGACTTTCACCTTTCCCAATCTCACTGTATGAATGAGAACATGGATCCACTGTCACCTGAATAGCAAGTGAATTTATATCACTGAGAACAAATTTATCTTCATGATTCTGTTCTGCAACAGTGTTTTCAGCAACCGACTTCCCATTGGTTTTTGTGAATTTTCCTTCTTGAATATCATCTGCTCCGAACTTGATCTGCACATTATCTTCACAATCAACTCCTGGAAATGTATCCAACTTAACATCAGCAACGGACATTGGAGATGTCCTTTCTAGAGTCCCTTTTACATCATTTTCTTCAGAAGCAGGAGGCAGGTATTCAGATTTCAAGCCGGAAGAGTTTCCAGTTGAAGCACAAGGATTCTCATGATATTTAATTTTAAGATCATTTCCAACGTCATGTTCACGAGAAACATGAACAGGTGTCAAGGATCCACTTGCTTCATGATCTGTCTTATCACATCCAGCAACATTAGCTGCATGAACAAATGAGCATTATTGATATTCAACTCTACATAATTTCTGATAAAAAATATAAGATACTATAGCATTACAATGCTCTTAAAAAGAGAATTAGAGAAAGTGTTCTCAGAAAAGTTTCCAGACCTGGCATGGTAGTGGTCTGTCCATCCGTTGTGCCTGGTGGCAGCAACATCTTCTCTAGAAGACCGGTACCATTTATAATCAAGAGATTTACAGACTTGATCTTTTTTCTCTTGGAAGGATCAATAGGCTTAAATCCAAAAACAGTAGTCCAAGTATCCTCCAATTCAGGTACAGCAGGTATTACCAATTTCCGAACATTGAGGAGACCAAGGGCCTGAAAAACAATGAATTAACCCCAAAACATGTCAGAAATTCTGGAAGAACGATGCAAGCACAGGAGTGCTACCCAAAAAAATTGTGGTTTGATAAACATACAGTATAGTTTTCTTAAATGAAACAGAAGGCCAAAAACTGAAGTCTTCTTCCAAATATAACATAGAAAGGAAACTGCACCTTTGGCTTTCATACTACTATGCCTCACAAAACAATGATAGAATTGACACCACTTCAGAATATATTTTGGACGTTGCAATGCACGGCATTTGCATGGCAATAAGCAACTCATGTGCCGGAATCTTAGTTTACTCGTATTTTGTTGTTCTTGTCTCTCTTTCTTTCTTTTACTTCCCTTATCTAAAATAAATAAATGAAATTGTTGGGTTTTATATCTAGCCTACCCCAACAGGCTTGGGACAAAGGCCTTTTTGTCGTTGCAATGAACGGTAATTACAAAGAATATTCAAGCATGCTCATCTATCACACTATAACACACGATTTGAGGAAACAATCATCTGCTAACCAACATTACAATCAATTCTGTAATCATATTAGGTAGAGATAATATAAATCACAGATTCAAATCATTTAATGATAAACTACACCAATTACATGGATACCAAGTCTCCAACATAATAGGACTCTATATTATTAGGACTTTTATACAATTATTGAACAAATCTGAAACAATACCATGAGCTTACATGAAACTGAATCAGTAAAGGGCACAAGTATCTTTTAAGGGCACGAAGAAAACATGAACTGTGATAGCAATACCTGCAAGCTAGTACTCACATGGATGTAGCTTACAGAGAAAAAGCAACTTACTGATTCAATTGCATTGAGCAGTCGGTGGCACATTCCTTGGTGCCTATACATGCCCCTGGTGCCTATGAATGGCATTTCTGCTATGTCAGTTCCATGAATCCTGATTCATACAAATGAAACATTTTAGAGCTGTGTTGTTCCCAGCTAGCACTGGGACTGCTCCATGCCCATAACAAGGAAGTGTGTTTTTTTTATACAAATGTTTTTAAGTCGCCTAATCGACCCTAGTCGCCCAGGGGCGACTAGGACGACTAGGTTGATTAGTCATCGACTAGGGCGATTAGTTGACCCTAGTTGAACCCTAGTCGACCTCCAAGTCGTCCTGATTTTTCTTTAGAAGTTTCTAGTCGATACTATATATATACAAGGTGGAACAGCCAATAGTCTGTTAGAAGAAAAAATATACTCACATTGTAGAATTAGAACTTTAGTCTAGCAATATTAGAACTTTAGGTCCAGCAACATTAGAAACAGAGACGATGATTTTTTTTTTGAAACAGTTCAGATCAGCAACTTCAGACAATAAAAACAGCAATAGCTAAGTAAAAGAGACAAACATCAGCAATTAAATTTAGTACAGACAATTAAAAAACAACAATGGCTAAATAAGAGACAAACTGCAGCAATTAAGTTTAGTTCAGCAATTAAGTTCAATTCAGATAATAAAAAACAACAACAGCTAAATAAAAGAGACAAACAACAGCAATTAAGTTCAGTTCTGATGGCCCTGATCGAGTCGAACACCCTGATCATGCCCTGGTGGGCGATAAGGACGACTAATCGCGATTAGTCGGACGACTTGAAAACAATGATACAACCACTAAAACTCTTTTCAACCAAGAAGATTAATACATGCTTGTTTGATAAAAAAGGGTGTACCCAGTGCCGAAGGCTCCCACACATTGTGGGGTCTGGGGAAAGGTTATTTCTAGACAACCTTACCCCTGTTTTTGTAGAGAGGCTGGTTCGAACCCAAGACCAAGAAGATTAATACATGCTTGTTTGATACCAAGAAAAAAAGTAATAGCATATGCACATGCACATAAAGATATACCTAACAGATGCTGCGGATATGACTTCATCACCCCGCTCCAGAATAAATGTATAGAAGCCACTAAAGTCTAATCGACTGAAATCTGATCTGCAATGTAGATTGCATAATTTCAGTAAGTGATTATATTAGAAAATTCAAGTAAAATGGTGCACTTTTTTCTGGATATGGCAATACGAATCAAGTGGATTAACTTGTTATTTAGAAGGCATGCTCTTATAGACCTGAAGAATGAGGAAAGCTAAGTAAATAAAACATTGAACTTCCAAATAACCAGGTAGGTATCATTTCATTCATCTTGGTTCTTTATGGAATTATGATAAATCAGAAGGGCGGCAGCATACTTACCCACAGTTATATACAACATTGTGAATCATATTAATCCCACTTCTCTCATCAATATGTGGTCGGAAACACTCATCCATAATTGAGAAAGCAAGGGCTGTCTTGGAGTTGCAATGCGCCGATTTTGCTTTGTTTTGGAGGGTTATGGCCTGACTATCAGCAAAACAGCGAACCAGACTCCAAGAAAACCCAGACTCTATATTATTCTTTATCCCAAGAAGTTTGTTTAGTCGCTTATAAATCTGTGTCATTTAAACGTACAGAGCAGATTTAATGTCCCAGTATTTAAACACAATGATATAAAATTAAAAACAGAAAGTATGCATTTTTGTCAATATCTTAGACATAACTAATTAAGATTACGGAGACTGAAACAGATAAACACAATATGCAATAATAATTGCAGGTATGCTCCTCTTCATATCAGAATTACATAATACGATATATATTGAAACCAGAGGTTTCAAGAATTGTGCCAGAATCTTAGTCTCGTTTTTTTTCCTTGTTGTTCTTATATCTCTTCCTCTCTTTTACTTCATTGATATATATATATATATATATATATATAATTATTGGGTTTCATGTCTAGCCGACCCCAACATGCTTGGGATAAAGGCTTGGTTGTTGTTTGTTTGTTGTTGTAGTGGTTTCAAGAATCAAACCCTTAAAAACCAAGAATAAGACATAAAATCACGTAATTTTAATCATTTACTGCCTGTTATTGTACTGACAGCCATTGAACCATGATCAGGTAAATGATAAGTATTGATCAAGGTAGATGATAAGTATAGAAAATGCATGTAGGCACATGTTATGGAAGACTGGGAGGAGCTTATGGAGCAATAAACACTTATGTAGGTAGACAGTAACTAAGATGTTTGTAGCAGAATAAAAAAAGGAACTAGGAACTCAGTGTACCTTTCTACATCCTAGACTGCAAAATCCATCAATCGATGAACTAGGTTCTGTACAAAAAGGGTCTCTTCCCATTCTGGATGCACAAGCTTGGTGATCTACAAAATTATTTTATAAGACAATGCCCAAGTGCACAGGGACAAAGAGAGTTTTGCATGTTTTAGAAATCCTTACATTTCCTTGAACATTGCATGCAAGAAAGCAACTCAAGAGATGATGTATCTTCTTGGGCAGAACCACAGAACCTACATATACAGCTGCGGCAATACCATTCTCCAGCAGGCATCTGCAACAAAAATCGGCATATAAACTAAAATAAACACGAGAATAGCACGATAGAAAAATAGACATTATTGGGATGGTATAGGAAATTTAAAAAAATAGCGTATCATCCTAGAAACAGATATCTGGGGGGTCTTATTCTCAAATCAAGGGGTAAGCAATTTCATTCCCCTGTTATGACGCCAACCATGTTCATATAACTATTCATCGAAAGAGCTGGGGATGCAAGAGGGATGTGAGATCTTTCATCTATGCCTTTGTAACAAACTTAACATCTATATCTATTTAAAAATAACAATAAGAGTGTACAGCACATATTATATTTATATGCTCACCTTAATTCTTAAACAATCCAAGTGAAAAGTTGAAGTACAGAGATCGCAGCAGACCAAGTCACCACCATCACCACAAATGGCACAGGTATCATCATCCGGGTCATCACCAGGATCTATCTTGTAAAATCCCTTCTTTTCATATCGTGTGTGCTTCTCCCATGCATCAAGCATACATTGCAATAACGAAACCTTGCCATCTTCAAGAAAGATATTTGCATAGGGTTGCTTCTCTTTTGAACCAGCATGGAGTTCAAACTTTGCAACTGTAAGAATCTTGGAACAGCATCCGCAGTAAATACCGTTCCTCGTAATTTTACCCTCCAATATTGCCCTTGTTCTCTTACTGTTCATATATTTGACCTTTGAGTCTTCAGAAATAACCCCCAAATCTATCATCCATGAATATATCGTTCGCTTCCATTCATAGGGAGCATACCCGTCCATGTTATCTTTCATATCATGACTACTCCCACGAACACGAAGTCCACAACCCCGATGGTTTACTTTTACCCTATCCTCATGCTTGTTTTGAGAATCATCAAGGATAGCTTTTGAGTTTCTGATTTTGCTGTCCCCAGATTTCTTCTCAGCATCATCAAGCTCACCTTTGGTCCTTCTCTTAACTATATTCTTTTTCAGCATGGCTAGATCATCCTTTGATATGACATTGGAAGCATCTAGATCAATATTATTAAGTTTAGATGAGTAATCATGTGGATTTTGAAACTGCTCTTGGAAAACTGCGTAAGCTTTAGTAATTGACCAATAGCCAGTTCCTTGTGGAGAGACGTAGACAGAGTCTTCATAATCTTTGTTTCTCCTCGGCCGTAGTTCAATTTTCCATCCATTATCTAAAAGCATATTTTTTATCTGATTCCTGAGATCCTGCTTGAGTTTGTTGCGAGGTCCTCCCCTAGGTTTCTTCGTTTCATGCTTCTTGAGTGCACCAGATGTTCCCTGCAGATCACTCACTTCTGATTTTACCTTCTTGGATGAATTCTCAGGTGAACCTTTATGCTCAAGCAACCTCTTTTGCAGCTTCCCGTGTTTACTTGATTTAGTATTCTCATCTTTCCCACTGAGTGAAGGCTTATGTTGGTTTAGTGCGGAGATCTTCAGCTGCGGCTTTGAATTTTGAAGTTTCATTTTCGGGCCCAAAGAAACTCCCACTACACTTGGATCACTCTTTCGCAGCATAACGGGAGAGAGCAACTTTCCGACAACTCTCTTCTCATTGTTTGAATCCTGCTTCCGGAGCTCTACAAGGGCAGCACCTTTCTCCTCATATCTCTTATAGCTATCGCTTGTTTCACCATCTAACTTACTGGTCGTGGGTAGAAACTTTCCAGCAGCAGTTTCCGAATCCATGGTAGAGTTCTTCATCTGCACATTGTCACCACCGAACTCTCCATCTGATTTAGTTTTGTCAATCATAATCTTTATATCACTAGCCTCCTTATTCACCTTAGTGTTCTTGACCAGAAACCTGCTATCCCCGGTCTCCCCATCAACCTTAATGTTCTTTTGGTGAACCTTTCCATCACTGGTTTCTGACACCACATTATTTTTCTTTGGCAGGAGCTTCAACACACCTCTCTTTGTTGGAACTCTGTAATTTAAAGTCTTCGCATCCACCTTAGTGTTCTCTGACAGAATTCTGCCATCACCATCATCCCTTATCATCTTCTTGTTCTTTGGCAGGATCTTCAAAAGGCCTTTTCTCCCTTGCACTACTATTACATCCTGTTTGCTAGAGTGAACAGACGTGCCCTGGTCAGTCTTCAGTGCCGTCCGTTTTTCATGGTTCTGCAACACTACCTTCCCCCTCTTGTCATCCAAACTCAGTACCTTCTCCTTCACCTTTGAGCTACTGCTTGTCTTAGTTTCCCCCTTACAATCATCATCGAGAACCCACCCAGCCCTTACCTCTGGCTTCTCCAACCGCCATGCAGGGAACCCCCGGGGTAGCACTTTACCACCAGTTCCAACCTTCAAAACACTTCTATTGCTTCCACCACCTCCTTCATGAACAGTCTCAACTCTGATCCTCTTGGGATCAGGATGTGAACTACTCTTCAGCTCACCTCCTTTATTCTTCACTGAACCGTCTCCATCACTGGATTTAGCCCCTGAAACCATCTCAGAACTAACGGCTGCCGCTGTTTCTTCCAACTGATCACCATCAGCACGGCTGCCGACGCCTGCATTGCCCGCTGACGAGGCGCCAGCCTCCTGTCGCGTCGAGATGCAGTACTCGTCTGCCTCAGAGTCGCTGGACTCCAACACCAGCTGCCTCTTCCGCAACTTCTGCATCCCCGTGCCATCGCGTTCCCCGTCCGTACCCATCGAAAACCTCCTCGGAACCAATCCAAAAGAGCTCAAGCCTCCCTCTCCAAAACCATCGCCGAGCGCACCTGGATTAAAAAAACACGAGAAATAAATCCGATTTTCAGAACCACAGCAATATCCATCGAATCCTCACAAAAAAATGGAAGGAAAAAAGTTCCGCGACGGCGCGGCCTCCGGCTGCCAAGGGCCGTTACGAATCGGAGTTCCACGCGGTTGGGCCGAGTAGGGGCTCACCTGAATCGTGGGAACTCCGCGGAGGCGGCGGGGCGGTCGGGTTGCGGCGGCGGACGCTAGGGTTTCCGGGGATCGCGGGAAATTTGGGGGCTGGGAGACGAAGACGATGCGGCGCGCGGCGGGATTAGCCTCGCCCGCTTCTCGTGCTCGCCGTCGGGAGAGGGACGGGATCCACGGATTAATATGCCAGTTCGACCAGGGGCCTCTTTGTATGTTTCAAGCGTACCGCAGTAATTTTTTCAGGAAAAACCCTGTCGAGGATATGATTTGCGCATCAGTATGGTGGTGCTCGGGTTCTTACTAGTTGATTTGATTTTTACGATAATTCATTTTATTAGAGAAGAAGAAAAAAAGAAAATTACAAAGTTCAAATCAGATAATAGACAGCTTAGACTATCATAATCATACAACATAAAACACTAACAAATTACCCTGTATAGAAAAAAAATACTCACACCAAGTTCACCATTGATAGCAAATGGCGAGCTCTTAATCGCGGCATCTATCACAAACAATACTGGAAATGTCTTACCAGCTAGCCGAGCAAAGACATAGAGGAGGAAAGGCAAAAAGGAAAATCCAATTCTTCTATACTGACCAGCCACAAACCGGCTGGAAGGATCAAACGACAAGCGACGAGTCGTCAACGAGTTGAGATGAACTGCAAATGGACCTCCAATAGCGACGTCTCCAAGAAGAAATGCAATGTAAAGACGTCGTCATCGCTCCTTTGAAGAACCTGGACATGATTTTTGAGGATCTCATCGAAGGTAAAGGAGTACAATGATAACTCTCGGAAAGGGTTCACCATTGCTGCTATCAGTCCAACACAATGTCAGGCTAGACTTTTGCTTATACCTTTCAGCACCCGCTCTCACCGGACTATTGCAAGCTACATATAGATCCAACAGGCATCAAACTTGTAAACAATGCACATTGAAACCCTTTATCACCTATAAAAGTAGAGGAAGGAGCACCGAGTTGAGTCATCTAGGAACCCAATATCTCACCTGAGACCCATCGACTCCAATGACATCTACACATGGAAAATAAAATCTAGACATCCAATCTCACATACGAAACTACCATTTACAAGCCTCGTATTAAGAAGAAATCAACTAAATAAGGGTAGCATATTACCTCACGATGATTGGCTAAACCCAGGTAATCCTTATATCCTTGTTGCCGATGTGTATCTAATCGATGAGTTTCCTAATCCCGTCTGTAAATTTTACTTGTCGAGAAGCCCCCAAGACACCTTACAAGAGCGCCTCACAAGCAAGTTGTTGATGGTTCCATTGTATGTCGCACCACCTGATATTTCCTCCTATGCAACAATTTCGCTTGCCCATGGCATGTTCATGCAAAATGAGTTGACACCTCGCACCATCACCCTGCAGGCAGCCGCCAACACCTCCCATCATGGATCCGACACCTCTCCACAGGATCAGCCACAAAGGTCGTCAGATCTTGCCCCCGACACCGCATCCATCGTGCCCAAGCACAACAACCACGTTGATGCAGAGCCACACCATGCCCTCCATGTCATCCACACTGAGTGCCCATTGCACACCAGCATGCCACCCGCATAGCTCGCTCCACCGCGCGCCATCCACGTTGCCCCACATGTGTGGCCATCACATCATCATCGCTGGACCGTGCGACCTCGGATCAAGATGCGGCGACCACCCTCTGAGCACCCGATGCCTCCTCTATGCCTCGTGCCATCACCATCGTCCGCCAATGCCTAGATCTGGCTTAGATCTTCAACACTAGTGCTGATTCATCCTCAACGCAAGCGTTGACCACCCCAGACGCCTCGCATAGCTTGCGATCTCGCACCAACGCATCGCAAGAGGTGGTTCACCCATCCATCGCTTCCCTCTGTAGATCCGATTGCCGAGGGGCCAAATTCACCCATGGGAACGTCAGATCTTCCAACTTTGGCGCTTGATCCGACGTCATCGGCCTACCACCAACAGGGATGGCAAGAAATCCTAGAGCCGTAGCACCTAAATACAAAATCCCTGTCGCCATCCTTGCAGTGTGACGTCCTACTCCGACGACGGCAAGGGAGGAGGCGGAGGAGGAGGAGGAGAAGGAGGAGGGGGGGAGGAGGAGGAGGGGTGAGGAGGACCGGCGACTTTCTCCGCCTGAGTCAACATTGAGGGCAACACACCTAGGGTTCTTTCACCTGTAGTAATTTCAGCTTACAATGTGCTTATCATCTAAAGTATTACTTACTGCTTCGTAATAACAACATGTTTCCTTATATATAAGCAAGGTTAAGATATAAGACAATATCATAGTTGGAAAGAAAAACTTTCTCTTTAGAAAGAAAAGACTAATAGCCTAAGCACATATCAAATATATATTCAACCACCCGATATAGTCCTGCTGTGCAATTCAATCCATGCTTGGATTGCAAATGTGGAGCTAAATGCAAAATTGCAACAACCACGGCGATATCACACGAATTGATAATGCACCTTGGTTGTTAGGCATGGCATAAGTATTGGCGGTCCTTCTAGAGTATAATTGATTAAGGTGGACTAACGCAATATAGTCCAATATTGATTAAGGTGGTTTGGACAAATCCAATGAAACCTCTGGAAGCACTATAACTGTGATATTTTAAAGTAAAGAGAATATTAGATGTAGCATAGGGCGACCAAGGTTAATACGAGAACGAGGCATGAGAGATTGGAATGTATATAGAGATCTGGCTCATGATACGACAGCATGAAAACTAAGATTAATGAGTCAAAATACACGTTTACTCTATTTTGTTATTCTTATCCTTTTTCTTTTTACTATTTTTAAATACAATTATTTAGTTTTATATCTATCTTACTCCACAAGCTCGTGTCTATAACCCATGAATAAAATTTTACCACAAATTGTGTAAATTTTGCATGAGCATTTTACTAGAACTAAGTTGCTTGTATGAGACTACTGGTTTGTCAAGTTTTTTGTTTCAACTGGAACCCGATGTTGAAATGCAAAACAGAATTAAAATGCCAATTTTTTTCCTTAGCCGTGATCGTTAGAGTAAATGATTGTGGGGAACGACTAGAATGCAAACAGTCATTTGGTGTAATCGTGCAAAAATCCCTTCTAATCCACACGATCTACATCCTGCGGTGAGTGTATTTTTACACTTAAACCCTCCCACCTAGCAATATAAGTTAAAAGAATTAAAGTGTGTCGGTGGGAAGGTCTTAATGTAAAAATGTAATCACCGTAGGATGAAAATCGTGTGGTCTAAGAGAGATTTTTGCACGATTGCACCAAATGCTTGTTTGCATTCTAGATGTTCCCATGATTGTGTGTACGTTGTGGCCAAAGGACTTGACTGTTGCACATTATAAATACTCCATCCGTTTTGAATTAATTGATATTTAGGATAAAAAATAGTTTAATTTGAACTAGATTAGCTGTTCTAAACGTCAATTAATTCAGAACAAAGTGAGTAGTAAACAAGGTCAGTTTGAAGGTACAGTAGAACTCCGATCTCACATAAATTCACAAGGCTACAAACTCGAAAGGTTTTTATCACAAGGATGAAAAGCTACAACTTTGGACTCCGTAGTGTCATAGTTGGTGCACTTCTAACATAAGACAAACTTATTTTAATGGTTGTATTTGTCAGTAAATCTTTCGAAATTAAAGCCCATGGTGTTGTAGCTTATTTTTTTTTAAAAAAAACATCGCGGGTGGATGAAAAAGGTGACTGTGAAGCTCAGCTGGGCTTTGATTGTGGCGGGAAGAGCACTCTTGAGCCTGCTAACGGGTACGACCCATTTTGATACAAACTAATCCGGATGTAGATGCAAATGGATCCGTGGTCTAGTGTGTCCATGCCCATCGTCGATCCAATCATGCAGGACCCTTAAAAAAAGGCGCACATCCATGTCGAATTTACGGTAACCCGAGTTTAGTTTGGTGAAAAAGTAACTTATTTTAAAAGTAGCTTTCACTATATATTGTTTTTAGTGTATTTTGTTAAGCAGGTAAATTAATAAAGTTGTTCTAAAAAACCTATATTTCGACATAACTTTTGTTTTTTAAATAAGTTGTATTTTATTACATATCCCCTTTTAATATTTTAATTTTTAAAAATAAAAAATATTAGATTTCATATCTAACCCGTCTCATCATGGTCGGGACAAAAATTTTAAAGTTGTTATATACTACCTCTGTTTTATAATAATTGACGGAACTAACCAGCGTCAATTATTCGGAAACGGAGGAGTATATATCTATAGATATGTAAAATTTAATAGAGTAACACAGCTTGTGGAAGAAAAATAAAGCTTCATGATTTATTTGTGAATCAGGACGCACGACCCAGCAAAGTCGGTTGTCGTGTTTTGTGGTTGCCAGCCCACGGGCAAGTGATAAACGTATGGGCAGGTCGTACAGATAAGTGGGGCACAACAAACCGTTTAAGCCGCTCAAACCATTCAAAGCGTCTTCCCCTCCGGTTGGCGCCATCCCGCGCTGCCCGCCACCGCGCCGCCAGCCTTTTCCCCGCCGTTTCCACCCTCACGGCACCGCGGCTGACGTGTCCCACTTACGCTTGGGCCCCGCACCTCTCCTACCCCACCTGCACGCGGCACGGGCCGTAACGTCTCCGCGTAGCGGGAGGCGCGGGCAAAGCCCTCTCTCCGGCGACCACTTTACACTGCCGCGGCCGCCACGCGTCGGCGCGCCGTTGGATGGGCCTGCCTCCCCAACCACCCCTTTATTCCCCTGTCTCCCTTTCCCCTCGGGTGCGAGGCGAGCACGCGAGGAAAGTCGAATTTCTCTGCTAGGGTTCCGCGGGTCGAGAGGCGGGTGGGAGGGGGGCTAGGGTTTCGAGATCCGAGAGTAGCGTCGGCGCGCGCGACATGGCGTCGCCTGCGGCGGCGGTGGTCGGGGATGGGGCGGAGGCGGGGGCGGCGACGAGCGACGCGGTGAGCGCGGGGTTCGCGGAGCTGGAGCGGCAGCAGCAGCTGCTGGCGACCTGCACGCGCCTGTACCAGCAGCTGCAGGACCACTTCGGCTCGCTGGAGCGCGGGCTGGCGGCGCGCTCCGACGCGCTGCGCGCCCGCCGGCGCGCCTTCGACGCGCGCACCCACCGCGCGCTCGGCGCGCTCCAGCAGAGGGAGGCCTCCATCGACGGCTCCGTCGCGCGGGCGCTCGACCACGTCGACTCTGTTGCCGCCGCCGCAGCTGGCGCCAAGGGGCCTGCCTCCGACGCCGAGGCAGCGGCCAGCCTGGCCGAGAGCCTGAGGGCGCTCTGCGCCCGGATGGACTCGGCGGCGTTCCTCGGGTTCGTGGTCGCGCGGCGGAAGGAGGCGGACGCGCTGCGGGCTGAGATGCCCCCCGCGCTCAAGCTGTGCGTGGATCCGGCCATGTTCGTCATGGACGCGGTGGCCGACGTGTTCCCCGTCGACCGCCGCGAGGTGAAGAGCCCCGCCGACCTGGCATGGGCGTGTGTGCTCATCCTCGAAGCCGCGGTGCCGGCGCTGGCTGACCCAGACCCGGATATCGGCGTGGCGCGGCCGCTGGTGCCGCGGGCCGCGCGGGAGCGCGCCCGGGGCATGGCCAGGGAGTGGAAGGAGGCTGCGGAGCGGAAGGGCGGAGTGGAAGGGACCAAGCCACCAGATGCGCACGCGTTCCTGCAGCATGTGGCCACGTTCGCCGTCATGGAGAAGGAGGACCGGCCGCTGTATCGCAGGATTGTCGTCAGCTTCTCCTGGCGCCGGCAGATGCCCCGTCTCGCGCTCACTCTCGGCCTGGAGGAGGAAATGGCTGGTACATATCTGTGCTTTCTTCCTGCTTGTTGCTGCCTGCATTTTTTGTTACATTATATCGGTTCGGTTGCTTCTTCTTCTGGTGCTGTATGTGCCAAACGCTGAGATTGTGGACCTTCAGATGATAAATTTGGTGATAACCAACTGTGCAATGGTGTAAAATAGGCCTAGATCTAGCATTGGATTTTTAATAGGAAGAAATAATTGGCACCAGTAATTTTGGATCAGACTACCGGCAATATATAAGACTCTTTTGTAGCAGGGAAATAATACAACCCAGTAAAATGATAAGCAGAAAATTGAAAAAAAATATCCCTTACTAGCTGCACTCTAGTTACTACTACGAACGGTGTGAGGATATGATAGTTGTGTTATGATTAGGATGAAGCATGCCTTTTTGGAGTCTCTGTCATAGCCATGTGCTATTAAAGGTTGTCTAGTGTTTGTCGAGTACTAAGGATAATTGTGTCCTCTGTCCTTGATGACCATCATTCTTAGTGGCGCTTATCTTTGGTCCATTGCTTTAGCTTTCAGATGCTGTCAGATTCTTGTGCCTACATTTCTGTTTCCTTGGAGTGAAGGGCAAACTAGTTTGCAGTATTGTTCATAACAAGTTTCTGGACTCGTCGTCCCGGTGCCACACATCTTACTGCAGGGCTTTTTATGTTCCAAGTTCCAACACATACTATTACAATTTACTATCCCCATTTTTAGAAGAAAATTCTGCTACGAAAACTCCCTTCATTTTAAAATATAGAGCAGTGATCCATCTTTTATAGTCAACTAAACTTTGACCATGAATTTCTGTCACGTTTCATTGTTCATACGGTGTAAGTCATGATAATTGGAAAACTTTTTCAAAAGTGTATTTAGTGAGAGTTACCGATTTTACACAATCTACATATGTGAGACTATTTTTTAGCCTTGAATGCTGTAGGGCATACATACTTTATAATTTAAAATGGAGTATTAATCTGTCATAATGCAGCTACAATACCAATAGTTTCATGCTGCTACTCTGCTGCATATAACCATTTCTGTTATTATCATTAGGTCTACTGCCAAATTCATGGCACCTACAGTTTTTTCCTGTTCATCTGTACATTCACTTTATCCTTATGTATGGACTGTTTAATATTTTCTTGGCGCTGCACACTTGATGCTTATGCATGGACCTACCTTCATGATCCTGTTCAGACTTGAGTAAACCATGACCAAGTGATGTTTATATATATTTTTCTTGCTGCAGATATCATCGAGGAACTAATTGCTAAGAGGCAGCAGCTTGATGCTGTGAATTTTGCTTATGAGGCTGGTCTTCATGAGAAATTCCGTCCAGTCCCTCTTCTGAAGTCCTACCTGGAGGACTCTAAGAAGGCATCACCAACAAACTCAGATGATTCAAGCACAAGCAGTGGCCAATCAGGGGTATGCATAATAACAATTCTAAAGTTTCTCTTCAACTTAAAAATTGTTGATTGAAGTATTTGTGTTAACATGCATAGTACTATTTATCCTCCATATTCCACTGGTCGTATTCTGTTCTGTGATGATGATATAAAACTCAATATCCCCCACCCCTACCCCTCCTATCGGACAGATTCTATTCTGTGTTTCCTTTTGTATGTGATCCAACAGAATCTAATAACATGTATCTTGCAGAGCAATGTGAACAAGAAAGAGCAATCCGCACTGAGAGCTGTTATAAAGTGTGTTGAGGACCATAAGCTGGAAGCTGAGTTTTCCCTGGATGATCTCCGGAAGCAGCTCGAGGAACTGGAAAAGGCCAAGACAGAGAAGAAAAAGGCAGCATCAAACCCTTCTAGTGGTGGTAGCAATGGCCCTGCTAGCAAACGCATCCGCCCGAGCAATGGAGGCCCAAGCCCAATGCCTCCAGCTAAGGCAGGTCATCTCTCTAACAATGGTTGTGTATCTTCTTTACCAGCTCCTACCACTTATGTACACTCTCCCTCCCACACATCATATGCCACATCCTCCCCTTCCCAGGCATCATACGCCACTGCCTCACCATCCCATGCATCATACACCGCAGCCTCCCCTTCCAACGTATCATACGTCACAGCCTCTCCATCCCACGCATCATACACCACAGCTTCCCCTTCCCATGCATCATACACAACCTCCCCATCTCACATATCATATGCTGTGGCCTCCCCCTACCCTTATGATATGACGGCGGGGCAAGTCCTCTATCACAGCCCACAGGCTGTTAGGGAGCCCTATGTGTACCCAGTCAAGGAGGTAGCCAACGTTGGGGTTGCCATGCCATACCCCTCCCCACCCATCAGCTACCCTTCCCCCTATGGTGGGTATGGCAATGGGATGGGAGCTTACAACAACGGAATGGCTCCTGCCTTCCACCAAGCTTACTACCAGTAGTTTCAGTCAGAAAAAGTGTCAGCTGATGAATGACATGATAACAACTGATGATGCCAATGACTCGAAATCATGCAATGGCTCTATTTTCTAGTGACTGACTACAACGGTAGGTTGGGTATCTCATGTTGTATGTTCTTACCTCTACTACTGAAGGCTTTGTGACAGTTATCTTCTATGTTAGAGCACTACTACTTTTACTACTATGGAACCTGAATGTAAATTATGTATGCTATCTGAGGACCGTATTGCTTTCTGTAATTCTATTCAGAACTATGAGAAAAATCCAAAAAGAGCAGCATGTAATCCTCAAGTACTGAATGTACCATGGACTTGATCAAATGCACTTTTAGTTTGGTCGTGCTGTGTTGATGTGTGATCATGATGGTTTTCCCACTTCTTCGCTTTGAGGCTTTGTTATGTTTGGTGTGCGTCTATTGTTTGTCCGCCTTATGTTACCTGTTGTGCAGCTGGTGTTGGTTTCGAAGTGGAGATGTGATCCTCATGTAATCATGTTAGATCAAAATGGTGTGGATTGTGCTCACATCGCACATGGTGTTTATTTACATTGCCCATGGAGGGCTTGTTTGGGTAATAATTAATCACTGTGAGTAGGAGTGAAATGAAAGCCGGAGCAAAAAAAAAAAAATCTCCCCTCCCAGAGGATGCGAGACGCCTGGAAAAGGTTTCATAGCAAAGCAGGCAGGCGGTCTCTGGTCCAGGTAAACCAAGATTCTCTTCGTCCCCTAGGAAAATGATAATTCTATCCCTTTCCTGACAGGGAACGACGCGATGCTCCCCTACATCACTTCAGTGTTACAACGCGACCGAAAAAAATACCTCCACGTACTTTCATTGCTTCCACTCCACTCGGGCGCAGCAGCAATAGTGAAAATTCTCAGACTTCACAAATACTTCAGCAGCAGTACTGAAGAACGAACTGGACCAAGGAATTATGAGCAAGGAACATAAAAAGGGGAAGAGAAATGTAAGGTAAACAGCGCTGCAGACACAATCACATAAATAGACAGTATCCAGACAGGCAAAATAGGAAGAACAGTGAGAAGGTCAATCGTTTCAGAAAAAATGATGACCCCTACTGTCCTTACCTGCACACCATCTCTTCCACCACATACCAGTCAAGTAAGAGCAACACTACCAGGTACAGATTGTTTATACTTGAACAAATGCACAAAAAGGAGACTCCAACTCAAGAAGTATGTTGCGCACTCGCTCCAACCCAGTAGCTATTTTCTTGAAGTACCAGAAAGCCCACCACTCCTACACCAACACATCCTGCAAACACAAACATGAAAGGACAGAGTGGGACTGAGGGATCAAGTTCTGTCTGTAGGCTCTGGATGACACCACAACATGCTGTTGGCTACTTTGACGACAAGCAAACCAAGCATCTTGTGACAGGTGAAGCCGCCACACAAAAGGGAGCCAAGAAACTAATTAAAACGGAAAAAGCATATATATAAAGATAAAAAGGAAACCCGGAAAAAGCATAGGGAGGAATGTAACCATTTTGCGTTGTATGGAGCAGAAGCAAACTTCTTTAAGTGGTGCATGAAAAACAAACTAGATGTGGCCTCTGAAACAGACTGGTGATTGTTTGATAGGTGAAAAAAAACATTGAACAAAATACAGGGACACAAAGACTGACCAACTGAGATACAATCATTTTTGTCGATTCAGCATAGCAGATGCAAATTCAAGCAAAACTTGCGAAACAACTGTAATTAGAGAACTCAGAGCCATAAAAATGAAAGATGACAGCAGAGGAGCAGGCATCAACAAATTCAGAAGGTCCATTCAAATTATAAAGTCAACCTTCGAGTCCTCCAGGCATCCAGACTTCAGTACACGAGTACATTTTGATCTCCTAGTCCCATGAAACTCTCTGACTAGCGCATTCCCCATTCCTCATCAACACCAGATCAACAGACTGTGGGAATCAAATTGCTAACTGGATTGCTGCTGACATGAGACTGATTAACGGCATACGCCAAGCTAGTCCAACAACAACAGATGCTGTAACCTGGAATGCTACTTCATGCTCAACCTTACAGCCTTGCCCACCTAATCAGAGCAACTACATACTACCCGGTGCACTAGTTCATGAGAACTGAAAGAATGTAGCAACAAATTGCATGAGCGGATCAGATGTTCCCACGGAGAACTAGCAATTTACACATTATTCTTAAGCTTTTACTGCCCTGTTATTAGCACACACATTCATCATCATCATCATCATCTTGTCGCATGATATAAATAATAGTAGAAACAGGCGATTCATCAGCAAAACAGTTGCGCCATGGCATAAATTTACTATACAAGCAGGAGGACGCCCTCGGCTCCTGCGCCTCCGCGGACGGCTGTCCCGTCGGCGCCGTCCGCGTCATCGGGTCCGGCTCCCTTGGGCACGGTGACGACGAGCTCGCCCTCGGCGTAGGTCGCGGTGGCCATGGCGGGGCGCGTGCAGGGCGGGAGGCGGAAGCGCCACCGGTCGAGCTCGAACGCCGCGGCGCCTTCGTCGTCGTCGTCGTCGTCCGCGCCCGAGCCGGCGGAGAGGTCCCGGACGACGACCTTGGTGATGCCCGGGTGGATCTCGACGGCGTGGGCGCGGGCGCCGGCGGGGGAGAACCCGGCGGCCGCCGCCACGAAGCGCAGCGCCGCGGCGTCCTCCTCGACGGAGACGTCGGCGTCGGCCGCGAACGGCAGCTCGAGCACCTTCGCGAAGATGTGCGGCAGGCGGCGCAGCTTCTTCCCGCCCGCCGCCGCCGCCGCGCACCGCTGCACGGCGATGGTGCGCTTCCGCGGGGCCGGGTGCACCCTCATGGCGGGGAGCCGGACGCCGGGAGGAGAGGAGAGGAGAGGAGACGAGGGGCGCGGAAACCCTAACCCTAGGCCAGGCGCAGCGCGGGGGGAAGAGGGGGGAGATCGGAGGGCGGCGCTTTGGAATCCGCGCTCGGCGTCGTTACGCTGGGTCGGGGGAGTTTGGCGACGAAAAGGAGAAACGGAACCCGTGGCCGGCCAAGAGCTGACGGTGTGGTGCTGGTGTGATGTATTTTTCTTTTTTTTTGATAAAATACAAATAATTAAACGTCGAAGGGAAAGTTGTGAAGATGACTAAGATCGCACGGCAGTACATAATTAAACTGAAAATCTTATTACTCGATACGAGACGTCTGATCTATTTCAAAATTCAGACATTCGTTGTTACTCGATTTTTCATTTTTATAAATTATATGTTCACCATAAAAAGTAATGATTTATTGACTATAGAAACAAATATAGATTATATCTATTAAATCTATATCTAAAAGTTAGAAGGGCGGACCTGGCGCAGTGGTCGTGTGTCTTCACTTATGTCGGTCTTGGGTTCGAACGAGTCTATTTATAAAAAACAGGGGTAAAATTGTCTAAAAATAACCCTTCTCTATAGCTCACATGTGTGGAAGTATTCGGCACTAGGTACGCCTTTTTTTAATCTAGATATAAGAGTTACGGACGCTAATTGAAAGTATCTTATAAAATTGGACTCTTCCTAGAAATTGGTGTGAATAACACTTAAGAGGGGATGGCTTTGCGATCTCGGATTTAGGACGGTTGGCCAATTGACTGTTTGGTTTGAGGGGCAGGTCGGCATCTATTTTATATTTTGCTTGGTGGCAATGGCAACAGACGTGAGACGGGAATAAGAACAAGGGACGCGATGATCGCATGAGGTGAGGTGAAAGGGACAGGAACAAAAAAAAAAAAAGAAGAAGGCAAGGGAACAAACAAAGGGGGAGGGCCGAAGCGACGTGGCGATGCCTAAACGTCGGTAGGATAAGGCAGCGACGTGACGTGACGCGTGCGCCCTCGTGTTTTGCTCGGGCCCGCACCCAGGACCGTCCAGTCCACACACGTCACGCCGCTCCGAGCGGGCGGGGGCGGGGGGTGGGGCACCACAGCGTGGGCCCCGCGTGTCAGGGGTTGGGCTCGACTGTGACCTGATCGTTTGACGCAAACCCCGCTGTGTCGTAGTAGTATAAAGTATGCGTGCGCCGACGTAGAGGGAGTAGTAAAATCCAGGGGCAGATCTTGACGTGCCAAAGTCAAGAGCCCGTTTGTCAAAGCCAAACCATGGCCAGGTCAAACTGGAAAGAAAAAAAAAACAACAACAGCAGACCCCCAAAACTACAGCCATAGTAGTAGCAATTATATCTTGAAGCATAAAAAAACATTTGGAGCATACACCTGGCTAGAAACACTTCCAAACCGGGCAGAGCAGTAGCATTTATATCTTATAGCCCCTCCGTTTCAAATTATTGTACACTGGCTAATTTCAATTTTAAACCAACAAACGTCAGATTATTAGAAACGGGGGGCGGAGTACCACGCAAAGAAACATCATCATCTTACAAGAGAGCGTCCCCTCGTCTGACTTGTCTCCATGGCTTGCATGGAGGCCCGTGTCGTGTTAAATTCCGGTAGCATGACTTCAGTTAAATTCCACAGAATTTACAGTGGAGGTCTCTGGGCTCATAGGATGGTGGCACAGGTGCAGGGGCTGCTGGCGTCTTGCTCGTCGGAGCCTCCAGATTCGCTGCGTGGTTAAGAAAAAATATCGCGATGAGTCTCGTCAAGGCTTGACACGTCGTTCTGACGGTGAGAAACGCTGGGCACAGGCAATGGACACTACTGGTGTTTTTGGAAAAAAAAAAACTAGCACGTATACCTCGGCTCGAATTCCTTGGACCTGCGCGAGGTAGGTCCTTCCCCAGCAAATCCGTCCGTCCGTCCACCTCACGTTGCCCTTCTTCACCACGCTCTCGCTGTCCACAACACCGGCGCGCTTCAGGCTACCTCCTGGGACCCACCGGCACCACCACCACCACCACCTTGCAACCTCCCTCATCGTCGTCCTCGACCTTGTGGACCGTAGGCGGCGGCGGCGGCGGCGGCGTAGGGGCTCGGGAGCCCAGGGACGACAGGGTCGCCGGCCGCGGCTTGTTTGGGTTCGGGGAGGCAGGGAAGGTAGCAGCACAAGAGGGGAGCGCGGCTGCTGCCCTCACGGCCGTAAGAGCTCCTCATCAAAATAAATGGCGCGCGGGTTGGGGAACTAACCGGGCTTCGGGAGGAGGAGGAGGAGAGGACCCGCTCCGCTTGCATCAACAACCGGATCCCCCCGACAAGAGGAATCGAGAAAGGATAAAGACTGGTGGGAATGCATAGACAAGTGCCGGGAGGAGACAAGCTAGGTGGAATTTGGTTGGCTCATGTGGACTGCCTTTCCTTTCTTTTTTTTTTGGGGGGGAGCTTCGGTTACCAGTTTTCTCCCGGCACTGCCTCGACTCGTGAGATCGGGCCGAATCGTTTCGTGGGCTCCTTCCCCGAGACAGATTTCGGCCTGGTCCAGAGTTAGAGCCCATCGCCCGGCCCAATACACGCCCGGCTAAACCCTAAACCCTTCGCTTCTTCCCCCCCCCCCAACCCCTTATAGGTCTCGCCGCCCTCTACCCTCCGTTGCCGCCACGCCGCCACTGCCCGCCTCACGCCGTCCCCCCTCCTCCTTCTTTGCGGAAACCCTAGGACTCCCCCTCCCACTCACCGCCCCGCCGCCATGTCGTCCAAGCCGCAGCCGGCTGTCGCCACGTCCCCCGTCTCGGAGGCCAAGTCCAAGAAGAAGAGGAGCAAGGCGACGGACGCCGCCAACGCCGCCACGGACCCGCCGTCGCTCGCCGAGGCGGAGGAGAAGACCGGAGGGTACCTCATCAAGCCGCAGTCGCTGGCGCCGTCGCTCGACACCTCCACGTGGCCGCTCCTCCTCAAGAACTACGACCGCCTCAACGTCCGCACCGGCCACTACACCCCGCTCCCGTCGGGACACTCGCCGCTCAAGCGCCCCCTCGCCGAGTACCTCCGCTACGGCGTCATCAACCTCGACAAGCCATCCAACCCGTCCTCCCACGAGGTCGTCGCCTGGATCAAGCGCCTCCTCCGCGCCGAGAAGACGGGCCACAGCGGCACCCTCGACCCCAAGGTCACCGGCAACCTCATCGTCTGCATCGACCGCGCCACGCGCCTCGTCAAGTCGCAGCAGGGCGCGGGAAAGGAGTACGTATGCGTCGCACGCTTCCACGCCGCCGTGCCGGACACCGCCAAGGTGGCCCGCGCGCTCGAGGCGCTCACCGGCGCCGTGTTCCAGCGCCCGCCGCTCATCTCCGCCGTCAAGCGCCAGCTCAGGGTGCGGACCATCTACGAGAGCAAGCTCCTGGAGCACGACGCACAGCGCCACCTCGCCGTCTTCTGGATCTCGTGTGAGGCAGGTACCTACGTCCGTACGCTCTGTGTCCATCTCGGCCTGCTCCTTGGTGTCGGCGCACATATGCAGGAGCTGCGCCGCGTCCGCTCTGGGATCCTCGGAGAGCAGGATAACATGGTGACCATGCACGACGTGATGGACGGCATGTGGGCGCTTGACAACTACAAGGACGAGAGCTACTTGAGGCGTGTTGTCATGCCGCTTGAGGTACTGCTGACTAGCTACAAGAGGCTTGTTGTGAAGGACTCTGCTGTGAACGCGATCTGCTACGGTGCTAAGCTTATGATCCCCGGGCTGCTCCGATTCGAGAATGATATTGAGACGGGGGAGGAGGTGGTCCTCATGACAACAAAGGGGGAGGCGATCGCCATCGGTATTGCTGAGATGACCACTGCTGTTATGGCCACTTGCGACCATGGCGCGGTGGCTAAGATCAAGAGGGTGGTGATGGACAGAGACACGTACCCGCGGAAGTGGGGGCTTGGCCCAGTGGCACTCAAGAAGAAGAAGATGGTTGCTGAGGGCCTCCTTGACAAGCATGGCAAGCCAAACGAGAAGACACCAGCCGAGTGGCTTCGGAATGTGGTGCTTCCCACTGGTGGTGATGTATCGATTGCTAGCGTCGCAGCTGCTCCTGAGCCAGAGAAGGTGAAGGTGGAACAGGAAGCAGTCGCTACTGGAGAGGTAAGCGAAAAGAAAAAGAAGAAGAGGCAGAAGGATGAGGAGGGCGATGGCGCCGATGCTTCCGTGCCTGCAAAGAAGATCAAGGTTGAGGCCGAGGAAGTTGCTGAGGCAGTTGAAGTGGAGAAGAGTGAGAAGAAGAAGAAGAAAAAGAAGGACAAGAGTGAACCAGGATCAGCTGAGGCTGTAGAAGTGGAGGAGGAGAAGGGCAAGGTGGCTGATGAGAAGGATGCCAGCGAGAAGAAGAAAAAGAAGAAGAAGAACAAGGAGGGAAATGATGCTGCTGATCCGGAAAGTGCTCAAAATGGAGACAGTGCAGAAGCTGAGAAGAGTGAAAAGAAAAAGGAGAAGAAAAAGAAGAAGAGCCGTGATACAGAGGAAGAACCATAGGTAGGACTTAAAATGGCTGGTCGTCTTGCTTATCTTCAGTCAGTTGCAGGGCAAGTTTGAATGCATTTCTTGCTTCCTTCCTATTCCTTGCAACAATAGGCCTATGTACTGCCCTTATGTTTCTACCATTCTGCTAGCTTGAACTGTTATGGTAGATGGTGATATTTTCATTGAGACACTAGAACAACGATGTCTGTGCTGTTTCATTTATATGAATTTTGCATCATCCTGACTCGCAGTGCTCCAGTGGCTTCTTATTTGTGAGCTTGCCGGTTTCTGGTCGGGCTGCTTTGCTGAGTTTTAAGTAGCAATTCGTATTTGTATTGTTTGGTTTTGACACTTCCATTTTGAATTCTTAGATGCCTGTGTTTTTATGCATTCATACAGAGGAAGAACCATAGGTAGGACTTAAAATGGCTGGCTGTCCTGCCTGTCTTCAGTCAGTTGCAGGGCAAGTTTGAATGCCATTCTTGTTTCCTTTGTATTCCTTGCAACACCAGGCCTATGTACTACCCTTACGTTTCTACCATTCTACTAGCTTGAACTGTTATGGTAGGTGGTGATATTTTCATTGAGACACTAGACCAGCGATGGCTGTGCTGTTTCAGTTATCAGATAATGTGATGAGTTTTACATCGTCCCGACTGGCAGTGCTCCAGTGGCTTCCTATTCGTGAGCTTGCTGGTTTTTGTTCGGGTTGCTGTGCTGAGTTTGAGTAGCAATTCGTATTTGTGTTACTCCCTCATTCTGAAATAAATGACGTTTAGGACAAAATTCTAGTTTAATTTTTGTTCTAAATATTATTTATTTCAGAACAGAGTGAGTATTTGGTTTTTGGTTGTCACTTCCATCTTGGATTCTTAGATGCCTGGGTTTTGATGCTTATGCATTCATTCATTGAATTCTGCTACTGTCATCGACTCATCCGTCCTCCACCATGATCTACGGCTCGACCAGCTGCAGCTGGACTAGCGATGGCAACGGGTGCCTATTACCCGTTTATACGCGGATATCCGACCCGATGGGTACGGATTCGGGTATAAGTTCAGGTCCACGGGTTTGGGTAACGGGTTGAATCCAACGGATATTTTTTATCGGGTAAAAAAAATCTATACCCATATCCGTATATCCGAACCCGTTCTGACATGTGGGTCAATACACCATTATATAATAGTTGTAGCTTCTAGGGTTTGGTTTTCTTTTCTTTCCAATTGCCTTGCTCGGCCGCTCGGTGTTAAACTGTTCCATAAATCTATGTGTAATGTATTTTTTTTATTAAAGGTTTTCGGGTAACGGATATACTCGCGGATAAAAAATATCCGCAGGTAATGGATACGGATAATGTTTCATACCCGCTGCAGGTAACGGGTACGGATTTTATCCAGCGGGTACGGGTAACCAGAGTGATATCCGCGGGTTTTTTACCCGTTGCCATCCCTAAGCTGGACCTCTTGCCAACTAATCTGATTAACCTGAGATTCGGAGGCTACACTGGTTAGGTGCAGGTATAGGTGCATACTGATCACGACGACTAAAAGATGAGGATGGGGTCGACTTTTAATTTACTTGATAATACAAATGATCTTAGTCTACCAAATATACTCGAACACAAAAAGACAGGTTGAGAAGCAACTGAAGGATCAACAACTCGCTCGCAAAGGACTCGGGTGTTACTCCATTTCAAAATATCTGATGCCGGTTAGTTTAGAATTAAACTAAATTGCATCAAATATTTTGAAAACGGAGGGAGTATAATGTATCGGATCTACTATCCAATGTTCAATAGTATAATCAACGCTGACAATTGTTTAGAACGGAGGTAAGTGGAGGGGAAACCGAGTCATAGTTGACGGGGCAAAATGGTCTTTTTCCAAAATAAAAAGCAGCCACGGCAGGCAGCCCAATATCGTAGTGGGCCTAGCCAGGCCTTGGTATGCATCCAGTTCTCATTGTGGGCCCACAATCATCCGGGCCATGGCTAAGTTGGGCTTGGCCCACCACGTCCGCCGCGTTCGGCGGCAAGGCAAAGCAACGCCTTAGCTCCACGCAGCTGGGACTGAAATGAATGGCCATCTCCACCTCATCCCCCGCCTCCTCCCCTCCCCGTCCCCGCCTCGCCTCCCCGCCGGCGCCGGCACCGGCGCCGTCCCCTTCCCTCCTCTCCTTCCCGCCGACTCCGGCATCCCCGCCTCCCACCCATGCCGCCCTCCGCGCCGCAGCCGACCCGCGCGCCGCGCACGCGGCCGCGGTCAAGTCGGGCGCGCTGGCCGCCGACGCCCGCGCCGCGAACGCGGTCATGTGCGCGTACCTCCGCGCGGGCCGCCTGGAGGAGGCGCGGGGGGTGTTCGACGGGACGCGCGCCCGCGACGCGGCCTCCTACAGCGCGCTCATCTCGGGCCACGCGCGCCTCGGCTCCCCCGCCGCGGCGGCCGCGGAGCTCCTCCGCCGCATGCGCGCCGCGGGCCTGCGCCCCACGGTGTACACCTTCGTGGGCCTCCTCACCGCCTGCGCCCGCCGGGGAAACCCGCGGCTCGGGGCGCAGGTGCACGCGCTCGCCGCCAAGTCCGGCCTCCGCCCCGGCTCCTCCTCGCTCCTCGTCGACAACGCGCTCCTCGGCATGTACGTCAAGTGCGGCCGGTTCGGAGACGCGTTGAGGGTGTTCGACGCCATGGAGGAGGCCTCCTGCCGCGACGCCTCGTCGTGGAACACCGTGCTTGCCGGCCTCGTCGAGCTGGGGCGGCACGAGGAGGCGTTCGAGCTGTTCGGCAAAATGCGCGCGACTGGTGTGCGCCCCGACAGCTTCACCCTGTCATCGCTCCTGGCCGCGGCCGCCGAGGGGTTTGGCCTGCCTGAGGGAGGGGCAGTGCACGCTCTTTCGCTCAAGTCAGGGCTGGAGATGGAGCAGAGCGTGGGCAATGCGCTCATCGGGTTCTACGCGGAGCACAGCGACTCTGTTGACGACGTGGTGACCGTGTTCCAGGGGATGCCGGTGAAGGACGTGATTTCGTGGACCGGCCTGCTCAACGGGTACATGGAGTTCGGTTTGGTCGACATGGCGCTTGACGTGTTTGATCGGATGCCAGAGAGGAACTTTGTTACTTACAATGCGGTTCTCACTGGGTTCTGTCAGAACAAGGAAGGCGTGCGAGTCACTTTTGCAAAGAAGGCAGGGCTCCAAGGGCTGGGGTTGTTTAGGCGAATCGTGCAGGATGGGCTGGAGGTTTCAGATATCACGGTTACCGGTGCCTTGAATGCCTGTGCTATTGCTGCTGATAGGAAGGTGAGTGAGCAGGTCCATGCTTTCGTGATTAAATGTGGTTGTGGATCTAGTCCTTGGATTGATGCAGCGTTGATAGACATGTGCGTCAAGTGTGGCCGGTCTGGAGACGCACATCTGCTATTTGAGCAATGGCGGCATGTGGAAAGCTTTCACGTCGCATGGAGTTCTTTGCTGCTGAGTATTGTCAGAGATGGGGAGTATGAGAAAGCAATTACTACATTCCTTCAAATGTTTGGAAGCAGTGATGTTCAATTCATTGATGAGTTCATGTTGACTGCTGTGCTTGGCGTATGTGGCACTTTGGGTTTTACTGAACTTGGAAAGCAGTTACATTCTTTTGCTGCGAAATCTGGGCTTTTGTGTGCTCCTGGAGCCGGCAATGCAATTATAAGTATGTACGGCAAGTGTGGGCAGTTGGAAGATGCAGTATGTTTCTTTGAGCGGATGCCTTATCGAGACTTGGTGTCCTGGAATGCACTGATCACTGCCCATCTCCTTCAACGCCAGGGAGAAAAGATATTGGACATATGGGCTCAAATGGAGAGATTAGACATCAGGCCTGATTCGATTACCTTTGTTCTGATCATATCAGCTTGCAGTCACGCAGGCTCAGATCCTGCAGACAAATGCAGGGAATTATTTCTCTCTATGTCAAGCAGATATAGTATTAAACCAGCCATGGAGCACTATGCTGCTTTTGTTTATGTTCTTGGTTGCTGTGGCCATTTTGATGAGGCAGAACAGCTTATAGGTAGTATGCCGTTCGAGCCAGGAGCACTAGTTTGGCGGTCTTTGCTTGACAGCTGCAGCAAGCGCTCCGACATGACCGTGCGAAGACGAGCCATGACACATCTGCTTGCACTAGAACCACAAGACCCATCGACATATGTGCTGGCATCTAACCTCTTCTCTGAATCAGCAAGGTGGCACAGCTCCGAGAACACAAGGCTGGAGATGCGCGAGAAGGGTATGCGCAAGATTCCAGCTAGGAGCTGGACGTTTCATGACCGCACCATTCACTCATTCTTCGCACGGGACCGATCACACCCGCAGTCCAAGGACATCTACGCCGGCCTGGACGTGCTGACCCTCGAGTGCATGAAGGCTGGGTACGAGCCGGACACGAGCTTCGTCCTACACGACGTGGAGGAGTACCAGAAGAGGCACTTCCTGATGTACCACAGCGTGAAGCTGGCTACCATGTATGGGCTTCTGACGGGAGGCCCGGGGCAAACTGTCCGTGTCGTGAAGAACATCCGCATGTGCGGGGACTGCCACTCGTTTCTGGAGCATGCTTCTGCCGCTACTGGTAAAGAGGTTTCAGTTAGGGATTCGTCTGGGTTTCACATTTTCAGGGAAGGCAAGTGTTCCTGTAGAGAGGGTAGGGGCTGCCAGACTGGTACCCAGTTTTGACACTTGTGCAAGTTAGAGCTGTAGAAATCCTTGGGCTGTGGGTGGTCCTGTACATCACTACGAGTCTGTCTCTTCAGAAGCCTAGCTAGAGAGCATTCACGTAAATATTTATAGAGTTTTAACATCGTTTCAGTCCTCTTCTAGCTTGCTTTTGCTAGTTGCTGCTTTAACTTGCGTACTACCACAGTTTTTGGGAAGGTGCTTTCTGTTCCAATTCAAGCCTAGTCATATTCCGAAGGAGTTGTTTGGTTCCAATGATCCTGGTAACAGCTTCGGGATGGAGATGGGAGTTGCGCGATCTCTAATCAAGATCCACCGTAAAAGGGCTCTAATCAGGACGAAACAGGCAGCCTGCTGGCGCCACAGCGCCAGGCCAGGTAAGCGCATACGCAGACCACGCTCTGCCCTCTCTATCATTGACTCCCTTAGCGCACTTCCCACCACCTTCTCCATCACCTGCTCTTGCGTGAGCATTAACACCTCCTCTTCGATCTTCATAGTTCCTACACAAACAAACAGACAAAAAGAAGAGTTGATATGCATTATGATCGTGTCATGTATTATGCTTGTGCAAGTATTTTGATTCCAAAATTGGGCCAAAATAATTGCACGAGTTATCTAGTCATCAATTTGGTGGATCAATTCACTTAAGCTACACCATTCGTGATCAGAAAAAAATATATTAGCGGACCAAGCGTCATAAGGATTTGGCTTCTGATTAAGAAGGAAACATGGTAATGTATTTTCTGGATAAAATAGGTGAGGACTCATTGTTCCATTGTACTGCCCTTCTGGGTAAAATGGCTATTTGACACTTCTCTAGCAGCAAATAACGAAAAGCATCCAAAGAATATATTTACAGATTGATGTAGTGTTCACAGAAGCAAGGCATGGGTGATGCCCCTTTCACATAACGCAAAACCCTATCAAGCATTGACCTCAACAAGACAGTAATTCAGATGAAGACGACTCAGACATTCTAGCAGATTTTAGAGCATGCATGTATGAGTATGAAGGTAACTCCACTTTTGGACAAATTTTTTTTTGCCATTATGAGGAAAGTCCGTTACAAATTTATTTCTAGAACTCAATTTAGCATATCAGGCAGCCAAGTTTCCAGAGTGCTGCTCTGTTAATTGATAATGCACTTAACATCCTTGGTACGTAATATGAGCAGCAAATCCTGGTGACCCAAATCAAGTACAAACGCATGTTCATTAACGGACGACCTTACCAAGTGATGCACAAACTGCTTTGCTAGGTGCACGCCTAAAGAAGAACAGGGCAACAAACTCGACTGGATTCAAAACAAAAGAAAAGGAAAGTATGGAACTAAAACCAGATCGGAAGGAAAACAACTAAAGGTATTTCGCTATCGGCCAGTTGCATTCAGGTGTTATCATGAGTTCCTTCATTAATTACTTACTGTTCGACAAAAAGAACTCTCAAGTGATTTGGTTTTCTTCTCTTGCGACGCACAACAGACTATAAATTAAATCAAGATGTACAAGAACAAGGAGTAGAGGATAATGCCTCCAGGGACAGAGAGAACAAGTCCAAAAAACATGGGGTCATCGGAAAACGAACTGAGCATGAGTTGTGACGGTGTGATTGACTGATTGGGGGCTAACTGCACCCCGTCGACTAGACTATGCACAAATTCGACTGATGCTGAGCGTTCGCAGGCCGACAACTCCGCCGTGAAGCAACCCAAGTGCGGGAAGGGTAAGGAGGAGGAGGAGGAGATAAGGGTAAGAAGGAGGATGTGTACCGGAATCCGATCCTTCGAGGGCGCGTCCGCGGTTCAGGCCTCCCGCGGCGGCGCGGCGCGTAGATGTGGTGGTCGAGCTTGAGGAGCCCATGTCGGCGTCCGTGCAGAAGTAATCGGCGTAGCTGCAGAGAGGCGCTCGTCGGAGGAGGCTCGCCGCTCGCCGGCGCCCCGCCCGGCCGGAGAGGGAGAGAGGGAAGGCGGCGGAGAAACAGAATCTGTTGCGAGGACAGGTGTATTTTCCTTTCGGTCCTTCACACAGCACGTATTTAAATAGGGTCTCAAACCGCGACTAGTAGCGACACGGTGGCCCACGAGCCAGAGACTCTCTATCTAAAGATACGCGGCCGCCGTTTGACCTTGATGAGCTGGCCGTTGCCCCACGCGGAGGCGTCGGCGTATTAACTGATTTATTTGTTCCCCCTTATCTGTTTTAAAATTCGTGTAAGAAAAACGATACAAAAATGTGGAAGGTATTGCACGTAACAGAATTTACAACACCGTTGTTGATAATTTATTTGGGGGCTATATTGCGTGCCGTCCTGCGGCCACTCCTCGTACACGACGATGGCAGTGAGCAATGGTGTGACGTTCACATGGCAGAACCAAATTTTTAAAAACCTGAATTTTTCGATCTGAATTTTCAAATAATCCTGAACGCGCACGGCTAGCCACCGACAGAGGGAACGTGTGCTTGGCGGACGGGAGCACCGCCGCGGTGCTGTTGTTCGCTAATGGCTGGATTTTTCTTGTTTTTGGGCTGGGTTGTTTATACCGTGCTTCTAACTGTGAATAGCGTACGGGTATTTTGAGAAACTCTGCTACACGTCTGACCCAATCATGAAACTAGTAAGGTACTTCTCCGTTTCGGAAGGAACGGAGGTGGAGTTTTCCGACTAAAAAAAATTAGTAAGATCCACACGATAGGTTGATTCATCAAAACCTACGTTTAACTGTTGTTTATCATGAACCCTCCCTCCGTTTCGAATTATTTGACGCGGCTAGTTCAAAATATACTCCTTCCGTTTCGAATCCGGCGTCAAATAATTCGAAACGGAGCCGGCGTCAAATAATTCGAAACGAATGAGTAATTGATGATGTTGCATGATCTTACTTCTGGTAGGATACTGTTGTACATACTCCGTTTCTTTTTTTATTTAACGCTGGTCTAAATCTATTGAGACTTGCAACGTGGCGAGTAAAGAATCGACGTGCATGGACACGGAACTGATCCTTCCCAGTGCCCAATTGACATAAGAAAAATAGGGTTCCTGCGTGAGAGTTTCATGCATCTACGACTGCAGCACCGTCCGTGTCCAGAAATCAGGAAAAGGACAAGTCCTTGAACGCATATAGTCCACGACGATCAACGGCCGGTGGGAAAGCCGGAAGCAGCAACGCGCGCCATCCGGGAAGGTGTTTCGAAATCAACCGATCGGGTCCGTCTTGCCAACCCGGACCCGGACCCGGACCCGTTTAGGGTTGGATTTAGTTGCTTCTGGCCCAGGCAGAAGCAGTCCCCAGCCCAGAGAAGCAAACCAACAAACAGTAACGGCCCTATTGCGACCTGGTAACACCTAAACAAACAACCTGCGGCCCGTCAGGCCATACGCCACGCTGTACAATGCTCGGCGTAAACACAGACCGGAATGACAGGTACCCCTCCGTTTCAAATTATTTGACATTGGTTAGTTAATTTAATTTTAAACTAAATAGTCGCTGTACAATGCTCGCGTAAACACAGACTGGAATGACCGTTTCGAATTATTTGACGTTGGTTAGTCAATTTTAAACTAAATAATCAAATAATTCGAAACGGAAAGGGAGGAGAATTTAACTAGACACAGCAGAAGAATCGAAAAGGTGATAGCTCCATGCGAGGAAAAGGTCTCACGGCCCAGAACCGGGCGCAAAACATCCCTTTACGGCTTCGGTACGGCCAGCACACCGTACCTTTGGCACCCACTGATCCCACCACCATCACTGGGGGAATCTCTCTACACATCTCGCAGGCAGACGCTCACACCACATAGTACTACACGAGCCCTCGCTTCAGCTTCCACACGGAGGGAGGGGGGGGGTCAGGTCAGGTCAGCACACGGTCCGGCCGAAGCAGATGGAAGCGATGTATAGGTTCTTGGCCCATTTCTCCTGCAAAGTTTGTCACAGGGTTAGCTTCAGACGAACGGTGGAAGAAGGCAGGTAACGCCGTGCCAGTAGATAGATACAGGTACAGGTACAGGGGCGGCGTGGACTTTGACAAGCTGCTGGGGTACTAGTACCTTCACATGGTTGCTGGGAAAGGCGGAGGTCCGAAGGGTTTCTTGGGTCTCGTCCACCGGCTTTCGTTTCGGTATGCTCAAAATGAAAGCAGCTTGGTCGTTGGTAGCCGCCGTGGAAGTTATCCTGTAACCCGTCTCCCATCGCCTATGGATGCCCTCACTTGGGTACAGGAAGTCCAGCTCCACAACCTGGCAAATGCTCATTGTTGGAATGTCTTGCAGGAATGTAAAGCGGCAAGCACAAAAGGAAAAAAAAAAAACTTCCTTGGGACCAGAAGGTCGAGCAATCGTTCTCTAACCTGACTAGAATAGCCCGAGTTCCTTGACATGACTACTCCCCAGCGGTTTCCAGCGGTGGCCATTGATGTTACATGAAAACCTTCTTTCCACTTCTTATTGATCCACTTGTAAGGGAATGATTCGCTGACCTTGTACGATTGCTGAGTGTAAGGAGTTCCTGCAATGGTGAAACGTGTTGAGTCATATAGCTGACCCTCGCGGAGAGCAAGCAATATGCCGCAGGACTAAACATGAAGATTCAAGTCCACGAGAAGCATCGGGATTTCCATAGCCGATGTAAAAATGATCAGACATCACAAGTAGCACGCACAATCAACAACATGAAACAGTAACCTTCATACCTTTCGACATAACAACCAATGAACTTCCATTGGTTGCTCCAGCAATCGCTGTTATGTAATAGCTTTTCTCCCACTGCTCTGTTATCCAGTCCTGTATAGAATTTAAAACCATCTTCAGCCTTCCTTGCTAAACGAATTATCCAGACATAGATGGCCACACGTAACTCAGACACTACTGTACCTTGTGCAGGAAAACTGGTGAGAGCTCATAAACTTGAGAACAGAAGCCAGTTCCTGCATCCATAATGAGAGCCCAAAGATTTGCTGAGGAGGCCACACAACTAATGTACAGCCCATCCTCGTTACCCTTTTCTATATGTTGACTAAGCCTTGAGTCAGCCACATTGTAGTGGTACCTAATAAACAGGCAACAAGTGTTGACATTTTAGCAACAGTAACTCACTCACTCCTAAAGATCATATCAACTTTTCAGGTTTATGCAGGAAGTATAACCAAACTAATATTGATCGATCATGCTTTGCATGATCATATGTAAATACCTCTGCTTCATAGGCCGCCTAGCATTATAAACTGAAATCCATTGAGCTGCCGGGCTCCCTAATCTAACTTTCTTTTTAGGTTGCTCATCTTCATCCAGATTTGCAAGCACCCTTCCACGTTTCTGTCCAACCTATAATTTAAGGAAGAGACAAGAATTAAGAAAAAATATATATATAGACAAATGTATAACTATATGTGGAAGTAGGGAGTAATACATACCTTGAGAGCTCCATCAATTCTGATGGGTCTTGAGGCAGGTGCTTCTATCAAACCATCAAAAAGAGAAATAAGTTTGGCGTAATTTGGCTCTTCATCAAATTTCATATTTGTAACAATCTCAAGAAATTGCTTGAATGGAGCTGGACAGAAACAACAAAGCATCTCTGGAGATGTCGCCATTTTCTTCTTGCAAACAAGGAAACTTTTAGTGTCTCCCTGCACACAATAGCATAGGTTGAAGTAAGTACATGATGAATACCATGATTATGTTCACTCAATAGGCATCTTGGAACTTACCTGGTAGCCTTGCCAAGGCAGTCTTCCTCTAATCAGGAAAATAAGGGTATATGCCAGTGACTCTAAATCATCCCTCCTACTACCAGTGCGCCCTAAATGTGCATGGACACTTGCATATCTAATTGTACCCCTGCAAAAAGAAACAAGCAGAATATGAGTAATGAGGACCCATTGTGACAAAAAGAAACTGCTGTATAGAGATTAGAGAATATAACCAACCTAAATATATCTGGCCTTTGATCGTAATCAACATGTAGACCAGATGACTCCCTCCACTTGGATGCTGTACAATTTGGCCGTCGCAATGTGAATAAAGAAGGTAAGCGGGAAAATAATACTGAATGAAAAAGCTACGGCAACATGGAATATGTTTAAGGACTGTTTGATTAATACTTGCCTAAGCCAAGATCTACAAGGTAAAGCTTCTTATCATCAGGTGATCCAGGCTGACCAAGCAGGAAATTCTCCGGTTTCACATCACCATGCACAAACCTAGCAAGAAGAGGGTTTGTTTTAATATAAACGGAGTAACGAACATACTTAAAAAGGTATTCAGTTGAAGGTAGATAATTTCTAGTCACCCTTTACAATGAAGCTTCTCAAGAATTGATACAGCCTCCACAGCAATGCAAGCGGCCATATGAGGAGACATCCTGTAAGAAATAATGAAACATTTAGTATGGAAACAAAGGTTACATACAAACAACTGCGAGGCACTTACGTCTGGCCCAGTGAATTCCAAACATCCCAAAGGCTGGGACCAAGCATATCCATCACCTGAATAAATATATTAGTAAATAAATATTACTGTTAAATTTTGTCTAACCGCAAAATAGTCTAGAGTGGTTAACCTAAGTGAACTCACAAGAATGTAATAGTCGCCCTGACGACCCTTGTAGTGGACCGAAGGTATGCCATAGCAACCATTGAGAGAACTAGTAAACAATGCCAATAACGAAAAACATTTTAATATGATGATAAGAATCCCGTTACAAAAGAAACTTGTTTGTGTAAAGTACATACTGATAAACTTGCCACTCATATGGGGGACCATAGTTGCATCCTTTACTGTTCCGATGTTCAAATTTCAATGCGACCTACACAATATTTATCCATAGATTATACTATGTAAGGAAAAGATTGCATCAGATATTTATAGAGTGAGAAAGTGACAAACCTCATTGGCATCAGGACCAATACGAGCAGTTCCACCAGATACCCTTCTACCAACATATACCTGACCAAAACCACCTTTACCCAATTTTCTTTCAGTTGTGTATTCTGGGGAATTACCAACTTGAACCTGCAGTAATGAAACAGTATTAGGAGATCCTAGTAGCAAAGACACAGGACTCATTTCCATTGGTTCTATCTTCTTCCAGGTATTGACAACAAAACTACATCTATAAGTAAATATTCTTTTTTGACAGCAATCCCTTGGTCATATAGGCTGGATTGGACCAGAAATAGTGAACATGATTTAGTAGGCATAATGTTTAGCCCATCATGCGTTTTAATTTGGCTCGTATTTTAAAATACCATGTCATTTTATGCAAAGCAATCTACTCTCGATAGCATGTAGTTAGAGCTTATGGGGGATTGTTAGGCCATGGTGCTGTTCAGAATAAGAAATGTTATTGCTATATTGTAATGTAATAGCTAATTGTGGACGGACCACAACAGATATATTTTTACAGAATTCAGAATAGTGCCTTTAGCTGGCTAGGTTTCATAGCATATAACTGCAATGCCACACAATCCCAAAGCCCATATTGGTAAATGAACCCCACACAATAGCCACAAGCCCACAATCCAATATCAAGTGTTTAGCTTCTAAAAAAAAGATTGTCTGTGATTTATTTGATGTATGTATGATGAGGACGAAAGATGGAATAATCAGAAAAATACTGGTGAGTTAAAGCTGAATGCAGTATATTGTAATTAGGACTTAAGACTTAGGAGAGCAACAAACTGACAGAAAACTATGGAATAAGGATGGCAAGTAACAGTCCATGCAAAACCAAATAGAAATAGAAATAATACCCTCTTGGGGACAGGTGTAGTTGTTGACTCATCTTCAACCCCAACAGGCTTCTCTGCACTTTCGCCATCCATTTTTGGACCTTTAGCACCCTCTGCTACCTTGTTCAGAGCAAGATTATTCACTTCACAAACCACTGCCCCTCCAGCTACAGCTTTAGGAGGGTCTTCACAAACAGGTTCAGCCTCTAAGTCGACAATATCAACCCCTTTTCTTTTAGGCTTTGGTGTCGGTGGCACCTTTCTCCCAGCAGCACCCTTTCTGCCCCTGGCAGCACGAGCAGGAGCACGTCTTCCTCCTCTCTGCGGAGCAGGTAACACTGGCTTTGCAGCTGGCTCTGCTGGCTGTGGGTCTTCGAGCTTCTTAGACCTCAGGCGTGCTTGACGAATACTGCTTCTCAGCTCTGGCATCCTCTCCCCATAAACTCGGGTCAGTGTCCCAGCCGGCAGAGCTCCTTCCAGTCTCCACAAGCAAAAACACAGTTATAATCATAGATCAATACAAAGAACAGAAGCAAAAAAACTCACAGACAACAAAATCTATGTACCAATCGTTCCATCTACTCATCATCCAGCAATATAAAGAACAAAAAACAGAAACTCATATAACACACATGAAAATCCATGAAGGAATCGTTCCATCTAGCCATCCATCAATATCCCCTGAAGAACAACAAAAAAGCGACCATTGTGAAGCCGGCGACCAATCCAGGTAAAAGGAAGGGAAGAATCAGCCGAGCTGGATCTTCATTGCCATCAGAAGGCGGCCAGCGCTCCCCACCAGGCCACCATCACACCCTTTTGGCCGTGGAATCCAATGCGTCAATCAGCAGGGAAAAGAGAGGAGAAGCATCCTCATCACCGGATGTACCATGTCGATTTCCATTAGACTGAGAAAAAAACACGCCTTTGTCACCGGATTACCACCAATCCAGCATTAAATCGGCACCTCCCGACAACTAACCCCAATCCCCAACCCAAACCAGCGAAAATCCCAAACTCTCGCGCAAATCCACCGCTATCGACGCCTGAAACCGAGCCTGGACGCGCCCACCTTGCCGGTGGCCGCCTCATCGGGTGGCGATTTCCCGCGGATAGCCGCCCGATCGCACGGGAAACCGACCCCCGAACACCATCCACCGACGGGGAAAAATCTAAAAAAAAAATCTCTGCCAAAGCATGGCAGCGAGAGGGGGGGCAGACAGGCAGAGGGCGCGGAGGCTTACATCGGCGATTGGCGGCGGGGACTGGCACGAAGGCGGGGGAGGTGGACGCCGGATTCGTGACCTCGGGAGCCGTGCGCGCTTGGGGCGCCGGAGATGGGGGGAGGCACGAATTGTGGAGGTGGGGAGCGGAGCTGCTCGTCCTGGTCTCGGTTTTGAGTCGCGACCTGCGCCGTGTGCCGTGTGCGCCACCTCGTCTTGCATGGGATGGCGTATGGGCGCCTCTGGCAGGTGGGCCCTAGTCGTCAGTATCCGTTTGGCGGTGAGTCACGGTGGGGACCTTTGGAGGAGAAGTGCACTCGGATAAATTTTAGTTGAGCTTTGGAAACAAAATCTTGATGTTGTTTACTCCTTTGTTCTCTTCTTAAAGCGTGTTTCTGTTGGGCATGGTGATGATTAATTTATTTTGATAATTTCTGCCTAATTAATCGGTATCTTTTATTTTTGCTGTATCGTATGCCCATGTTATATATCTAGGGTGGATGCATTGTCCATCCTCTTGATATTCGGTCTAAGTACACCCAATTCAGCGCCTCTGACTCGATTTTCGGTTTTCATGCGTGAACTCAATGCATCTATTGTGCCAGTGAGGACGAGGAGCAATTATTTTTTTAACAAAGAGTTGCCACCTACCCGACCTCGAGTACGACAACATGGCATCTCACACCGCTCCTCACACCACCTAGCTAGAGCCAGGGTGGACTCGTGTCGGAGTGTGTCCCTAGTGGAGAGAAACGAGGAGTAAGATTAACCTCATAGGTGTGCGGCTTGAGGCGAAGAGATGAGCATTCAAGAGAGGCGACCCGCTCCACTCCATAACTCGAAGGCTACAACCTAACTCACTAAGACATTGTTACTATACATCTCTTCCATAGCTTGAGAACAAAAAACTTTCAATGATGCTTAGAGCGAAGCAACCACCAACCTCCACCCGTTATATGTAGTAAACTCTGGAACTTTTTAATTTTCCTCGCAAAGACAATGGAAACAAAGGGTGAATGAAAAATTATAGTCTTTCAGACACGATGAATTTTGATTTCTATATATTGGGCATTCTGCTATTGCGGAATAGCGAGTTATTTCAATTTAGTGTTGCTAATTTTCAATATTTTAAATGTGATGTTTCTTTCACTCAATCGTCCTATGATCTCGAATCTAGATCAAACAATTACAACTAATTTTTTATAGTTACTATATTGGTATTTTTCCTACATGTAAACATAATCCTAAAATACAGATTTACGGTAAAAAAATCGAATGTCTCGTGTGTTGAGTGAATGGAGTTGTAATTTCAGACGATTGAAACAAGTAAATCCATTTCACTTAACTCCATACGGGCACAAATTGAATTGATGTTTGGGTTAAAATTTGATTAACTAGAGTTATCTTCATGTCACATTTAGCCAAACATATAATTTTTTTATAATGTAATTGAGTGGAATTATAAACGTGTAAAATTAATATCAAGCAAAAATTATTGGAGCATATGTCTTTACCTAAACCCCTACTTCATGTCACGTTGGTCTAGAATCGTAAAAACATATGACCTGCTCAAGAGTAACAAACAATATGATTTTAAGTTGTATTTGATCACTTATCTGAAAGGCTAGTAAGTATTATATTTTTTGATGAGATTTTTATCACTAAAAGTGTTTGGAATATGTCTTATCATTTTACATATTTAAATTATTTTTAATATGACATACTGTTAAAAAATGACGATAAGATATTGGCGTTAGATAAACAATAATATAGAGAGTATTGTTTTATAGTTAAAGGAATAGGAGGATGAATATCTAAAAATTTGATCGTAGCGTCTAATTTTTGGACTACGGGTTACATTTTGAAATCTAAAATACATGAAGCATATCATAAGTAATCAAGTAGCATTGAATTTGTTCTATATGATCTCTTAATATGCTTCCATAACAGTATAAACACTCGTCTCTTTCACATTTCTAAGGTACCTTGAATCTAGGTTTTAAGCTTGCAGCACTAGTCCCGTGGGTATAAATCGAGCCCACAACTTTGCAGTTGAATGAAATTCGCTCCATTAGTTTCGTCAAATATCATCCTCGTCCGAGTCAACCTTCATCTGAGAGGTCTAGAGGTAAGAAAATAAATCACGAAAAATGGGACCTCTTCGTTTCATAAGTAAAAAAAACACACACACACAAAAAATCATTTCTATATCTAGCGAAATGCAATGCAAGGTACGTGTAGGAATGCTAATGGAACGGCAAGGAAAGCCCACCTCAAAGGAACATGTGAAATGAAAGCCCATAAACATTTGTGCCGCGGTCGGCCCATCCATCCTCCACCCACCGTTCCAAAACCCTAGCCCATCGGACGGCCACGAAGCGCCCGTCGTCTCAATATAAACTCACATTCCCCGTCGAACCCCAGCCTTCGCGCACTTCACTTCCTCCCCGCCGCCGCCGCCGCCGTTCGCAACCGCGTCCGCCATGGGTGAGCTCCTCCTCCCGCTCTCCGCTGATCTGCTGGCCTCTCCGTGGCGGGCGAGCTTTCCGCGCTGACCTCGTGTTTGCTCTCGCGGTGGCGCAGGGGCGTACACGTACGTGTCGGAGCTATGGAGGAAGAAGCAGTCGGACGTGATGCGCTTCGTGCAGCGCGTGCGGTGCTGGGAGTACAGGCAGCAGCCGGCGATCGTCCGCCTCACCAGGCCCACCCGCCCCGACAAGGCCCGCCGCCTCGGTTACAAGGCCAAGCAGGTAGGCCTTCCCGCGCACGCGCGGCTATCTTGTTCATTTCTTGCCCGTCGTTGCATGGAGTTAGGTTCATAGGTGTGGGTAGACTGATGGAGGGTTTGCCATTTGTACGCATCATAGCTTCTAGCGGTAGATTATGTCGGTCTATTTTTGACGAAATGCTGGTTTGTTTTAGGTGGTAAACGCTCATTCGTATGAACTAAATCATGATCTAGGAAAACTCAAATAAATGTGAAGTGTAATGTTTGAATTCGGATTATGATAGGCTGAGTTCATTGCATAATTGCGTCTTGTCCACACCGTTTTTTATGCTTACATTTTATAACTGGGAACAATTTTTATTAAAGCTTAAGATAATTCTTCCTGTTCAGTCCCTTAACCTTGCCACATTTTTGAGGCAACGCAGTTGTTTGAGTTACATGGCATGGTTCTATGAGACTGCTTGTTGATTAGTTCATTTGAAGTACTGCTGTAATGACTAGTTAATTTTAGTCAGTCCAATCCATCTGATGGTTTGATAGTTTCAATACTAGCTGTACAGTTTAGTAAAATCATGCTCTGCATTTGTAGTTGAGTGTTTCTCAACATTGTCCCTTTGCTCTATATTCCTCATATCCCCTTGTTTTTGTTCAATTTCGTATCTACTTCCTGTATCTGCTGGATGTCCTTTCAGCTGTGAATTTTTGTTTTATCTTTGACATTTTGTAATTTGTTTTCACATTTCAGGGGTATGTTGTTTACCGTGTCCGTGTTAGGCGTGGTGGCAGGAAGAGGCCTGTGCCTAAGGGTATTGTCTATGGCAAGCCCAAGCACCAGGGTGTCACCCAGCTCAAGTTCCAGAGGAACAAGAGGTCTGTTGCTGAGGAGAGAGCTGGGCGTAAGCTTGGTGGCCTGAGGGTTCTCAACTCCTACTGGGTGAATGAGGTACGTTTGATTTTAGCAGTGTATGGTAATGGTAGAGAGTTCATGTCAAACCTGATTTGTGCTAATGCCTCTTACTTGTTCTTGTCTCAACACAGGATAGTACCTACAAATATTTTGAGATCATCCTCGTTGATGTGGCTCACAACGCCATCCGCAACGACCCAAGGATCAACTGGCTGTGCAACCCGGTTCACAAGCACCGTGAGCTCCGCGGTCTCACCTCTGCGGGCAAGAAGTTCCGTGGTCTGCGCGGTAAGGGCCACGCTCACCAGAAGAACAGGCCATCTAGGAGAGCCACCTGGAAGCGCAACCAGACGGTCTCCCTCCGCCGTTACCGTTGAGCCTGTGTGCTTGGATTCTCTGTTACTGTGGAATCAGTCCCAAGCAGAAACTTTGGCTGTGTTTGGTTGCATTTTTTTGAAGTTTTGGTACTTGTGTTATCAGCACTTGAACTATGTTAGAAAAGTCTATTGTGGAGCAAAATGTCGTGGACTAAATGTGATTTGTCTGTGTTATCAGAGGACGAATGGTTGGTGTTTTGTTGCTACTGTCATTTGTGTGAACTTGACGTAACTTTCAGTTTGATTCAACCAACTGTTCTGGTTGCCACGCGGTTGATCTGGTGTCGATCGTGACCTGAGGCACAGATTTCCCTGGTCTGCAGAGACCAACGGAATGTATCTCTCTGTAGACTTGGGTCCCACGCGTCAGTGCACACTGACCTAGGCCATCGATCCCACGTGCCAGTGTCCCGGCTTAGCAGCAGTCCCAGGAGTCCCGACTGTCCGAGTGGTGCGCGCCGAACCAGCAGCAGCCCGAGTGACGCACTCGAAGCTTGAGGGCGTCCACGGCGGAAGGTTCTCGGACAACGGAGGCGCGCCGCGACGCGGTGTTCGGACGGTGGGTGGTCTTCTCGCCGGCGCGCTCGTGCCGCCCCCACCGACCTCAAGTCCCGTAACCCCGCTGCGGACCCTAGCCCCGGCCCCGGTGGCGCCGATGCCCCCAGGCCGTCCTGCCCCTTCTGCGCCGGCCGCGAGCCCGAGATCTTCCGCGTGCCGCCGCCGCCGGCGGAGGCGCCCGGGGCCTCGCCGTGGCGGGGTCCGCGTCACCGAGAACCTGTACCCCGCGCTGCGGCGCGACATGGAGCCACCGGCGCCCGGGGACGGTGGAAAGGAGGAGGAGCAGGACTCCGCGCCCGGAGAGCGCGCCGTGGCGCGGGTTCGGGTTCCACGACGTGGTCATCGAGACGCCGCGGCTCTGGGACCTGGACGCCTACGGGGTCCGCGACGTGCTGCTCGCGTACGCGGCCCCGCGTGCGGCAGCTCGAGGCGCACCCCCGCGGTGAAGTACGTTCAGGTACGGCGGATGGGTCTGTGACCACGTCTTTTACGTTTCATTCTCTGGACAAATGATGAACTGGCAGGCGTAGCGTAGCAAATAAAAGCCGGGATTGGAGAGGGTTCACAAAGTGGCTTTGATGTTTTTTAGGCTTTCAGCTCTTGATGGTGATAAGTGATGGTTGGCAAGTACCTAGGACCTTGTTAAGTACGCCTAGAAAAATGTTACAATTTACACGCCGTACATTGTTGTGTGGGAAACAGAAATTGTTAGCTGAAGGTATTGCTCCAAATTGCTGTTTACCGTTGAATGTATCTTGTGTGTGTGCTAGAGTGCATTGCTGATGACTTGGCGTGTTTCTTTATGTTGGTGGTAATACATTATGCATCTTGTTGATGATCGATTGTGCTCCTTACTTCCTTTGTGGTGGTATTCACAATATGCTGATACCTAGCCTTTGAAAATTCCTATACTATCTTTTTAGTTTCATGTAAAGGACATTATGAATCGGGGTATATGTTTTTTTTTGTATGTTTTCATATTATACGAGTAGTGCATTTCTTTGTTGAACTTTGTGAACTTTCTGTTAACCAACTACGTATGCTTGTTGCGGAGGTTAGGTTGCATGGTCATGACGAGAGCTCTAGTTTAGATTGCATGGCAGTGAAAAAACTGTACTGCATACGCTTGCTTTACTGGATTACGTGTACCTGCTGTCGGCCCCGTGCTTGTTTCCATCACCTTTCCTTGAAGCTGGAAGTACACAAATGGACAGAAAACATGCACTTTTAGCTTAAAATGAATAGGAAATGTCAATTTGTCTGTTCTGTCGTGTTTTGTCTAAAGTGCTTTTACTGGATTAACTGGCAAATGTTAAATCGAACTCGGCCATGCCATCTTGATCACTTATGGGAAACAAGATACTTCCATAGGTGGAAGATTTGTCACCAACGCGATCACTTATGCTCGGTTCTAATTCATGTATTTTCCCTGCAGTATATCTGTCATCTGTATATGTTACCTGAATAAGCCATGTAGGATTAGGCGTTTGAAATCTTTTGGTGGCTCTTTTTCCACTATCTTGACTTGATTCTGTAAAAAAACGTGGTATTCCCTTCATGTTTTATTTGGAAATAAGGTAAATATCTGATTTTACCATATAAGAATGGTTATTAGATGGCATGGAGACAAGGTAGTTATCGGTGAGTAAAAAGAAAGTGCAATATTTGTTCAATATATTCACACGTACTACTACTTATAACTTTTGCTAACAACATATGCCAGTCACTCAGTTCTCGGTAATTGTTATTATCACTACATACTATGCATGATCCTATTTTATTTGTCCTTTCATTGTTTTCTATGATCTATGTAGCTGCATACAATGTTTTATTTAGATATGTGATCTGATAAAGTTCTCGTGTTTTTGACAATAACAGAGGTCATATGTTGGAAAACCATATTCATATTGCTACTATGCAAGTCTGTGAAATTTACAAAAGCTTAGATTTCATTTAGTTAGCTCATAGAAAGTAAAAACTATATTGCTTCAACTATAGAAAGATACACTTGATTATTTGCTGAAACTAGTAACGACCTACCTCTAAGGTTCACTAGTGTTATGTCCAGTCTTTGTCCCAAAGTTCATGTCTAGTCAATTGGCTTTGTTACTTTTAGTGTGGTCCTCCCCATGGTTACCAGTAAGAGCCTTTATTTGTTTGTAATATGTTGTGACCGCGTGAGTTGATTCTCTTACTTTACCATGTACAATTTGTTTGCTAAGTTTTCTTGTTAAGATTAGAACTTTCTTTTAAATGTTTAGGTGTTCAAGAACCATGGAGCGTCTGCTGGGGCTTCCATGGCCCATTCGCACAGCCAGATGCTCGGAACTCCCTTTGTCCCTCCCTCTGTTACTACCCGACTTAATTGCATGAAGGAAGTTTTTGAGATATTGGGAAACTGCAGCCTTTGTGACATTAAGTCCAAAGATACTTTAATCAGCGAGACACTCAATTTCTATGCTGTTGTTCCTTTTGCAGCATCATATCATTTGAGATATGGATTATTCCTCGACAGCATATTTCTTATTTCCATGAGATTGACACGGATAAGGTATGGACCATTTTATGTTTTTTTGGACGGTTCAGATTGTATACAAACATTTATACTTTATAGAATCCAAATGTCCTTACCACATTTGCTCCTAATAATCTTTGAAGTTCATATGCATCATGGTTGAACTTGTGTGCAAAATAATTCAGGCGTCTGCTTTTGGTTATTGATGTAGTTCACATCCTCGCCATTACCATTAACTTATGTTAAGATTCCTGTTGAATATTGTTATATAGTTCAGCATTTAAAGTTTATGACATCTATTTCTCTTCCACCTTTGTAAATTGCTGTTTCGTGATGGTTTATCAGGGTGTAAATGGATGCATTAACTGCTCCTTTAGTATCTGTATCAGCTGTATTCTGTTTTGACCATTCCCCGGGATCATTGGTGATATTTCTGTCTCCCTTGAAACTCATGATTTCCTTTACATTTCATATAAATAGGACCATACGTGATACTAAAAGGGCACATTTCACCATTTGCAAATCTTGATTTCTAAACCACTTCCCTTCTCTTTAATTTGTTTCACTGACTAATCATTGTTACCCCTATGGGCATTTTCTGTTGTTCTAGTGATGAAAATGAAGTGATTGGTTCATCTCACATACTTTTTGCGGCAACGAGCATTATTAGGCTATGGTTGAATTACTTATTATGTTATACCATTTTGATGTCATGGTCGTGAGACTCAAACATAAACATCAGGCATATTCATATTTGTCGACTTTGCCTATCACGATCACATTGCTTCAAGCAAGTTCTATGCTGTCTTGCAGGCATCGGATCTTGGGTCTCTGTTGAAGACTATGCTGCAGAAGTTGTGCAAGCAGCTCAACGAGCCACCATTCAATTTTATGATCCACAGTGCACCATTTGGACTGTCATCATCCTGTCTTCCTTATGCACACTGGTTCCTCCAGATTGTGCCCCAGTTAAGTGTAATCGGTGGATTCGAGATTGGAAGTGGGTGCTACATTAATCCAGTTTTTCCTGAAGACGCTGCCAAGATTTTGAGGGAGCTTGATTGCTCAACCTAGCTGGTCGTGGTCATGCTAATTTTATGTTAAAACGCGTTTTTTTTTAATTTGACAAAATACCATGCTAATAATATAACTGAATGGTTAACCCAGTATGTAACATCAGCCCCTGTTTCGTGAGGACGATTTGTTGGGCAGCATACCGAAATGCCCAAAACTGACCAAATCTCATCGAAACAGGGCATTTCATGTCTGTTATTTGCATTGACCCTGAGATCAATGGCTCCCTTGGAGTGAGGATCACACAATGACACTGTTGACCTGTACAACTGATTGAAAACATATTTATTGGTTTTTCAACTTTCTGATGACTCTTGGAGATACAAATGCTTTTCCAACTTGTGTGTATTTCTTGGTTTGTCATAATGCCTGACAATTGGGTAGGCAGTAGTGTGTTAAAAGTCGAACATTAAAATTCAAAACGGTTACTGATTTGTCGTTTGAAGGGTTTACAGGAACAATATCATATTTCCTTTACATACCCAGAGTTGTCAATTAGATGTACATAATGTATCTCCATCGAATGGTTAAGTACAATGGAATACTGAAACCTCTCCTGGAGCCCAATCTCACCAAAAATAGCTGAACTACAGGCGTGAACTGTAAACGAGCGGCAGACAAGGAACTGAGCTGTATGAGCATTTCATCTCCCAATAGGCTTCTGCAGTATGCAAAAACTGCAAGGCGAACAGAGGGGCATCGTCTGCAGCAGGAACCTCCATGCTTCAGTTAATCATTTCTTGCCGAACCCAAACAAGGATTTTATGGCGTTGATGGCATTCTCGTTGATGAAGGACTCGTCGTAGTTCTTCAGCAGGCGCTCGAATTCATCAATTTTCCTCAAGTTTGCGAGGTCCTGGTCGGTGCGAATTCTCTGCAGGAAAATCAAATGTGATGTGTGTCACTTGTTAGGACTTCTGGCCTTTCTATCCTGCTGAGGAATTATTCTCTGGTTACCTTGAAGTCTTCATAACCTGCTTTCAGGGCATCTTCTAGTGCAGAAAGGCCAGCTTGTATCTGTGCAGAAAAAAAAACATCCATATGAGCATTCGGTAAACAGACTTGCAATTCATATTGACATTTTTAAGCAAAGTATCAATTCTGTCGAACCCGGTCGAGTTTTGAGTAGCAGCAGGCAACATTGTAGCTGGCAATGGAAGCCTCATTGCTCTCCGGTTTTGATCCCAAAACTGACTCGAACTTCTCCAGTGCCTCCTCATACTTCCCATCCCTGAATTTTTCACAAGAGTCAACAGAGTTCAAATTGAAACAATGTCATTGCACAAGCATCAATTCAGAATCAATCCACTGACTTGTACAGCCTGAGCCCCACGCGCAGGTCCTCTTCCCTCTGCATCTTCTGCTCCATCTTCCTCTGGTAATTTTGCAGCTGCACACAGTTTTCAGGGATTGGCGTAAGCAGGTTTGCAAGCCAAACGATAATAGAAGAACAGCAAGAAAGTTACAGTACAAGAAGAATACAGAACAGGAAAATTCAGGTTGAAAATTGGGTAGTCACCTGGATCTCCCTCACCCTGGCGCTGACCACTCCAGAGTTCCTCTCTGCTCTTATGATCTCCTTCTCGGTGAGCTCACCGTCATTGTCCAACTTACCTGAAGTCAACCAGCATTTAGCAGCAGTTACTCCTCGAATACTCGTCCGTTTCAGACAACAGTTTCCAAGTCAAATGTTATCTTGCAGAGTTGCGATTGCAAACATGAAAGAATCATAGGCAAGTAGCAATCGCATGTCCTGACCGAATCTCCTCTCCATCTTCAAGTAGAGAGGCCCGACCCTCTGACGGATGGCGTACATGGTCTGGCCGTACCCTGCCGCCGGCCAGATCTCCTCCCCGAACACGGCGCTGCGATCATCGTCAGCGGGATGAACATGTATCGTTTCTTGTTACTGACCGGTTTTCAACAGTCGAGCCAATCGAACCTGTTGGCGAGCACCTTGTCGCCGACGGCGAACTGGCGGGTCCGGTCGGCGGCGGCGCCGGGCAGGATGGCCTCGACGTAGGTGCCGCCGTCTCGGCCCTTGGAGAACTTGAGCCCGTACGGCTTCTCGATGGTCACCTCGTACTCCTCGTACGGCCGCTCCTCCTCCGCCGCCGCCGGCGCCTTGTCCCCACCTTCCTTGGGCTCCGCCTGCGCCGACGACGACGCCCGGACCACGGCCGCGGCCCTCCTCGCGCCGCGCGGCAGCCTCACGCCCCGCCCGCCGGCAAGAGACGGCGCTGGATGGACAAGGAGCAGCAGCTTCGCGTTGGTAGCAGCTCTCGGCAGGCGCGCGGGGGAGGAGGAGAGCGCCGCCGCCGCCGGCGGCCGGTTGGCGACGACCTGCTGAGCCAGCGCCATGGCTGGCTGGCCCACCTAGCTAAGCTAGCTAGCTAGCTGCTGCTGCTGCTTTGCTCGAACGGGGATGCTCGGCGCGCGCCTGTCCCTCCTCGCCACGCGAATCTACGGTGGTGGAGAAGAGAGCTGGAGATGAGGACCGCGGGGAGGAGAGGAGACGCTTCTGCGCGGCTCATCATCCCGGCCTGTGTGGCGCCGAGACGGCTAGAGTAGAGCTCGGACGTGAGGAGGAGGCGCCACCACACACACACACACGGCCGAGGAGTCGGAAGGCAGCAGCTTACGCTGACGATGCAGGGGATTTGGTCCTACGTGTCACCGTCCATGTCATCACGTCGGGTCCACAGCATCGCCGCGACCGCGAAAAGGGAAAAAGAAAAAAGAAACTTCGAAAACGAGTGGAGTGCGAGCTCGCGTGCACGTGTCAAAGCTTTTCGTAAAAAGGCCGTAGGAAAAGACAAGACGGCCCACGGTGCGAAAGCCCAACGACTCCTCACGTCGGTGCAAGGCAAGAAAGCCAGCGTTTAGTACCACCTCGGCCACGCAAGGGAAAAGAACACGGCTTATACTCCTGGACGCGGAGGCAGCGTCGTCTCTTCGGAGACATCCGATAAAATTGGAACGATACAGAGAAGATTAGCATGGCCCCTGCGCAAGGATGACACGCACAAATCGAGAAATGGTTCAAATTTTTTTGCGATTTTCGTCCCGGGTCCCCCTTCTTTCCGCACTCCGGAGTCCCCGCATCGTTTCTTGTGTGATTTTTTCACCCAGGTCCCTGCTGCTGCAGCAGCGCTCCCGATTTCTCTCGTGCGGAACCGCCTCTCAACCGCTCTTTATTTTTTTCGCACTTTCACCCCCTACATTTTTATTCCCCCTTCACGATCTCACAACGACGTCCTTGGAAGAGACTTTTCATTCCGGCCATCCTTGAGTATTTTTCTCTGCCCTCCTTCGCGCTCAACTTATGGAGTACGTTTCTCCGTAGACACACAGTTTTGTTCTTTTTGACAGTTATGCTTCATGCTCATCACCTGTGTTAGCATTTTCTTCGACGAATCATGTGCTTTTGTTATATATATACCTTAGAATTGGCCCTACCACTAAATAGGAATTACGCGCATGCAAAATATGCACCGCAAAACAAATGCGACCCGATTATTTTCTCGCAAATCCTCAACTGAAATTGCTCACATTATTCATTTTAGGGACGGGTCTTTTTCTGCAGTTCTGCTACTTTCTGAACAGATGATGGATGCTCACATCCTTGAGTGGAACTGTTCACAACATTTTGTTTTTCTTTTGTTCTCCCTTCCTAGGATGAGACTTGCTTCATCATTGGCTAATGATCTGGCACGAAAATGCAGACGACGGAAGTCGATGAATAAAAAAAAGAGAGAGCAAAACTAACTGAATTTTTCTGTTCCTGCTCATTGCTGAGTTCTGGTTGTCGTGCAAGCTGGAGCTGGTTCTCCCTCAAACAAATGCTGTAGCTGATGCCGTATTTTTCCCGGTTTTGTTAGACATTCATTTCCGCGGATACTCTACATTCATCATGGATTTATGTCTTCACTTGAATGGCCAGAACTTCACCTGATACATACTAAGTAACTTATTTTTTTTTGAAAACGTGTAACTTATTTTCATAACTGAAAAAAAGGGACTCGAGATCGAAATAAGCAAAAGAAAACACACTTATTGTCCAGAAAACCTTGATATATGACACCAACACTTTAACTTTTGGAGGTCTCCCCTAAAATGCCAGCCACATGAGCTGCACAACCTGATTTGCACACCTTCCACGTGAGGAACAGAATACTACTACCACCCACCACCCATTCCATGACTAACTAGGGAGAGAAAGAGGTGTACTTAGTAGTAGCAGTGTGCAGATCTGCATGCATGTGGGAGGGCAGCCTACTAGTTGATTGTTGCAGACTTTACATTGAGGACAGAAAGTTGGTGAGGTTGTATTTTCTTGATTTATGGTTTTCTACCATTTTTCTCCATGCCATGTCTGTGACACTACTGTAAAACACCTTTTTTAAAGTAGGTTATAAGTATCTATAGTGACCATTAAAAAAATAGTAAGATTTTCAGTAGCGAGCGGAACAGCTGTCACTACAAATCAAATACTCCCTCTGTTCTTAATTAAATGACGTTTAGGACAGCTAATTTAGTTTAAATTAAACTAGATTTCTCGTCCTAAACGTCATTTATTTCAAAATGGAGAGAGTACAAACTACCTGAGGTCCTAACGAGTCCGTGGAAGTCTTCCTTGTTCGCTTCTATACTGTTTTTCTCCTAGCTCGCCAATGGCCAAAAAGAGATGCTTCAAGGCTAAGTGAGTACGTATTCGCCGGTCAATGCGAGACCATATGGTATGAGACAATAAGCATGATTGTATGAAATGCTATCCTTAAAGGTAAAAAATACTCTCTTCATTTCAAATTATTTAACGTTGACTAGTTTAATTTTGCTAACTTATTAAGTACTTTTACTTACTGACGCCACTGATTTAATTGGCTATATATAGTGTCGCCGCGACAGGAAATCAATTGTTACTGGTTCACCTTTCCACTTCCGTCATGCTTTCTATTAATGTATTCTTCCTCCGTTCTGAAATAAATGACGTTTAGAACAATAAAATTAGTTCAATTTTGAACTAAATTAGCTGTCCTAAACGCCATTTAATTCAGAACGGAGGGAGTATTAGATATTCTTTGGAAGATGAATATATATATATATACACACCTTAATTATAAGATATTTTAGAAGCTCCTTTTTAGCGAGCAAATTATCAGGGGAAATTTACACGTTTTCTTATCGAAACCGTGGATAATTACGTGCCGCAAAACAGGAGATTAGACTAACCTCATCGCAGAAATAAAAATGAAAACATGTCAAAATTTAAAAAGGAAAAAATTGGAGGAAAAGCAGGAAAAAATATATCATTGCTTCATATAAAAAAGGCAGGAAACGCGAGTGACGGGGAGGATCAGATCTGGGCCGCTGATTATTTAAGCCGCCACCCCCCGCTCGCTGTTCTCGCTCCTCTTTTTTTCCTCCCCCTGTTGCCCCCCCACCTAAACCCAGCTCGCCTCCCTCCCTCCCATGGCCGCCGCCGCCGCCGCCACCGACCGTATCCTTAAACCCTACTTCGGTTCCCTTGTCTATCCGCCGCCCCTTCGTTCCCGTGGCTCACGGTTCCTCAGACTCGCGCGGATCTCGTGGTCCCCTGGCTCTCTCTCGCATCCGTCGCCATTTGTTTTTTTTCCTCGAGTCTTGGAGGGGTTTGCTCGTCGAAGGTTCGGATCTTCCGGGTTTTGTGCGCGGTTCCGTTCGGTGGGCCGGGTTCCATGAGTGTTTTCATCCTCCGGTTCGTGTGTTCCTGCGCGTTTCCTGCGTGGTGCTCGAGTTTTCAACTTCGGGGGGAAATTGGATTTTTTTTCTTCCCCCCTTGATGTTTGCGGTTCTTGCTGTTTTGTCTTTGAGGAAAAAGGCGTCGTTGGTTGGGAGCGGAGTTGGGTGGTGAGGGTCGTCTCTCCTGTTTTGTGGTTTGTTTTCCTTCACCTTTGTTCCTCCAGAGGCTACGGATTTGCTGCAGAAGCTGGCCCTGGACTCGACAGGCGACGCCGGGGACGTCTTGGCGCCGAAGGAGAAGGTGAGCCCCCCTCCTCCGTTTCTGCGCAAATTCGTCCCATCACGAAATGATCTACGCCTTGGGTGTGGATTGGAGTCATTGCTGGTTGTTTTGATGTGATGTTCATCTGGTCATTTTCCCTGCCATTGTTTGTAGGAGGCTCCGGCGAAGGGTGTGGCGGCGGCTGTAGGGAAGCCGCAGAAGGCCCATACGCAGGATTACACGGATGCTAGCCTGTACTACGGAGGGTACCCGGCTTACGCCTATGGAGGTGATGAACCGCCTCTTGGTTTCTGTAATACATTTGTTGTGCTAGTTGGTTCTAGAGTTTCAGACTTCCTGTTCTTTTTGTGCCAATCTGCAGCCTATGGGGGCTGGGGAGACTACCCCACGTACTTGAGTCATGGTGGATCAGAGACACCTGTTGCTGTGAGTGCTCCTTTGTTCACCTTAGACATGATTATTTTCCTGCTTTTCATATGTATATGGAGTTTCGATGAGTTGAATAACATATCTGATTTTCATGTGTTTGATTCTTTTTTTTTGTTGGATTATTCAGGGTGCTTATGGTGACATGTACTTTGGCTATTCTCCATATGGTGTTCCCACTTGGGGTTCTGATAGTCAGATGTATGGATCTCAGCACTACCAGTACCCATCTACATACAACAAGCAACAGAATTCCACTGCCAAGCAGTCAGGAAATGATAAAACTGAAAAATTGGTTCCACCGCCGAATGGGGATGTCTCCACCAATGGTGTTAACGAGGCAAAAGATCTGAAAAATTCAAACTTGCCTCTAAAGGCAGACCGGACCATGCCAAGTTCAGATGGCTCGTATGGCCTATCTAAGGGACGTTCTGGTAGCTACCAGAGCCAGATTAACCGGTCAGCTTATCCATATTACAGTAGTCAGATGTTCTCTGGCAAGCAGCAAAATCTTCCGAACAATCGTAGTTTGACCATTTCCAATGCTAAAAGCAAAGGGCAGCCTAGGAACCGAAACATGAAGTCGTATCCTCATCTCATGGTATGCTTCTCTGCTCTTGATGCTTATTAAACTCTTTTAGTTCAGTTAACTGAGAATTATGCTCTTTTTGTGACCTACATTTACTTTGTTGGCCTTGATTTGTATAATGCTTGTTCTTTGTACCCATGGGCTACTCTATTGCTTGATAAGGTACATATCAATTTTTCTCTGATGAATGCTTCAACGCTAGCATGTTAAGTAGCTTTGTACCACGTTATGACTTATGCCATCCTGATTAGATACTCTACTTATCTTGTCTGTGTCTAAGCAACTGGAAAAAATTACTGATGGGATTTCACAGATTTCTAACCATGAGATTATTGTTTGAACAGACGCCAACTTCACCGTCATTTTACCCAGCTAATGGAATATATGGGTATGATGGGAGCTCATATGGATCCGGCTTTTGGTATGGATCACACATGTATAGTTCTGGACTATATGGTGGATGGAGTGCGCCATGGGATGGAAAATACAATCCCAGAGGAAGAAGTAATGGGTATTATGTCCATGATACTGGAAATATAGACGGTTTTAATGAGATGAAAAGAGGACCCAGAAGTGGTCTTTTAAAAAATCACCAGGGACTTGGTATTACTGAAGTACCTGCTATAGAGCAGGGAGTTTTGGCTACTGATGGCTCAAATACTGCCATGAAGGATCAGTATAACCGCGCTGACTTCATGGAAACATATTCAGAGGCTAAATTCTTTATTATTAAATCATATAGTGAGGATGATGTTCACAAGAGCATTAAGTACAATGTTTGGGCTAGCACACCCAATGGAAATAAGAAGCTTGATGCTGCCTATCTGGAGGCTAAAGAAAAATCGAATGAATCTTCTGTCTTCCTTCTTTTCTCCGTAAGTTTTATGTTTCTTTTGTCAGCAAATCAGGGAATTCTATTAAACACTGTTAGATTTTCTACCGATGATAGGTCTCATTGAAATTGTTCGCCGTATTTAAATGTATTCCATTTTCCAGGTGAATGCAAGTGGTCAGTTTGTTGGCCTTGCTGAGATGGTGGGCCGTGTTGATTTTAGCAAGACAGTGGAGCACTGGCAACAGGACAAGTGGACTGGCTGTTTCCCTGTCAAGTGGCACATTGTAAAGGATGTTCCAAATGGCTTGCTGAAGCACATCATTCTAGAGAACAACGAGAACAAGCCTGTAACAAACTGCAGAGACACCCATGAGGTTAGAGTAATTTTTTTGTCATTCTTTCAGTATGTTTTCCCACCCAAATTTCCCTTAACGCTATCAATAGAAATGGTTTAGGTATGCTAGTACATTGGCACCATTAAATGAATTGTTTGATGCTTCTTTAACTACATATGGTCATATATTGGCTTATTGGGCTACTAGAATGAAGGACTCACCGTGCTTATGTACCTGGTGTTGTCCTCACAGGTAAAGCTTGAGCAAGGCCTTAAAGTGCTAAAGATTTTCAAGGATCATGTCTGTAAAACATCTATACTGGATGACTTTAGCTTTTATGATAATCGTGAGAAGATGATGAAAGAGAGGAAAACAAAGCTGCATCAGTCACTGAAGAAGGTATGGAAGAACTAGTTTCTTTAATTGACTGTCCTTGTTTGTGAAATGGACTGCCCTTTTTTAATGAACTCAATCACTGTCTTTATGGCATTCTAGAATTGCACACTGATGCCCTGCACATTTGTACATCCCTCAGAACTGCATATATGTAAGATGTGTCTTTAGAACTACTCAGATGCATGCATGTTGAACGTTGATATCAATACCTGAGCAATCATGTAAAATATTCTTTTGGTGCTGTACTATGCAAGATACAAAATTCTTAATTTATGCAGACACAGATCTTTATAATTAACCCATATGTTGTTTTGAGTTAATATACTACCATGGTAATGTATTTAGCTGACCCTGATTTGTCTGCAGGTTCCTGATGTGAAGCTGCCAAAATCTATTGACACAAAGAAGAATGTGCCCAATGGGGAGCTTGGATCACAGGAACTCCCTGAGGTTGAGGACGTCTTGAACAAAGAGCCTTTGCATGAAAAGGCAGGACAGAAGAGTGATGTTAAAGAAAATGGTGTTGCCTCGGAAGACCTTAAATCTCCAACTGATAAGTTGGCAGGTGCAAATGGCTGTTAACTTGTGTTTTCTTTCTGTGATCCGCTCAGTCATTGAGGGTGGCATGGGTTGAAACACAGGTTGTGGGGGCTGCAATCGAGATAATTCAAGATCCTGTTAAACTATTTGTTTTTCTGCTTACTATTTCCCCACAGCTTGCAGTTTAGAGTATAGTTCATAGGAGCTGGAGGTTTAACTAGGGTCTAGGGGCTTATGTTTGGTGATAGTTGTCTGCTGTGTTCTGGCTTGTCAGGAGTATTTAGGAGTAGTGGTTGGTTAACTGGGTTTTGCAATGATGGATCATGGGTTTTTGGAGGTATTCTAGTTTGCTCTCTGCCTCTTTCTGAATCTGGCAAATGTATCTCTGTTTCTCTATGTTGGCTGGTGTACTTGAAATGTACCTGGGAACACAATTTAGCAACTTACTGTTTTCCCCAATCTTTCTGAGTATGTGTCAAAGTTATGAATGTCTGGGTGCAAAGTTTCTGCAGCCTTATTTCTAATACTGCCGTGGTCCGAAGATTGAGGTGTGGATTATTATCCTTGCCTCTTTTGGTACAGTACTTGCAAATTTTATCTGCAATGGATGCAGGAACACTAAATGCTTAACTAATTGGAATTGAATTGTGATATTTGTGTACTGTGAGTTGTGGATGTTGTCACTTTGTTCAGTTTCTAGATTGGCTTCCGCACCAGCTTCATGCTGCAAATTCTTGAGAAAACAGTTCCGTTGTGACTTTTGGTCATTAACGAGGAGGAGGATCACTATCATGTACAGAACTTGACATAGAATGGGCAATGTGCATTAGTGTCAGTATGATGTTATATTACTGAGAATTATGGACATGTACAAAGTAGTGATGGATAGAGATCAGTCTTAGGCTGTGCAGCTGCAGCCTGTTAGAAATATACATTGAGATGGCTGTCAAGGTCTGGAGCTCTTGTTCATGGAGATGGCCTGGCAAGGTACTGGAGCCACTCTTCAGGCAGCCCTTGGTTCCTCTTGAGTGTCCTGAATGCCCTTTTTGTCAAGGGTACAGCCAGAATATCGTATTCCTCCGGTGCCTGCAGTGTTATTGAACAAGCATTGGTGCGTCCCTCTGCCCCCCCTGATAGCCAAGTTCAAAATCTATGAGCAATTTAACATGTTAGCATCACATACCTTGGGCGTCTTGAGCAGTTTCATGTTTGCTTGTTCCAGTGTTTTCTGTCCCTTCCTGGAGTTGCATCTTGAGCATGCAGTCACCTGCACAATTCAAAGGTGGATACAGAACTATCAGAAACCTACAATTACTAAGGGTCTGTTGCTAGCTTTCAGGAACCCAGTTAAATAACCAAAGGGAAAAGAACACCAGATCTGCGCACCAAATTTTCCCATTCCCATTTGCCACCACGTGAAATCGGAATAACGTGATCGATCGTCAAGTTCTCACCAGAAGAGCAATACCTGCAGGTTTGCATACCAAAATGAGAATTTCTTTTCCGCAATTTGATACGACATACAATTCGTGACCGATAGAAAGATGAGAATGGTTTTACTTATTTCATTTTTGTAACCTTAGTTCTTTGCATGATTCCAGTTCTCTTTTTTTTATCATGGTGAAACTGAACTGGCAGCATAGTATTGACAAAAGAAAAACACACATTAACATGAGTAGAAAAAAAAAGAGAAATAGAGGCATGTTTAAACCTCTACTTTCACAAGGGAGGACATCAGCGGTAACAATGCAATACTTACTGACAGGTGAATCCGTCCCTGTAAATAATGTTTTTACGGCTAAGGCTCTGCTTGACTCTCCTTCTCTTCACTACATGCAGCAGCTGGGGAACCTGAAGAGAGCAGGAAGCAACACAGCGATCAGTGACCTCCTCTTTCTGACGGCTGCAAAGCAAAGAAATCAAGTCAGGGAAGCCAGTTTACCCCAAATGCATACCCTTAGAACCGCAGGTATGTAGAAGGATCCACTTGGCGAGGAGACGGTCTGATCGTAGTACTCCAACACATCGGCCTGCATAGCTAAAACTATCTTGGTATTGGTAATAATGTTTTTGGGAATGCCAGTAACTGATCGACTAGATTCAGAGGCCCAAATGACGAGCTTAAGTTCAGACGCAGTACAGTTGCTTGGAAGCAGAGGAGCTAACCTTCTCCATGAATTCCAGACAAATCGCGCGCTTCCAGCAGACGACATTGACAGGCCTGTGTAAAGTTTCAGCAAATTTGATCAGGATCAAATGGTGATTCTTCAGTGAACTTACTTGAATGATGAACAAAAAAACAGTCAATCAGTAAGCGTTTGTTACTTTGAACAAAAGATGCCCCGATAATTTAAGAAGATTTAGGTTCTTTTTTTTTTATACTTTGTGATGGAAAAAGGTCCATGAACTAGTGTATCTTAAGTGACGTTTATTCACATGTCTGATACTACTTCCGTTTCAAAATACTTGATATAGGAACGTCAAAGATTCGAAACGGAGGGAGTATGTGGACCCAGAAGCTGATTTATAAACTGCTTCAGCTGCTGTGTTTACTCATTTTGCTCTGCTCAATCATGTGTCGATCACTTACTCGAATCGATTTCATGATGCCAGCTATCTTCAAAGCTTGTTATTTAACGTCGGTTAGTTTAAAATTAAGATAACCAATGTTAAATACCTTAAGGTCAATTTTTTTTTTGTATATGAAGGAAAAAGCGCGGGATACAAAGCTTTTATGATCTGATGAGATTGTCTGTGTCCGCACGAAGCAAGTCGTACGGCTACCTGTAGGAGATATCGAGCACCAGGCCTCTAAACCCCGCCAGCTCGTCGCCGGAGAACTCCTCCTCTTCGCCGCCGGCGTCGACGATCAGCAGCTCCGTCTTGTCATCCTCCACGAGGTCCTCGTCCTCGTCCTCATCCTCCTCCCTGGTCGCGCTTCGCCCGCCGCCGGACAACCCACCTCTCCCACGCGCCCGCGCCAGCGCCACGGGCCTGTCGCCGCCGCCGCCGCCGCTCCAGCACAGCGCGCCCCCGCCGCGGCCGAGCGCCCCCGGCGGCCGGCCCAGCGGACCGCGCAGCAAGTCGCGGCGGAACGGGAGCGGCGGCGCCACCTTGGCTGCCATCGATCGTTCGACCGCGCGCCGGCCGGCCGGGTGCAGCTAGCTAGGTAGCTAGCTGGCTATAGCGCTCTCGTGTGCGATCGTCGTGGGAGGTGAGCGAGGCTCGGAGAATGGAGGAGAACAAGAACAGCGTGTGATCTTTCTTGTTGTTCTTGTTCGTTTGCTGGTTTTGGAGAGGGAGGGGGGGGGGAGGTGGAGTGTGGAGGTCGAAGGCTCAGAGCCACTGGTTCGTCCCGGTGCATGCACGAAATATCTCTCCGGTGATTTTTGACCTGTTTTCTGGCATGTTCTTGAGAGTGAAAAAATTTCTCTCTCCTTAAAACAATTTTTTTTGTTTCATATGAGGACATGTTTGGCATATTTATGGATTATGCAAAAAATATTTTAGCTCCGAATTATTTGAGGAACAATTTTTTATCTTATTTTGACTTGTTTCGGTCATGTTTGATATAGTAGTTTCTGTTCTTTGAGAAAACAACCCATTTGAAATATTATCATCATTCATGAATCCTATCATTCATTCATCTGTATCACTTATGTTCAGTTTGAAATATTTGCCACTTGCATGATTTTAAATCCTATGAAGGGTTGGGTAGTTTACAAACTTGAAGAGTGGAGAATGTCATGCTAATGTGCTTAGAATCTCGGTAGAAGTCAAATAGTTGGAATCTGCTCGCGAGGTAAGATTTTATCATACAATATGAAAAAGAGTAGAGAATAGTTTAAGAATGTGAAACTGAGACCCAACAGTGGGGATAGGATGCAGTGAGCGGAGGTCTGACGTGTGTAGCCCTGTTGATATCGATTGAGGACCGAATCGTATGCGGGCCTAATGGACAAATATCAAACAGTACCAGATGACATACTGGCATAAGCAGAAAACTAATATAATTGGTTAACCTGGGTGCCGAGCCTTACCCAATCATTTTATAGGAGTGGGTTGAGGGTAGCATGGTGTAAATCTGCCGGTGAGCATAGTCACGCTCCACGCGGGGACCTCCTACCGTTACGGATGGACTGGTTTGGCATTTGGGTTTTCTTTGAAAGGTTGTTGCATACAACAGAGTAGAAAGGTGTGTGGCACCATACTTCTGAAAGTGGGTGTATGTGACGTGTTGTCCGTGTGTCTCCTGATTGCAATCACCGTCCCTCGCGGTTATTTGAGTACCGCTTGTTCACTATTGTGTGACGTAGTAAAAAGTAAAAGAAGCCAGATGAATGATATTATACTATGTTGAACTATTACTGTTTTAAAACCATGTCTGCTGTATATGTAGAGCTAATTGAGTTTATTTTCCACTTTGGACACCACCACATCGGAGGAAAGCGTTTCTTGTTTGATTGTGGACTTCCGATGTGCGGGCTGCCTAAGGCTAATTAAACTATTGCTATAAAACTGAAAGTAAGGATTAACATGTAGGAGTGTCTTTATTGCAAAGTCTTTTTACTATATTACACATCCCTGCATGTAGAGTTCCATGACTAGGGTTGTCGATTAAGCCTTGCTGAGCCATCGTGCTCAAGTTTGCAATATTTGAGCTGTGTGCAGGTGAGATATATGAGGAGGGGTCCGAGGACGAGGCGGTGCCCCGTCGGGGTACACGGCCGAGCTGGAGTCCTACACGCCGTTGTGATCTCCGGTTATATGTTGCTAGTGTGTAGCGTCCCCGGGCTAGACGACTGCATTTTTGCTTAGTTAGGATGAGAAAAAAGTTATAAAGAATACTTCCGCCGTCTAATTATGTTTTGTAAAAAGACTTCCGCTGTTTTATGTAAAATAAAAGTCTGTATGTTGTTTATATTCTTTTCTTGTATGCTGTTGAGTGACGCATCGCACGGCACCTCCCTCTGCGATCTCAGAGTGGGTGAACCACGAGGTGGTCCGCACAGACGTATCACTATGTAGCTTCCGGATATATGTCTAAGCTCTAAGACTAATTTATGCGTTCCAAATTATTTTACGTTGGTTATTTTAAAACTGAATAAAGTAAAAGTGAATCGACTCTCACCAGAAGAGCAATGTGGATTTGTAACAATATAAGAGGCGTTGTTCAGTGCAGAATTTACAACACCGTGCACAGTCACAGCACGAACACGTGGGTAGTCGGGGATGGTCAGCGCGTGCTTATCTGCCTACTCACTCACTCGGAGAGCCGACGAGGTGGAAGTGGAGAAACAGAGCACCGCAGCAACAGCTTCTCCGAGAATCCATCCCACCTCCGTCCCCCGGTGAGAGCTCGGCTCAGTCGTGCGATCCCCAGCTTACCGGAGCCGTCCGTGTGGATGGCCGCCACGAGGGCGCTGAGGAGCGCCGCGGCGGCGACCGGGCGCCGACGATGCTTCTCCGGCGCGACGGGGGGGCTCGCGGAGAGGAACGACGGCGCCGCCGCCGGACGAGGAGGAGGAGGGAAGGCGGTGAACCTGTTCACGGCCGTCAACCAGGCGCTCCACATCGCCCTCGACACCGATCCCCGGTGAGCTTGTCCGCCGGCCTCTCCTCTTAATTATCCCGATTCCGCTTCGGTTTCAGAGACAAGCCTGACCATCCCGAAAATCCCACTCCACATTTTGAGCTGAAGATGATTTTTTCCGTTCCGAACAGTGCCTACGTCTTCGGAGAGGACGTGGGATTCGGCGGCGTCTTCCGCTGCACGACGGGGCTTGCCGATAGGTTCGGCAAGAGCAGAGTGTTCAACACGCCGCTGTGTGAGCAGGTGCACCGTTTCGCTTGGCATTATTTTTTTATCGATGCTCGTGTCATTTGTAATCCAGACACGAGATCAGTGCGCATTTTATCCGTGCTTCTTGAATCTTGATTCTGAACACGTGTCGGAGTATTAAATTCCCAACTGGCTTCAGCTTCTATTTAGATAAACAATGGAGATATTTCCAGCTTTTTGCATCACCGACTCCAACTGGATTCAGTAGTTGGGTGTATGTCTGACTCTGGTCTAGTTCTTCTCAACAGGGTATTGCAGGATTTGCTATCGGCCTAGCAGCAATGGTGAGTCACGTACAAGTACAAAGTTGATCCCTGCTATGTATTCTTCTATTGGAACAGTATGAGGAGAACTAATTACTGTATCTATAAGATAAAAGCACAAGCTATTACAGAGTATTATACTATTATCACAATGAGTGTCGGTAGGATCGTAGGACCTTTAAAACTGACCTAGATATAGATGAAATTTGTCCTGAAAGTTTCGTAGTGTAATCAATGCTAGAGTCGACGATAGGTTTGATACATTTTTCATAGTTTCAGAACCAACATGTTAGTATAGTTATGTCATTTAATATGGTCGTTTCATTGTTCTTTTGATTACGAGGCCAAGGTGTAATGTGTGATCATATTTCTGTTATTTTGTTTTCTAAGTATATATTGTGTGCTGTGGCACTCTAATTAGATAATAAAATGCAAGATTTCTGTTCTCTGCATCACTGGTAAGTCAATAATAACTTTTTGTGGACGCCAAACACAATTTCCTTCAAATAATTTTGTGAACCTAAAATAACTCACACCATATTTGCATTGATATATGGAAAATGTAAGTATCTGAAATAACCCTAACTTTTTTTTTTACCTTGGAGCAGGGTAATAGAGCTATTGCAGAAATCCAGTTTGCCGACTATATCTTTCCAGCCTTTGACCAGGCACACCTCTGACTTCATTCTTTATTATCTTATCTACTATAGTTATTTTTAGATACTTGGTCTTCTGTACGACATTATATTAGCTCCTTATTAGAAAGTGCATTATTTCTTTGTTCAAATGATTGCTGAAACTGCTTTTTCCACAATAAATCCTTCTAAAGCAATGCTTCTTTTTCAACTCTCAAAGTGTTATCTATATTCTGGCCAATGTCAGTGAATATATATTTGTTCGGTTAATGTTTTTGGCAATATATTCATGTAACTTTTGGTACAGATTGTCAATGAAGCAGCTAAATTCAGATATCGGAGCGGAAATGAATTTAACTGTGGAGGTATTTCTTTTCCCAACATTTCTAATGGATATATTATGTTACATAGTGGCGGTTTTTATTGGAATAATTTTCTTTTCTAGGCCTAACAATCCGAACTCCTTATGGTGCTGTTGGCCATGGTGGTCACTACCATTCACAATCGCCAGAGGCTTTCTTCTGTCATGTTCCTGGCCTCAAGGTTAAGTTTGTGGCTGTAGCGTACTCTTCTCATGATCCTTTTTAAAAAAAATTCCCAAACAGACATTTTCCAGATTTTGAAGGGGGGCCCTGACGCAGAGGTAAAGCTGTCGCCTTGTGACCATGAGGTCACGGGTTCAAGTCCTGAAAATAGCCTCTTGCAAAAATGTAGGGAAAGGCTGTGTACAAAAGACCCAAGTGGGTCGTACCCTTCCCCGGACCCTACGCAAGCGGGAGATACATGCACCGGGCTGCCCTTTTTTAGACATTTTCCAAATTTTCATGTCACTTGATGTTCAGCCTATGAATTCTACAGCTGAAGTAGCCCTGCATGCATGTTCCAGTTGATTGCTAAGATGTTGTTACCTGAGAAAGTTCAAATTGATTCTCTCAGAATATTCTACATTACATGTGTATAAAATGATCATGTTGTATTTTTTCTTGTCACTTAAGAAAATTAAGATTTTCAGGTTGTTATACCACGAAGTCCACGTGAAGCGAAGGGGTTATTATTGGCAAGCATCCGAGATCCGAATCCGGTTGTCTTTTTTGAACCAAAGGTAGATAAATTGCAGTGGCTTACTGTTTTGCTGCAAGAGGATCACTAACTTGCAATACTGAGTTAAAAGTAGCTTTTATCTGGTTCTACAGTGGCTGTACCGTTTGGCTGTTGAAGAAGTTCCTGAGGAAGATTATATGCTGCCCTTATCTCAGGCAGAGGTGAGCATATTTCTATCACGTTGCTGTATTGGTCATTAGTCTTATCAAACTACTAATATGATGTTGATACTTCAGGTGATTAGGGAAGGGAGCGATATAACGCTCATTGGCTGGGGAGCTCAACTTGCAGTACTGAAAGAAGCCTGTGAAGATGTTGCAAAGGTCAGTTGTTTACAAAACATATACTCCCTCCATTTCAAATTGGTATTGTTAAGAAATCTATCCTAAAAATGAACTAAAATTATTGTCCTACCAACAACAATTTAAGAATAGAGGGAGTACTATTTTAAAGCACACATGTTAATCCAGGAACAAATTTAGCCCAAAATACGACTAAAACTTCTCATAGTGATGATGCCCACTTTAATTGTGGTAATCTGGATCACTTAATGATGCTATTATTAAAAACAAATGTAGCATCACTTAATCAAGCAGTTGCAAATTACTGTTGTCCTGGCTTGTTCTTTCCATGTAGCTTAGATTGTCTCCATAATTTATCATGTTCATCTCTTCATGGTTTGTATATATATATATATATATATATATACACACACACAAACTGACCGTACTATTTTGGCAGGATGGGATATCTTGTGAACTCATTGATCTCAGAACGTTGATACCATGGGACAAGGAAACAGTAGAGGCATCAGTCAAGAAGACTGGAAAGCTTCTTGTAACTAGCTTTTGCTCATGTTTACTTTTCTTACTTGTCATATATTTAAAAGGTTCAAGCGTTCACTGTAAATTCTGTACCAGATTAGCCATGAGGCTCCAATCACCGGGGGGTTCGGTGCAGAAATTGCAGCGTCCATCGCCGAGCGCTGCTTCCAGAGGGTAACTAATCTTCCAGATTTTTCATCGGACGGAGCTCTTAAAAAAGAATCCTTGGCTACATTGTCTCGAAGCTGAAGCTCCATTGATCGCATTTGAATTTGATCTGTTTCAGCTGGAAGCTCCAGTAGCGCGAGTCTGCGGCCTCGACACACCTTTCCCTCTCGTCTATGAACCATTTTACATGCCCACAAAGAACAAGGTAACGCACTGATCAGCAGCTCTCCGTCGCTGCTATCCACCCCAGATGTCTAACAGAGGGAGTCTGTGCTGCAGGTCCTGGACGCCATAAAAGCAACTGTAAATTACTGAAGTGCTGGAGATGCAAACCACACCGCATCGATCGTTTGTAACGATGGCAGAACAAATCTGTCCGCCAGTGTGTAGATATCTGTACTCGTTGCATTTCTGGTCTGTATTCAGAACGTGCACAGGCTTTGTTGTTGTTGTTGTTGTTGTTGTTGTACAGATAGGTAAAGCTACTGGAACACTGCTCGTCTCTATGACTTGAAATACTTAGATTTACTTTAATTCCTGCAACAATTACACCAGAAATCCATTAAAAATGCTTGTAAGATTGTTATGAAATTCCAAGCTGTTGGTACTTATCTCATCTGCAAATCCAAGACACCCCGGCGATCGACGTGGAACGCGCGCGCGCCACGCGCGGCGGGAAGCGACCGGAAAAGCGCCACCACCCACCAGTAGATGATGATGATAACAGCGGGGGCGCGCACGATCGAGGCACGAGAAATCCAGAGGCGAGAGAATGGCAGACGCTGAGATCGCCGCCGGCGCGTCGTCCGCGCAGCCGCTGGCGGGCCGCGTGGCCATCGTGACCGGCGCGTCGCGGGGCATCGGGCGCGCCATCGCGGCGCACCTGTCCGCGCTGGGCGCGAGCCTCGTGCTGGGCTACGCGTCCCGCGCCGCCGAGGCGGAGGCGCTGGCCGCGGAGCTCCCGCGCGCCGTGGCCGTGCGGGCCGACGTGGCGGACGAGGCCGGCGCGCGGTCGCTCTTCGACGCGGCCGCGCGCGCGTTCGGGGGCGCCCCGCCGCACATCCTCGTGGCGAACGCCGGCGTGCTCGACGGCACGTACCCGACCGTGGCGGGCACCGCGACCGCGTCCTTCGACCGCGTCATGGGCGTCAACCTGCGCGGCGCGTTCCTGTGCCTCCGCGAGGCGGCCAACCGGCTGCCGCGCGGCGGCGGGGGGCGGATCGTGGCGGTGACGTCGTCCGCGGTGGGCGGCCACCCGACCGGGTACGCGGCGTACACGGCGTCCAAGGCGGCGGTGGAGGCGCTGGTGCGGACCATGGCGAAGGAGCTCAAGGGCACCCGCATCACGGCCAACTGCGTCGCGCCGGGGCCCGTCGCCACCGACATGTTCTTCGCCGGGAAGAGCGAGGAGACGGTGAGGCGGTGCGCCGAGACCAACCCGATGGAGAGGCTCGGGGAGCCCCGCGACATCGCGCCGGTGGTCGGGTTCCTCTGCACCGACGCCGCCGAGTGGGTCAACGGCCAGGTCATCCGCGCCAACGGCGGCTACGTGTGATGGCGCCGCCGCCGCTCCTGCTCCACCACGATGAAGCCTTGCGCCGTCTGTTGCGAGCGAATCCCCTGACAATAAAAATGATAATAATTCGTACGTGTCATTCCAAATTCGTACTGCCCTCGTAAAAAAAGGCACGTATTTTATCTTAAATTTGAACTATCCCATCATAATTTAAATAAATCTAGATGTAGTACTCCAATACATTAATTAAGAACACGTGTGCGTATTTACTATGTATCGAGAGCCAGCTACGAACACGTATCACTTCCGTATCTCTGGTCGACACGCTGCCCCAGAACTTCCATGCGTGTCGTGCCGCGCGCTGACTCGGTCACGACCACGGCCGACGCTGCACCCGCGCCGCCGCCGCCGCCGCCTATATATAATGCCGCGGCCACGTGCGCTCCCGCCACAACAAAACCTCCGCCTCCGCCCCGACCGATCAGATCAGATCGTCGCAACGGCCGCGCGCGTCCCCGAGAAGCTCCCGCCCGCGCGACCATGGGGAGTCGCGCGCCCGCTCCCCCGCCGGTCAAGACGATGACGATGGTGATGAGCTACTGCCACGACGCCGGCTCGTGGTCCCTGCCGTCGAAGCCGTCGGAGGCGGCTGCCGCGTCGCCGGCCTGCTATCACCCGGGGGCGGCCGCGCTGGCGTCGTCCCAGCTGACGACGGTCATGCCGGCGCACGAGGTGAGGCCCGCCTGCTGTCACCCGGGGGCGGCGGCGCTGGCGTCGTCCCAGCTGACGACGGTCATGCCGGCGCACGAGGTGAGGCCCGCCTGCTGTCACCCGGGGACGGCGGCGCTGGCGTCGTCCCAGCTGACGACGGTCATGCCGGCGCAGCAGAAGAAGCCGCGGGTGGAGGTGCGGCAGGTGTGGCAATGCAACCTCCAGGAGGAGGTCGCGCTGATCGAGTCGCTGCTGCCCCGGTTCCGGTACGTGGCGGTGGACACGGAGTTCCCGGGGACGGTGTACCGGCCGGCGGGGCCGGCGTACCTGCTCACGGCGGAGAAGCGGTACGCGCTGCTCAAGGCGAACGTGGACGAGCTCGACGTCATCCAGCTCGGCCTCACGCTGTTCGACGGCGACCTCGCCGCGGTGTGGGAGTTCAACTTCCGCGAGTTCGACGTCCGGCGCCACCGCCACGCGCCGGAGTCCATCGCGATGCTCCGCGGCAAGGGCGTCGACTTCGACCGGACGAGGCGGGAGGGCGTCGACGCGGCGGCGTTCGGGCCGCGCCTGCGCAGGTGGCTGCGCGCCGCCGCCCTCGGCCGCGCCGGCGTCGTCACGTTCAGCGGCGGCTACGACCTGGCGTACCTGGTCAAGGTGATGTTCGGCTCCGGGTACAGGCTCCCCGCCACGGCGCCCGAGTTCGAGGCCGTCGTCAAGGCCCTCCTCCGCCGGCGGAACCTGTTCGACGTCAAGGAGATGGCGCGCCACTGCCCCGGCGACCTCCGCGGCGGGCTGGACCGCGTCGCCGGGAAGCTCCGCGTGCCGCGGGTCGTCGGCGAGGCGCACCAGGCCAGCTCCGACAGCTTGCTGACCTGCCACACGTTCATGAAGATGAAACAACTCTACTTCGACGACGACGACGAGAAGCTGGCTAGGGTCGCCGGCATGCTCACTGAGATCAACACGTTCTAGTCGACGTGTGTCATGTAAATGTACTATTTTGAACAGTCGGTACAGATTAATAAGAATTTGAACATATGGTCCGTATAAATTTGATTCCTTTTCACTGTACGGCTCAGTTTCATTGCATAAATCGAAGCCCAAGCCCAAACAACCATCGGAAACAGCTGATCTGCTGTCCGATCAACATCCTCCCGTATCACAGCCGTTAAGGCCCTGGCCCGGCTCGGCCCAACCCGAACGCGAACGGCTCGGCCCAACCTAGTTTCCTGGCCCGCACCCGAACGCGAATCCGTAGGCTGTAGTTGCTCACCTCCAACCTGTTCCGCGCCGGATTCGAGCCCGAGCCGCACGCGTTAGGGCTGGGCCCCGCCCTTGACTCATTTCCGTTTTTTCTCTCTCTCGTCGCCCGTCTCTCTCCTCTCTCTCTCTCTAACGAGAATGGCGGCCACGCGCTAGATCTAGCGATGTCCGTCCGTCCTCCGCCCCAAGGCAAGCCCGAAACCCGTCCGGACGCCAGGCCGCCGTCCGCCCGTTCTCCGCAAGACCGCAAGCAAGCCCGCACGGCTCGTCTCATCTAGGGTTAGGGTTTCTTGTACGTGATTTTTTTTCTTCTTGCACGGTTCGTGGACTAGCGCGTATTTTCTTGCTGATCGCGCTGTTTAATTCTGTCTACTTTTATTATTTTCGTAACATTCGTTTAGTCAGGATAAAATAAAATAAAAAGAGTGTGTTGTAGAGCTGGCTTGTGTTGACGCTCTGGTGAGTCGCTGTGTTGTCGGAGTTAAGCTTGCGGCATTCTGGCTGGCCAGTGGCTACAGGAGGTCAGTGTTAGGATCAGTAAATGGCATCCTTTATGTTTGAGCCGATAATTGAGGTATGGTATAGGACGAGATTGTGCCCAGAGTATGTTTCTTGTGCGTTTCAATGTGCTAATTCGTCACCTAGTGGCTAGTCTTAGGAAATGCACTTTGGACCCAACTATTCTACCTTCAGTCTGTAGTATGAGTTCTGGCCTTAGTGATATGGCGTCTGTGCTTGTTATGAGGGTGGTTGCCAGCTTTTTCCCTTCCTGGATGTAAATGAAAATTCGTGCATAGCAGGTGAGATACAAGCATGATGGCTCAGACCCTGCAAGGGAACTCCCTGCACTATGCACCAAGCAACTTATCTGCTCAGCAACAGATTTCGCAAGAAGACCGTGAAGTGCTTCAGCTGGACAATATCCATCAGCCTACCTCTTGCGTTCGCCGCCTTATCACTCAAAAAATGTAAGTTCTGAAACTGCCAGCATGTACAATAGATATCATACTGAACCTTCATGAGTTTTACATTTACTTTTGACTGTAACATGTTTTGTGTCATTGTTTAGATTTAAAGTAATCCTTGTTCTTGTGCAACTGTGGGAATGTTTTGGTTCCCTGCCACTGCCAACCACGCCGAATGTTTGGTGGCGCCGCAAACATCGGCGGCTTTGTTTGGTTGGGTAGAAGCTTTAGGCACACCATGCAAAAGCTAATGTTTTCTAACATATTTTATTCTTTTCTTGCCACACCTGCAGCACAGAAAATCCACGCCACAATTTGTGGCTCGACCAGTGTGGCAGGGTGAGGCCGGTAACGGAACATTCCCTGCAACTGCACCTGTCCCAGCACAGTTAAATGTCTTAGTTGAAGATTCCCTTTAGGACAACCTAAGGGTGGTTGCAAAATGAAATGCTTGCTTTGTATTTTTATATCAATTTTAGTGTGTATATCTCTTTTCCTACATACAATCTATAAATTATTAAAAAAATTTATCAGGAATACAAGAGAGTAGTTGTAAAAGACAGCCCCTTTTTCTTTATTTTTCTGAGTCTATATCGCTTTTGTTACACGGTATATTCTGATGCCTTCTTCTCCTGCTATTTAGTGAAGCGTACCTGAAAGGGAATAAAGATGTGTTATGTTTTATATTGTCATCCAACAGCACAAAAGATGCCTAAGTCTGACAAGCTTCGGAGCTGGTTTGTCTTCCTAACATGATATTAAACGTGTTACCTAATTAGTCATTTATTATCAGTCATGATTCTGTTTTCTTAATAATTTTAGGTACCAGAACATGGTCAAGAAGGCTGTTAAGGAGGGTGTTGCTGTGGAGCGCAATACACTTTATGACTTTTTCCTTCAGCCTATCAATGAATTCAAGGCCAATATCTCAGCAGCATGCTTGCCGTACTGTGAGAATGATTTTCTGGCCTGGAGAAGCAGAGAAACTCCTTGAGAAGAAAGATGATAACACCTCACAGAAGAAAGAGACACAAGTAGGAAGGCTCTTACGTGTTGCCAAACGTGATGACAGAAAAGGAAACCTGGAGGATATGTTGCTTGTGCACAGGGTTAGTTTATTTAATTTGTGATTCTCCTTCCTTTTCAGCATGTTACTAGGACTTAACACATCGATTTATTATTGTTGCCCAGCTTGGAGAAAAGATACGTGCCATGAAAGAAGACTTTATTATGCTTTGTCTGCAGCAGTTTTGCAAGCACCATAGTTATTAAGGCGGTAAGGCGACATACCTCCTTTTTACCTATTAAGCGATAGGGCGTAAGGCGAGGCGACGCCTTGCTAATATATAAATATAGAAAAATATAGGAATACTTTGTATTCTTTTCTTTTGTAATAAATAGTTCTTTCCTACTACTGAGGAGTCCACTAAATACTATAATCAGAAAAGATGTGTTAATGAAAAAGGGCTTATTATCCCAAGTCAGATTGTGAGTGACCTTCAGTAATATATAAATCTATTCTTATAACTAAGTTTGTTGGTCTAAATAGTTAGAAATATTGCAGAGATATGTGAAGTATTCTGAGCACATCTTAACACACTTTAATGGTGAAAATCAGCCACCAGTACATTCCCAAATTCTAAATAGATAAGGGTAACAGTAGTAATTAGCAAATAGAGGTAGTTCAACATAAATCAAGTCAAACATAACTAATAGATAGTAGTACTAGTGTACTAGAATACTAGAAAACACTCCCATGATCCTATCTCTCAAGTTTGTCTCGAACTCTCAATATTTGGTCTGAGATAAACTGAACATGGAGTAAGGTGTCGCCTTAAGGACGCCTTAAGGACGCCCCAGGACGCCCCATCGCCTTATGGACGCCTTACTCAGGCATTTAAGGTGATGGGGACGCCTTGAGCTCCCAGGTCGCCTTAGCGCTTAAGCGACGCTTAAGCGACGCCTTAATAATTATGCTGTCACCAACCTATTGTATCTGGTAAAAGTTGGGTTTGCAGCAGCTGTAAAAATTTTCATCTTTGTGACAAGTAAGCACTTCTTTTGATCGATTTTATCATTTTTAACGCTACATATCTCCAGCTTCTTTGTGCTTGTTTGCTGATCAACTGGAAAATGTGAATAAACCTGCTCCCTTGTTTTTGTTACTTTTGATAACATTGTTGGCTTTCATAGGTGTCACGCTGAAGAGCAGGATATTGCACTGAAGGACAGGCACCCAGCTTCAACGAAACAGAAGCATATATTTCAAAGGGTATGCATGCAACCATTTTTTGGGCTTGATTCATCAATAAAATTGGAGGTCCTGGGTTCAAATCAGCCTCCTTGCAAAATAAGCAAGGGGAAGGCTGCCTAGAAATTCCCTTCCCCAGACCCCACAACGTGTGGGAGCTTTCAGCACTGGGTATGCCCTTTTCATCAATAAAATTGGACAATGGCAATGCATACTTGTTTTTAATAGACATGTGATGGGATTTATATACTAAGTGCTGTAGCTAATTGTCCAGCAGATAACTGTAGAACCTCTTCCTCAGACTGAGGATGGAGACCCGACAGTGGAAAGCAAGTATTTTGACAGCAGAATCGACTTCTTGAACCACTGCCAAGATAATCAATACCAATTTGATACCCTCCGGCGTGCAAAGCACTCTACAATGATGATCCTTTATCTCCTACATGATTCTGTTTGTTCTGCTTGCCACCAGGGCATGAATCAATGCTTGGCTTGGCGATGCCAAGTTTGCCTAGGATGCAGCTTCGATGATGCATGCTATGAACAGTCTGGTCAAAGCTTGCATATTCATGAATTGAGACAGACTGGCAACCACAAGTCGTTGCAGAAGATCACTGTACAGGTATGCATATTAAATTAGCAACCAAATCTTTCTTCATATTTTGTGTCCCCTAGTAGATAAATTCTAATCTGTGCCGGTTGTGCATTTTTTTGTCTTGGATGATTTTATGAGGTCCTTTACCCTCTTTCAAGATTCTAATGGAAAATGCGATGCTATTCTTTTCTCAAAGTGTTGAAAGTATTTATGTTTCGTCCATTAGTGCAATCGGTTCTTTTGACATTAGTCATCTGCTCATAATCAATGTTCAAACTTCTTCTGTACTTACTACTTAGATATTATTAAAAAATGATTTCATCTCAACTGAACTTCTGAATCTCTTGCCATACTGTCGTGAATCTTCCCACATCTCTTATGGAAGTTCTGTTCTACATGTTTCCATAGGACTACTTTGAAGGCTTGGTGCATGCATCAAGATGCTTTGATCCTCAAAACTGCTCTTCTCGAATCTGTGTAACCTTGAAGAGAGATTGTTCTCCCACGGCGCGGCGATGTCACATCCGTGCTCGCAATCGGGGAGGTTGCAAGAAGTGGGTATTCATGTGGAAGCTTCTGGTTAGCCGCGCAAGATGGATCAGAAGAACCGATGATTTCGTTTCGTTTCACTTTTTTTCTTGGTCAAGGTTGTATTGAACGGGACCACATTTTTGTTCGGTGTTTGCTTGCCGTGCTGTGGCGACATCCAGATCCAATGAAAGAATGTGTATAATTTTCGTTGCTTCCCCGAGCCCTTTTGGTACTGGTGGCTGTGGAGTATGGTATGGTCTGTTAAGAAAATTAGAAGGGATTTCAATCGCTGGCGTTAAAGGCTACGCGCCCCCACGACACAGCCGCCGCCGGCGATTGGGCCCCAGCGCGCGCCGCGCCATGCTCTCTCTCCCTCTCTCTCTCTCTCTCTCTCTGTCCGTCAGGTGGGACCCGTAAACTTTTCCCCTCTTGCCCGCCGGGCCCACGCGGGACACGGCCTCGGCGAAATGGATCCCTCTCCACGCACCACCACACGTCAAAGGAAACACTATATTTCTTCGCGACCGAGGAGGAAGGAAGGGAGGGAGGGAGAAAAGTCGCGTGCCGTCTCGCCCACAGGTTGGTTGGTTGGCGGTACCGTCCTCGCCTCCCCCTCCTCCCCCTCCGTCCGCCTCCTCCCCCCTCCCCCCCACCCCCCGCGCCTCAGATCCGATCGCCGGCGCTCTGGTCTCGGCCTCCTCGCCGGCGTCGACGCCCTCGGTCGTGGACCGGCAGGTTCGTCACCCTTGTGCTTTGGATCGACGGCGTAGTATAGGTGGGGGGGGGGGGCTGGATCTGCGCCGATAAGTGGCGGTTGGTGGTGTGCGCGATTCGTCGTTCCGTTTTTGGCCGGTTCCATCGGATCCTTGCTTTTTTGAATTGTTCTCGTTTTTTTTTACCGGGGAGTGTGTGGTCTTCTGAATGGAACCATTTGTTCTGTGATCAGTTCTCGCTTCTCTCTCTCTCTCTCCCGGCCGGGAGGCGGCGGCGGCGGGTTCACCTTTTTAGGAAGGGCAGCGCCGCCGGATCCCGAACCAAGCACGGGCGGCGGGGCGGCGGGTTGATCCCGCCGGATCCCGAACCGCGCGCGGCTGCTTTGAATCAGGCGCGCACGCGGTGGTAAGGAACACGGTTCTCTTTCCTTCCGTGGCCACGATGGGTAGACGGAAGGCTCCCCCCGCCTTGCCTCCTGGGCTGCCGACGACGAAGAGGGCTGGCCGTGGCGGGGTCAGTCGTCGGATCGCGTCGACGCGTGTGCCTGGTCTGGACGAAACCTGGCTGCGTGGTGAATTTTGCGTGCGTGCGTCTGTGGGTGGTAGGGATTCTCCCGGGGCGTCGGTTGCATTCCTGCTGTGACCAGTCTCTGCCTGCCGAGGGAAACGAAGCGAGAGTTGGCTTCACGCTATGGTTTGGGTGGATGAGGAGATCGGTTCCCGAAAGGTGCGGAGGTTCAGTTTATGTAGGCCAAGGACGAGATAGAGAGTGGCGTTGGTCCTCCGTTGATATAGATCAGCTCACGGAGACGACTCCGCTTCTGATCCACTGGCCGCGTGCTGGTTCTATTCTTCCAGACAACCAGACGGACATGTGGTGTTTGAAACTTTGTGGTGTTGCGATTAGGTGCAGCGTAGCCTTGTGTGGTAGAAACTAATTTGATCGAACCTTCAATGTTTGCATGCCCTTACACGGTGCGACACAAGATGTGATTAACCTTGCCCATTCCCTCCAACTAGTGCTCTTATCTGGATAGGTATGAGCCTTTCAACAAAGTTTCTGAACTTTGTTAGCCTGGGATGTATTTACCAGTGCTTTATCCCAATCTAGATTAGTTTTTTCGGTTGAGAGACTTGATCATGTGCACATTTTGGAATAAGGATTGAAACTGGCACAACCGTGTCCATATTTCACCCAAGCTCTTCATATGTACTTCAATATCAGCTTTTTCTTATTTCTAATCCTAAACTACATATTTTCAGCTCTTGTTACTCTTTACTGCATTTACGGCAGTTACCAGTTCTGCATTACTTTATCAGTTCTGCATTACTTTTTCTTGCTGATGATTTGTGAAACTCGTGTTTGCAGCCCATCAGTAGCAATGGCACAAGAGAGCTGGAAACAGGAGTCTCATGCCCCCGAGGCCCCAATATTGTGCATAAACAATTGTGGTTTCTTCGGCAGCAGCATGACAAACAATATGTGCTCAAAGTGCTACAGAGACTTTGTCAAGCTGATGGAAATGGATGCCCCTGTGGTCGAGAAGAAGGTGATTACGACGGCATCATCCTCTACAACTCCGTTGGAGACAGCAAAACAAGATGATTCTGCGGCCGCCACTACAGCTGTGGACGAGAAGCGACCAGCACAGGAGCCTCCGAAGCCACCCAGCAACCGATGCCTGACGTGCCGCAAGAAGGTCGGGCTGACTGGTTTCCAGTGCCGCTGCGGTGGTACCTTCTGCTCCCTGCACCGTTACACGGACTCGCACGAGTGCACCTTCGACTACAAGAAGGTGGCGCGGGAGCAGATTGCCAAGCAGAACCCAGTTGTGATGGCCGAGAAGATCAACAAGATCTGAATGATGCTGATGAAGGGGACTGTCGCTGAATCTATGTCCATGGATGCCCGAGCCTCAAAAGTTTCCTCCAGCAACTAGGTTCCCTTCAGGCCTGTTCTGGTTTACTGTGCTTAGGTCTCAATTGTGTCTATCCTTCTCCTTTGTCATGGTTTAATTCTCTCTCGATTATGTAATAATGTAAATATGTCTATTCAAACTGTAATTTAATCAAATGTTCCTTTCTATTACCGTTTTGGTGTCAGTTTCATCGTGGATCATGACTGCAAAGTGGCATTACTCGTGCTTTCTGTGTTTTTTTTGTACATGGACCATTGAAGTGTTGTTCAGTGAAACAGAGTTGATCAGCTCGCTACTTGGGTGATTAAGCTTCACAACCTGCAACTGTTGAAAAGTTGGCAGTTTGTGGCATAATAGCTTCCCCCCCAGGTACTTTTGCGTCGTTGCTTCCTCTCGAAGTTGGCCAAGATGATAAAAGATAAAAGATTGCACATCAGGGAGCCTGTTGTGCTCATGGAGGTCCCAAGTGGTACTGACGTGTCACCGCTTCTCTATGTTATCACTTTGCGCCGAAAGTTGCACCGGCTCTGGAACTTATCGCATACGGTGGTGTGATCACGGATTGGAAGATAGCATGCGGCAAGCCTAGGCCGCCGTTCTCTTGCTTGTATGTCATTGTGAAGTCCATTCCCTTTTAAGGTTTGCAATTCATACATGTCCATCCGTTTACAATGGAATGCTTTTCTTTTCATCAGAAGGAAAATAACACTTGGAAACTGGCTTGCAAGGTGATGTGAAACTGCGAGATCTCTTGACCTGTGTGAAGCAAGAGAGGAGGATTCGACCCAGAAAGAGGCTTCCAAGAGAGACATAGCATACGCTGTCAACGAGCCGAGTCTGGCCAGTCCCAATGATGAAGTGGAATCTATCCGTATCCGGTTCCTACCCGTTGAGGCCCCGTGAAGGATGAAGCTAGCTTACACCATGTACAGCCATTTTCGAAGTGAGTGGTTTCGTATTCCGATGACGCCAGCACCATGATGAGATAAGGCCCCGTGGTGGAGATTTTCCAGGTCCGAACGCATGGATCCCTACTTTTTCCACACAAAAAACCTTATCATCCAGCAAGAAAATCGATATTGATCTCTGATGAGAAACTGAACTGTTTTATTTGTCAGATCAACTTCTTAGAATCTGGGACTGTTTAATCGGCCAGTACAAGGTAATCGTTCAATTCTAGAGTTTGACATGTGAGGTAACGTTGAGGGTTCAGGCGACAACGTTTCTTCCTTCAAAGATGAAATCAAGGGATCCAAACAGATCCAGATTCGTCATCTTAATCTCGACTTGGAAGTATTTTTAGGTGAGCACATTACAGTCTTCCTGGATTACGATAAAAAGTATACTAACTAGCATTGAAAACAATGCAGAAGAGGAACCCCAACATTGGCAGAACGAGAAACCGTGACGATGTAGGAAATGGACCTCAGAGATCTTGGTGGTTCGTGATCATCAAACGTGGCTAAGGCCGCGTCAAGAGTAGCAAATATTTTGAACACATCACTGGCCCTTTTTACTAAACGACACTCACACGTGAAAGGGGGAATAAAAATCGTAGTGGAATTTGTTTTTCGGCAGAGTCAGAAGTAGCTGGTTAAGGATCTCATGTTTCTTGCAGAAATCAATGGGAATCCGAACGGTTTTCTTCGTCATCCTCGGAACGCCGATTTTTAAAACGCTAGCGACATTGAGCGATTCCAAATAGAAACAGAAAAGGTTTACCGAGCATATGACAATACAAATGCAAAAGCATTGTCATCGAGTCAGAAGTAGCTGGTTTATGGATCTCATGTTTCTTATAGAAATCAAAGGGAATCCGAATGAGTTTCTTCGTCATCCTCGGAACGCCGATTTTTAAAACGCTAGCGACATTCAGCGATTCCAAATAGAAACAGAAATGGTTTACCGAGCATAAGATTACACGAATGCAAAAGCATGGCCATCGAGTCAGAAGTAGCTGGTTAAGGATCTCATGTTTCTTACAGAAATCAAAGGGAATCCGAACGATTTTCTTCGTCATCCTCGGAACGCCGACTTTTAAAACGCTAGCGAGATTCAGCTATTCCAAATAGAAACAGAAAAGGTTTACCGAGCATAAGATTACACGAATGCAAAAGCATGGTCATCGAGTCAGAAGTAGCTGGTTTAAGGATCTCATGTTTCGTATAGAAATCAAAGGGAATCCGAACGATTTTCTTCGTCATCCTCGGAACGCCGACTTTTAAAACGCTAGCGAGATTCAGCTATTCCAAATAGAAACAGAAAAGGTTTACCGAGCATAAGATTACACGAATGCAAAAGCATGGTCATCGAGTCAGAAGTAGCTGGTTAAGGATCTCATGTTTCTTACAGAAATCAAAGGGAATCCGAATGAGTTTCTTCGTCATCCTCGGAACGCCGACTTTTAAAACGCTAGCGACATTCAGCGATTCCAAATAGAAACAGAAATGGTTTACCGAGCATAAGATTACACGAATGCAAAAGCATGGCCATCGAGTCAGAAGTAGCTGGTTAAGGATCTCATGTTTCTTACAGAAATCAAAGGGAATCCGAATGAGTTTCTTCGTCATCCTCGCCATGCCCGCGGCTGGTGACCGCCACCACAAAGATTTACGAGAACTTTTTTTTCGGCAACGGACCGGAAAAGGGCCACAGAAAAATGTAGATGAATTTGCCTGCTTCGTCACCGGCGAGCCCTGGGGTGAATCAGAGGACGGCCGGAGCTAAAAAAGCAGGCGGGGAAGGCTAGGAAAGCGCCTCCCCCTTGGCTTCAGTCTCGCCTAGGGATAGATTGCCCGCCGCACCGGATGCAGCGGCGGACAATCGCAATGCTAGGCTTGCAAACCAACCAACCAACGAGAGCAGCAAACCGAGAACGCAAACGAAAATGAGGATATTATCAAAGGACAACAAGCAAATCGAGCGGAGGATCTCGCTCGGCGACGACCCCTAACACGGGACGAGGTCGGGGCGAGGAACCCTAATTCAGGACGAGTGCCGCGGCGGCGGCGGCGAAGAAGAAGAAGGTGGAGCTCTGCGGGGCTTGCGGCTCGTGTATTTGTAGGCGCCGCGTAGCGGGCTGAGACGCGGCTCTGGGTTTGGAACTGGGCTCGTTTGGGACGGCCCGTTCACGTGGTGTCTCGCGTCACAGGTATGTGGGCCGCGGCCCGTGGAGAGGAAATGCTGACGTGGCAAAACGTTGGTCACGTCGCCTGCATCAGCAACGTGTCCGTCGCCTTACTCGATTTGTCGACCGGCGTTTCACGAGTTGCAAATTTCGAGCAAATGCATCGCAAAATAACTCCAAGGAGAGTTTGAATGAATCTTGGAACAAGGAATGGAAGACGAGACGGATCCACGTCCACAAGTACACGGCATCTGCCGGCGGCAGCAGAAGCATGCGCTACGACAGCGCCGAGAGCAGCAGCACGGCGGCAGCCACCGCCGCGGCGGCGGTGCGAGTGCGCCGCCGCCGCCGCGGTCTGGATCTGTGTGGTGAAGTTGCACGTCGCGGTGGAGGGGTCGGCGGTGGTGGGCAGCGCGAGGCCCTCGAAGGCGCAGGCCGCGCGCGTCCGCCTGGCTCAGGAACGGGTAGATAGATGTTCACGGTGAAGGACGCCTTGTTCTGGGCGAGGAACCCGACGATGTCCGTCATGACGCCGGCGATGTCGGCGGCACCGGCTGGCTGGCGGGCCGGGGAGTTGTACACGTCGGCGCGCGTTGAGAGGGACGGTGGCCTTGGTCCGGTAGCCGAGGCCGGCGTCGTTGAGCGCGTTCTGGACGTTCCGCGGCGCCGGGAAGGTGGTGTGCATGCATGGGTGAACGAGCCGTTGTTGTATGACTCCAGGAACGGCTCGTTGCCGACGGCCACGTACTCCAGGAACAGCTTTATGATTTCCTCACTTGATGGCGACGCCGCGCGCCGTCGAAGTCGTTGCGCCGGACCCAGTCCTCGGCGGCGCGGGATCCGCCGGTGAGCATGCCGTTGGGGACGGCGACCGTGACCTCGTTGCCGCTGCCGGCCGGCGAGGGCGCTCGTGGTGGCGAACTCGGCGTCGAAGAGCTTCACCTTCTCGATGCCGTTGTCCCGGAGCAGCCGCACCACCGCCCTGGGCTGGGCGGCAGCGGGTGCATGCGACGCCTGCGTGCCCCAGTTCACCCCCAGCGCCTCCGCCGCCCAGCACGCTGCCACCACCACCACGAGAGCGCGGCGAGGATCTGTCCGCGGGAGAGGGCCCGCTCCGGCCGGCGCAGTCGATTCTCGACGAGGAAGCGCTAGAAATCTGGAACGGTTTCGGCGAGCTCGGCTCGAGGATCTGGGGAGAGGAAGCTGATGGAATCGGGCCGTGGCCACGATTGGACGAACCGCTGCGGATGACGTTCGACGTGGCAGGGGCGGACGCGGGACCTCCAGGTGGGGCCCGTGACGATTTCCCGGGAAATTTAACCTACGAATTGGTCGGTGGCCGCCAGGGAATTTACCGAACCACCCCTTACCTCGGTCGGTCGCTTCCGTTTGTTTCGTTTCCACTGCCTATTATACTTGTTCAGTGTTCCGCCCTGGGCGGAACCAAACACGAGGCACGACGGGCCACGCGTTCCGCGTGGGTGAGGTCTGGTTCCCGGCCACGTCAGCGTCAGCCAACCCAGCCTCTCCACACGGCCCGTCGATGGCGTCGGTCCTAGTGTTGCCCGCGTGCCGGTCGCTAAACGTAGTAGAAAAATAGATCATAAAATACCATATTTTATACTACTGTTCAAAAATATGATAGTAATTACAGGTAAATATTGCTAAAGTCTATTTTGGTATCTCTAGTCTGCAGAGACGTGCAGAAGCGGAGGGGAGACCTTTTTTTTCACACCGCGTATTAGTTCAAAGCGCGTTTTTAATAAGCGGAATGAGAAGTTGTCGGTTTGAAGGTTTAAACGCTTAGTTTATTGAGAAGATGGTTGACAAATCGTGCCGAATAGGGTCGTAAGCAAACCAAACTAGCAGTTGCGTAAAGCCTCCTTCTGTACAACAGCTGCTTTGGCTGACTCGTGAGTTGGTTGGTTTCAGCCCCATGCATTTGGTACGTCCGCTGCTACTATCGTGCTAACTCACCAAATCTTCCCACAATAGATGACTCTAGGGCGAGGATTGTAATGCGTTCATCACGTATCGGACTCCGATGAATTTCACCAATCGTTTGAAGTATACGGTATTAAAAGTTGTTTGCAGTTGTAAGGTTGAACACTCGGTTTCCTTCCAACTTTACATGATTCGTAATCTTTTTCTTCTCCTCGTATCAACAACACTGAATTTCCTGTATGCTCAGCCTTACCTTTGTACCAAGAAATTAATCTTCGGGCTTAACAACACGATGAATAGACCATAAACACAAAACTACATGCCCCTCAGCTTTCAATTGTTGAGATTTCTTAGCTTGATGCAGGAGATGCTATATTATATACGGGTCGTGAACAGCTGTTTTCTATTATACGGGTACCAAGTCCGCCAATTCCCATCCAACTGAACAACCGCTCACAGCGGAGAGAACCCGATAAAGTCTGGACTGAGAACCTCTCAATGAAAATTCACTTTTGTTTCTTATTATTACGAGTTTTAATATGACTTTCGACGAAACACTAGCAATAACTTTGGTTGGAAGAATTTTCCGTAAATTGTGTGTGTGCCGAGACCGCGACTTGCGAGAACATGCGATGGCAAGGAGCTGGAGGACCTGCAAAACTGGTGAATATTACATGCTCTAACACCGTCATGCAATTCAACGCTGACTCCATTGAAGTCATTGTACGTCTAATAAAAAAATCATGTTCAGAAACTTTATGGATTTGCAAGGATCCTATACAGGAGGACTAGATAGACACATTTAAATAGAGACAAAGATAAAAGCAAAAAAATTAAATAACATAGACGCAGACTAATTCCTAAGAAATAATTTCAATGATATATTCATGCATGCACTATGCCAAATTAAGGATTAAATCTGTAAATGTTTACTGACAAAATAGATTTATTTTGGTTTTGCCTGTTTTACCCTGTTATGTATCCATACCAAGAATGTGTTAAGGTCAGTCGAAATACGAATCTCAAAGCGCAGCCCAGCGTCCAAAACCTCGGAAAACCCTGCCCCGATTTCGAATAGCCGCAGCACCAAAACCCCGAGGCTGACGGCAAAATCGGATTTAAAACCTACACGGCGGAAGGAATCCAAGTGATAAGGTTCTGGGCGTTCGGCGCGTCGTCTCGCCGCCCTCTCGTCTCCCTCCCTCCCCCCCGTGCCACTCCCACTCCACTGCACTCCACTGCACGCCGCCGCCTCGAGATGCTCGCGTCGACCGCCGCGCTCCACCTCCTCCTCCCGGCCTCGCCGCCGCACCGCCACCACCACCTCGCCTTCTCGCTCCCGCGCCCCGCGCCGCCGCTCCACGCCGCGTGCTCGCGCCGCCGTGCCCGTGTGCGGAGGAGGGCGCCGGGGCATGGGTGCGCTAGTGCACCCGCCGCGGTGGCGGCGGAGGCGGAGGCGAGCGGCTCCGGGACGGCCAAGTTCTCCGTGAGGATCCCCGTCGGCGACCGCCAGGCGAGTAGCTGAGCCGACATTTCCCTGCCCTTGCAACTGTAAACTCTGGTGAAGGTTCTCTGTTCGCATATGCTGGGAATCGGAGCTCTGCCGAGGGAGGCTTTCACGCGGTTGTATACTTGTATATTCCTGCATTGTGGCGTACTCTTATCGATGCGTGCTCGTGTGTATTTCTGGTTCCTAATAAGTAGTAACCAGTGCCGAACTACAAATTCTAGTGTGGCGTCTCATGGCGTCAGTGCGTCACTTAGTTGAGACCATGCACTGTGCCTGGGATGTCCTGGAGTCATTTGCATTGATGCTTCGACACTATTTATCCTTTTGGGTTTAGTTGTTTGATGACAGAGGGCGAGCATTTGCTGAAACTTTGGACATTTCACTTCGCAGATACTGGTGGAGACAGGCCACATTGGGAGGCAAGCGAGTGCTTCTGTAATGGTCACCGATGGCGAAACAGTAAGTCATCACAGATCACACTTTAGAGTATAGCTCGTATCTGTCTTCAAGACATGACACAGGCAGTGCACCAGTCTATTTGAACGGTTTGTAGGAATTCTGAGGGCAAAATATCTGGCCATGTTTGGCTCTTTTGAAATACACGCAGGAGTCGTATACTACTAGTTATGCAGTGTTCCTCCAAAGGGCACCACATTTAAACATTTCAGCATTTTTCTCAGAGTTTAAATAAGAAGTTTGGATTCTATTTTCTATGTTGCTGTTCTTTAGTTTAATAGGTTGAATAGGAACAATATGAAATGATATTATTTTGTTATTTCAACATGAAGAATGAAGACCTTGTTACATGATTACATCTAACTTGAACTTCATCTGCACTGGCAGATTCTCTACTCTTCTGTTTGTCTGTCAGACACACCAAATGACCCTTCTGACTTTTTCCCTTTATCGGTTCACTATCAAGAGCGATTGTCAGCTGCCGGAAGAACTAGGTACATAAATCTGAAACTGTTTTTGCAACTCTTGTTCATTTTCCATCCACCATTTGTGTATTTTATTATTCACACTTACTATATTTCACCTGACTCCAGCGGTGGTTTCTTCAAACGAGAAGGCAAGACAAAAGACCATGAGGTTCACTATAATAACTTTGTCTTTTATTCAACTATAATGTCTGTTCGCTGATTTGAATCTCTTTCTTACTTTGCCCACAGGTTTTAGTATGCAGATTGATAGATAGACCCCTACGGCCCACGATGCCCAAGGGCTTTTACTATGAGACACAAATACTGTCCTGGGTAATCCACATATAATTTAACTTATGTTTACTGTTCAGTTTTATTATATAAGTTACTTAAGTAGCTTGTCATCTGATACACAAGTAGTCTATTGTTTCCACTTTTGAAAGTGACATGCCATATGATTATTTTTAGGATTTTCGTAGATGCCCGTTATAATATTATTAATGCAAGATGCACTAGACAGCTTTTTATTAGAAACTGGGGATGTGATGATATTTTATTTGCATTTTCTTTTATCAAGGGCATCTCCATCTGCACTCTCTTCATGAGTCAACTTCAATTAAACAACATATTATGCTATTCCACATTTATTTTTATTTTCTTCATTGATGATCTCCATTAACCACTTGATGAGATGAGACAGTCTGACTGTTACAGGTTTTCAGTTATGATGGTATTCATTCCCCGGATTGCTTGGCTATCACAGCTGCTGGTATAGCCGTGTAGGTCTAATGAGAAAAAACAAAATGTTCTATTCTTTTCTGAATTTGAATTCTTCTTTTTTGTCTTGAAGCTATTCTGATTGATCACAACACCGCAGGGCCCTTTCTGAAATTCCAAATAAACAAACAATTGCCGGAGTGAGAATTGGCCTGATAAATGACCAGTTTGTTGTCAACCCAACTACTGAACAAATGGAGAAGTCAGAGTTAGATTTGATGATGGCTGGAACTGATAGTGCCATATTGATGATTGAGGTTTGTTCTGAAGCTTTGGTTGCACATGTAGAAGAAGTAGAGGAAAAACACATATGCTTTGCTCTATTCCGAGCAATTTTTTCACTTATGCAAATCTTTGCATGTGATACTTTCATTTTCCCATATGTATTTAAGTCCTCTTGATCTCTGACTAGTTTTTGATAGGGCTACTGTGATTTTCTGACTGAGGAGAAGCTGCTTGAAGCTGTAGAAGCAGGGCAGGTTAGCTTATCTTATCATCAACATATGCTTTTATATAGAGGATATTGCTCTATTTTGTAAATTTTGAAGGAGTGTTTAGAAATCATAAATACGTCTCGTGGCAAGATGATTGTGCTTATTTCCCTAAAAAATGATTGTGCTCAGCTCTGTAGTCAACAATAAGGTACTCAAGTCTTTGCCAAATAATAGATATATTTGTTTCCTCTTTTACCCGATCAGTGTTTTCTATAGTAATTTGTGTCCACTATAATTAAGTTTTTAGTTATAATGGAACATTGTTAAGTTCCTGACTTTTTCTTTTCCTTTTGTTCTCTAAACTTTTTAAGATGCAGAATTTCTGTCATTTGTAGACTTCTTTAAGACGAATTGCTCTCTGCTAATTCCTTATTGATCACCCTTTTGAATTAGTTCCACTATCATCTCTTTTTACCTAGTTCTTACATAAATGCTAGATCTGTTCCCCTAAAACACAACTTTGTTCCCATTCCATTATGCTTTTGTTTTTCCTTCTTTTGTGATTCTGAAATAGTATAAAAATCAGGTGGCAATTCAAGAGATCTGCAGGGCCATTGATGTTCTTGTTCAGAAATGTGGAAAGAAGAAAATGGTTGATGCTATTGGCTTACCACCCCCTGAACTCTACAGGCATGTTGAAGTACGAAAATACTACTGATCGCTTTCTTTCCCAAACATAATTTTTTTAAAAATTTTGTTATATAGTTACAACTACAAGTAGTAATATAATTTTAGTAGCTTAAATAACAGCTGGACCATCTAGAATTTGTGGTGACTGGTGACAAGAATATTGTTAACTATATTCTTCTTAGTTCCCATATGTTTAACATATTCATTTGCTTGGTCCAGTGACCACTGATTCATATAAACAGTATTTCTGTTCTTGCATATTCTTCTTTTAGTTGATCAGTTGTGGACTTTCACAGCGTTTACAATATTTGTTCCTCCAGTTAGCCCTAGTGTTGCTTGTTGTGTCCTTATCTCCTGAGCCTCTCTTCTGGATATCTGAACGAAAATAAATCACATTAACAGTGTATCAAACACACTATTTTTTTCCTTCCAGATTTTCTAATCTTTGACACCGTAACTTGGATGAGCCTGAAGCTCTTACTGCATCATACTTTGTTATTTCTAGCATGGATTTGATCTGGTCATTGCCATTTCACCAGACTGATGAATTATTCTGCTTTACATCTTCTCAAGTTCAGTTGCTGGTTTGTATTTTTAATCTTGTTCAGGATATTTCTGGAGATGAATTGGTGAAGGCGTTACAAATTAAAGAAAAAATTCCCAGAAGGAAAGCTCTTTCAGCTTTGGAGGAGAAAGTGATAGCAATACTTTCTGAACAGGGGTATGTTGCCAAAGATGACTCATCAGGAGCCACTGAAAGTTTGGCTGATATTGTTGAGGACGAAGATGAGGATGAAGTTATAGTGGATGGTGAAGTAGATGAAGGTGATGTTCACATCAAGCCAGTTTCAAGGAAGCCCCACCTCCAGGTGATGCCCACTCTTATGTTTTCTCTGAAGATGTGGTTGATTTAAATGCCCCTCAAAATATCTGATACATCATCATACAAACAATCACTTTCTTATGCCCTGTAATTATTTTCTGATCTGTTTCTATATTTTCTTATACAAAATAGACTTACTTTTCATTTTGTGACTTTGTTTGACATTTTTAAATCAGCATTTCATACAATTGATCAAATGTCATTATGTACTAATCTGCACCGTGCTTTTTCTATATAGCTTTTCTCAGAAGTCGATGTCAAGCTAGTCTTCAAGGAAGTTTCATCGAAATTTTTACGAAGGCGCATCGTTGAGGTATTTACTGTCCTTATCACCTTAGATTTGTTTTTATTTGCTGCTAGTATGATCTCTGGACCTAAACCTTCGTACAGTAGAATGCTTCCTGTCTTCAATTTTGTCGACTGGTTAGAGATTTACTTCCTGTCTTCAATTTCGTCGTCTGGTTAGAGATTTACTTTGATGCATATACTTGTCTTCTAATTTGCAATGCTGTGGTGCATCGTAGTTCTGGGACTTAGCCATGGTGAACCATGTAATGTATGTATTTTTCCTTTGTACAGCTTATACATTTGATCCCAACTGTGCATATTTTTTTTGAAAAAAAATGTTTCTTTCTTGCAAAAAAGATTTTTTTGTTAAACAATAGTCAGTTTGATAAACACACTGGGAGGATAGCTGGACAGCATCATCTGATTAGAATGGGACAGGACTTGATTGGGTTGAGGAATTGGGGAATGACATTGATTCTTCATTACTTAATGGAATAGTGGCTTCCGGCTGCTCCTTTTATTGAGCTAGGCACATCCATAACAATCCAAATCCTAAACAATACTGGTTCATCTTATCTCTAGCTTATGAGCTGAGTAATAAACTATATAATAGATAGAGAAGGCTGGTCCGCGCTACAGTACCCACACTACCTGCTACATTGCGCTGATGGCCCAAAGTCCTTACCTAGGTTCTGCATGTTACATCTACGGTTTTCTCCTATGTGCCCTTTGGGTCTGCAGAATTGTTTTATAAAGATTCATGTCAAATGTGACAAGGTAGACTAGCAAGAGGAAGCCGGTGAAAATGCTGCAAATATTTTAGTCGTCCACTTGTCTCCAAAAGAATATTCATCATCAATGTGCTTCTGATTGTTAGGGTGGAACTGCTGATACACATAACACAGTTCAGATAAGGGATTGTTAAGCTACTATGCGCTGACCGATTGACCCCAAAACCTTAAGCTGATGGGGAAGGGTGGACAATTCACTTATATTTCAACACTCCCGCTCACGTGCATGCTCTGTTGGGCCGCAAACGTGGAATAGGAGTCAACTGCAATTTATTTTAATAAATCACGCCCGCCAGGATTCGAACTCAAGACCTCTAGCCCTAATACCATGTTAAGCTACTATGCGCCGACCGATTGACCCCAAAAGCATAAGCTGATGGGAAGGGTGTACAATTCACTTATATTTCAACAGGGATGACCCCCATGATGTAGCAGTATGTATGTGCAGCAATACCTGCTATGCATGCCTTTACTCTTCAAGTAATTTTTGATAATTACCAGGTTAAATTTAGTAATATTTCTATTGGGACTTCCTCTGTGATTGATGAACTTCCAAGTGAGATACATCTCTCTGTTCCAAAATCACGGTTCCTTTGGACTTTTCATCTGTACGCATAATGTAAATTTGGTACTGAGTAACAGTGCTGCTCAAACTTCAGGGAGGGAAGCGAAGTGATGGACGGAGTCCTTGGGAACTTCGACCCATTAATTCTCAATGTGGATTACTTCCACGAGCACATGGTAGTGCTCTATTCACGAGGGGGGAAACACAGGTAAGGTAATACACCTCATTTGAGTCTACTGTAACTGACATTGCTCATAATAGCCTCTGGTGTTATAGTTTTGTCTGTCGGATCCTGCTGCTGTTAGTGTTAAGCTAGTCTTGTTCAACATGTTCTGATGTTTTTTGGGACTCATGCATTCTATTCATGTGAAGGGGGGCCCTGGCGCAGCGGTAAAGCTGTTGCCTTGTGACCATGAGGTCACGGGTTCAAGTCTTGGAAACAGCCTCTTGCAAAAATGTAGGAAAAGGCTGTGTACAAAAGACCCAAGTGGGTCAGACCCTTCCCTGGACCCTGCGCAAGCGGGAGCTACATGCACACACTGCCCTTTTCTTTTATGCATTCTATTCATGTATCTGATGTATTTCTTATTGCAATCAACAACTGTTGCAACTTGTGTAGATGCATACAATAGAGACTGCAACCGCTGACTGAATTAAAGCTTTATTCATGTTTCTCTGCTTGTTTATTAAGAGAGGCTGTTTCATCTCAAGCCAAATGCATTAAGATATGTTATCTGTATCTTTTTTTTACCTATTTTTGTCAATCATGCAGTCACTGGCTGTGGTCACTTTAGGTGGTTATCAGATGGCACAACGAATTGATACCCTTGTTGATACCGAGGAATCAAAAAGTTTCTATCTTCAGGTAATCAAATACCTTTTGGTTGAACTTTTGGTTGATTGAATGAGAAATGACCTCCTAGGCTCATTACCACTTAGCTGACCCCAATGTGCTTGGGACAAAGGCTTTGTTGTTGTTGTTGTTGTTGTTGTTGTATACTTTCCCACTTACTAAGTTTATAATCTGTTGTGCATTTTTAGAAAGTTCTATTCATTTGGGAAATCATTTGCCTTTTTTATATAAATGAAATAAAATTGTCAGACCCAAATTTCTGGAGGATTTATGAAAAAATCCAAAAGGGTTGAAAATGATTGCATGGTCATAAATTAACCCCTTTTAACATATTTTTGGTAGAGGAAAACATATGCCATGTACAGTTGTAGCATCGTATCTTGCTTTCTACTAGCATTTTAACTGATGCCACACCATTGAACTGAGCTAAGCTTTTTGTAGATTGCAAGTGGATATTAGCCGTCGATATGCCAATCTTTTTTGTTTAATTATAGATCTATAGTCTGTAATAGATATATTTGATATTTTTGTCATCAGTTGAGATCTTACTCATGGATATGATGTCTTTGAGTATCTATCTAAGCTTTGTCTTGTCCTTTGTTGATCATTTTGTGAAGTTCTTTCTGAAGGCTTTATGCTTACTAGTCCCATTGCTGATGTGAACCAGTCCCACATTCTTTCCTACTCTAGCTTCTTGAATTTTGTTTTAGACAGCAAATACTCTGCTTCATTGTCTAATTCCGTTGACATACTGCAGTACTCATTTCCTCCATCATGTGTCGGTGAAGTTGGTCGAATTGGAGCACCTAGTAGAAGAGAGATAGGACATGGGATGCTTGCTGAAAGGGCACTGGAGCCAATTTTACCTCCAGAAGAGGATTTTCCATACACCATTCGTGTTGAGAGTACGATCACTGAAAGTAATGGTTCGTCCAGGTAATCTTATTTTCTTATTTTATGCTTAACATTTGTATTCTCTTCTGCTTGTTCACTATACCAATTTTGTGTATGCTGGCAATAATTTGTATCACAAATTAGGTTGAACTCGATCCAGAACTAACCCAAAAAATTGCTTCTGCTTGCTGCCCATGGGAGGAGCAATCTCTGCCACCGTGGGCGGCCGATTGATCCAGAACTAACCCTGCACGCGGCCCCATCAGGCCCGCTTCTGCGCGGTCGTGCCCCCCCACCGTCCCCCGCCCTGTTGGGGGAGATCCCAGCTCCTCACACAAGTTCCGTACGGTTCTGCTCGTGCCTCTGCACTCTTCATCCCAGTGCCCCCAGGCCCTTCCAATGGCAGCATACTGGTGCTCCTTTCTTCAGACTGACACTAGCGAGGGCCAACCTTGTCGTTGGCTGGTGGCCTCTGGAGTATCTATTGGGCCCTCATGGGCTTTTTTTTCTTTTGCTTGTCTGATTGGGCTGCATTTATGGCCCTTGATGGTCTTGTGCATACATGTGGTACTGGCTGCTGCTTGTTGCTGGCTTTTGTGTGCTGTTGCCATTAAAGATATCCTGCTGCTAGCTGTTAAGCTGGCTTTTTGGTGCTGCTGTAGCTGTTGTCTGCTTGCGTCTACAAGCTAGTGAGTCTGTTCTGTTGTGTATCCAGTCCATCACCCCTGCTCCTTGGAGTTTGTTTTTGCCATGTGAGTCCACAAAGCCTTCGCCGTAGGCAAATGCTAGTTTTGTCCTTTATGGTTGGACATGTTTTTGGCCAATCACTTCATGTCGATGGCGATGTGATTGTCTTTCCAGTCATCATAGCCTCTGACAGCTACTTGTAGCTTCTGTTGCGCAGATCTGCACGTCCTAGACTTGTCCGGACAAGCGTGGCAGAGACCTGTCCGCATCTGAGTGGCCATGACCTGTCTGCTTCAACCTTGTTACTTTTATCGTCTCCACCCTGAGCTTGCGACCCCTTGACCAAAGTCCAAAGGCACATTCATCATCACGACTCTCTAACTTCGTGCTTATCTTCACACCTCTTCGGCATGACAATGTTTTCAAGACACAAGAACAAGCGACAAGATGGAGAGCCGGACTTCAGATGTATCATTTATCTAGTGTTGTAATGTGTAAGTGTCTAGTGGTTAGTGTTACCTTACTCCAAATGCAACACAATTGCATATGCCTTGCATTTGAAGGGGTGTGTGTGTGTTAAGGGTAAAATGGTCATTGCACTAGTCTAGGCTTGGGGTCTCATGTACTATTATACCCCCATTAGGGCTGGTTAATAGACATACATACATTTATAATTCCTAACAAGCACCACCATGCTCTTTTTCTTGTGATACTTTATATTCTGTTATCTCCTATGAAGTTATCAGTATATAGATTCCACTAGCTGGTCGCGTGCAAATAATATCTGTAGGTGCAGAATATTCTAAATTTGACTCAATGTTCCTGTAACTTTTTCCTTCCATACAATAGAGTACAAAGCTTTAATAACTCTCCTCAATTGATAATTCTTTATCTGTGATGTGTCATCAGCATGGCTTCTGTATGTGGAGGTTGTTTAGCACTTCAAGATGCTGGGGTTCCTATAAAGTTTCCTGTTGCTGGAATAGCAATGGGCTTGGTTCTTGATACATTAGAATTTGGTGGAGATGGTAGCCCGCTTATACTTTCTGATATTACTGGAGCTGAAGATGCCTCTGGTGACATGGACTTGAAGGTGTGGCTTATATTCTATTCTAATCGGTTCTTTTCTATGGATATATGTAGGCAAGGTTAGCACGGTGCTGCTTGAACCATTCAGTCTTCTTACTTATCTACTATTGTTACAGATTGCTGGCAATGAAAGTGGTATTACTGCTTTCCAGATGGACATCAAGGTAAGACAACATAGTTCAGCAAGCATTTTTCATCTAGATTTTCTGTTTGGAGGCATTATGCTTAAGTGAGCTGTTTGGGTATTGTGTTGTGACAGGTAGTAGGGATCACTCTACCTGTGATGGAACAAGCACTCTTTCAAGCTAGGGACGGAAGACAACATATTCTGAGTAAGCACAGTCCTAAACTAGTTGCCATCTTTTTATAATTTTCAGTGTGGTTACTGGTTACATCAGTTTTCTGGAAATCTATAATAAGTGATACACAATTACTAAACTGCTGTTAAAATGATAGAAAATGGATACGAAAGCATAGAAACTGCTGTAGTTCTATTTTGAGTTCAGTTAAAAATCTTTCCAGAATGTTCTGAAAAACATGGATCATATGCCCCTGTTGGCATTAATTAGCTTAGAACATGCAGAACAGGATTTCCAGTAGACGCTTTATGTTATATTTTTATTACATTGTGCATGTTCTCGAATAGATCACTTTTGAAATCATCACCACTAAAATTGTGAGGACTAATGCCTATACTGGAAGATATGTCACAAGATGGTTAGAGTTTTTCTTAGTGTTAGGTTCTCCTTAGACTGTTAACAGGTCCACAGAATGCTCTTATATTATCTTAGTTGTTTTTTCCATCTGATGTTACATTTACTTTGTATTCCTCAGATGAAATCAAAGTGTTCACCTCCACCATCAGAGTACCTTATTTCATATGTTATCTTGAAATTTTCCATCTGATGTTACATTTTGCTTCACTTCCTCAGATGAAATGTCAAAATGTTCACCTCCGCCATCAAAAGCACTATCTCCATATGCTCCCCTGATTCATGTTATGAAGGTAGTCTTTGCTTCATGTTGTGTATAACATATGTTTCCTGTTAACTATATTGTTCTAAAAATTGTTTAATTACAACTGTTCTTCTAGGTTAAACCTAACAAGGTAAATTTGATAATTGGTTCTGGTGGGAAGACAATAAAAAGCATAATTGAGGAGACTGGAGTAGATGCTATTGATACTGGAGATGATGGCACGGTATGGAAAATCTAGTGGTAGTTCCATTTTAGCCTTCTTAATATACTATTGAACATATACTTTTGGCAGGTAAAAATTATTGCAAGAGACTTATCAAGCTTAGAGAAGTCCAAAACTATAATAGCTAATCTTACCATGGTTCCAAAAGTTGGAGAAGTTTACAGGTATCGATATATGTTGCCTTGGATTTATGTACAACGTTTGATTTTTCTCAAAGTATATCTATTCTCAAGTAAATGCTCTGCTTACTTTATTATTTTAACCATTTTCTGTATTTGAGCTAATTAATACTCCTTTTCATCTTGGAAACTTATTATTTAGGAATTGCGAGATCAAATCGATTGCTCAATATGGTGCTTTTGTTGAAATTGCTCCAGGACGTGAGGTGAGCTGATACTCAAAATTGCTTCATTAGTTCCAACATTTCCATCACATGTATAATCCACAGAAAGAAAAGCTGCATTTATCATTACCAAACTCACATGGCCTCATTGGGTTTCTGTGGCAGTGAAAGGGAAGCTCTCCTGAAAATTTCTTCCAGTTTAACTTTTATAATCTTGCTGCCATAATTCATTTTTCTTAATGTGCAGGGTTTATGTCATATCAGTGAGTTGAGTTCAAGTTGGTTGGCCAAGGCTGAGGATGTGAGAAAATGACACATTTATATTTGCCTTGATCTTTTCTGCTTGTTCTATAACCTTGCATCTGTATTATGCAGGCTTTTAAAGTCGGTGACCGCATTGACGTCAAGCTTATTGAGGTTGGTAGCTCTTTCTAAATCCAACATGGAGCAACTATTGGCTAGTTTGAGTCTCAAATCTTGCGTTATTTGAACCGCAGATATAATATTTTTTTATCATAGGTGTTTGCCTAAATTGGTTTCTAGGCAAAGCCGTGTTGCAGTAGGATTTGTATACAGTTGTTACTCCTTCCGTTCTGTAATATTTGACGTTGGGAGAACTAAGTTTAGTTCTCCCAGCGTCAAATAAAACAGAACAGAGGGAGTATTAACTATTCTTCCCAGTGTCTGATTAACTGCTTGTATGCCTTTAGTTCTTATGTTACAGTTCATACCTCCAGAACGCAATTTCATTATCAGGTCTACATGACATATTGCCTCTCTTAATGTTTACTGTTTCGATTGTCTGGACCAGATAAACGACAAAGGTCAGCTTCGACTAAGTTGTAAAGCTTTGCTTCCCGATGCGAACCCAGAATCCAACAGCAAGCAGCAAACAAGTGGTTCAACGAAAGAGAAGGCACCTCAAAAGGATGATGCCATCAAGATCACAACAAGAAGACCCAGGCGTAAGAAACAGTCAGAGTCGGAATCTTCTAGAGCTGAAAAGGCCACAGCGAAGGCTCTTGAGAAGAGTGCCGCTGCTCCAGCTACTACTCCCCAAGGCAGCGAAACCGTAACGAGATAAGATGGCATCAAAGCTGGCACTTTCAATCAGATGAATGCTTCATATGACTGGCCGAGTCAGAAGGATCGACGCGTGGAACGACCACGGTGGCCATAGGACAAGCATTTCCATGGCAAAAGTTTGGACAGGTAACGCAGATGATTAACTGGTCGACCTCAACATGGCCGACGACGTGCATAGTTTGATATGCCCTTTTATGGTTTTTGGTACTTGCTGCTCATGCCGCACTTTATAACGTGTTCCAAAAAAAAAATAATTGGCATTTTTTGAATTATCGACCAATGTGGTACCACAAGTAGCCATTGCTGTTTAGTAGACTTTAGCTCTACAGGATTTTAGGATGCTAGTAAATTGTTGTGATTACTAGCTGTATTTGAGAAACTTTGTTGTTGCTGATATTATTATCGTATTTCCATTTTATCTGATTCTTCTTCCAACGTGTACATAGAAGCAGTGCATGTTCATTCTTGAAGTTTCAGCCACCTGACCAAAGTAGCTAATGACGGCCCCTTCTCAAAAGAGTGCAAGAAAAAGAAGAAGGTAGGCGCCATAACAGTCACTCGTCCTAAACCATCAAAGGAACACGCAGAATTTAAGCACAGACAAGGTGAAGTGAATGATGTGGGAACTTACCCAGAATCTGAAACTTTGGAGTGACCAATCCTGACGGTACAATCTCTGATTTCACTCTAGTACTATACTACATGATTAAGGTCCATCGCAGCTAACGATTAATCCAAGACAAACCGACCACCAAAGCAACACTAACACTCGACAAAATCCGTGGAAACAAAAGATGCACTGTAATTTGCTACAAAGAACTTTGTGCACATTACACAGAATTGCCAAAAATAGAAGAAATGAAGAGACAAGAGTAATATGTCCTGCTCCTGACGATTAACCCTGACCCAACAGAAACATACAGTTACGTGACCGCTGCTGCTGGATTGATAATACTTACTTTGCAATCGATAACCTGTTTCGTTCGATTTTATTTTAATGGGAAAGAGAGGATGTTGTGAGCTCACTTCATGTGGCTATTGCTGGCTACCATCACCCTGCATTCTGTGCACGATTTTCACACACACACAGAGGCCCAGCTGTATGTCAGCAGCATTTAGCACTGTTCTTTCTCATACATGGCAAGCATCAACCATGATATGGCCACTACACCTATGAGAATGGGGCAAACGTTTATATAGTCGCTTCCACTGTACTCCTCTGGAATGCGCGCCGCCACCATCATCGTCAGAGCTCCTAGTATGATCACCAAAATGCAGTGAACGATCTGCATCAGTAGTACATATTTATCAAATGATGACTTCTTCATAGTACATATGATATGGTCCTTCCGTTTCAAAATAAATGATGCCGGTTTGTTTAAAGTTAAACTAACCGACATCAATTATTTTGAAACAAAGGGAGTAGTAAACACGCTAAATAAAAACAGGTTACGCCACACAATGTATAGCTGTATTGTCCTCGTACAATTTTATTTACGGTTTATATCTTCTTCCACTCAAGTGGTCCCAAATTTTGAGTCAGGAATCTGGCAATGCTCAGGGGAGAAATTAAACAAGGGTATGGAGGAGTGTCAGACTGTTAATCAATCATCATGGTGGTATTTACACTTGTGGACAAGGTTCCGTTTATCCTACAATAATATTCTTTGTAGGTTTAAAAATAAACTAACCTGTGTTAAATAAAATGAAGCAGATGGAGTATTTGAAAACAGTAGGTCTCTTCAAGGGCTCTATCTAGTACTAGCTGATCTAGTGTAGCACAATCACTGTTCAAAATAAAATGTGCTACACTATTGAAACACTTCTCTCAAGTCACTGTAGATGCTTTTGATTAGTCGCTGATGAATTTTTACGAACATATTGCGGGCAGCATTGTGCTAGCTAGCTAGCAGTATCATCAGCAGATGCAGATGCACGTACCTTGACGATAAAACAATTTGTGCACTCCTTGGGTCCATCTACGAGTTCAAACTTGGGCAGGGGTTGAGGTGCAGGCGGGTACAGAAAAGGCGCGAGGTGCGGCCAAGGCGCCGCCGGCCTGTGCATCTGTTGAGGAGGGAGCGGTGGACGGTGATCCTCGACGACGTGGATGACGAACTCGGGCTCCTTCTCGGGGCGCTCGTCGTCGGAGTCGGCGGCGGGAGGTCCCCTCTCCACGTCGATGGCCGTCATTGCCGGCGGAGTCGTGCAGTTTTAGGATCCGCGCTGCAACGTCCGGGAGCGGGACTGCGGGTTCTTGATGATGACTTTTATAGTCGGAAGAAGAGTTAACTTGTCCGAGTTGGGCCGTGGAACCTGGTCCGAAGCAGCCAGGCCAGGCCAGTCCAGTCCATCAAAGCCCATAGAGCCAAGGCCCAATGAGAGAGAGAGGCAGCGAGGGAAGGGAGGAGGGCTGGGTTGGGAGCTAGTATATCAGACAAGTAACAGAAAATAAATTCTCTAAATGGCATTTAGATCTAGTGAGGGTTTGATATAATTTTCGCCCAAATGGATTAGGACCAACTAAAATTCCTTATAAATTTCAAAGGCCCATATATATCAAGAGTGGGTGCCAAATTTTAATATCACATACACAGTGGAAGTGGAGCGGGACTTGCTTAGAAAGCAAGTTGTTCTACCACTTTCTAAGAGAGTGAGAAGACGAGTCTTACACGCGTGCTCCTCCTCCTCACTCGCTCGCCACGTCTCGCCTTGCCTCACACGAACGCGTTTTGTGAATTCGAGCCTAAAGTTGAGTCCACAGGTACGTCAACAGACAATCAAGTCTGTTCAGATTGCAACCGAACCGTGGGCTATTGTAACCGGCTCGGATCTTCACGGACTGCTTTAAATAAGGGAGCATGTGTGCAGGGTTGGTTAGTCATAATAACATACTAGGTTTTGTCTCTCTTGTTGCTTGCGCTGCCATCGTAGTCCACTCCATCTAAGAGTTGGCGTGCACCAACAATAGGAAGAGCGGATCTCTGAAACTGGTCGGAGTGTGAGTTGTGACACTCCTCCCGGCCTGCTCGAAAGCAACCCGCGAGGGTCTTTTTTTCCGAGGGGCTTGGCGCCCTACGCGACCTGGGCTCGAGAGAGCTAACATACGCTGAGATTTGCGTGGTTCGGGCCGCCGGAGCGTAATACCCTACGTCAACGGGAGTGCTTGTTCTATTGCTTGAGCGTGTGTGGTTGTGCGTTGTGTGATCTAGGATGCCAAATCGTCGAACCCTTTGCAAGGTGGTCACCGCATTCCTTTTATAGTTCAAATCCGAGGTGGTTACAATGGGGTTTGGGGCCCGACAGGTGGCCCCAGAGCTAAGTAAACACTATACACAATCTAGGGCTTCGTCCTCTGAGTAGAGTAGCCTGCGGGAGAGTTAAGTCCCGCCGTTCAGCGCGTTGAGCGCTCCTGACCGCGTGTCAGGTGATGATGAGGATGTCGTCTTGTCGCCGCGTCTTCTCGTCCTGCTTGAGCGGCTTGGTGCCGTTGGGCGGCTTCGTGCCAGTGTCTAGGCTGATCAAGGGTTGTGAGCACGTGGTCTGCTGGATGGAGGTCGCCCCACAGTTGATTGCAGCTGCTCCTTGCAGAGATCTTGCAGCCTACCGAGTCACAACTCCACGTATCTATCTGTTTCCTGATTCGCTTTATTTTACCAGCAGCCTGACATAGGTTTGGGATTTGAAGCTGTTGCTTCACTGCCCGTGTAGATCCATCCCGGGCACCAATTTCCCTGCCGCCGCTGAATGCCTAGAGGCCTAGGTGCCGATGTATGAGACAATGAGACAATATTGATTGAGACTTGATAATGTCCTGTGATACTATGGTCTATTAGCTAGATCAACATGAATTGATGGCAGATGCTATTATCAATAAGGATTTGAGTTGTTCATGAAGTACGATTATGTATGATGTATCATGTGACTACGTGTGAAAATATCATGTATAACCATGTATGATTATATTAAGTTTGAGTTAATTAGTTTATTTCCAATATATTCTCGTTTCGACTTGGTCGTTTTCGAATAACCGGCAGTCCCGATTTCGCAATACCGATCTTCCTAATGTTGTTGAGTTGCTAAGTACTGTGACGGATCAAGTCGTAGCATGTAGGCAAATTTTTCTTGGTGCTATACCAACATTAGAGATCAAAGCCAGAACTAGTGTAAACAAGTGTGATGATGGACCGTTTGATACTACAACCCGTGACAGGTTGACAAACAAGTAGTTACTACTTGTAGGCAAATTTTATTGCTGTTACGCCTACACCAAAGATCGAAGCCAGAGAAAGTGTAAACAGAAGTGTACAGATGGGATAAATTGTAGGAGTGGATCGTGTGCAGGGTGTTGAGAGATTGGACCATTGTGTACAGATAGGACAAGTTGCATTTTGGTGTCAGATTTGGCTAGCCCGTGCCCAAGTGCCTTTCCCTATTCATTCTTTTGCATCTTAGGTGATTCTAATGCATATAAATGTGCATAGCACTATCCATATGGTTGTAAACATACAAACTACGTGACCAACAATAATAACAAAGCCTCTGTCTCAATCACATTGGGTAGGCAAATCCAAGAGAAACGTATGAAAGTAGAAGAAACGAAGAGAGAAGAGTAATCTGTATGTACTTCTGGTCCTGACGATTGACCCTGACCCAACAGAAACATACAATTATGCGACCGCTGCTGCTGGGTTAACATACTTATAAGCAACCAACTTTGTTTCAATCGACAACTCGTTTCATTCGATTTTCATGGGAAAAAACGGGGGATGTTCTAAGCTGATCACTTCATGCGGTTAGTGCTGGCTACGATCACCCTGCATTGTGTGCACGATTTTCACACACAGAAATCAGAAGCCCAGTTGTATTGTATGTCAGCAGCAATTAGCACTGTTCTTCGTCATACTTGCCAAGCATCAACCATGATATGGCCACTACGCCTATGAGCACGGAGCATACCATTATAAACACGCGGTCGCCTCTGTCGTACTCCTCTGGCAGGTGCGCCGTATTTACCAGCGTCGCGGCTGCTAGCAAGATGAGCAAAATGCAGTGAACGGCCTGCACAAGTCTTCTATTTGTTACATGATGCCTTCCTCATAATACATATAATATAATAAGTAAGCTAAATAAAAACGGGTTACGCCACACAATGTATAGCTGTACTGCCCTCCTATAATTTTATTTACTGTTTACATCTTCCGCTCAAGTGGTCCCAAATTTTGAAAACAGTAGGTCTCTTCAAGGGTTTCTGCTATCTAGTACTAGCTAGCTGATCTAGTGTAGCACAACCACCGTTCAGAATAGAACGTGCTACACTACACCATCGAAACACTCCTCTCAAATCACTGTAGATGCTTTTGATTAGTCGCTGGTGAATTTGTACGAACATGTTGTGGGCTGCATTGTGCTAGCTATCTAGCTAGGTAGCAGTATCACCAGCAGATGCAGATGCACGTACCTTGAGGGTAAAACAATACGTGCAGCACCCCTTGGGGACGTCTACGAGGAGGTCAGGCTTGGGCGGGGGTTGAGGTGCAGGCGGGTACGGAAAAGGCGCGACCGGCCTGTGCATCTGTAGAGGAGGGAGAGGGAGCCGTGGACGGTGGTGATCCTCGACGACGTGGATGACGAACTCGGGCTCCTTCTAGGGGCGCTCGTCGTCGGAGTCGGCGTCGGAGTCGGCGGCGGGAGGAGGTCCCCTCTCCACGTCGATGGCCGCCACTGCCATTGCCGTTGCCGGCGGAGGAGTCGTGCAGTTTTAGGATCCGCGCTGCTGCGACGTCCGGGAGCGGGACTGCGGGTTCTTGATGATGACTTTTATAGTCGGAAGAGGAGTTAACGTGTCCGAGTCGGGCCGTGGAACCTGGACCAAAGCAGCCAGGCCAGGCCAGTCCAGTCCATCAAAGCCCATACAGCCAAGGCCCAATGAGAGAGAGAGACGGAGGCAGCGAGGGGAGGGAGGAGGGCTGGGCTGGGAGCTGTGGCGGGCACTGGGCAGTGGGCAACGTACGTGCACACTGATCCGTCGGGTTAGGGTGGCCGAAAATAACCGAAACTGAACATTGAAATTGAAAAAACCGGAACCAGAACAGAAAAAAAAAATCCAACTGACTACACCTCAACGTATTTTTGGGTTTCGATTTTTATTTCGGTTAACCGGGTTAACCGAATCTAGCCCAGTAAATCATTAAATAAATAATCAGATCAATCAAGACCAATAACTGAACAACCAGCCCTCAGCCCAGTACAATACAATAATAACCATAATGTACCCATATCCTCTGCATTGGCTCAGTCTATCTCAACCATTCAAGACACAATTTCAACCACTTTAGTGTCAGATTTTATAAGCAATAAATGCAACAGCTATAAAGGGTAAAAGTACACAACAAGACTGAAAAAAGGGCGCCAAAACACTTCTCTTTTGGCGCCAGAACACTTATTACTGCTCCCATCTCGTTGTTCTCTCCGTCTCTTCCTCTTTGCTCTCCAGTAGTCCATTAGGTGGAGAGATTTATCTGAAAAGTCCAACAAAGTGCAATGAATTTTTAGTCACACAAGTAAGTCAGGTCATTTTACTTGTAACGGACACTTGATTTAAAATCTATTCAACACAATTAGATTAAGAAGCAAATATTCATGGAATCTGTTTTCTTTATGCTTAGAGGATGGAGAAGCCACCGAGTTGGATGCCAACAATAGGTATGAAATTTAATACAGTGGATGATGCTTGGAATTTTTGGATCAGTTATGGTGGTATGGTAGGTTTTGATGTAAGAAAGCAATACAACAACAAAAGCCAAACGGATGGAGTGTATACTTCGAGCAGAAAAGATAAAAGGGACCATCTAACAAAGAATCCTCGAGCTGAAACTAGAACCGGTTGCAAAGTTAGAATGGGAATTACAATTAATCGAGTAGATGGAAATTATGAGTTATATGATCTGGTACTTGAGCATAATCATATCCTTCAGCTACCTGAAACTTGCCATCTAATGGCTTCACAATGCAAAATTTCCATTGTACAAGGTACTCAAATTGAAATGGCGGATGCCTCTGGTATTAGGCCCAAAGATGCCCATGAATTAGCAAGCAGGCAAGCTGGTGGTTATGGTAATCTTAGTTACACACGCGTTGATCACAATAATTACTTGAGATCAAAGCGACAAAGAAATCTCGTGTATGGAGAAGCAGGAAGTATATTAAAATATTTTGAAGATAGATGTGCCGAAAACACTTCATTCTACTCTGCCATACAGCTAGATTGTGAGGAGAAAATAACCAACATGTTTTGGGCAGATGCCAAGATGCTTATTGACTATTTCCAATTTGGTGATGTCATTTCATTTGATACAACATTTGGAACAAATAAAGAAACCAGACCATTGGCTGTGTTTGTTGGATTTAACCATTTTAGAGAAACAGTGGTATTTGGAGCTGCTTTGATGTATGATGAGACATCTAAATCTTTACAGTGGCTTTTTGAAACCTTTTTAAAAGCACATGGGCAAAAGCATCCAAAAACCATTTATACAGATCAAGATATGGCCATGAAAAATGCAATATCTATAGTATTTCCTAATACTTGGCATGGATTATGTACTTTTCACATCATGCAAAATGCTGTCAAACACCTAGCTCGTCAAGACCGTGATGGATCAAGTGCTCTAGCTGAATTAAGTGCTTGCATGTATGAGCACGAGGATGAGGCGATATTTGAAGAATCTTTCAGTGCCTTGAGGAGTAATGTACAAAATGATACTTGGTTGTGTGGTCTGTATCAACAAAAGGAGAAATGGGCTGAATGCTACATGAAGAATGTACACACACTAGGAATGCGAAGTACACAATTAAGTGAAAGATTAAACAAAGATATGAAGAACTGACTAAAATGTGATTTAGATATTGCTCGATTTTTCACACATTTTGAAAGGGTTATTGCAAGCAAACGAGCCAAAGAGTTGGATTTAGAATATAACTCAAGGAAAAATCTCCCACGTATGAAAATGAAGAATCCATTGTTGATGCAAGCAAGTACATTGTATACTAAATGTATTTTTGAAGCTTTTCAAGCTGAGTATGAAAGATCCACAACGGCATATGCTAGACCAACTGAAAACATTAAAAGAGAAGTGTTTTGGCGCCCTTTTTCAGTCTTGTTGTGTACTTTTACCCTTTATAGTCGTTGCATTTATTGCTTATAAAATCTGACACCGTTAGATATCTAAAGTGGTTGAAATTGTGTCTTGAATGGTTGAGATCTCACCTAATGTCACCTCTGCATGGACTGAGCCAATGCAGAGGATATGAATCCCTCAAGGACGGCGCTGCTGTTGAAGCTTCTCCCCTTTCCACTAGTTGGAGCGATTCCATTCCAGTTTCATCCAGGCAAGGGTCACTGTAACGAATGGGCACATACCCAACGTTATCCCGCTCCTTTGCTGCAAAGCCCAGCGTGCGCGCGGTACGGTATTCTCCTAGTCCCGTAAGTTACAAATTGAAGTATGATGAAATCTTAAATTTGTATTTTTTTTTCACCATCAAATTTGAATATTTATATGTCTATTAAAAATACAAATAAAACATGTTGATTCAAACTGTTAGAGCTAACCACTACATTAAACCACTATTTATTATAATTTAATAATAAATTTTAAATACTACTCAACGACGTGGCACCTGTCGTACAATGCACGGTTGCTGACGTGAGACATGTCGCTCAATAAACAAGCAGGTGTGGTTATTTTTGTAAATCTTTAAAACATTCGATTATTTTTATTAAATTAATAAAAAATCATATATTAATAGAAAGATCATGTAGCGGCCAGGAGTGTACAGTCCGCTTTACAGATCGTCGCCGTGTCGCACTTTTCAGGCCGGGACTCCAAATTTGCAGGCCAGGCCCATTTACAGGCCACCACTGCGGTTAGCCTCATTGATTAGGTGTGCCCTCACCGTTTTTTAAGGAGGTAACAGTATTCAGCTCTATGATCCATATCCATCCATCCAAATAAAAATCGGGTTGTTCCGTCCACAGTCCATCCTTCCTATCAAATAAAAGTATGGCTCCTCCCATCCCTTATATCAAAGAGAGAATCAGGTAGCAAGACATCGATATTTTAAATTTGGCTCCATTGCTCCCAGTTCTCAAACCGAATTCAACTCACTATCTCACATATATGAGAGTGCATCATAGACAGTCTGGAGCGACAATACAAAAAGTTAAGAGAGACCAGAATCTAGGGCAACTGTCCATCACCAGTTGCCATTTTTCACACAAACATCCAATCCAGCAGACTGTTTGCTTATGCTTTACAGCGAACTCAGAAAGCAGCGAGATGTTTCGATACTACTATCACATATTCCATAAGAATCCATTACCACCATGATCCCCCTCGAACAGCCCACTTTCCGCCAGCTGGTTATTAATGAGATCGTCGAGGTGGTCGAGGTCGTCCATTTCGTGGAAGGGCTCAGCTTTAGAAGCTGCAGCATTACCTCCAGTAGGAGGAGGAGCTGGATTGCTGCTCACTGACTTGAAACTGTTACTTCTGCTGGGAACCATGCTAGCTGTACTGTTGTTGATCACATTGCTAGGCCCAGTGCCCACTGTACATGCATCCTTCACTATGCCTTCGTTGATACGATGTGCCTGCTCCCTTGTAGCAGTATTGTTGGAGTTAGCAGCTCCTGATGTGAGACTATTATTTACATTAGGGGTATCCGGAGGTGGTTGCTGCACCAAGGCTTGATTGTTAGTGTTCTTAGCTACTTGCAGCAACTGATGAAGCACAAGCTGCTGGTACTGGGGGCTCGCGCTCAAGCCCTGAAGATTGTTGTGCACACCCAGGCCCTGGAGATGGTTCTGCTGGGTCATTGGATGCTGAAATGACGTGGTATGTTCAAATTGTGTAAGCTGCCCTTGGTTAGGTCCACGGAAGGACCTAGATGCTTCAAGCTGTATTCCATTGTGCATTGCTGCAGTACCTTTAAAGACACTGGATGCCTCCTGCTGAAGCACACTCTGATTTGCACCGGGACTTCTGATTACATTCTGGTAACTACTTAGTGCTGCAGCATTCTGTGCAATATTATTATCAGTGGCTCCAACACCATGAGGTCCATTGACATGGGCGCTCATTTCTTGTTTCACTTCCATGGCTTTGGTGGTGCTCTGGTCATTGGGAAGGCCAGCAGCAGTCATGAGTTGTTTTGATTCATGCATATTCTGTACTGGAAGCTTTGGTACAGAAGGTTTGCAAAACTTATTCAGGCCCTCTGCAGATGGACACAGAAAACATTAATCCTAGTCCACGGGTTGATGGGGCATGAAGTGTAATCCAGAATACCAAAACAGTATGTTACTACATCTTCTGGAAGAACAATATACTGTTTTCTTACTATCCCTATTCTCTCTAATTATCATGTTAATTTATCCTTTTGCTGCTATCAGCTGCAAAAGTAATTAAGAGAACGAAGAAACGCAAACCATACATAAGGTGCTTAATACCCTTAAAAAACCCTTTGTACATAAGCATCGATTATGTTAAAATTCTTTGAATTCATTGGCCGCTTTTACTAAGTTAGCGTACACATTGGCCGCGCTAGTCCCTTGTTCCCTAGGGTTTTTGTTATCAATATCAATAGGACTTGGAAGAGCTATTTAACTGTTCTACGGAAAGCATAGAATATATCTTTAAAACTAAGCTCTATGGACAAAACATTGACCAGGACCCTCCTCTAAAATGGTTATTTCACACAGTTAAATGATTGACAGTTAGGTAGAAACTAAGCACATCAATAGATAGACGTGCATAGATGATGCATACCAAGAGGACCAAGATTATTCTTGCTAGTGAACTCAATCAAGTCCTTCATGTGATTTACCACCTCCGATATCTGACAATGATATATTATCATCAGTGTGCTTGATGCATATGAATAAATGTATGGATTGATGCAATACACACATCAGTAGAGATTTATCGGATAATATTGAAGATTAAAACTGCATAATGCATGCAGAGCTTTAACTACCTGAAGGCAGCGAACATATCGTTTTGAAAGTCCATGTTCATTTAAGGTGTGGTGCTCCAGATTTTTCGCTAGTTGCCGCGATGCAGTCACAAACCTAACGGTGTAAAATGATGATACCCTCATATTAATATGGCCAAAAACATTTTGTAATAGGGGACATATCTAGTGCAAACATGTTAATACACTTATACACATTTGTGACCATCCGATCTATAATCAGCAGCTAATATTAGGGGAGGTGAAGGTGCAAGAAAGACATCAATGCAGAGGTTCTTTTTTCAAGAACATTTATTGCAGCTGGATCGCACCTCCAACTCCCCTAATCTTAGCCGTTAGTTATAGATCAGATGGACACAAATGTGTATTGGCATGTTAGCACTGTAAGCCCCTTTTACACTAGATATGTCCCCATTATAATATAGCCAAGTACATATTTTTCTTTATTTATGATGTCAGAAGCCCACTACAAAATGGAGTCACAACACTAAGATAGGTTCACATACATGTTGCAAATGGTTTGTGCGTCATTGTTTGACAACCCAGTAGGACCACTTTCAGCCACAGTAGATTGGTATTTCTGGGCAATTTGCAGCAAATTATTCACCTGGAAAAGGCAAATTTGCGTGCAGAAGATAAGATATCATGATCATCACAGTAAAGGAATACGACAAGCGAAAGGGTACCACTTGGTTAAGCAGCATTATGCAATTAGGAAGTGCTGTCACAAATCATGGGCAAAATGTAATATTGATCTTCTGGGGTTTTGTGCGGCATGTGAAATACCAGTAGATTGAGGAAAAATAAAGAAATGTAACAGCTATGGGTGAGGTCAGGTGGTGTTATGAAAGGGGCATCTTTAACCTGAATACCTGATTAACCATGATCCGGTAAAGTTTCCCCATAACAGTTACATCTATCACACAAGATATAACTTATCACCTACAGTCTAGGGTGTCAAGCAATAACCAGTATTACTATATATCTAGTCAATGGGCACTCCGATGTTCACAACTTTGGAGTAAAATTAAAGAGGAAGAGCGCTCTGATCGACAAACCCCACCTGTGGTGCTAGAACCCTGCGAGTGATATACTCTTCATGTCGTCTTGAACAGAACTCCCAGGACATGATCTGCATAATTCACAGGCAATAATCAGATAAGAATACTCTCAGTAGCCCCACATTTGAATCATATCTAACCACAAAAGCAACATATAATACAGACATGAATACATGATACAAACAATTAATGGTGTGTGCTAGCTAACACACCATCTAAGCACTATACCTTTAGTTCTGGTGTGAATATGATTCTCAAGTGCCCCTCGTGTGTAACATGTAGATGTTCATAGACACTCTTTTGAACAACTTTTGTATGTTTCAGCAGCATTAGTCCATTAGGCAACCGGCATTCACTGGGCATATCGAGGAATAAGTATTCATCTATAACACCATGGTCAAATCGAATTTGACAGAGTCTAGGAAGCACTTCATATGTAACCTCTGTCAGATGACGGGTCAGACAAAAAATCCAAGTGAGCTCAATGACAAGACATGAAATCAAATAACAAAAAAGTTATGATTTACGGAATTCACACCGATATCATGGTGATAGATAGAGAAACGAGAACTTCCACGGTGGACATAAAATAAAAATATACCACAACCATAACCTAATCTTGCTTTATCATATATTCAATGTGAAAAACATGCATATCTGAGATGAAAACATGCTGTGAGCGGTTTTTTGTCCATGGTTGATCACTCATTCATTTCAAGTGAAGTCAACTTATATTCAAGAGATACTACCTCCATTCTTTTATATTTGACGCCGGCATCTGGCATCAATACAAAAGAACAGGGAGAGAGTAAGTTTCAATCATTGTTTCATGCACAATACAGTACTATGATTTGTGTTACAAACATTATTTTCACCTTCATACAGGCATGGAACGGGAATCCTAGATTTACTGAAAAGTATTGGTATGAGTAAGTTGTTTCAAACAGAAACTGAGAAAACTAAGAATTTGAACATCTGAAAGAAGCACCAGAAACATGGTTCGCCAGAACTGAAGGAATCAACTAACCATATCCTTTCCCACCATGCGTGTTGCAAATATCACAATGCCATGTATCCTGTAGCATGGACAAAAAATGCATAAAGAATGATATGAATACATCTATCAATTACTTAATCATAAAAAACAATGATTGGAATACATCTGTCACTTAGTAATCATAAAGATCCTCGAATGTGTTCCTTCATATCGATTGTAAATGCACTAAAACAAATAATCAGTATTTTATGTTTGGATACTGCAACAAAAATATTCTTTATACATTTCTGTTGAGCACGTAAGTGCCTTGTTGCAGTGGTATGTCACTGTGTTATCGGTGGTGTTTTAACTTTAAGTCAGTCATAGTTCTAACTTCTAAGGTATATTGATGTAGCTCTGTGAGATGTTGAGGTGACCTATCTATTGGTATGCACTACCAGGGAATTTTGTTGGTTAATTGGTGCTTGTATTTTATTTTTATGGTGCCCACCTTCCTTGAGGCAGTTATTCCCTTCTACTTGAAGCCAATGGCAGATTTACATACCTTGGTTAGAAGGTTCAATAAGACTATCTATAAATTCCATCTTGCAAGAATAAAAGATACTAAAACTAAATGTGGTGTTCCATGAAACAAGCAAATGTTGACAGAAAGCCAAGAGTGATGGAAGATCATAAGTAAAACTGTGTTGTAAGTGTAAACTGTTAAGTATTAACTAACCAGAGAAGCCTGTGGAGTAGAAACTGAAGAATTTCCTCTCTTTTCATAAGAAGATACACACCATTTTTCTCTTGCTTGTGGTGCAAAATATTCCTCGACGAGCTTCTTCCAGTATGTTATGGGATTATTCTACAGGACAAAGCATGAATAAAGTGCATTGCCAAGAGCTTGTATCACGACTCGCAGGATCAATGTATACTATCCACAAACTCACCTCAGGACGATGTTGCTTGTGATACAAATACTGCATTAGCCTGCGGGCACAAAGCCCACCCTCGGCAGGATTTCTAAGACGTCCAGCTAGCTGCATTCCAGGCTGCAATAGTGGTGGCCTGAGCGGAGGCTGATGAGGGGTGCCAATTTGAGGCTGCTGTATCTGAGACAACGGTTGCAACAAGTGCTGCTGTTGCCGTTGCTGGATCTGAGCCAGTTTATGTTGCTGAATCAAAGCTTGCAGTTGTGGGTTCTGTTGTCCCTGAAGGTGAATAGAACTCTGACCATGAAGCAGCTGCTGAATCAGCTGATGCTGCAGTATATCATCTTGCCTGACATCAATCCTTGATTTCTTCTGAGCATGGAATGCCCCACCAGCCTCAATCATAGGATGCGATGTTACACTAGAAGACCTCAGCTTTTGCACCTGCTCTTGGTGTGGACTTTGCTGCGCGATGGAGCCATCAATGACTGAAGAGCCAGAGATGTTATTTGACGAAAATGATATTGGGGAGGCAGGAATACGCGTGAATGAATCAGTATTCATGCTAGTACTTGGATGCAACTGGGAACCACCAGAGAATTAGCATCTGTCATCACCTAGAAGACTCTAGTATAAAAGCAAGCCACATAACTGAAGATTGTAAACAAAGATCTTCAAATATTTGAGCTAGAACCTGTTAGAGATAGCATGTATTAGTGGAGATATTCTACGCCATGCAAGTCATATAGGTAAATAACAATGAAAGTTAATCAACATTTTTTTTCCTAGCAGCAATGAACAGATACACCAACAGCCCACCATATTGTAGTCCTCAAATCACAAAACAAGGCAGTTTTCTTTTCTCGATAAGGATATTTGAGGATCAACAATCAAATAATAGAGACCAAAAGGTCATTGCTGATTCGGTCAATAAGTGGAGAAAGGTGTCAACTTCTATCTTCCAACGAAACCGCATTATAATTATTCAACTGATGTCAAAAAGTACAGAAAACACACATGAACAGCCAGTTGATAAGGTTCGCAACAGCAGAAATAAGCACATGATATCCAATTCAGCAAAAAGTGAGTCTTAATTGCCTAGAAAATAGGTTTGAGTATGAATTTGAGGGACAGTAATAATAAGCTCCACATAAAGAACTGATGGCCTATTTTCTTCAAGAGCTAACAGATATAACTCTAGGTTTCAGAAACAATGGAAGCAATAAAGGATCAACAAAATAATAGGAAACACCATTTGTCATTAGTGGGTTAAGATAATCCCGCTTCAAGATGCATCTGAAGCACTTTAGTCCACAAAGTCAAGAATTTTAGATTTTCCTTTAGTTGGATCAAAGCTAATCGAACATCTATGGAATCAGGTTTGAAAGTTATAACTTTCTGCCGCCATAAAACTGTCTCACTTAGCTTCAAAACCTTTCTGAAGCAAAACGTGTTTTCGACAAGTGGAGGCTCTAGGAAGCAGTCACATTTTGGCAGTGCTTAGTCCGTCAACTTGGGAGCCTGTTCTCCAGCGTTTTACGATGGTGGGTATGGACAAGCAGTAGGCCATGGTGGCGACGCCGGAAACAGGGCACATGAAGTAAGAGTAGATGATGAGGTTGAGGAGAGGAGAACAAAAGGTTAGTGGGAGTACACCTCGACTTCCCAGACTGCCGATTCTTCCCATCACACACAGCAGGGAGGTACTACCACATAGCTATATAATCTTCCACGCCAATCTTATACTAGTAAACAATAGATTTGCTGAAATTCTACGCATAACAAACTGGGCTAAACTCTAGACACAGCATAAAGCGGAGACCATTCCAGGAAGGAACGAAAAGGAAATAACCGTTCTAGAATATACACGAAATGTAACCTGGAGGGGCCTGGAATATAAGCAATTAAGCATAGTAAACAGCAATCATCCAGAGACCACTCCGGCACCTTAAACCCTAGACCGATTTTGCCCCCTTCCAACACACGGGGGAGAAGAACACGGCAGCGAATGAATAGCCAGACATCGGTAGCCGCCCCAACCCTAGCGACAGAACTGGACCCAAACCGAATCGAAAGAGGAAACAAGCAGTCGGTTTTGACGGCACGAGCAATAGCGCAATTCCAACACCAACCCCCGGAACCCGCGCGGGGCGCTACATTGCAGGAACCCCGCCGCACCCGCAAAAAATCCCACCAAACAAACAAACAAACAAAAAAATCTATCGAAAAAATCCCCCAAAACTGAGAGGTGGAGTGAGCCGGGACGGGACCGGATCGCTCGAACGCGCCCTCTCGACCAGCCCCGAGCAAATTAGATTAGAAGCGTTGCGACGACGCGGGGGGGGGGGGGGGGAGAAATCTCACCGCGACTCTTCTGAGGTCGGTTTCTTTCCCTATGCGCTCCCCTTCGCTTCTCACATGCTACTTCCTACTCTGGCGCTTGTGTGTTCCTCCGTAGGTTGGCTGGCGGTAATGTGCACGCTGCGGGCGTGTACACAGTGAGGCGGGTAGGTGGGACCGGCCCAGCTGGGCCTCGTCAGCAGTGAGGGTTAAAGCGGTGGGTAACTCCTGTACGTACAATCATGCTTCGTATTAGATATTTGTTGCCAATGATGACCATAGGGGCATCATTAGTCGCAGTCCATACACCGTTTTTATTTTAATATAGGCAGTCAGTACTTTTATTTTTATTTGACACCGTTGATTTTTTAAAGCTGTGGGCCGGATGCGATCCTTAAGAAACTCTCACTTCGATTATTTGTTTTACATTCGCGAAAAAATCTTAGTTTTTTGTTTTGACCTGTTTGATCTGAGGATTTGGTGCATCGAGGGTCTTAGCACAAGTGGTATAGTCGTCCATTAATTGGGGGGGGGGGGGGCAACAAGCATGACTTGTACAAAAAAGTAAAAGGAGTAAAATTCACTAGTGATACATAAACTTGTCTTGTGCTCTTAACCTAGGTTGTCAAACTCGTAAATTGCACGTCTAAATATGCAGAGTTGTCCTACGTTCTCACCTTGCCAACTGACAAGTCGAAAACAATCCATCTACATGAATCTAGATGACAATGCGGAACAAGTTCGCATACATAATGTACAATTTACGAGTTCATGAATCTAGAGTCTGTATGGTTTGGCGACAAATTGAAATGGGTTGCCTCCATCCCTATTCTTAGAGATAGGATGATCCTATTTTTATGTTTGCTGAGAGGGGTGGAACAAGCACTATCTTTTATTTAATTGGGGGATAGCGAAAGATGGAATGATACTCTCTCTTATTTGAATGAAGGCACGGAACATAGACATATTCATATAATTATCTGTTCATAAGTTTAGTGAGGCTAGATATAGTGTCATCATACTATTAATAAGCTTTAACTGAAAAACCTGTCACTAATCTACTTTGCAATAAAAAACAACTTATACATTAGAGTTTCAGGTGGCTCGCGTCATCCTGTATATTAGAAAAATATTCTCTAGCGGGTCCGTCCCATACCAGTGCGACTCCGAATCAAACAACAGTAAAATAGGGACCACCCCATCCATCTCAGCATTCCCATAAATTTATATGCCAATGATGATTTTTACTTAAAATAATATGTCATGGCAATAGAACAAATATATGCAAGCATATTAATTTTAAATTGGTAAATACCTAGCGAACCACAAGAGTCCACGTCTCTAGCAGACTATGCGAACAATTTAACTAGGTAACACTCAAATACTAATTAATTTTTCTGAGAAAATTTGGCTACCAATGCGTATAACTCCCTTCATTTCAAATTATTGAACGTTGATTATTTTAAAAATAAACTAACCAGCGCCAGTTAATTTAAACAGAGAAAGTAATCAGAGTATAACCAATCGTTGAGGCCGAATATTGGTAAACGGCAAGATGCGAGAGCACTCACAGCAGCAGCATGAAGACTGAAGCGCGTAAATAAACCGACCGTCACGTAACGGCTCTAACCGGACCGATTTGCGCTGGACAGTTGACCCGGCCCGCGACCACCCCGAAATCTTCCCCAATCCCAATCCCGGCCTCCCTCGAGACCTAACCCTAGCCCCGCCGGCCAGCCATGGACGGCGACGCCTCGCCGCCGCCGGCGCACGCGCCTCCCGCTCCGGCCCCCCCTCCGCCCCCTGCCCCGGCTGCCGCCCCAACGCAGCGCGACATGTCGGCGTCGCCCACCCGCTCGCGCTCGGTGACGGAGACGGTGAACGGCTCCCACCGCTTCGTCATCCAGGGCTACTCGCTCGCTAAGGGCATGGGCGTCGGCAAGCACATCGCCAGCGAGACCTTCACCGTCGGCGGATACCAGTGGGCCGTCTACTTCTACCCCGACGGGAAGAACCCCGAGGACAACTCCGCCTACGTCTCCGTCTTCATCGCGCTCGCCTCCGAGGGCACCGACGTCCGCGCGCTCTTCGAGCTCACGCTCCTCGACCAGAGCGGCAAGGGCAAGCACAAGGTCCACTCCCACTTCGACCGCTCCCTCGAGTCCGGGCCCTACACCCTCAAGTACCGTGGCTCAATGTGGTAAGCACGCGCGCTCTGATCCCTCCACGGCCTCATTTTGGTCTTGCTTGTTCGATCGTGCTAGCTTTGCTACTAACGTTATGACAAATTAGCATGCACATAGATTTACAATTTGTCCGGTCCGTACCATTCCATTCAATTCAATCAGGGTTCACGCGGAGTTTTAACCTTTCTATGGTGCGGTGTTGAAATTTTAGTGCATGTGTGGCACAGTTGTGTGAATGTTTCCCGGCTTATTGGTGCTTTGTTACTTGTTGGTATCACAGCACACTACATTTTCATTCAGTTCTGGTTTGAGTGGTAAAATGAGGTGGTGGATCGTTATAATTTAAGGTGCATGAGGGTCTATGTGGTCATATTGATTACCCAGTAATATTAGCTAGCTCTGTTTGAATTTGAACACCAGTTGTTTATGTGTGTGGTTATGAATTTTCATTCACTATATTAGCCTGATCCTTTAGTTTGTCTGTTAGTAGTTTGTACGCATCACTAATTAGAGAACATTGATATCAAGGAATTCATAAGTCCATCTACTTGAAATACTATCACATAGACATCCTCCGCATTTTGACATATATATATCCCGAGTTGCTATAGTGTGATTGTCGATTTTGGTAGTGTAACAGGGACTAACGTTTTAACTTTTTTGAGAGCCTTTATGCTAAAGCATATTGGAATTTTTGTCAGATTCCTGTTTGAATTTATTTTGTCAGCTTGCTGTCATTGAGGTGGCAGCTATCCTTACATGTATCAATTTGATCACCGTTTAAATAAGCCTATATCCGAACGTCAGCATGTGGAGTTTTATTCATGAATTAAATTAATGTGAGGACTAGAACTGATATTTGGAGTTAAATAATTTCATTTGTTTTTATTCGTTTTGCTAGTCTGTATATTATATTTAATGGATGGGAATGGTGCAGCTGCTTATCCCTATCTTTTTGACTTGGTGGTCTTTTTGTTTCAGCAAAAGAAACCTTGAACTTTCCTAATAATCCTTGCGATATATAGATTTTATTTCTCTTGTGATATGCGTGATACATCTGTTGCCTCAAGTCCGTAGATTTGACATTTTTGTTTTGCTCATTTGTTTTGTTATTTCAGTCATATAATGTAATGATGTGTTTCTTACGGTTCAAGTTGTAATTATCTGTGCTTATTCTTTGTGAATGCATAACATTCACACTTTTTAGACAATCTGTGCAAACTGCAGGTGCTTACTACTTTGATCTGTTTCACACGTTATTTCTAATGCATACTGTTACTACTGAGAGTTAATACTCCTTGGTACTCATAAGCTGATTTGTCCTCATATAGCTTGTTTTAACAAGTCACATGAAATGAAAATGAACTGGATAGATTCAAACGTTGTTGGTGCCTTCGTAATTATATAAATATATTGCCCTAAAAACTAGGCTGAACTTGCATTCATTCACAGTTACTAGCAAATAATGTTAAGAATATTTTGCTTTCTGTAGCTTCTGTACGTCTACGCCAATGTTCTTGGGACAAAGGATTTGTTGTTGTTTTTCTTTCTGTACATGTGGAACCAATTCAACTGCAATTATGGCCACCAAGCTTTTATTCATTTACAATGTAAATTGTATATGAATAAAAGCTTGGTGAAATTCTCCTTTCCTGTGGGAACTTGAGAATGTTACACTTATGCTCTTACAAAATTACTCAATTCCATGATCTAAGGACAGCGTATTCTTAGACCAAGAACCTTACATTTACCGTTCTTGTTTTCAGGGGATACAAACGTTTTTTCCGGCGAACTGCTCTTGAGACATCAGACTTTCTTAAAGATGATTGCCTGAAGATAAATTGCACTGTTGGTGTTGTGGTGTCAACTATTGATTATTCCAGACCACATTCTATACAGGTCCCAGACTCAGACATTGGCTATGATTTTGGTTCACTGTTGGACAATCAGGAGGGTGTTGATGTTATTCTTGTCGTGGGAGGAGAGAGGTTTCATGCCCATAAGTTGATCTTAGCTGCACGATCCTCTGTATTCAGATCTCTATTTTTCAACGATGAATCTGATGAAGAGAAGAGCGAGGTTGATGAGAGTGATGAACTGAAAGAGTTTGTTATTGATGATATGGAGCCAGAAGTTTTCAAGGTGTGTTTTTTGTTCTTATGTTGACTTTGTCCTTACAGAACAACAGCAATTTGCAAATGTTTATGAGTCAATATTTTCTGCAGGCGATGCTTCATTTCATCTATAGTGATACCCTTGTTGACGATAACAAGTTGGGTGCATCAAGCTCTGACGGTTCTATCTTTGATACTCTAGCAGCAAAGTTGTTGGCTGCAGCAGATAAATATGACTTAGCAAGGCTAAGATTGCTATGTGAATCTTATCTGTGCAAGGGCATAACTGTTGCCTCGGTTGCAAGTACACTAGCATTGGCTGATCGTCACCATGCTATGGACCTTAAAGCTGTTTGTCTAAAATTTTCTGCAGAAAACCTTTCAGGTACTTGCAGTTTCTACATTAAGTCTGATTTACATTTATCGCATCCAAGTAGCCTGATATTTGCCACCAAAATTCTTATGAGTTGAGAATAATCAAAGTGGGCTGTAAAAATAGGAAAATATGAACAATAAAATATACTTTGATGCCAGCTCAATATATTAGCGTATACCAGTGCTTTATTTGTTAATTCTCATGGTTATTATTCTATGTGCAGAACCAGAATCAGAAACCTTCATGAAATTATCATGAAACATTGTTGCTATTCTTCTCGAAGAAACATGCACTTTGCCATTGTAGATGCTTCTATGCGCTTTAAGTGTAGTTTGCGTAGGTCATCTTCATTTACAGCTGCCTATAGACATTCAAATAATTCTGTGTATCACCAGCGCCTTGTTTGGCATGTCAGCACAAGTCATTAACTTGATTGACAGAGTGGATGGTATTGAGTTTTCTGCGATTTGGTAACAGTGGAGTGTATTTCACTTTTATTTTAATCCCTTTTCTCTTATTAACGCAATAATGCGCAGGTCTTGCATACTCAATAAAAAAGCTAAAAACAATTTAGTAAGAGGTAGCATGTGGCAATACATTAGTGTCTGTTTTTTTCAATAGCTATGAGCAAGTTTTGCATTTGTTCTACAAGTGCCGTGACAACCTGAATTAGGACAAGAAAATAGAAACTCCAGCATACTTTAAGAGCTCTGTTACGGTAGTCCTAAATCCTTTTACCTCATCATGGTTTCTGTGGTGATATGGTGGTGCACCCACTGTTTAAAAGGTGTTGCCCCACCGCTTAAACGCCATGGCCGGTCGCCTAAGCGGGCGCCTTGGCGTCCAGGCTCATGGCGGTCGCTTAGACCTTTTAAAGCACCTGGGTGTACCGTCCTCACAGCGACTAGGCTACACCATACAAACCATTCTAGACACCATGAAGGTGCTGGACAGGGCTAGCATTGCAACAAGTGCACTATACAAAAAGGAAAAACGGGATAAAATAGTAAAGGATAAATTGGGCCACAATTTGCAGGCCCATCCAGCCTAGATCCAATGTAATTGCCCTAACCGCTTCAGTCCGTCCCCGGCGCATACACACAGCCACCCCCAATAGCTTTGGGTCCGCTTGTTGTTCTCTCTCCATTCCATATGCCCGCCACCACAGACAGGTAAGCGTCCGTCCGACACCGAACTGTGCTTAGGTGAAGGCAATACTAAGTGCAATATGGTGAACGCCATATGAGCACTCCTGTGGTGATCCCGATTCCGGCACCAACAACCTTAGAATGCCATGTTGCCTAGGCGATGCCACAAAAACTTTGTACCTCGTAGTAGGCAAGATAATAATTAAATCTCAACCATTTCTTTTAGAAAAAAGGGGTCATACCAGTGTCAAAGGCTCACACATTGTGGAGTATGGGGAAGGGTTATTTCTATACAACCTTACCCCTACTTTTGCAGAGAGGTTGGTTCGAACCCAAGACCTTGAGACACAAGTGGAGATACACTACTATTGTGCCAGATCTGCCCTACAACCATTGTCTTTTAGAGGAAAGAATTAAATAAAGGATGGATTACTTTGATTAAGCCGCTGCTCACGGTTATTGGAGGATCATGCGCCCGACCGTCTCCTCAAATTAGTTGGAGAAATTGGGCGTCGTGTGCACCTGGGTGTAAAAAAGGAAAGGTTTTGGCCGCTGCGAATCTGCTGCCGCAGCTGATGGGTGCTGGTGTCCCCCCTGCTGTACGATGCCAACCCTTCCCTTCCTGGCCAGCAGCCCCACAGAGCCTATTAATAGCTAGTGTATATGGCATCCAACTTGAGTCTTTTAAAGTAACATAAACAAATGTGCAAATGATAGAAAATGTAGGAGAGAATATGTGTTGGAACATGTTTTTTATTGTTGTGAAATTGTAACAAATATTCGATACCTGATCCTTGCATGAGTTAACGGAAAAAATCGCATGAGAGCCCACATACCACATTTGCTCGTTGTTCCATGTGTGCAGTTAATTGGGGCTACTGTAAAATATCTCTACTTTAATCTCTAGGGAGCAATGAAACATAAAACAGGACTTATGCTGCAAAGCCGGATTACAATAGCAGGTTTTAGATGTGACTAATATGGTTGTTAGATCATGGTAGCTGTATGCCAATTGGTAACATATAATTCGTTGAACTACAGAACTAGTATCTAGGTTATGTACCAGCTTGAATTGTTGCTACTGTTGCTTTTGTGCCAACCTTTTTTCAGACTACTATCCTTTCCATTTCACTATTTGGCAATTCCTTGATACAGCAAGAAATTATTTCCTTTACATTTCATCTTTGACCTTTAGGTTGTTTTATTGTGCAAATTAGTTTGGAAAGCTCATGGTGCAATCGAGTTTATAAAGTTCCATAACATTCCAGATACCCTTATGTGTCTGCAGCTGTAATCCGGACTGAGGGTTTCGATTACCTCAAGGACAACTGCCCTTCGCTGCAGTCAGAGATACTGAAAACTGTTGCAGGGTGTGAAGAGGAGCACAGTAGTGGGGGGAAGAGCCAGAGCGTATGGGGGCAGCTCTCCGACGGTGGTGACACCAGCGGCCGCAGGGTTAGGCCAAGAATTTAATTTCATTCTCTACGCCTCTGACCTGGTTAGCCAGCTCCTGTCCTGTAAATGATGACGCTAATATGTTGTGTATGGGAAGAAAACAATCCAAATAGCTGTGACTAGCTGTATCTCTTCACATTCTTCTTTCATCGTAACTGTTTTCTTGTTTATAGTTAGTTGATTGTTTAATTTCTGAACAGTTATTGAGTTGATGTGTAGACAACCTTCAAAAGCTCACAAGGAAAACGGTCGTCACGGGTCTTGGCAACTGATGTTTACCGCCCAAGGTGTGAGTGGTCTACGATTTAACAGTTTGATATGGGCTTTATTCTTTTCTTCAGATGAAAGGTAACATGACTGAATTGAAGATTGTGCTGCTTATATGAAGACGCTCTATATGCAGTATAGAAAAGGATAATGACTAGTCGATTGAAGGTGTCATGATTTTTGGCCTGTGGGTAAAGTGTAATTTCCCATGCATCATGCTATTACTTGGATCACTACTGTGGATCTCTAGTCTTGTATCGTTGATTTTTCATGGTTTGCGTCACCCATACTTCAAGGTTTGTGCCAAAGTTGGCCAATATATGTATGGAGATGGCAAATACTAGGAGATGGTTCTGAAACCCTTATCTAGATCCTTGAATTGGAATGCACACCAGGATTTTTTTCCCTGCACCTTTATGTTTCCCTTGAATCACCATAACTTTTACTTCTCTGAACACGCCATAAGTTAAAAAGAGGAAGCCATAAAGGAGTAACAGTTTTTTGAACAAATTCTAGTTATTTGTGTTGTGCTATGTCCTTGACGATGCCTCATCGATGGATTGGAGAGAGAAGTGCTGCTTATGCTTGTCCGGTCACACCCTCCATCTCACTACTGACCTCTCTTGTCCGGTGTGTTCACATCCCCACCATCATGGCATCATATTTTGTAATCTTATTTGGCCCCATGGCCTCATTATCAGTGGCTACCCACTCGACGATCTGTCCTTGCCACTCCTATCAACGATGAACATTACTCGCTGCTATGTCAGAGTAATATAAGTATATCAAAATTAACCGGAAAATAACACGCGGTGGTGGCACAGAAAACAACCTGGCTCCGTGAAAAGTCTGGCTCGATACGAAATTTGCACGAAGGATTCCACAGAATATTACGGACGGTAGTAATTTTTTCGACGCGTCAAATCGAGCCAAAAGTGCTGGGAATCTATCTAGGGGTAGGGGATCGATTTTCTGTGGACAGCCAGGCCGGCCCCACCTCGACAACGAGATGCGATGCCCACCCACCCACCCCCACCCAGCCCGCCCTTCGGCCGCCGGCCCACGTCGAAATGACCATCCCTACATCACTGATCACTGGGGCCCGTCAAGTCGCCAGCCACTCGTACCCCCACATGTCGTCTGATCGATTCGCAGAGTGGACCATACTGCGGCAAGAATGTCGCTGACGCGTGGGTCCGGGTCAGACATGCCGTCAGTATGGCCGTGCCTGCTCTGTGCTGCGAGTACGTCGGCCTGTGGGGTCCAATCAAAGGTGGGGTGGGGGGGGTGCACATTGATCGGACCCAGGGCTCAGTCACCGGAGCCGGGCCGTGCGTGGGAACGAAGCGAGGACGCGGGGAGGGACGGGCCCACCGACCCGCGTGCGCATCGCCGCCTCCTCCACTCCTTTTACCCGAGAACTTTTCTCACGCGGACGCGCCACACCCAACCTACCCCACCCGTCAGGCCTCCTGACCTCTCTTTCCTTCCCCCTCTCCCTTCCCTCGAAGCTTCGCTGTTCCAGACGCAACCAATAACCCAGGACCGAGAGAGAGAGAGAGCGAGAGAGAGAGGCGGCGGCGGCGAGCTGCGCGCGGGGGATCGGAGCCCTACCTTAGGGTTTCAGGCGGCGGTCCGCGAGATGTCGACGCCGGCGAGGAAGCGGCTGATGCGGGACTTCAAGCGGCTGCAGCAGGACCCGCCCGCCGGGATCAGCGGCGCGCCGCACGACAACAACATCATGCTCTGGAACGCCGTCATATTCGGGTGGGCCGATCGAATCCCCTCACCTCACCGTCATCCCCTCCCCCCTCCCTCGTTAGCCCCCCTTCCCGTTCTAGGGTTCGCGGGTGCGCGCTGGATCTCGGAACGGGGAGCCATGGTTCTTTCTCTCTTTTTTTCTTTTAGCTGTGCCCTTTTTTTTACCTCCTCTACCTGTGTTTGCGATGCTGATGAGTGGTTCGTGCGGTTTCGCAGGCCGGATGACACGCCGTGGGACGGAGGTGAGACTCGCAGCTTCGACCCCCCCTTCTGATCTGTAGCTGATTTTCTGCTTGTTGTGCGGTGCTGGTTGCTTTTGTTTTTGGATCGGTTCTAGTTGCTCTTCGAGTTAGATTGATCCGGTCTCGCGCAGGTGGAACCGTAGTTATCCACCGGTGGTAGATTGGGGATTTCTGACAGTGCCAGCTCAGAGCTCTTAGTCTGTTTCTAACTTTTTGTCAATCAATCTGACATGTCTGTTTGCGGCGAAAATACACCTATGTGATTTGCTTCATGATGTTCCATAGAAGTGTACTCACCATCGGATTTGTTAATTACATGGATACTGTAGGAACTAGGAAGGGTAGACCTGCAAGTTCTGTAACTGTCCTGGTTCTGTGGCTGTCGCTAAACTATTGGAATCGACAAATTCTGCGTCTATACACCAAAGCGCCTTTGGTTGATCAAAAAAAAAATTGGGGCTGATGACTGATTTGTATGGATACTGCAAGAACCTTTATTGTTGGTAGTTCTGCTTGTTGTCTGCTGAAACTGCTCTGGTTGTTTTCTATATATCTTCCCCAACGTGCCTGGGACAAAGACTTTGTTGTTGTATTTGACAGAATTGGAGTTATGCCTTATTTGATTTCGGGCTCTGGAAATAAATGAATAAATTGTTACCTATACCAACAAAAATTGTGCGCCTATCTCTGATGTAAAACAATAAGCCTATGGTCTCCTGGAGAAACCATAAGCTGTGCATATCCCTTATTCCCTTCTATGGAAGTTGTTAAGGCTCATACTGTCTAGACCCATATTAGCCCATACTCATTGGCTCATTGCTATATATACACTGTCAAGGCTAATGACTGGTTATCTTCTCTGATCCTGAGGTTAGTGGCATGGTACCAGAGCATGGTTAGGGTTAGGTCTAATCAGATTCCTAATCCCGCCATGATCCCTTTTCTCCCGACCCCGTTTCAGCACCCATCACGGTTGTCTTGCGGCCGCCGTCATGGCCCTGCCCTAGTTGCTGTCATGTCCCTTGTGACGGTCCTGTCCTGGTTTCCATTGTTGCCCTCATCACAGCCACTGTCTTGATCGCCCTTGAGGTCGCTGTCGGGGCCCTCAGTCACCCTCCAGGCCGCCGTCGTGGTCCTCGTTTCCTGGCCGTCGTCGTGGCCTTGTCCAGCTCGTCAGTTATGGCCTTCTTAGATATGCACATCATGGATCTTCCAATGGTCGTCCATCTACAGCTGCTGCCAGCTGAGATCTATTCCTTGGGTCTTGATTGGAGTGCTGCTCAATGCTCATCTGATTTAGATGCAGAGCCTCCAATTGAATTCCATCTTCCGTCCAGGAGCATGCCCTTGTCTCGTTCACTCTGCTGATTTTACTGAAGTTGACACTGAACTAACATGCTCTAGCTGCCCTCTTGTCTGTGTATTTGGAGAACAGAGGAGCACATCTACTGCTAAATGGTGGTAACTGTTTTTCCTGCTCCTTTTAGTGCTGCCGTTGGTGATAGTTCATGTTCCTATGCAATTGCAACATGTCACAGCATAATGCCATTGGAATCAATATCACTCTCGATGGTCAGGATTATTGTGGATGACTTTTTGCATCTAAACTACATTGAGAGGTTTTGGTTTAGCTTTTCATTGGAAGATGACCCACTTGAACCTACAGCGAATAATAGTAATGCTGCAGATATTATTACTTAGAAAACTAATGATGGGAAGGTGATGGCTACCATTCTCAATTGTGTCAAGCAATCTATGGAACTTCATTTGCAGCTTCGATCCACTGATAGTACACCCTTTGAGGATCCCTCTCGATATCAACATATTGTGGGCAATCTTGTCATCTCACTGTCGCGAGTCCTGATATTGTCCACACCGTCCTTATTTATTGTCAGTCTTGTCTATTTCACTGTCACAAGGATTTTCTTATCTTCTCTAGTCCCAAGGTTAGTGGCAGAAGTATGATAAAAAAGGAAAGTTGCTGGGACCTTGCACTTAGAAGCATTTTGCATATGGGTTCAGTAGTTATTATTCGTAAGAACAAAATATTTTATTCTTATTTTTTAGTTGTATAAGAAAACCTTATGATTTGATTACTAAATGGATATCAGTTGTGTATCAATTCAAAATGCTACTTTTATTTAGAAGGTGGATTTGGTAAATCATTTATCTGGTGTCTGCTTCTCTAGATTTAGATCCGACACGATTTGTATGTTGGATATAATCCCGTTTTTCTAGAATAATTGGTGTTAGAGATTGAGTCCTAGTCCAATAAGAGTAGGAGTCTAGGTAGTATTAGATTAGGAATCTGTAATTTGGGGCTATATATACAGCCCCCCCTCCCCCCGTTGAGAATAAGATAAGAGAAGAGAAGAGATTAGAGGAAATTAACCTCAGATTTCCAACAATTGGTATCAGAACTAGGGTTTAGGATCTAACCTTGTGCTGCCCCGGGAGAACACGCTCCCGGGGCGGCCAATCCGGCCAGAGGCTGAAGCAGCCGAGGTCAGCTGCTGCACATCCGGCGCGGGTTTAGGCGGATCCGACGGAATTTGTCAGTGCGGCTCGCTGGCTGGCGAGGTGGAGGGGGCGCTCTCGAGGTGAATCCGGCGGCCAGGGAAGCAGCTCGAGAGCAGATCAGGTTGAATCCGACGAGAACAGGCGTGAATCGGTGGGAATCGTCGGTTCCCGACGGTGTGGCGGCATGCTTGACGGCCCAGCGACGAAAGCGACAAGACTGGAGGCCACAGACTGCCGCTGCGTCGGTGCGCGCGACAGGTGATGCAGTCCGCGGCGAGCAGGGCGAGGGGCCCCAAGGGCGACGTTGGCGGGAGCGCGCAGCAAGTGGCCGGGCGGGCGACCGCAAGCAGGCCAGGCGCGGGCGCAGGCAGGCGGGCGACGAGCCGACGACAGCGGGGCGGCCGCGGCATTGCCCAAGGAGGCGGGACGAGGCGGATCCCAGTAGGTGTGACGCGCTGCGGGTGAAGGCAACGCTCGATCCGGAGGAGGAGGCGGCAGCTCTGCCTTGGAGCACGGCGGCGAGCACAGGGCAGGCGGCTGGCTTGGAGAGAGAGGCTGCTAGGGTTTCTGAAGAGAAGGAGAAGTGCCCTGGTCTAGCTGGGCCTCGTGGGCTTGCTGCTGGTTCTTGTGATACAGATCAAGACTGAGGCCTGTTGGGCCAAGTGTGCTGCTGGTTCTTGTGATACAGACCAAGTCTGAGGCCTGTTGGGCCAAGTGTGCTTAGTTGGGCCGACTGGGCTGAGGTGGTCCAGAGGATGTCAAGAGGATCTGGACTGGGCTGGGCTGGGCTGGACTGCGTATTCTTGTGTTGGTCAAGTGCCAGTTCACAACCAAGGAGGTGTCTGTAGAACATGGCACATGGTTTGACTTTCAGACCAACAGAGGACGAGCTGGTGCTTCACTTTCTCCGACCACAGCTGCGTGGTTTTCCACCACGCAAGGCGGGCGTTATGATAGAAGCAGACTTCTATGATGTGACGCCGTGGGACCTCTTGGCGAACTACGACCTACGTGACTTGGGATACTTCTTCACGTTGCGCAGGCGGAGCAAGCCTCGAGTACAGCGGTCCGGCGGCGGCGGCATCTGGAAGCATAGCGCGACCAAGTGTGCACAGTCAATTTCCAACATGGGAGTTATGGTGCAATGGCGTATGGTCAAGTTTTGCTTCTACATGCGCGGAGAACTCGGGAAGCGTCGTAGCACGGGATGGATCTTGGAGGAGTACGAGATCACTGACCCGAGGTGCTATCGCCACGACGATGAAGGTGACGAAGAAGAATATTGGGTGCTTTGTCGCGTGAGGAAAAGCAGGCCAATGCGAGGTGTGCTCGAGATGAAGACGTGACCATCTCGAGTATATGGTCGGAATGAAGATGCGTCCATTCCGAGATCATATGCAGGATGAAGATGAGTCCATCCTGAGGTTGAAGATGTGACCAACCTGAATGCGTGTGCAGGATGAAGATGAGCCCATCCTGGGTTGAAGATGTGACCAACCCGAATTTGTGTGCAGGATGAAGATGCGGCCATCCTGGGGATGAAGACGTGCCCATCCCAAAATTGAGTTGTGCAGGGTGTAGATGTGACCATCCTGGGGTGCAGTTGTATCCATCCCGAAAGTGTGTTTAGGGTGGAAGTGTGTCTCCATCCTAATTAGTGTGAGTGTGATCTAGAAAAACGAGATTAAGGGGTGATTGTTGGATATAATCCCGTTTTTCTAGAATAATTGGTGTTAGAGATTGGGTCCTAGTCCAATAAGAGTAGGAGTCTAGGTAGTATTAGATTAGGACTCTGTAATTTGGGGCTATATATACAGCCCCCCCTCCCCCCGTTGAGAATAAGAGAAGAGAAGAGATTAGAGGAAATTAACCTCGGATTTCCAACATTGTATTGCTGTGTTGTGAGTAAATACACAGGTAGGTCATACAGCCATTCTTCATTTTTTATATTCAATGAGTCAGTAGGTGTCTGATAAGAATTGTGTAATAAAGACAGGATGCAAACTAGTAGACAAATATTTTTTTGTAATAAAATTTAGAAACAGCCTCTTGCAGAAATGCAGGGAAAGGCTGCGTACAAAAGACCCAAATGGGTCGGACCCTTCCCCGGACCCTGCGCAAGCGGGAGCTACATGCACCGGGCTGCCCTTTCTTTTTTTTAATAAAATTTAGAAACAATTAAGGCATTGTAGCAGGTTCCCCAGATATCTTCTACATATTGATATTGATATTTTACTCCTGTACTCCATTAATGTCATGTGTCATGTTTGTACATATACAGCTGGACAGTATGTCAGTCTGTATTGTCATGCTTGTCACCTTCTCGTGACAAATGTTTCAGTCAATTACAACCATTTTTTCTGATTCATATTTTAGTTAGACTAACTTGCATTTTTTGGTTGGAAGCAACTATGAGCTGAGAGTTGAGTTATTCTTCTAAGTTTCCTTCTTTTTGTTACTTTCTAGTCTATCGTGCTGTAGTGATAATTTTGTTATGTCATGCTTGTCACCTTCTCGTGACAAATGTTTCAGTCAATTACAACCATTTTTTCTGATTCATATTTTAGTTAGACTAACTTGCATTTTTTGGTTGGAAGCAACTATGAGCTGAGAGTTGAGTTATTCTTCTAAGTTTCCTTCTTTTTGTTACTTTCTAGTCTATCGTGCTGTAGTGATAATTTTGTTATCCTCTATAAGTCTGTGCATTAGTTTGTAAATATGGATGGTCCCTCTTGTATGCTAATTAATGTTTGTTGCTGGTATAAATAATACATGTTTACAACAAAGATAAAATCATATTTACAGAGATTACGACTAAAGAGTACGGCTTGAATTTTCTCTCTGAAATATTATTAGATCCATGAGTATATATGGCCTATGTTGGGTTTTAAACTTGAATGCTGTCACATATCTGCCTGCCTCGGCTGGCAGAGTAAATGTAAGTTCTATTTGCATTTATGGGTGGCATTATCAGTTTACCATATACTTAGCATGCTTTGGATCTAGGTCAGAAGTCCATGGCAGCTTGTTTATCAGGCTCTGCTTGTGGTTGATGTGCTGTGCTGCGCTATGCTTAAGAATCTAGTTAGTTTGAGTAATATTTAACATTCTTAGTGTGATTTCTATTGTAGCAGATCCTAAAAATATGTTCTCAAGTAAATCTAAAAAACAAATAGGAAATAAATAATCACTTTTGAAAAGCCACCGCAATGCCAAACAGAGCCTTAGTCTAAGACTTAAGAAACAAACCCCTACATTTTTTCATGCACATTTTAAGGATTGCATCTGGTGCGAACAGTAGTACTAGATCTACTATCACATACGATTGGAATAACAACTGAAATGAATCTTTTAGGTATCATTGTACTTCAGATGCTAGTGATAATTCTCCTTTTCCCAACATTATAACAAAGAAATATAGTATGTATTAGTTCACTAAGATTTCTCTGGGTTCGAGGTGGGCGTGGGCATTGACTGTTGTGGAAAAAATATATGCTGTTTAATGATTTCTGTAGAATTAGGTGTTTTCTTGTTTATAATCAGTTTTGCTTCCAGTACATGCATGGACTAGAGTTACTTTACATAGATTAGTGTGGTACTTATGCTTCTAAGAGACTTCTTTCATGATTACATTGCTTTGAAAATCTCTTCTATTTTTCATCATTTCATGAAACATTTGTTGGTGTCAAGTCCTTGTATATTATAAGCATTAAAGGGAAGCCTGGTGCACGTAGCTCCTGCTTGCACAAGGTCTGGGAAAGGGTCCAACCAACTTTGGGTCATTATAAGCATTCTTACAATTTTATGGCTTTGTCCACGACATGGTGCTACAGCTATGTGGAGTCATTTTTAGATAATAAAACTCGTGCTATCAAGGATTTATTAGTACCCCCTTCATTGTAGGGTATCAGACTCTGCTCATGAGGCATATGTGATCAGTTTGCAATATTACAGATTAGCATCAGACTCTGCTCATTTATGTCTAGATATGATCTTAATATTTACAGTTTGTTGCTTGTTAACTTCCCTGATTCTAGCATTGCACGTTTGATGTCCCACTTGTTAAACATAGCCTTGGGAAATATGTGGCAAAAGCCATAGTTGTATTTAAAAATAGTGTCTAATTGCTTTTCTCATGATGGTATTACTGTGACTTTTGATCCTTGATGTCCAAAGGTCTCACTTGTTTATATTGCGTCTACGTATGGCTGTTTGCTGCTAGGGTGACGTTGGAAGTATGAACATTCACTGACCATTGATTTTAACACATGTAGGTACGTTCAAGCTAACCCTTCAATTTACAGAAGATTATCCGAACAAGCCACCAACTGTTCGGTTTGTCTCTAGAATGTTCCACCCAAATAGTAAGTCTCAGTCCCTCCTTTCCTCTCCCTCCCCTCCATACATGTTAGCATGAATCCGAAAGGGGTTGTGGGAAAATGGTTTAACCTCATACTATTTGCAGTATATGCAGATGGAAGCATCTGCTTGGATATCCTACAAAACCAGTGGAGCCCTATATATGATGTTGCTGCCATATTGACTTCTATTCAGGTACCTGCCACTTGTTGAGCAGATTTTTAATCAAAATGCATGTATACTGGCCAGTGGAGTGAATAGCATGAACTTGAAGTGACAAGGTCTTGAATTATCATAAACATGTTGAATCAACTGTTGCTCTATTTTTGAGAAAACCAACTAGCTGCATTGTTCTACAGGTTACAGGAATTTTGAGCACACTTGCATTATTATGTACATATAAAAATGTGTCATACCCATTAAGATACCCACGTGTACTTCACATGAGAAAAATTAGAAGTTCTATGCAAACATTTTTATTATGTCAACGTAAAGCCATTTTGCAAAATAGCAGCGGAGAGAACGTTTCTAGTTTCTACAACGTATCTTCTTGACAGTGACATGGTTCACCAGTTAAAAGTTTAGAGGAAAAATTTATGATTAAAATTTTGACTTGGGTTCATTGATTACTGGCTATGGCTGTAAGGCATTATCTAGCTGGAGGTCATATCTGTGCTATGGCAGTAGTGTATCTGAAAGTTCTACTAAGGCTTGTGCTGCACTTTTTTTGCAGTCACTGCTGTGAGATCCAAACCGAAATTCCCCTACTAACTGTCGTGTGCTGCACTTTTTTGTTTGCAGTCACTGCTGTGCGACCCAAACCCAAATTCCCCTGCAAACTCTGAAGCAGCCAGACTGTTCAGCGAAAACAAGCGGGAGTACAACCGCAAAGTCCGTGAGATTGTGGAACAGAGCTGGACAGCTGACTAGTGCAGGGGCAAAAGAGGCGCCCCCCAGGCCAGACAGGGTGCAATAAGCTACCTACCGTGAAAAACTTTGTGTTTCTGGCTTGCCAGATTTGTTCCCTCTTGAAACATTGGAGAAACTGCAGTGATTGCTTGTAGTCTGTCGTGGTGGCTTTGTGTTCCCATGCATGTCCATCTTGCCCGTGGTTTAATGTAGTGGTGTAACTCGTGCTGTCGAAACCTATCTTATGAACTTAAAAACATTGCTGCTTTTGTACAGAGTTATAGCGTGGAAATGGTTTGGCTAGACTGCTAAAAGTCTCTACTTTTGCATCTAGTATAGATCGACTGCCTCAAGGCCCCTGGCGATTATCATCAATTTTTGACTGATGAGTGTCGCAGTCCATTTCGATGGTGGGACAGCTAATCTTGCTATGATCCTGGCTGATTCTCCTGGACTCTACAGGACATAAAACTTTCCTGGATCGGTTTCGAACATACTTCCTCTGTTTTGAATTAAATAGCGTTTAGTACAGTTAATTTCAAACGGAGGGAGTAGATATCATGATGAACTGCCCTCTGTGAACTTTTGTGTTTTATGCTATGGAAACATGAAGCTGCTTAAGTTTCTGTCATTTTATATGATGGAAGAATTGCCAAGCTACAATTCCAGCCTAAACAGCAAACGCAAGATGATTTCAGGGCGATGAGGGCCTCTTTTCTGCATACGCACAGGGGGGGTCACATTCAGGGCGATGATTTCAATCTGGTATTCTTCTTGGCAGCTTGGAGTCCTGGTCATCCTGCCAATGTTCTGCTGCGGAAATGTCCCGATGCGGACTACTAGATTCCCGTGACGCCTCCATAATGATGCGACGACAACTGCTCGGCGTGGGACCACCTTGTCGGATCCTACCCACAAGGTCAGGCCACAACACAACAGTTGCCTGCCCCTGCCTGCTGGCATTGATGCCCAGAGCGGCAGTAGAGCGTGGGTGGAGTGTGGACCATTGCATTTGCACCGACTAATCTCACTGTTCTTCCTCGCCAGATTCGCCTTCCAGCTCATCATCACCATAACAAAACAAAAAATAGAATACTGAATGTTTCTCGCAGGTATCTTCGTCACTGTTCTTCTTCCTAGTACTAGCTCGCAATGCAAATGGCTACATGTTACGTTTCGTTGTTCTACTGTTCCAATATATAGAGAGAAGCAAGCACAGTGGTTCCTGCTTATTACATCAGAAAGTTGCACATGTATGGGTCAAATGGAATTGAAGTAAAAGGAAAGGAATTGAAGTAAAAGATCG